>CM014275.1:21058430-21087334 GCA_004135705.1 Alloteropsis semialata
TTCCGGCAGGTCTTGGGCGCGTGCTTGTAGTACATCTACGGATCGAGTAGGATAACCCAAAACCAGCAAACAAGGAAGCATCAGCATCAATCGAGATGCAGTAGAAGAGAAGGGTGAATAAAAAAATCGTTCCTTGACCCAGAGCCAAGGGCGCCGATAGAGGTGGGGTACCTCGATGGTGATGGCGCCCATGGAGGTCTCGAGGGTGACCTCAGGCGTCCCTCCATCGGTGCTGCCCCACATCCTGGGCACGGCGAGGTGAGGGACGGCGGTGGCGGCGCGGGGAGAGGAGGGGAGAAGCGAGGAGGGCCGTGCGAGCAGGGAGAAGAGAGTGCGAGGGGCTTTGGAGATATTTCGTGTCAATTGCAGAAACAACCCTCAAGTTATACTGTATTATACGTATCCGGCACTTGCCGTTTTCCAACTCCGAACGACCCCTGGCTTGGTATTTTTACTAGCACCGACCACCAAGTCTGAACTGAATACAAAGACTGAACGTTTCAAAAAACGTACAAGGACATACAACTCCTATTCAGATTCATTCAGTAAGCTGCCAATTGGTAAATGATGTTCGTGTGCGAAGGCTTAAAATTACCGACGGTTATACCTTCATAGGTTACGTGAACCTAGAGCAAATTTTGAGCGGGACACAACTTAGGCCGTGTTTGTTTCCGCTTCTCTCAACCATGCTTGGATTCCAAAATAAGCGAAAATTTTCTTTATTCTTGATTCTCGATTACTATAGTTCAAATTTCTGAAATGGATTATCAGAGAATCGAGAATAAGCAAAAATAATCAAGGTGTTTTGGTGGAATTTTCGCTTATTTTGACCTATAAGCTGATTATAAATGAAAACAAACACGCCCATATTAAGATAAATAAAATCTAGATGCTCAAATATGGAGTTTTTTACCAATTAACTGGCAATTTTTGTGAAGGCACGTGCCCTCGCTCATGTCACATGGGTCCGCCCCTCCGTGAACATGAGCAAGACTCGATGACATAAGGTCAAGCCCATGCGTGTCCATTTCTTTGTTGGTGTGCTCCACGTTTCTATTCGTTCTCTCCTCTTCTAGCTAGGAATGTTTGTTTACTCCAACATATTATATAGTCTACCTTATTTATTAAGGACAATATGATAAAAAATCATCATGGACCATCAAAATAATTTCAAATAAGCTATACATAGTTAGCTTATTTTAGATTTTGCTGATCTATGGTGATTTTTTAATATGACACCCTTACTTTTTAAGCTAGGTTATATAATCTACTGAGCAAACAATCGTGGCCTAAGTAGCTACTTAATACAAAAAAAACATGTATTGATTGTTTCGAGATAAAAGTCTGTTAACTTTTTATCAATCAACGATGGTATTTTTACTGGTATTTACTAGAAGGACACATGCTCTCTTGTTAGAAACAAAACATGTATCGATTGTCTCGAGATAAAAGTCTGTTAACATTTTATCAATCAAAGATGGTATTTTTACTGGTATTTACTAGAAGGACACATGCTCTCTTGTTATATTTACCGTTAAGATTTGCGCAGAGCAAGAGATAGACAATTTTTTTCATGTAGATTCTTACAATAATACACGAAACAGAAACCCTACTGAAGCTCCAAGATTTAGAGCCTTCTCATGTGTCCTGGCCCCCACGAGGGACCCACATAATGTTTAGGTGGAGCCCACCCCACACACATTCAGGTGCGGCCTGTGGCACTGTTTGTGTGGGCCCCACGGTAATGTTTATGTGGGACCCGTATATGTACTATATATGTTGGACCCACAAATACTTTAGAAAAAATGTCAACATGGGACTCAAGTGCTATTTATGTGGGTCCCACAATATATATTTTAGAAATAGATATCAAAAACGGGTAACTACATTCATGTAACTACATTCATGAACAGTATAAGGTATTTACATTTTACATAGTCTCAAATTAGTGAAATAAGTTTCTTTAATACGTACTTACCACAGTTGCTAGCGTAGAAAGTATACCCTATTTATTACCAGCATAAAATCTTTGAGAGGGTAGGAGATGCCGTAATGATGCACACGTGTGGAGGGGCGGAGCTAGGAATTTGGTTTAAAGGCGGGCGGCCAAACATGACTAACATGTAGTTATAATTCGGTTGTAATTTTTTTTTGGAATTGGACATATATTTCACCATATTCACTACTTAGGCATGCACTATCAACGAATCTCTTGGAAAATCATCTCTCGTTGAAACTGGTAAAGTTAGAACAAAATCAACCTATTAATAGAACATACTCCCTCCATCCTGAAATAAATGGCATTCTGAGTTTGTCCGAAGTCAAACTTTTGAAGTTTGACCAAATTTATAGAGAAAAAATATTAACATTTACCAAATCAAATAAGTAAAATATCAAAATATATTTCATAACGAGTCTATTGGTTCTCATAAGATGTCGTAAATATTATTGTAGTATTTTTTTCTAGAAAATTGGTCAAAGTTTATCTAATTTGACTTGAGACAAGTTTGGAGTGTCTTATATTTCAGGACAGAGGGAGTAAGTACTTGCAAACTTGTAATAAAGTTTTGTAAAATTTAATATTCTGTCATAACTCATATATACATGCGTCGTTGGCCACACAAACCAAAGTACCATATAGTTATTTTAGCTGAAAGTGCAAAGGATGAAACATTATAGATGCACATTAGTCTTTTACGTAGGGTAGGAAACTAGGAATTATGAAATTTCACACGTATAGATACAACATGAGGCCCTGACCCTTTCGTCCTTGGCTCTAGAGCGATTGGATTGTCGCGCACTCGCGCGGTCGCGCCAATTCGGACGAGCGGGGTGATAGATTTTGCTGGCCCACAGTGCAGATGCAAAGCATTTCAGCCTACTACCTGGCCTTAGCGATGCCGCTGGGGAAACTGCGGATAAACCCGTGTTCGTACCCTTAATCATCCATCCCCATATTATCCATCCCTAGATAGAAGGGTATTTATCCAACGGGTGTGGATAACCCCACAGATGGAGAGAATGATACAGGCCCTCATTGCAGGTCACAAGGATCGCCTGCTCAACGACGCATTCAACTGTGGTGGGCTCGTGACGCTGGCTGCTCTGCTCCTTCGTCAATCATCACGTGCTGCTCTGTTCATGGAAACGGAGGGAACGTATAACAGGTAAAAATGGATACCTACCCTCATATATCCTACCCATATCCACATTTAAACGGGTAATTCATATCCTCCCCAAACATCACGGGTATGGATTTGGATATGGCTGCTGGGTGTAAGGAAAATGGACCTAGTGCTAGGCCATTTGTGATTTTAGTGATTGTATGACAACATAACCATTGTGACTAATAAAGTTTGTCAAGTGTACATTTGAAGGTATTTTAGGTCCAAGGATGGAATTCAAACCATTGTATTCAAATCATGGTATCTAAGTCATGGTATCCAAGACGTGGTATTAAGAAGCTCAAAGAAGAACCCGCGAAGAAATGAAGCAAACAACTCAGAAAAAAGAGGACCGCAACAATCAGTGCTTGAGCACCGCAACAGTCGGTCAAAACAGAGAGGCAGCGGGAAGATGAGAAGGCCACCGACAACAGTCGGTCGACTATAGCAGGTGCAGGACTTGGGCAGGCAGGCAGCAGCAGCTGCACCGACTATTGCGGTGCTAGCTCGAAGACCCACGGTGGTGGTCAGGACAAATGCAGTTCGGCTCTGGTTTGACAGGATGTTGCGGTGCTTACTTGGGATCAAGGACCGCAACAGTCGGTGGTGGTCAGGACAAATACAGTTCGGTTTGACAGGATGTTGCGGTGCTTACTTGGGATCAAGGACCGCAACAGTCGGTGTTCGCAGTGGACCCACTGTCAGTCTCACAACGACTATGTGTACGGTGGAGATCAGGAAGTTGCGGTGCAACACCAAAAGGGCACCGCAACAGTCGGTCCTTTGCAGAAAAGCTCCAACGGCTACATAACAGCTAGTTCTTCATGTTGGAGCTATATATACCCCTCCACCCGGCCATTTGAGATGTGTTAGAGCTTGGGAAGCTATAGGGTGTTGAACTTCACCAATTTATGTGCTCTATCCACCAAAGTGCTTAAGAAAAGATTAGACAATTAGCAACAAGACTTAGGCTTTGATTAGTGCTAGTTTAGGCCACTTAGCGCTTCGCTTTAAGCTTTAGTCTAGAGTTTAGTGAGGTTTGCATACCTCCTTGCTATCGGTGCTTGCACGCACCAAGTGTTGTAAATTCGGGGCATTGTAGTCTAGCGAGACCCTCCAACAAAGCTTTGTGGAGAGGCCGCCGGTGTTTGTGCAAGGGAGGAGAGGCCCTTGGCGGTTTGCCAAAGCTCTACCATAGTGAAGACGGCGGAGGTCATCGGCGAGAGGCCAAGCGGAGACCCACTCGTGTTGTGGGTAGTCCCGTTGGCTACCACGGAGGTTGCCCGCCACCGGAGCATTACCCTAAGGAAGGGGCATTTCCCAAGAAGGGGCTCCAACGAGGACTAGGGGAAGTTAGCTAACTTCCCAATACCTCGGGAAAAATCGTCGTGCCGAGAGTTTGCGTTCTCTACCATTTACACTTTCGCATTTACGTTGTGCACTTTACATTCCGCATTTACCTTTCCTAGAATTGCCTTGTGTAGTTGATAGGATTGGAACCTAAGATGCAAAACTCTTTTACGGTAGAGATAGCAACACATAGAAAAACCTAGTGCACATCTAGATAGAAATTTGGATAGGTTTTTATATGTGTTTGGAGCATTAGTTTTTAGAACCACTTAGGGTGTCAGGCTCCCTTCACTGGGTACCCAGTGGCATTGCTACCTGGCCTACACAGGTTACTGACCGTGATAGATTTTGCGACGACGACACGGCTGCAGTGCATCATGCATGCTTCCAAGGCTCAAGTATGAACACTGAAGGCCACGCATACGCACGTGTTCGTCTCTTTCTTGGCGTGCTTCACGTTCCACCTCGTCCTCTCCTAGAGCTACCCAGACACAATGCTCGCTGGATCGGCCTGGGAATGCAGACGAACGAGCGAACACATGTGTGTGGTCACGCTGCAGTGCAGACGATGTACCACACACACATATATATGGCTCCCGATCCGTCGTGCAAGACTACAAATGCAATCGTGGAACACGCAAGCATCCACACACTATAAATCTTGGCGCGCTGCTGCTCCAGTTCTTCATCTCATCGATCGACAACACTCATTTCAGATATCTAACCCTCCCTCTAGCCTGCTGTACCGAGAACAGCCGCTAGAGATCCATGGCGGCACCGGTGGCCATCGGCACGGCGGTGTTCCAGCCGGGGCCGCTCCGCGTCGACGCGAGGCACGTCGACCCCAGCCAGGTCCCCAGCGTGCCCAAGCCGCTCATGGTGGTTGCCCCCACCGACGCCGGCACCTACCCCGTCGCCGTCTTCCTCCACGGCTGCAACCTCGTCAGCAGCTGGTACGAGCGCCTCCTGTCGCACGTCGCCTCCCACGGCTTCATCGCCGTCGCGCCCCAGGTTCTTCTTCTTCATTCGTCGGATCGATCCACCATTTCCTCCGTCGCCGTTGCCCTCGATCTCTCCTCTTAATTGCTTGTGAATGCATCTACAGCTCTACGGCATGGCGCTGAAGCTGGACGACCTCAAGGACATCGACGCCACGAGGCAGGTCGCCGCCTGGCTCGCCAACAAGCAGCAAGGCCTCGCCCACGTCCTCACCAACATCTTCGGCCTCCACGGCGTGAGGCCCGACCTCTCTAGGCTGGCTCTGGCCGGCCACAGCCGCGGCGGCGACACCGCCTTCGCCGTCGCCCTCGGCCTCGGAGACACCACAGTCACCACTCCACCGCCGTCGCCGCCGCTCAAGTTCTCCGCCCTCATCGGCGTCGACCCCGTGGCGGGGCTATCCAAGCAAATGCAGGTGGAGCCCAAGGTGCTGACCTTCCAGCCGGGCTCCCTCGACCCGGGGATGCCGGTGCTCGTTGTCGGCACCAGCCTCGGCCCCAAGCACATCGGCGGCCCGCCGTGCGCGCCGGCCGGGGTGAACCACGCCGAGTTCTACGACGAGTGCGTGCCGCCGCGGTACCACGTGGTGGTGAGGGACTACGGGCACATGGACATGCTGGACGACGGCGTGCCCTACCTCATCAACAACTGCATGTGCATGAGGAACCTCAAGGACCCCAAGGACCACGCCAGGAGGGCCATCGGGGGAGTCATGGTGTCCTTCCTCAGGGCCACGCTGGAGGACGACGACGAGGACCTCAAGGTCGTGCTCAAGAACCCGGGCCTCGCCCCCGCGGTGCTCGACCCGGTCAAGCATGATTCGGCTTTGGCTTGAAATCATGCATGTACTGGCTGCTTGATCTTTCAGTTGGCACTGATCATCAGTGGCAGTTGTGTCAGGTCAGTTGGTGTTCATATGTGTGTTGCGCAACTATCCTGAGCTGAATAAGCACTCAGATGTGCATGTCAGCATGTGTGCTGTGTCTGTGTGTCTGTACGTGTAATAATATAATGAAGGGGAAAGCTATACTATAATGAAATATCGCCACTGAATAAAACCAAAATGAGTGATCAGAGAATGGCCCTTATTATCTGCTGCATGATCCATCCATGGATAGGAATAGGATAGGTTGACATGGCAACATTCAATGCCAGGTTAATTAAGCTCGTTTCTTGAGAGAGAAAAGAGGCGGTATCGTTTGAACAATGCAGGGAAACGCTCAGGATAGCTTGAACCATGGCAGCATGTGTACTGTGCAGTGTCTATACTCGTATTTGATCATCCAATAGGACCAGTGGACATGGGATGTAGGTTAATTAAACTTCCATGCTCATGGCACGACACACTTGCAAGAAAGTGTGATATAGCATACGGAATCGAACCATCCCCCACGCCAGCAGCCCGGGTTCGATCCCTGGGGCTGGCACCGGGAGGCCCCTTTGCAGCCTTCCTAATAAAAAAAGCATATGGAATCGAACCAAACAGACCCTCAATGAAATGTGGTGTTGTTATATGTGCAATGCAACAAAACATATATGCATGTTTACCGTATCAACTATTTTTTATTTTTATTTTTGAAAGATTGGCCAGAGTAGTGCCTTGTCATTTAAGTTAGGGAAAGCAAGCTGTGTATGAAGCGAAATTACGGAGAATAAATTAATGTGTGGTAGATAATATATATTGAGGGAATCCTCTCCTGTGAAGCATAGCGGAGGAGAGGACAAATGTATTTTTTTTTCTTTTTTAAAATATCTACACCACCCAAACTTTGTCTAAAACTATGACTAGATAAATGAAATAGATTCGATGAACTCTAGGCAGGCACGTCAATAATCCTCCATTCGAGCTACGAATTAATAGACCGACTTTTTGTGGTCAATGAGACATTCATACTTTGTTTTTATCATATTTTATTCTATGTCCTAAAGATAACTATTGTTATAGAATATATTTTTAAAACATTTACAACATCATCATCCGGCTAAACCAACGTTGACAAAACTAGAAAATCTTTCATCAACTAAAATAAATTGTAGGAGCAAGGACTTAAAAAACGGCAGTTGTTGTGCCCACACCTGCCATTAGAGAGATGGCATATCTTATCGCACCTACCTGTCAAGCGTTGTACCCAAATAAGCAATTGGACACATGATGTAGCTAAGTGCACCTTTCTGCCAAGTTTACGTACTAATAATACATTTAACTCCTCAATATAATTAATATAATACAATGCAATGTGTGTTATATTAATTGTGTGCGAATGTGCGATGCATGCATCCGTAGGTGTTGGTGTATATATGTTTCAAAATATCTGTTGTTCGCCGCGGTTCACGTTTCATTCACTTGGTGCTAGAGGAGGGCATATGCAATGCACCAGTAGCTAATAAGATCCAAAGCTTGAGCAGGACGCGTATATACACGACTACACCGTGCACAATATTGGCATCTCATGGCATTGTTTGTCCTCCAGCTCCCCACTTGCATGCTATTTTTCTATGTGATGCGACATCGTCTACGTGCTTCCAACGCACAAATAAGGTGCATCTCTATCAATCGCGCAAACGTTTGAACACTGCTAAAATTGAACATGTGTTTTGCCTCGTCACAATAATCGGTGGCCAATGCAGATATCGATGGATGCATGGTTGCATGCCCTGCGTCCCGGCGGCTCCGGCCAGTGTAGATACATATATATCGTCCCGCTGCCGAGCAGAAAAGCAAGAAATGTAATAAAGGCTCGAGGACCTTTTAATAGGTAGCGAGCTGAGAAACTGAAGTGAACGCTATGGGGGTTTTGCAGCCGGCCCGCACCTAAGTTTTTTCCATTTCTTGAGAGAAAAAAGAGGCGGTATCGTTTGAAAAATGAAGTGAAACTAACCGTTATCACCGCACCGCTCAGGATAGCTTCAACGATATCAGCATGTGTGTACTGTACATGTGGGTCTACTATACTCGTATTTGATCCACAGGACCAGTGGACATGGCATGTAGGTTAAACTTCCGTGCTCATGCCACATGGCACGACAAACTTGCAAGAAAGTGTGATATAGCGTACGGAATCGAACCAAACAGGCCCTCAATAAAATGTGTGCAATGCAACAAAACGTATATGCATGTTTACCGTATCAACTCTTTTTTTATTTTTTTGAAAGATTGGCAGGAGTAGTGCCTTGTCATTCAAGTTAGGGAAAGCAAGCTAGCAGGGTCGTACCTATGAATTGGAGGCCCCAGTGCGAACACATAATGAGGCCCCTAAATTTTCAAATACGGAGCATTGTTTCACTTAGTTAAATATCAAACAAAACTAAATAGCTAATAAATATTGCATGAAGATTAGATAGCGGGTGCTGCAGCATGGCAGCAGCCTCTCTGGGTTGTTGATCGATAGGGTAGCTGTGGATCATTTTAAGGAATCAGATTAACTTGTCGCTAATTGGTCGCGGCCATGTTAAAGACAGACGGATAGACAAGATGACCCGTAGCTAGTCGATCCAGATTCTGGTATATTTTTGGTCTCCATACTTATAATGGTTCCAATGATCTAACAACCAATTTCAATCGTACATAGTTCTTGGCTTTCTGGCCTTTTAGGCTTTACTGCTCTAATATTGCAGCTAATTAAATATACTTCATATACTTTAGGTAATCAAGATTTGGGGCCCTCTAATTTTGGGGCCCCTGTGCAGTCGCCCATTCTGCCCCTGCTACTATACGGACCCGCAAGCTAGTGTATGAAGCGAAATTACGGAGAATTAATTAATCTGTGATAGATAATATGAGCGGAGGAGAGGACAAATGTATTTTTTCTCTTTTAAAATATCTACACCACCCAAACTTTTTGTCTAAAACTATGACTAGCAGCGTGTTTGGCACAGCTCCACTCCAGGAAATCCAGCTCCGCTCCAACAACTCTAGGTTTCCTCAGCTCTACTCCACCAACTCCAGAAAAACATGGAGCTGCTGTACATGTTTGGCAAATTGGCTGACTCCAGCTCCACGAAAGAGATGCTTTGGGAGGAATAGTCTGTTTTGCCCCTTCTTTGTTTTTGTCGCTGCTACAGTATTTTTCTCCCGATGTGCTACAGTAGGTTTGGATGTGCTACGGTAGTTTCGGATGTGTTTTTTGCTGCTACAAGGCTACAGTAAAATCTTTTTTCAAAAATGGGAAAGTTAACTTTCCTGGAGTTAAGCAGTAGTAATGGGAAAGTTAAGCAGTAGCAAAAATGCAAAATAGGCTTTCTCCCGACGGCAGCTTCCTCCCGCCGACGCTGCCCTGCGCGCCGACCGGCGTGAACCACGTCCAGTTCTACGAGCAGTGCGCGCCGCCGCGGTACCACTTCGCGGCCAGGGACTACGGGCACCTGGACGTGCTGGACGACGACGGCGTGCCGGCGCTCGTGAGCTGCATGTGCAAGAGGAACCCGGAGCACAGCAAGGAGCTTTGCAGGAGGACCATGGCGGGGCTCATGGTGGCCTTCTTGAAGGCCGAGCTGGAGGGCGAGGGCGAGGATCTCGAGGCCGTGCTCCAGAACCCCGGGCTCGCGCCGGCTGTTCTGGACCAAGTCAAGTATGATCTTGCTTGATTGAGATCGATCATCAGTTGCTAGCTAGGTGACGCAAAGGAAAGCATTAGTTTGCAATTTTGCATCTTGCTCACAGTAGAACAATTTCCTCGATCAATCGACCGTGTTCAATAATCAACTTCAAGTCTTGAATTGCTAAGCCTCATGTCTCTTATCAGTCATCAGCTAGCTGCAGGGTCGCACTTGGCTTCTTCTCCTCGCGAAGCTTAACAAGCAGAGAACACGATGAAAGGAATCGATACTCGTGACAGAAGGGGTGAATTAGGCTTTCTAAAAACTTAACCTACCACTTGTCTCTAATTGCACAAAAATAAAACTAAGATAATCTATCTAGATATGCAACTAAGGTTGTTTCTAGTGTTTGCACCCACCCAAAAGTATTTTGCAACCTAGAGCCAATTCTATCACGATGGAGAGACTGGGTTTCTCTGCTACTGTCGACTGCCTCCACCAAAGTGCTTCTCAACGGCCGACCCGGTCCTCTGATCCAGCACAAGCGTGGCTTACGACAAGGTGATCCACTCTCACCTATGCTCTTTGTCCTGGCTATGGACACTTTGAACCGGCTCTTCATCAAAGCGGGCGAGATGGGGGCACTACAACCGGTGGGACTGCCTGCAATTCGGCACCATTGCAGTTTATATGCTGATGATGTGATCTTGTTTGCTTCACCAAGCGAAGCTGAAGCCCGGTCCATTAGCCACATACTGCATATTTTCGGAGAAACCTCTGGATTACTGACAAATGTTCAGAAATGCTCCATCACGCCGATCCATGGATGTGAGGAAACCCTGGACCAGTTCACTGCTATATTGCCCTGCCCGATCGTCCAGTTCCCGATAAAGTACTTGGGGGTTCCGGTTTCCACGCGATCTCTCCCGAAAAGTTGGTACCAGCCGGTGATCGAGAAGGTGGCGGCGCGGCTGCCGTCCTGGCAGGGGCCGCTCATGAACAAGAGTGGAAGGCTGACACTCGTGAAATCAACTTTGTCGTCCATACCGATCTACATTATCATGGCAGACAAATTGCCTACTTGGGTGCTGCAACAGATCGACGGTATTCGAAGAAACTTCCTTTGGACAGGGCAAGACAAAGCCGTTCGTGGCAAAAACGCCGTGGCCTGGCCCACTGTTTGCCGTCCGACAACACTGGGTGGACTCGGCGTGATCGACCTGAAGCTTGCCGGAACTGCCATGCGTGCCCGATGGATGTGGCTACACAAGACTGAGGGCGACAGGGCATGGTCAGCTCTGCAGCTCCAATTCGATTCGGAGGTGAAGGCGCTCTTCGATGCCTCTGTCACCACAATTCTGGGAGCAGGTGACCGAGCCATGTTCTGGACGGATTGCTGGATCGATGGGTCATCCATCCAGCGCCTGGCACCTACATTATATACAATTGTTCCCAAGAGGATCAAGTTGAGTAGAACGGTACAGCAAGGGTTGCACAACCGAAACTGGATCAAGGACATCAGGGGCGGCCTCTCGGTTCAGGCACTGGTGGAGTACGTTTCCCTTTGGCATCGGATCAGGTATGTGACCGTCCAACCGGGGGTTCAGGATCAATTCATTTGGCGCTGGACTGCAGATGGGAGATACACGGTCTCTTCAGCCTACAGGCAGCTCCATGTCGGCGCCATACATATGGAGGGTTACAAGAGGATTTGGAAAAACTGGGCACCACCGAGAGTGAAGTTTTTTGCTTGGTTGGCCACTAAGAAACGCCTTTGGACGGCTGATCGGCGACGGCGACACGGGCTTGAAGCTAGAGATGAGTGCTGGCTATGCAACCAAGCTCCCGAGACTTCCGACCACATCTTGGTCGATTGCGCCTACACCAAGACCATCTGGTGGGAATGCCTTTCGACCATGAGGTGCTCCTGCTCGTTCATGGAGCATGGAGCTTCCCTGCAACATTGGTGGAGGCATCTACACAACCTTCAGCCTTCAAGTCGCAGACGAGGATTTGACACCCTTTTCATGCTCATCATTTGGTGCATTTGGAAGGAGCGGAATGCTAGGCTATTCAATGGCCGGGGGGCAACAACGGAGGAGCTGCTGCACACCATAAGACAGGAAGCAGACTTATGGATCATGGCGGGAGCCTCGAGTCTAGGTTGTTTAGCTTCTGAGTAATCCATGTACGTTGTAGCCGTTGCTTCCCCTTTGCCGCAGCTTGTTTGCTGTCGGGAGGGTGTTTTCTGCCGTCCGGCGTTTTGGGCATGTATGAACTCCTTTTCCTCTTAATACAAAGATATGCACGATCGTGCGTATTCGAGAGAAAAAAAAACTACTCTACAAAGGTAAAGACACACAAGCTCCAAGTATGAAATGTGAAAGCTTAAAGAAGCTTATTAGAGAGATGCAAACTTATACGAAGATTTATCCCGTGGTTCGGCCAACGCCAACTCCACGTTGGAGCTCCACAAAGAATGTGCTCCTGGTCGCCATGTCTTGCTTTTCGGTCAAGGCCTTGAGCTCGCTACAAAGGCTCCCAAGAAGGATGATGAGCAAGTCATTAAGACCTTGCTCTCATCAACCTACTCTCTCAAAGATCTTGACGCCGCCTTTACTACGGAACTTCTCCACCAAGGAGGGGGTCTTCTCGTCCCCCGCAGAATGCCATCGACGCCGCTCCACCAAGCCGAAGGGTCAAAGACTTACCGGTGAGTCACCAAGACTCCAAGGCGCCGGCTCACCGAGATTACAAGTGGTGGTTCACTCTAGAACCAAGCACAAGGCACAACACCTTGCAAACTCTCTCACTAGGCCTATTCTAGCTCTCTCACTCACTATGGATGATCAATGTAGCTCAAATAGTGGCTTGGGTCTTGTGGGCGTAGATGAACTTCTCTAGACTCCAGCATCTTGAAATGGCAGAATGGGGTGGTATTTATAAACCAAAAGGTTGGACTAGCCGTTGCTCAAAAGTGCACAGAAATTGTGAACGCCGTATGATTCGCCGTGCACCAAACCCCCCATCGGCGTATAATACGCCGTGTGCTTTTCCAACGGTTGAAACCACTTTTCCAATGGCTACTTGCACACACCGTATACTTCCAACTTATACGCCGATGGTCGCCATACCATACGCCGTATGGTTTTATCCAACTTCACCTTGACATCGTCTCTGTGTAAAGTGTACGCCGATGGTCGGCGTATGATACGCTGTGTAGGGTATTGATGGCCCAATTTGAAACAATGTTGTCCTTCAGTGTCGTATCATCCGCTATGTATACGCACAGTAACACCAGAATATACGCCGATGCCCTTCTTTTGAATTCTTCGAACGTCGTATGCTTTGAACATGTACTCCATGCGTCGCCATAACATACGCTGTGTAGTATCTTAACTGTTTTGCTTGATTGACCCCTACAAGCCGTATGCTTCTTGCTTATACGCCAAGGGTCGTCGTATGATACGCTGCGTACAAACTTTGCGGCCTACTCCAATTCAATCAACTCAAGCCCTTTCTTTGATTTCTCATGTCAATACCATGCTATGCTTTGAAATTATCATTGGAACGTAATTTACTATGTATATTGCTTAACAAACTTGTTAGTTTAATTACTATGTATATTACTTAACAAACTTGTTAGTTCTAACGATTATGTTGTCATTCAATCACCAAAATCAAAATATAATGGCAGGTCATTTACGTTACACACGACCAGAAATAGCCACAGACTCAAAGGCAAAATTGTAGTACGCACAGACTACCGGTGAAACGACGTCCACGCTACCATCTGGATATGATACTACATGACAATTGACAAGTGCTGTGTAATGAGGAAACAAGGGAAACTGATCTGATTGTTAACACCCCATCTCTGGAAGCATGGAAAACGCTCACATTAGCTTAAGTCCTATCTAGCACATGATGCACTGGCACTACTAGTTTAAGTCCTCTTTAACTACCATCTGGCTTGGAATGGTTATCTTGTTGAGCCTGGTGAACACTCCTGTCTGATTTGGAGAAGAGCGCCAACGATTCCATGGCATTCCTTATCTGCAAATAACTTACAATTTAGGTCATGATGATCGAATAAGCACGTACATTATGTTTGATGCATCTATCAGCTGCAACATCATTGTATATATTCAAGATGGTAAGTGCCTAAATGGAGTAGTAAGTTGAGCTGGTGTACAAATATCTGAAACTGGGAAGACCTGCAGTCCTGCACTGACAGAAACTGAAGCGTTTTGTTCTCTCTCTTACCCGACGAAGTACTGAAACTATATATGACAAGGATTAATCAAAAGGACCGAGAAACAAGGGTTAACGCAATTCTTGGTCATCAGACTTGATGGTTAGCAATCATTCACGTTGAGCGTCAATTTGAATTCAGAGTGTTGTTCAGTTGTTTATACTTTTGTACAAAAGGTGACTAAGGCTGCACACACATACATAGGTGGTCATCAAAAGACAAGGAACTCCGTCAGCATGAAGAAAAGCAATAGTAAAGCAGACGATGACTGAAGAAACGTCCTCCTCTGCAATCTGTGCACTACCAGCTGATTTATTCAGCAGACAACCAGGAACTGCAGCTACCAAAATTTGCAGAAAATTATCATCTGCTAGTTGAACAAATGAGCCCGGTCTAGCTTCGGCATCCAATCCCGTGCAAAAGCCATTAAACATGCAGGCTACTGAATTTGATTACTACATGATGATGTATGGACCCATTGCAAAAGAAAATTAAGGTGGGGGCATATTGTGACAAGCATCACAGACTGACAGACCGTGCATACTAATGCCGTGACTCTATCAAGAGCTGTGGCGCAACAGTACAATCCTAACTTGTTAAGACTAATAGTACTAATTGTTTTCATTTAAAAAAAAATATCCCAATCAAAACAGTCTGTCAGTCACTCGTCTTGATGAGACAATCTGGCGACTAATGGCATTAGAACAAGATGGCATATACTCCTACAGCACCCAAGAATAAGGATGCTCCTAGCTATGATATACTATGATAATTTGCCCGCAGACAAAGGCAGGAAGGAAGTTGTGCTGCTAGTAAATAAGGAATATTTACAGTAGTACGCGTACGGGGTTGGGGTAGCTGGGGCCGTAGTCGGCGGTGAGGAGCAAGAAGGCGGCGGTGGCGGCGCCGACCATCGCCGTCCGGCGAACTATCTTGTCGGATCTCGGTACCACCGGCGGCATCGCTGCCAAGCAAAAGGTTCCGATGGATAGATGGAGGTGGTGCCTTGGATGCTTGCTGGAGGAGGAGCGCAGAGCGCGGCGTGGGTGGAAGACGGCGGAAGAGGAGTCGGGACGAGACTAGAAGGTACGCTCGTCTTGGGCTGAGCCCATAAACGCAATGTTATTGGGCTTTGCCACACCGTAGGAGGCCCATATTTATGTTGGATAGGTTTTCTGCGTTTTTCAAAAGCTTAGGTTTTATAGATTTACATGACGATGCAGGCACGATCGTCTGGGTGGTGTAGTTGGTTATCACGTTAGTCTCACACACTAAAGGTCCCCAGTTCGAACCTGGGCTCAGACAATTATTTTTTATGTTGAAATAACTCTTTTTTAGTTCTCATTTATTTATTTGTGTGTTTCTCTTTATTTAGGCCATGTTTAGTCGGTAATTTTTTTCATCGCTACAGTAAAATAGAATGCTTGGTTAATAATTAGGAGTATTAAACGTGGATAACTGACAAAACTCATTTCATAAGCCTCGGTGAAATTGTGAGACGAATCTATTAAGCCTAATTAGGCCATGATTAGACAATATCATGCTACAGTAAACAATCTCTAATGACATACTAATTAGATTTAATAGATTTGTCTCACGATTTTCCGTCCATCCGTGTAATTAGTTTTATAATTAGATCATGTTTAGTCTTCCTAATCTTCGGTTTAAAATTGCTACATTGCTACAGTAAAATTCTCGAAGTTTCTCACCGATCTAAATAGGCCCTTATTGCTCTTTTCTTAGTTTTCATTGTGTGTGTCATTCTCTTTAGAAATGAGATGGGATTTAAGTTGTCATGTCGATTCTTGTAGCACTCGCTAAAGCAGATGGCGCCACACAAGCAGGACTAGGAGTACTCTACTTTCGAGCCTCCTAAAAAAAAATTTCCCGTCGGCCGTTTGTTTTGACGTCCACGTCCTCCGTCCTACCTCGCCCATTTGCTGAGATCATCTGCATTTTGAGGCCACATTAGCAGATGTTGGGAACAGAATTACGTATATCGACTGACACATGTTGGCAACAAATTCAGGGAATCAGGGGTAAAGTTGTTGGGCTCTCGCTTGTGATTGTGATCGAACACGAATTCACGATCGCCATCGATGCATAATTTTCTCCATCCATGATCATGATCCACTGTGCTTAGTCAAGCTGATTTCTTGCTCACATTCCACCAGAGAGACATCAGCACGTTTCAGCCACCAGCCGGCAGTACTTCAGTCTCACAACAAATCAGTTCCAGCCACCAACCATCAGCCAGCCAGCAGTACTTCAGTCTCACTACAAATCAGCACCAGCCACCAGCGACTACTGGCCAACGGAACAGGCTGATCAGCTGCCTCGCTGCAGTGCCGCACTTGACTTCTCTACAACTCTGACTCGCCTCAGCAGAGCAAGACAAACCAGAGCCAACCATGGAGCCACCGCCGCCGCCGCCGACGACGCGTGCTCCGCCGGCGCTGGCGGAAGAGCTCGTGGAGGAGATCCTGCTCCGCTGCCCGCCGGACGACCCCGCGCGCCTCGTCCGCGCCGCGCTCGTCTGCAAGCGCTGGTGCCGCCTCGTCTCCGGCAGCGCCTTCCGCCGCCGCCGCCTCCGCCACTGCCGCCCGGCCCCGATGCTGGGCTTCCTCTGCAACGACGTTTCCCGCGCCAGCGCTGGCGGCGGCGACGCCTGCTCCGCCCGCTTCGTCCGCACCGCGCCCTCGTGCCCGCCCGTCGGCACCCGCCGCGGCTGGCGCGCGCTCGACGCCCGCGCCGGCCGCGTCCTCCTCCACCGCGCCGCAGCAGCCGCGGCTCCCGCCCAGGAGATCCTGCTCGCCGTCTGGGACCCGCTCGCCGCCGGCGACAACAACAACCGCCACCACCTGGATCTCCCTGCCCCCGCGCTGCCACGGCTCCCGCGGAGCTGGAACGCCGCGCTGCTCTGCGGCGACCGCCTCGACGCCGACGCGCCCTTCCGCGTCGTCCTGGTGGGCACGGACTCCCAGGGGATCTTCGCCAGCGTCTACTCCTCATCCGATCCTGCCGCTGCGTGGAGCGAGCCGGCCTACGCGCCTCAGCAGCCCGGCGCCGACGGCGGCGGTGATCACGTCGACGCGGTGCGCGGCGCCCTCGTCGGGGACGCGCTCTACTTCGTGTTCCAGAGGCGGACGAGGGTCCTGAGGTACGACGTCGGCACGCGCGCCATGTCCGTGGTGCATCTGCCTCCGGCGCCCCACAACCAGCGCATCGCGCTCACCACGACGGAGGCCGGCGGGCTGGGGTTCGCGAGGATGGAGGGATACAGGCTCGGCCTCTGGTCGATGGAGGAGACTACGGAGCAATGGACACGGGGCAGGGTGATCGACCTGAGGACGCTGCTCCCCGTGATCGACTTGCTCGGGTTCGCCCATGGCCTTGGCGTCCTTCTGGTGGGGACGGTCGATGGCTTCTTCTCCGTCGCCGAGAAGTCCGGCCGGATCGACAAGGTCGGAGACGGCCCTGGCTTCTACAATCTTGTCCCCTACGTCAGCTCCTACACTCCAGGTACACGATCGGAACTAGTACTAGGATTTCAGTTAGCATTGCAAGTGCCATTTGGCTGGTTAACCATGAGCGCAAACTTGTCTGTCCTTGTAGTTATGAACAACAGATGTTCAAATTGATGGGTGTTTGTGTTTCTGCAGCGCTGGGGACGATGAGGGACCAAGTGCAAATGCATGAAGAGTGAGTGCATGGTCTCTCCTGCACTGGAGTATATATCAACAAGCAAGTTATTTTGCTGATGCTTTTGATCATTATGAAGGATGACTGAGGGATCGGTGGTTCTAATGGATTCAAACAGGCCCTAAATAATCATGTTGTTTCCTTTGATCTGGCGAGGGAGTGGATCAGTCGTGTTGTTTCCACATTCCACTAGCATTACATACTCCTCTAAGTATTCTGTTACTGCACCATGGTATTGCCGTATTGGTATTGGTATATTAAATCAGATACCCAGGCCACGGGTTGGATCCCTTCTTCTACCTGCAAGCCGTCGTTGCTCGTGTGGTCTGCCAAACATTTAGCTGACATCTCTGCTCTCGATCCATGTTGCAATGAACGTGCCGTGCCCATCAACTACTTAATTCCGTAAATTTAGAAAAAAAAACTACTTGATTTCAAAAAAAAAAAAAAGTCGACCGCTATGTTTCTTAAGGAAACGATAATCCTGTTGTGAACAGATGTCTCTTCATAGAGACACCTCCTCAAGATGATCTCATCCAACCAATCAAGGTGTACACTAGAAAGTTGTAGACACATCCAAGGGGTGTGTCCCTTGGTGAATAGATACATTGGAAAGACACCCATTCAGAAGAGGCGTCTCCTGAATGGATAGACACCTTTCCAACGTGTTCCCTCAACATGTATATATATGTAATCAAACACTTGAATCAATACAACCATCCATTCACTCTTGTCATTTGTCTCTCGCTGTCTCTCGAGTATATTTACATTCAACACGTTATCAGCACTTTGTCTCTCTCCACTGAGTGCAAGAGAGAAGAAACAAGAGAATGCTTCGGCAGCCATAGCAGGAAAGAGAGATTTAGAAGAGATGTTAGACAAGAGGTCTATTATCTTGGTGCTACTGAGTGCTAATATATCTTGCAAGAGCATCCGGCCGGATATCGTTTTTGCGATGATTTGCTAGCTAATGGCACATGTGATCTTGGCGTGTTCTTTTAATAGAACCCATGATCTAGTTATGGTTGGATATTCTGATTTGGCTATCTATATGAGATCCCCAGAGTGCCAGATCAATGACATACTTCATTTACTTTAAGTTGGACCTGCCATTTCATGGAAGTCTTTAAACAAACATTTGTGGTCACTTAACCAGCTACTTTATAACAACATATGTGGCTTTACAGAATAATGGACTATATGCTTAGGTTATATGGTGATTGTGGTTCTATTAACCACTAATCATTATCTATAAGATAATGTCACTTTGTGTTGTTCAAATGGATACAAGTTATGCAAGGCGCAGTATTACTGTGCATTTCGCAAACTAAGCATTGTGATAATCCTACCACTAGTAGAGAAACCACCTTCGGTTCCCCCCTTTAGTCCCGGCCATATTTGGCACCGGGACTAAAGGGAGCTTTAGTCCCGGGTCTAATGTGTGGTGGGGAGGGGCCTGGGGGGCTTTAGTCCCGGTTGGTGGTCCAACCGGGACTAAAGGGGCTTTTAGTCCCGGCTGGAGCCACCAGCCGGGACTAAAGGGGGTCGCGCCCTCTAGTCCCGGCTGGTGGCTCCAGCCGGAACTAAAGGGGACCTTTTAGTCCGGGTTGGAGCCACCAACCGGGACTAAAAGGTCCCCTACAAATATCCTCTTCCTCCCCTAGCCCGGCCGAGCCATGAACACAGAGCTCGTTCATGGCGCCGGCCGGAGGTAGGGGAGGTCATGCCCATTTTTTTCTCGGATTTTGAAGATTTAGCTCCTCCAAGTGGTCCAAAAGGAGCATATCTTCATCCTCTCATCTTTCATGGTTAGTATTTCTTGTTTCATCCTTTATACATAGAGAAATTTGAGTTTTATTGGAATGGAGAGATGGGGGAGTTTTGTTTTTTTAGCACAATTTAGTTTTTAATTCATATTTATACTTTAGTTAACTCATATTGATACTTTAGTTAATTCATATTTATACTTTAGTTAATTACTTAGTTCATATTTATACTTTAGTTAAATCATATTGATACTTTAGTTATTTATCCTAATTCATATTTATTCTTTAGTTAATTCATATTTTTACTTTAGTTAATTACTTAGATCATATTTATACTTTAGTTATTTGCTAGTTATTTTACTCACTTTGATTATAATTTGTTAGTGATTAGTGATTTAGGATGGTAATTTTCATTTATTGCTTAGTGAAATAGGATGGTAATTTTCATTTATTGCTTAGTGAATTAGGATGGTAATTTTCTTTATTTCAAAAATAAACTTACTATTTGCACTACTTATAAAAATTGCCTAAACTTGCAGATGGACCGGCAATGGATGTATAACGCCGACAGACGTTCAGGTGACTTCTTTCAAGGCATGCATCATTTTCTAGATGTGACAGAGCAAAACAAGAAAAATGGTTTCATGAGTTGCCCCTGCGGGGTCTGCAAGAACCAGAAGGAGCACAGTTCAAGAAAGGTCATTCACAGCCACTTGATTAGACACGGTTTCATGCCTGGCTACAGTTGTTGGACCAGCCACGGAGAAATAGGTGTTATAATGGAAGACGGTGAAGATGAGATTGATGACAACATTCTCGGATTTGCTGAATACCCTACATTTGGTGATACTACAATGGGTGATGCTGAGGAAGAGGATGGAGAAGATGCGCCTGCAGATGATCTTGGTCAGATGTTGCAAAATGCAAAGGACACAAGTGAAACTGAGAAGGAGAGGTTGAAGTTCCAGCGCATGTTAGAGGACCATCGCAAACCTTTGTACCCGGGTTGCGAAGAGGGACTCAAAAAACTCGGGAGCACATTGGATTTGCTGCAATGGAAGGCCAAAAATGGTGTATCGGACAAGAGCTTTGGTGAGTTACTAAAAATCGTGAAGAAGATGCTTCCTAGGGACAACGAATTGCCCTCGACAACATACGAAGCAAAAAAGCTCGTTTGCCCGCTGGGGTTGGAGGTGCAGAAGATACACGCATGTCCGAATGACTGCATCCTGTATCGTGGTCCCGAGTACGAGAAAATGGATGCGTGTCCAGTTTGCGGCGCCTTGCGGTACAAGATCAGAAAAGACGACCCTGGTGATGTAG
Source organism: Alloteropsis semialata (assembly GCA_004135705.1). NCBI lineage: Eukaryota > Viridiplantae > Streptophyta > Magnoliopsida > Poales > Poaceae > Alloteropsis > Alloteropsis semialata. The sequence continues at coordinate 21,079,526 of CM014275.1, forward strand.
AGGGAGAGCCTATCAAAAAGAGAGTTCCTGCCAAGGTCATGTGGTATTCCCCTATAATACCACGCTTGAGGCGTTTTTTTCAGAAACAAAGAGCATGCTCAGATGATGCGATGCCACAAAGAAGAGCGCAAGCGAGACTCAAAGTTGAGGCACCCTGCCGATGGGTCCCAGTGGAGAAAAATCGACCGAACATTCAAAGACTTCGCAGAAGATCTAAGGAACATAAGGTTTGTTTTGAGTACGGATGGCATGAATCCTTTTGGTGAAATGAGCAGTAGCCATAGCATTGGCCCGTGACTTTGTGTATGTACAATCTTCCTCCATGGCTCTGCATGAAGAGGAAATTCATGATGATGCATGTTCTCATACAAGGCCCGAAGCAACCGGGCAACGACATTGACGTGTATCTCCGGCCATTGGTTGAGGAACTTTTACAGCTGTGGGGTGAAAACGGTGTACGTATGTGGGATGAACACAAACAAGAGGAATTTGACCTACGAGCATTGCTGTTTGTAACCGTCAATGACTGGCCGGCTCTTAGTAACCTATCAGGACAGACAAACAAGGGATATAGGGCATGCACACATTGTTTAAATGATACTGAAAGCATTTATTTGAAACATTGTCGCAAGGTTGTGTACATGGGCCATCGTCGATGGCTTCCAATCAATCATCCGCTAAGAAAGAAAGGCAAGCATTTCAAAGGGGAGGCAGATCGTCGTCCCAAGCCTATGCATAGTGATGGAAAGTACGTATTTGCTATGGTAAAAGATCTAAAAGTTATTTTCGAAAAGGGGCCAGGTAGCATTGGTGTGCCAAATGATAGTAATGGGATGGCACCCATGTTTAAGAAGATGTGTATATTTTGGGAGCTACCATATTGGGAAGTCTTGGAGGTCCGCAATGCAATTGATGTCATGCACCTGACGAAGAATCTTTGTGTCAACTTGATAGCCTTTCTAGGCACCTATGGTAAGACAAAAGATACACTGGAATCACGCCAGGATCTGCAACATATGAAAGAACGACATGTGTTACATCCAGAAGAGAGGGACAATGGACGAAATTACTTGAGTCCTGTCAGCTTCACTCTTAGCAAAGAAGAAAAGGAAAGCATGTTCGTATGCCTCAATAGTATCAAGGTGCCCTCTGGACACTCTTCGAACATTAAGGGAATAATAAATATGCCAGAGAAGAAATTTACAAACCTAAAGTCCCACGACTGCCACGTGCTCATGACACAGCTGCTTCTAGTAGCATTGAGGGGAGTTCTGCCAGAGAATCTACGATTAGCTATCATAAAGCTATGTGCATTCCTCAACGCAATTTCTCAAAAGGTAATCGATCCAGACAATCTACTGAAGTTGCAGGTTGATGTGGCCCAATGCCTGGTGAGCTTCGAGTTGGTATTTCCACCGTCGTTCTTCAACATTATGACACATCTACTAGTTCATCTTGTCAAAGAGATTGAAATTCTGGGTCCTGTCTTCTTGCACAATATGTTCCCTTTTGAGAGGTTAATGGGGGTACTAAAGAAATATGTTCGTAACCGTGCTCGACCAGAAGGATGCATATCAAAGGGCTACGGAACAGAGGAGGTCATTGAGTTTTGTGTTGACTTCATCGACGATCTCAAACCGATTGGTGTCCCTGAATCATGGCATGAGGGGAGACTCGGTGGAAAGGGAACAATAGGAAATAAGGTTGTTGTTACTTGGGATGATGATTCTTTCAACAAAGCACACTACACTGTTCTACAACAATCATCCTTCGTTAGTCCTTATATAGATGAACACAAGGAGCTTTTACGCACTGAATTCCCGGGGAAGTCTGAGCCCTGGATTACACGTAGCCACATTGATACTTTCGCCGGTTGGTTGCGGAAACATCTAATGCACACTATGGACATACATGAACAGCTAGCATGGTTGGCCAGGGGTCCCTCCTTTACAGTCTTGACATTCCAAGGGTATGAGATTAATGGGAATACATACTACACGGTATCCCAAGATAAAAAGAGCACCAACCAAAATAGTGGCGTCCGTGTAGATGCCCTAGACAGCGATGGGAACAAGGACACATATTATGGTTACATAGAGGAGATATGGGAACTGGACTATGGCCCGTTATTGAAAGTGCCGCTGTTTCGGTGCAAATGGGTGAAACTCAGTGGAGGAGGGGTGTCAAAAGACGATTATGGAATAACAACAGTGGACCTCAATAATCTTGGTTACAGAGACGAACCATTCGTCCTAGCCAAGGATGTGGCTCAGGTTTTCTATGTGAAGGACATGTCTAGTAAACCGAAGAAGCAAACAGACAAGTCAAATGATGAGCCCAGGCGACACATAGTCCTTTCGGGAAAAAGAAACATCGTCGGCATCGAGGGCAAAACAGACATGTCGGAAGATTATGATAAGTTTGACGAGATTCCTCCATTCGCCGTGAATGTTGACCCAAGCATTCTATTAGCTAAAGAGGATGCTCCTTACGCACGTAGTGATCATAAGCAAGGCACATTCGTGAAAAAGAAGACTATTGCCATTCTAGATCATGATGTTTAATGTATTGTTATAACCACTATGTAAGATATTGAGTATGCACTCTTATATTATTAATTTATGCTTATGTGATGGAGTTGTATTCAAATTGTTCTCAACACACATGTTCATATTAGCACATCTAGCTAGTAAATGAAATAAAATATTTATATTAGCACAAATGTTCTCAACACACATGAACTAAAATACTAATATATATATATATTGAATAATAATCGTAACATCAATCATATTATTATCACATATAGTAAATGAAAAAACTAATTGAAATATATTTTTTAGTAAATAAAATAAGAAACAAATTGAAACAAAAACAAATTGAAAAATGACTGGGCTTTTAGTCCCGGTTGGAGGTTCCAACTGGGACTAAAAGAACGTTTTAGTCCCGGTTCGTGGCCCGAACCGGTTCGGGCCACGAACCGGGACTAAAAGCCCACATCCTCTATAAAATGGCCGGCCGGCTGCCGGCCGCAACTCTGTGTTTCTTGTTCCTGATTTTTCTCCGGCAGAGGGAGTGAGGTGTGCTCCTGATTCTTGTTTTTAAGATTTCAGTGCGCCGAGGTTTTTTACGGTTAGTATTTCTTGTTCATTCTCTAATCTTGCCCCAGTTAGTATTTTTTGTTCATTTCTTTGTACGTAGAGAAATTTGAGTTATTTAGTTTTTAGTTGCATTGCTTAGAATTTAGTTATTTAGTTTTTAGTTTTGTTTAGAATTTAGTTATTTAGTTTTGTTTTGAATTTAGTTATTTAGTTATTTAGTTTTTTTTAGAATTTAGTTATTCAGTTTTGTTTTGAATTTAGTTATTTAGTTTTTAAGATGTTGCTTAGAATTTAGTTATTTAATTTTGTTTAGAATTTAGTTATTTAGTTTTGTTTAGAATTTAGTTATTTAGTTTTGTTTAGAATTTAGTTATTTAGTTTTGTTTAGAATATAGTTATTTAGTTTTTAAGATGTTGCTTAGAATTTAGTTATTTAGTTTTGTTTTTGTATTCAGTATATAGTTTTTTTTGTGAGTAATATATAGATTCTAGTTGGAACAATGCCGAGGAGACAACGTCAGGTACCTCGTCGTGGTGGAGGGTGGGATAATCCTGTGTTGATGCCACAAATAAACCCGCCACAAGAAGCACACGCTCCTGGCCTCGTTTTTACGGGAAACAACATTGCAGTGCCCGCGCCTAACGAAGCTCGTTACAATCGGGTAAATTAATTATCTAGTGCTTAAATATGTACATGTCAATGTATTGTATATTTCATGCAATTTATTAATGTGAGTTACCCATAGCAGATTATTTTGCCAATCAAATGGTTTAAAGATGCAGTAACGCACATCGCTCTTCGATGCCCATTGGTTTACAGAGAGGTGAATGAGAACACCAGGAGGGTTCTCATTTCTGTTGAGATTAGGCAAAATGCCTTACGTGACCCTAGTGAGGGCCAAGTTGTGCATATCGACGTTGAATCGGGTGCCTGGCAATAGGAGCATGTTGCGGCTTGTGACGCTGTAAGGCAAGCACTCTATCGAATCCAATTACTGGGTGGGCATGTTTTACCAGACTATAGCTACTTCAAGATAAAAGCTCTTGAGGCGGGTGGCCTCCTCGTGACACAAATGCCTAAATTAGTTACCCCTGAATACGAATCCATCTATGTAAGTTAACTATGATTATTTTTTTTGTGACGGAACAGCCCTACTTAAACTGACTCAGGTGTGATCTGTAGTGTGAAACACTAACACGTCACACACCTGGGTCAGCATAAGTCCGAGGTTCCCTCTAGTTCACACTGTCAGCTGTTCTCATCACATATACTCAGGATCCCAACACCAGAGGAAACATCACAGATATTGCACAGGAATATTATACAATACAGGCAGATAAGAGTTATACAAACCAGAGTATTCAAATTTAAGTATTACACACGGTTTCTAAGTTCAGCAACAGTTTAAAAGGGTAATTAAACAAACTACAGCAGTCCCTGTCGTGCCCAGACATGACTGATTCAGCAGACCACCACGGCGCCAGCACAACTACTCCTCGGGCTCCACTGCAACAAGGGTCAAAGAAACCCTGAGTACAAAGGTACTCAGCGAGACTTACCCGACAACTACGCTAAAGGAGATACAAGGATATGCAAAGCTGTGAAGTTAAACAGAAATAAACTGACTAGCAAGCTTAGCTTAATTAGTTACTAATTATTTACCAAATTTTAATTTAACAAGAATAAACTCTATCAGCTAGGTGAACCAACCATTACTGCCAACAGAAGGAATTAAGGCATAGAAGCTGAACAGAACATAACATGCAATAGAATTCGTCTGTCAGGCTCAAGCGTGTATCAAAACCGTGACACTCGGCGATTCGAATCGATTTCAAACCCTGCAGGGGTAACCTGGAACACACGCCGCGTGCGCGCCCCCGGTAGGCCACACGAAGCTACTTTTCCCGCTGCGGCCACTATTGCCTGAACTGTGCCCACATAGCCCGGGGTCGCATCCCCAATCCCTACACAATGCTCGAGCAAAGGCATGTGGGTTACTGACTACGACCCCGCCCACATTCCACGCCAGACACGGTGAGTCACAGTTCAACCGCTAGTACCACAGAAGTACATCAGTTTCCCGGCTCCCTATACCGGTATGTGTCCAGTACGTTCAAAGCTTGACCACAGGCAGACCACAACAACTCCTATCCAGTGGGCAGGACCACCTTCCTAAACCAAAGCGTCCAACATATTCCTTAACTCACATCTATCTGTCTGCCCAACACTTTCAAAGACTTACTAAACAGTTTAGCTCTTAAAACCAACATCACCTAGTGGCAGGTGATTGGGATCACACCTGATTTACTACTATTGTGAGCAGTCTAAGCAACTCTACTATATCTTTTTGAAAAGGTGGCAGAGATGCTCTAAACAAGGATGGATAATGCATCAAAAGTAGGATTCACTCTATCCTAGTCTAATGCACAACCATAGGCTCAAACATAACAAAAAGTAGTCATGTTAGTACTGGGACGGGAATGCTCCGGGGCTTGCCTGGCTCACTGATCTCCGGTTCTGCAGCAACAGGGGTCTCCGGGGCTCGCGGAACGGCTTCAGTCTCCGCCTCGAACACCACATCGTCTCCCTCCTGGACGTCGTCGGGGACCTCCACCAACTCTGGCTGCAACGAGTCCTGATCTACACGAGATGATGCAAAAATATGGAAGAAATAAATTAGAGACCCTCAAGCCCACCTAAGCTTAATTAAACTCCTAAATAGCACAAAGGAATTAATTAACATATTTCAAGGACTATAATAAAGGGATAACTAATTAAAAACCTATTTCCTAATTAAATAAACCCTTAAAATCTATCCTAAAAATCAAGGATATTAATTATAAAAGCATCTGTTTTACTAAACAATAATCTATATGCAAAAAGGAAAAAATGCAACTATTGCAATAAAATTTATTTTATTAATTTTAGATGTTCCTACAAAAAGATATGCAATTTCTAAGTATTATTTCTAAATGAAATGCATTAAAACCTAAATAAACCCTAAATTCCCCCAACTTGCAGAAAACCCCCTGGCCTAATCCAATCTCAGCCCGCAGTCCAATTTCTCCTTTAATGGGCCGGCCCAGTCCGGCCCATCCTTTCTTCCTCTTTTTCTTTCTTTCCTTTCTCTTTTTTTCCACTGATTTGGCCCGGCCCAACTGTCTCTGTCTTTTCTCTTTTCAACCCGACCGGCAAACGGGCCCGGCCCACTCCACCTTCCCTCTCTCGCTTTCCATTCAGCCCGGCAATGAACCGGCCCAGCACCGCTCAAAGGTACTCGGCCTGATCCAGCACCGCCCGAGCTCTCTTCTCCCCCGCGCCAACGCGCGTTCGCGCCCGAGCGCAGCGGCGCCGGCGGCCCTGACCTGCGGCAACCGGCGGCGATGGCGCAGCAGGATTCCAACAAGCCCTCGGACTCCACGTTCTAGACCAAGGCCAACCTAATCCCAACTAAACCCCTATCTAGAACGGCCGGAGCCCCCGAAAACGCCCCGCGGCGGCGGCGGCCCCTAGCCCTGACGGCGGCGCTCCTCGCTCATCCCCAAGAACACCCCTTCTATGCCAACAAATGGCATCCATGACCCTCACAAGCGCTAGGACACCCGGTGCACCTCAACGCGTGGACCCCTAGGCCTTGAACACCATGGACTCCTACGGCGGCGGACAGGGCCGTGCTCTGGACGGCGCGGCGGCGTTCCGACCAAGCCACCCGCGGGCCAAAGCAACAAGTACCACCGCAAGCTTCACTAGAGCGCTAGGAGCACATCTAGACTACTGGACGGCCACAAGGATAACCAGAAGGGAGTTCTCACCACGGGCTCGACGGAGAACGGTCGGCGACGGATGCAGAACGCGATGAACGGCGGGTGCGGCTAAACAGGGTCGAGTGCGAGCGGCTGGACAAGCTGTGGCTAACCTAGAGCGCTTGTTTGCGAACAAGAACCGACGGAGAAAACCACGGTGGTGGTGGATTGCAGCGGCGACGGCAAGGAACGCGTGGTGACGAGCAGAAACACGACGACGACTGACGAGGGTCTGAATTAGGGGTACCCAATCAAGCCCTTAATCCGGGTCCTCACAATAATCCACCCCTCAAAAGCAAAAGCCGAAGATCCAATGCAAAGCGAACTCCCCATACCCCGACGGCTCGGAGGCCATCCGACGAGTCTCCGATTCGCCCGAGGAGTTCTCCGCCTCCGAGTGTAACGACCCGGAAAATCAACTCCTAAAATCACAAGTTTTAAAAATCTTTATCGATGAGTTTCTCTGTTCCTAAATCCAAATCCAATCATCCAATCCATCTTTCCGTTGATCCAGTTTCCAGAAAAATCCGATCTCCCGAAATACCCCTAACCCCGTTTCTCCTTTTCTCGATCCGCGCGTCGCGCCGATCGGCCGACCGCCGCGCGTGCGTCCACGCGACGCCGCGATTCCCGGCCGTCGTCCCCTTTTCCTTCTTTTCCTTTTTCTTAATCCATTTTCCTAATTTTCCTTTCTTCTTTTTCTTCTCTTTTCTTTTTCTCCTTTTCTTTTCCTTTTTCTCCTTTTCTTTTTCTCCTCCTTCCTTTCTCCCTCCTCGGCTCACTCCCGCCCGAACCCACCTCCGCCGAAGCCGCACGCCGCCGGCGTCACCCCCGCCTCCCTGTGCTCGCACCGCCCGCGCGCCCACCAGCTACCCCGCACGCTCACCCGCCCACGCACGCGAAC
>CM014275.1:21088436-21105522 GCA_004135705.1 Alloteropsis semialata
GGCCGACCCCGCCGCCGCCGCCCCCCACGCCGGCCGCCGCGCCCGAGCCTCTCCCTGGGTGTGTTTTTTTTCATTTTTCATTTGTTTTTTATATGATTTTTGTTATTATATCATTTTGATATATATCATTTGTGATATTACCATTTTATATATATAAACATTGTGATGCTTAATTTTGATATTAGTTTAGTCTTAATAATTCGTTTTGTAATTGTCTTTATAGAAGCTAGTTTGTGATCAATTTTTTTAGCAATTATACTAGTGTCATATTAGTTTACTTATATCAAAATTAATCTTTGTTTACTTAGATCATTTTGAGCAATTATACTAGTGTCATAATATATATCAATTAAACTTAATTTAGTATGTCAATTAAACATGTTTAGAATATCAATTTAGTTTAGTATGTCAATTAAACATGTTTAGATTATTAATCTTAGTATATATCAACCATTAATCTTAGTATGTCAATTAAACATTAATCTTAGTATGTCAATTAATCTAAGTATATATCAATCATTAATCTTAATATATATCAATTAAACTTAGTTTAGTATGTCAATTTTTTTAGAAACTAGTTGGATATATCAATTAATCATTTATATCAATCATTAATCTTAGTATATATCAACCATTAATCTTAGTATGTCAATTAAACATGTTTAGAATATCAATTTAGTTTAGTATGTCAATTAAACATGTTTAGATTATTAATCTTAGTATATATCAACCATTAATCTTAGTATGTCAATTAAACATTAATCTTAGTATGTCAATTAATCTAAGTATATATCAATCATTAATCTTAATATATATCAATTAAACTTAGTTTAGTATGTCAATTTTTTTAGAAACTAGTTGGATATATCAATTAATCATTTATATCAATCATTAATCTTAGTATATATCAACCATTAATTGTAGTATGTCAATTAAACATGTTTAGAATATCAATTTAGTTTAGTATGTCAATTAAACATGTTTAGATTATTAATCTTAGTATATATCAACCATTAATCTTAGTATGTCAATTAAACATTAATCTTAGTATGTCAATTAATCTAAGTATATATCAATCATTAATCTTAATATATAACAATTAAACTTAGTTTAGTATGTCAATTTTTTTAGAAACTAGTTGGATATATCAATTAATCATTTATATCAATCATTAATCTTAGTATATATCAACCATTAATCTTAGTATGTCAATTAAACATGTTCAGAATATCAATTTAGTTTAGTATGTCAATTAAACATGTTTAGATTATTAATCTTAGTATATATCAACCATTAATCTTAGTATGTCAATTAAACATTAATCTTAGTATGTCAATTAATCTAAGTATATATCAATCATTAATCTTAGTATATATAAATTAAACTTAGTTTAGTATGTCAATTTTTTTAGAAACTAGTTGGATATATCAATTAATCATTTATATCAATCATTAATCTTAGTATATATCAACCATTAATCTTAGTATGTCAATTAAACATGTTCAGAATATCAATTTAGTTTAGTATGTCAATTAAACATGTTTAGATTATTAATCTTAGTATATATCAACCATTAATCTTAGTATGTCAATTAAACATTAATCTTAGTATGTCAATTAATCTAAGTATATATCAATCATTAATCTTAATATATATCAATTAAACTTAGTTTAGTATGTCAATTTTTTTAGAAACTAGTTGGATATATCAATCATTAATCTTAGTATATATCAACCATTAATCTTAGTATGTCAATTAAACATGTTTAGAATATCAATTTAGTTTAGTATGTCAATTAAACATTAATCTTAGTATGTCAATTAATCTAAGTATATATCAATCATTAATCTTAGTATATATCAACCATTAATCTTAGTATGTCAATTAAACATGTTTAGAATATCAATTTAGTTTAGTATGTCAATTAAACATGTTTAGATTATTAATCTTAGTATATTTTAAATGTCAATTATATGTCATTTATATCAATTTTTAGAAACTAGTTGGATATTAAACTTAGTTTAGTTTCTATATTTTAAATGTCAATTATATGTCATTTTCTAAATGGGAGATCAAATTAAACTTAGTTTAGTTTATATACTATAATTGTGAGATCAATTAGTTGGATTCTAGTTGGGTATTAATGTCAATTATATGTCATAATATATCAATTGTTTTATCATTTATATGAATTGTGAGATGAATTATCTCATTTTTTATATTAGTTTATAGCAATTATCTCAATTATATCATTTTTTAGATATTAGATGGATTCGGGACTTAACGAAGAGGAAACCAACAACCTCCTCAATGAAATGATTGCTGAAGGCAGTGGTCGGCCCCATCCCTGAAGCCGATGATGGTAGCAACACCGATCAGTACCTCAACATGTCCGGGGAGGGAATGGAGCAGTCAGATGGTGACGTTGGCCAAGGCACCGATGGTGACGATGACCAAGGCACCGATGATGGCGAGGTATATATACATTAGCACACTTAGTAATAATGTCACGATGATTTAAGAGGTACATATATTAATAATTAAGTATCATCTCTTAACTTTTAGCCCTCCGCAACGATGTCGAATTCGGAAAAAAGAGGACCGACAAAAAAGCTGGAGGGTCGTTTTATTGTCACACAAGTGGATGATGCAGGCAAACCAATTGCCCCAGCTGACGTTGCAAGGAAGATGACAAATCAATGCGGGGTTCTTGTCAGAGATCACATCCCAATCAGCATTCCAAGATGGAAACCTCTGAAACGCGGGGATACAAACATTGTCCCTCAAAGAGAGAAAGATATGCTCTGGCAGCAGCTACAAGAACATTTCACAGTGCCAGCAGGAACTGAGGATAGAGTGAAAGCTTGGGCTCTTTCGAAGATGGCAGAACAATTCCAGAGCTTTAAGAAGAAACTCTACAGAAATTTTGTTGAAAAGAATCGCACGCCAACTTTCACAGGAGCATATGAGAAGCTAAGACCCCACTGGGCTGCATTTGTGCAATACAAGCGTTCGACACTTGGAAAGAAGCTTATGGAGACGAACAAATCTAATGCCGCCCAGAAAGAATACCATCACCATCTCGCCCAAGGTGGCTACGCTACAGCTATTCCAAAATGGGAAAAGATGGAACAAGATCTACGTGATAGAGGTATCACACCGCAGACGTCAACTTGGACTGACCGTGCATGACATTGGTATTATGCCCATGGCGGAACATTGGCCCCCGATACCGGGGAATGCATCTTTGGACAGCAGATACAACAAGCCACACGGAGACTTATGCATGCCATAGAAGCAGTTGGCAAGGGAGAGTTCCACACGGACAGAGAAAAGGATGAGCTCACGTGGGCTCTGCAGAATCCCGAGCATCCTGGACGGACGTGAGGCAAAGGAGGGGTTCCGTGGAAGTACGGGTTTGCCGATTGCATTGAGTCTTACAGAAGTCGCAGCAGAAGAAAAAACGAGGAGTTAGAGAAGATGCGACGACTCGAGGAAAGGATGAACAGGGGAGGTTCAGCGGCAACTGGAGATAGCACTTAGCGCTCAGCAACAAAGCCGTGATCCACAAGCGCTCCAGTAGACGCAATTAGCCCTACCCAGCATCATCGAAGCAGTTGCGTGTCCACTGACGTCCCAAATGATGCTCAAGTCCAATGCTTCCCCGTGGACGATATAACCAGACGGACGACCTGTGAGCTGCACAGTCCATTCAAGAACTTAACGTTCAAGGTGGCGTACGGTACTGCTTTGCCGAGTCAAGAAGGAGATCTCTACCATGGAGGGCAAATACCTGCTAGCTATGCTAGAGTTGGGGTGGAGCAGGTCTTGGCCGGGTACGAATCACTCCAGCTTGACATTCCTGGAGGTGACGGGGAGACGACACTAGAAGGCCTTGCCATGTCAGCAAAATTGCTGATGTGACATGTTATTTAAAGCTAATGAAACTCCTCATGAAACTCCCACTGAGAATGGCCTTACCTGGAATCATGCATGCACATATGCCCATTAAAAAAATACGGTCAAAACCCACACCATCTTGTACAGTTTGCTGTTTCTTTGTCTCTTCTGGATGACGCGTAAGCGTATAATTCATTCACTCTAGGCTCACTCTAGCCTGTGAAGTGGAGTATTCATGAGCTGCTATCAGCGCTGCAATTCCCTGCATGCCATACATATTACTTCAACAGTTTGGTTCAACTTCTTGTGGCGCTTGGGTAGCAATTCAAAATTTCAAATCTATTTCAGACAAGTCGTTTCTGTCTTGCATGCTGGTCGACCAGTTAGTTTTGCCGCTGGTTCTCATGTCCAATGGCCTCGTAATCTTGCAAAGGCAAACACTTTCTGAGTCATGCTCCACATTTCTTCAGTGGAGCAGGAAAGTACTCTGCGAAAGCTTACCAATTACCACCAACTCTTGAGCAAATGCTGTGGGAACCCCCACCATTGCAATTTTTTTTAAAAAAAATAATTCCACCAAACACCAGCTCTGACTAGTGACTAGCTTAGCTAGACAGTAACAACAAAGTAGGTCCTACTTAATAGTTCTGTAGCATCAAAGCAGAACCATCTTGCAAAATAACAGTAACACTTGATCACAGATGGTGGAAACAGCCACAGCACTACCTCACACCATTCAGGCAGCCGTTCATCAGTGAATCCATGGGTAAATGCTGTGGAATACATCGAACCTTTCTATTACAAGCAGTCAAGTGAGATACATCTATGTTTCCTCTTGTGAGGACAACATGATAGAATCTTACATTACTAGACCATTCTAGCTTATAGATACTCTCCTCCTTCAGTACGAGGAGCTGAGGTAATGTTAAATTAGATTACATCATGGTGGGCTAGATTTTATGATCCCCTTGGATCTCAGACCTCCAACAAACGAGCTTTCTCGTTTAGAATCGGCACAGAACCTTCCCACAGCTCCCACAGCTCGTTCCTTAACCATGACAAGTACATGACAGGCCCCAGTGTCGATGGCACCTGAAAGCCACAAACTTTGTCACAAAGAAGAACATGGCGTGCTGTAAGCATGGCTCCAGAGCTTCAAAAAGCCGACTCAGCTGAACTCAGTGCTAAGCAGTGCTTGCGGCCAAGTCAGAGTAAAAAAACATGATTCAGTAGAACAAAAACAGTAACGATGCCTGAAACCTGATAGTATAAACAATCAACACTTACCAGGTAGAGTAAGGCAGGCTGGGGAGACTGAGACAAGATCCCTGCAGCTAATGCGGCTACTAAACCTACACCATACCCTGTTAGGGCATACCACACATAATTCCGACGCTTTGAAGAAGACACCTCTGATGGAATATTGACATCTTTGTGCTTACGGTTATCGAAAAAGAGTACAAGAGCTAGAAGCATCCCAGGAATGGCCTGCAGACATTACAGCAAAGGCATAAGAAAAACTAGTAATCATGCTGCTTTATCTTAAAGAGTCCTTCAAGGTGAATAACAAACAAACAGTACACGAAACTACAAGAAAGTAACTATAAGTGTAACAAAATTTAAAACTCCAAACTTGGAAGATCAGACATATTGGTGCTAATAATAACATCACATATATTACTCAGCCTGCTTTTATCTCTGAAGTCTGAACTGGCAACTTTAAAAAGGAACAAACAAAACATGTAGGTGGGAAAAGCTTTGCCCAATTAGCTACAGGGTTTCTGGGTTTGTACAGTAGCACAGTATATTCTTGCACACCAAAAATCAATTTGTTATCAAGTTGATTGAGGAGTGTGCAGCATGAAGCTTTCTGCCATGATAAACTAAGATTTGCCAAAGAGTGCATGGAACAAATTCTAGATTGCTATAGCCTACAATGTTCTCTAACTGTTAGCACTCACAGGAAATTACCATCTCTTCTTCACATGTCATTTTCATCTTGTCTTGTTTACTTAATTAACAAACAAAATTCCATTAGGCATTTAACTTATTCTTCAATGAAACAGAGGATGTAGTCTTTGATGTGTAGCTCGGCATAAGTTTTGATGTACTAAAGAAGAATCAACAAGACTGCTTTTCCTATAGAAGGCTTAAGGATTACAGTTGAATCACAGCACAAGTCTTTGCAACAAGAAAATTGCGATATAAATAACTTAGAACTTACCATGTCTCCAAGGCCAAGCATCATGTAATCACCAGGACTGCTTCCTGGAACAATCCCACCCAACAAATTCCTCGGGAAAACAAGCTTGACTGGAAGCTCCAGTTTCTTTGTAATTAACTGCAACCCTGGCAGACTTAGCTTGTTTGCTACTGTGTGAACAGGATTAGATGCCTTCTGAGTGGCAACAGAGACCATAACATTTGCTCCAAAGAACCTCTCTGAAAAGAACACCCAGAAAATATCGTACACAAACAAGCAGACTAGGAGCAACGCACAAATCTTTATGTTGGGAAGCCTCACATGGCTGACAAATGCTATGCATATGGAAATTCCCAGAACGTTATTTAGCAACCAATGCCCTGAAACCAGCCAGGCTAACACTGTGGTTATGCAGAAGAGCATCAGCAAACCTTGTAACCGGGTAAACGACTTTGAACAACACCTGGACACGAATGGATCGATTAGATTGAATTGCGTCTTGAGGTATGTGGTGTATGGCAACAGGCAAAAGAACAGTGCCATCACAGAGGCCACAGTGGTAAAAGCAGTCACGAGATGTGAGACAGATGAGAACAAGTAGAACATCAGCAACAGACTGCATGAGCTTGCAAGGGGAATCATTAGAGCCTGCGACCGATCCAATGTAATGGAAGCCTCTGAAAAATCCAGGTTCCTCTCCATCTCTTTGCCATAGTCCAGAGCACGCGATGCTGACGCATAGGCCACAGAAATGGCTGTGGCAATGAGAGCAAGTGATGCTGGCTCAAGCAAGTAGGTCAGCTTCCACAAGGACTCCATCCTATGGCAAATTAATCGCGATTCACCCTTATTCTATGCTCTGACTTACCCAAGTATCTTCCACCTGCCATGGCAAAACAAAACAAAACAACGGCAAGCATCAAGGATAGCTAAAATACATCAAGCTTGATTCGATCATCCAATTTTTTTGTTGCTATGAATTTTGGTAACCGTTGTGTAAATTCCCTAAAGAAAACCTGCCAGCAGAAATTCGACTAGAACGACTGAAGTTTTTGCAGCAAGATGACAACTATATTGGAATTTAGCTCTGAGGGGCAAATTTGAGCATGTGTCATGAGGTTTCAGTATGTTGAGTCAAACTGCTAATTTATGGTAATTACATCAGCATAATACATACAACAGAAGTTGTGTACAAACCTGGTGGACGCCCCTGCACCTTGGGTGGTCCAATGGGGGTGGCCAACCGAAACGGATCTTGCGTTGGATGAGGATGAAGAACCTGATGGAACCTTTGTTGGATTAGAGAAAATCGGAGTTAATAGGGCGGGGAGAATGAATTGAAGGACTTGGATTTGATTGCCCACAGCCACAGAATAGAGGAAAAGCGAAAGATTCCCCAGAACAAAGCAGGGGAGTTTGTCCTTGCTAGCAAGCTGGTCTGGGGTTCCTTACCGAGGAAAGAAGAAACTAATCAAGTCTCGGTGGATCTCCCCCGGCTTTCTGCGTCACGGCACGCCAGAACAAGGGGCGCGGGGGAGGAAGGTTAGGCCTCGGAGAGAGAAGACTTGTGTAGTTGGGTGGAAGTAGGCGCGCGAGATGGCGGCGCGGTCAGGCTAAGAGGATCGGTCCCCGCCTGGGGTTGACGAGAGGGAGGGTCGGAGTGACCACCCCGGCTTGCCGGCGAGGTAAACAGGGAAGGGCAATTTGGGAAGGGAAAGGGAAAGAGAACGAGAAGAAATCCCCATCTCTCATCCGAGCTCCTCCTTGTCCAAGCCCTTACCTTTAATTTTGAGAGTTTAGAGACGCAAAAACATGTCTCCGACCGATCTCTCGTCCGAGCCCCTCCGCTAATCCGCGCCCTCATCCGTCGCTCCGAGCTCTCATCCGGCCGCGCGAGAAACTACCGGCACTCGCGCCTTGGCTCGGAATACTCCGCCGTGGAATCGAGTAGAGAGAGAGAGAGAGAGAGAGAGAGAGAGAGAGAGGTACCTCGTAGATCAGCACCGCCACTTGCCGCTCGGCTCTGCAACCTCGCGCGCCTTGCCGGGGCAGGAGGGAGAGATGGGGAGGGCGGGGGGAGATAGCGGCCGCCTGCTGGCTTTGCCGCCGCGTTCCCTTCCCCCGAAAGAGAGAGAGAGAGAGAGCAGAGAGGGCGCGGAGAGAAAGGAGAGAAGGAAAATGACGGAGATATTTGCAAATCCGTTGATAATTAAGGCCCTGTTCCCTTCAAAACTTCGAAACTTCACTATTCATTTACATGCATAGAGTATTAAACGTGTGTTAATGACAAAACCCATTCCATAACCCCCGATAACTTTGCGAGACGAATCTAATGAGCCTAATTAGACCATGATTAGACAACGTCGTGCTACAGTAAACAATCTCTAATGACAGATTAATTAGGCTTAATAGATTCGTCTCGCGATTTCCCGTCCATCCGTGTATTTAGTTTTATAATTAGATCATGTTTAGTCCTCCTAATCTTCGATTTAGAATTAAAAACTTTCTTTCGCAAACTTACTTTCTAAACTAAACAGGCCCTAAGTGCAGTATAGTGTTAAAAAATACTCTCTCCATTCTTTTACATGTCATATTTTTGTCCTAATCAAAATTATTGAATTTTGACAAATTTTATAAGAAAACATAATTTGTAATACCAAATTTGTTTAGTTGAATCAACTATATTTTAGTAGTACATATGATTGATATGATAGATTTTGTTATATTTTTCTATGAATTCATTAAAAGTTATATAACTTTGACTTAGAACAAATCTAAGGCCCTGTTTGGTTAGAAGGGACTTATAATAAGTCCATAAGTCTCTCGGCCTCGTTTATTTCGGCAAGATTCCAAAAAGTTTTTACTATTCATCCGTCACATCGAATGTTAGGATACTAATTAGAGGTATTAAACGTGGATTACTGACAAAACTCATTCCATAACCCCTGGGTAAATTCTCGAGACGAATCTATTGAGCCTAATTAGTCCATGATTAGAAAAAATCGTGCTACAGTAAACAATCTCTAATGACGGATTAATTAGGCTTAATAGATTCGAAATTCAATTTACAGGCGAGTTGTGTAATTAGTTTTTTCATTAGTATATGAATACCCCTTTCGACATCCATTTTTACGATTCGGCAAGTTTTTATTTTTCAAACTAAACAAGGCCCTCATAAGTCAAGACTTATAATAAGTCTAAAAGGGCGTTTGGTTGAAAGATTTATAATAAGTCTCTATGGTCTTATATGACTTTTATAACCTTGTCCAACATATATTTTCCCCTCTCACTGCCCCTCCCCTGCCCCTGCCTGCTCATCCGCTAGCGCGCGCGCTCGCCTCTGCTCCTCTGCCGCGCCCTGGCCTTCCTCCTCTTGTACATATGCATTTTTATTTATTACAAATT
Organism: Alloteropsis semialata; assembly: GCA_004135705.1. Classification (NCBI taxonomy): domain Eukaryota; kingdom Viridiplantae; phylum Streptophyta; class Magnoliopsida; order Poales; family Poaceae; genus Alloteropsis; species Alloteropsis semialata. The sequence continues at coordinate 21,097,945 of CM014275.1, forward strand.
ACATGAGTTCAAATTACACAAATAGTTCATAAATACAAACATTGTTCAGCCACAAATAACACAAATCAAAAATATTTAACGCCTACGATACAATGCATTAGCTATTTCATCACGGAGTGAATTCATGTTTAAATCTTCTTGGCCTCCATCATCAACATCTTGAGGGTCTACATCACCATCATTTGTACATTCTTCGGGCATATAATTTTCATCTTCATCAACCAACCCAAAATCCTCGTCCTCAAGAGCACTTTTCCTAATGAAATTGTGTAGTGCCATACATGCTACTATGATTTGACATTGTTTCTTTGGTGGAAAACTAGGCACATTCAGCAATATTCTCCATTTCATCTTTAAAACCCCAAAGGACCTTTCTATGACATTTCGAAGGGAAGAATGAGCATGATTGAATGTCTCTTTTTTACCTTTTGGCATTGGTCCATTTCTAAACTCGGGGACATGATACTTCGTTCCCTTGTATGGTGTATCCATGTCTACCCATATACTGAACAACAACTTTGATATGAGTCCCATCTATTACTCCAATGGCATTGTTGAAAGTGTCTGCAAACCTAGCTTGCCGCAGTCTTTGGTGCACTGTACTATATGTTGGGTCTTTAGGCCTAATAATATCTTTTGCTAACTTTCCAAGACAAGCCATAACATGATCAAACTTCCTGCTCACTGTCTCCATTGATCTCACAAACCGATCCTAGGCATGTCTAACTGAATGAGGTGCTCCCACTACCCATAGAAATAAAGCAAGAGCTTTTTCAGAATTCATTTTGCTACTGCCCCTCAGTCCATAGGATTCTACTAGCAATATATGCAAATTTTCAAATAATGATCTACTCATCCTAAACATGTTGTAGCAAGAGGTTCTGTTTGCTAGTGTATGCCGAACCCATTCATAGCCAGTTTCAATTGGTTGCTTATATGGTGCTTTGTTCATGTACAGTTCATAATACATACCAGTCATAAAGAACATTTCTATGAACTGCCGATTCCTCTTTCTCCTGGTCTGTATAATATTGATCAATTCATCATCACTTGAAGCACTTGAGACAGCTTCTTCATCAGCCCCTACAGAATTCCCAGTACTTGAAAACCCTTCAGCTTCTTTCTACAATCATCAGCAAAAAAAATATCAGAACAACCACAAACTAGCAAGAAACAACCACAAACTTCACACACATTCCAACCAGAAAGTTCACACAAATCACACACAAAAATAGGATCATCACAAACTTAAGTTCATAGGTTCATCACACACATAAATAAAGCACATGATATATTCAGTTCAACGGTACATAAATTCCCTAACTAGCATAAATTCTTCATCACACATATTCTCTTGATCCAGTCTAGCTTTCCTTCTTTGGTAGGAATGGACTTGAAAACCACCTTTCTGTACTCTTCTCCAAAGAAAATGGTGCATCCAAATAGCTAAATGCTCCCTGGTACCGCCCCACACTCCACAACCATTTCCATGCATGCATGAACATCATCAGCCATCTTGTTCCTCTTTTTTGCTTTTTCTTGATGTAAATAACTCAAAGTTGCTTGGTTTCTTTCCTCTGCAACTTCCCACTTGGTCATCATGATGTTCATCATATTCATTAGACCTCCTTTGTTCTTTTTTCCAGGACTAGTAGCTGTAGTGGAAGTACTACTGCCCTCTTCTTGCTACCTGAACTCATAGGGTTATCAAACTTCTCCTGAGGCTCTTGAGGCTCCTCTTCTTCCTGCTGCTCTTCTTCCTCTTCATCTTCATCTTCTCCTGGTATGTATGCAGTGGTTCCATCCACTGCTATATTTTTAAACATGATCTCCAGTAGTGGACAGTACTCTGGCTCGGCATGCATTAGCTTCCTCAAGTTAGATTGGTTCTTCCTTCTCGGCAGCATGAGAAAAATATTTGTAAATAGTCATTCAATCCAATTCTGATCAATGAAAGGAGAGGAACTACATTACCGCAAGATGTGTTGACCACCAGTGATGACTGGCTACAATTTCACCATCAGCACCACGTGTAGTACTAGTGTGGTTACAGGCAAACTTCCAGAACAAGTAGAATGCTTTCATTATGGTCATACGGTTTTTGATCTGCTTCTTATCATGCCTCAATCTAGTTCTTGCATAAAAGTTGTCAATAAGATGCTTATATCCTCTTCCCAACCAAACACCCCTGCGCCGGGGCAGAACCTAGCATATGCGGGTACTGCCCCAGATGCGGGAACTCCACGGCCTGGGAGTTCAGATCCAGACCCACCAGCCTAAACCTCGGCACATTGTCATGGCCGGCCGGACCTGAGGAAGACGCCTGCGAGAAGAAGTTGAAGCACGCGCCAGATCCAGGCTAGGAGAGGTAGTCCAGGTACCCCTCATGCCCATCTCCGTCCATCTTCGTCCTCGCCGGGCCGGGCCGCGCTGGATCTGGGAGTAGCGGCGGCAGAGAGCGCAGCGGCGGCGGGGGAAGCGGCGACAGCAGCTCGGAGCGTGGAGGGCCGGTATATAAGCGGACAGGGCGGGGAACGGACAGCGGCGTCTGGGGACGCGCGGAGGAAAGCGCAGGGGAAGCTCCGAGGAGAGCACGGCGGCGGAGCTGTAGCGGGAGGAGAGCGAGAGGAGTGGAGAGTGGAGTGAGTGGCGAATAGATAGGGTCGGGCGGGGGGAGGGGTAGTGAGTGGAAATGGACAGGGAACCACACAAATAAGTCCCTATATGCAACTTTGGAGGGACTTAAGGACTTATAATAAATCCTCCAAATAAGTCCCTAAATAAGTCTGGGTGTTTAGATGAAAAGAGACTTATTTGGGACTGAAAAGGGACTTATTTGGGACTTATTTGAGGGACTTATAATAAGTCCCTCCCAACCAAACATCCCCTAATATGACATGTATTAAAAATCAGAGAAGTATCCATTCAAAAGTATAGTCTTGGGAAAGTAACCATTAAAAATGTGCTTAAAATAAATAGTGATTCTTCGCTATCTCTCACTTAATTTTCTCTTTTTTCTCCTCTCATGCCACTCTAAACCACGAGGGCTTCTTTTCCACCTTTGGCAGGATCTTTGGGTGGCTAGAGAGTTAGAGTTTGGCTTTGTAAATTAGGCTTTCTCTCCATCGTCCAGCTTGGAAGGCCGAGGGATGCAGGTTGCAGGGTGCCTCTACGGAGGTGGCCGACGTAGGGCGCTCGAGGCTTCTATACAATGCGTGCTCGCCGGGACCGGTACCAGCTACCGAAGAATACTGTTCTTCTTCCTCCTTATCTCTTCCTCTTTCTCAAGTGCGCCAGAGCAGCCCTCTCCACCGCCGGCCACCACCTCTGCCCGCGGCCGGTGGCCACCGCCCGCCGCGCCGCTCCGCCCACCTCCCACCCCCGCCGCGCCACCCCGCCCTTCCTAACGAATTTGACTCGTCGCCCCCCGCCGCCGGCACCACCCACCGGTCATCCTCCACCGCCCGGCGGCCGGCGCCCTCGCCGGCTCGCCTCCGCCGCCCTCAACCCGCCTCCTCCGTCGGTCCGGTCGCTGCCCCCGGCCTCCCTCTAGTTCTGCCGGCCATAGAATCCTCCACCCCACCCGGAAACCCAAATCCCTAAGGCCGCCGCCTTGACCGCCGCCCGCGACTCGCCGGCGGCCGCTCCGTCCACCAACCGCCGCTCTTCGGCTCCCCCGGTACCTCCCTGTTCTCTGTTTCTCTTTTTTCTTCTGTGTTCTTCCTTCTGCTCAAGCTCAACCGAAGGTTGAAGATGAGGATGCGTGGACAGCGTTAAGCCACGTCGCCTCATTCGCTGCTACCGATAGCAGCGCGTGCTCGCTGTATAAAATTTTCATAGGGCGCTGATGACACCGATACCCTCGGGCAATGGATAAGGTCGGTTGGGCTAGGTAGAAACGGGGCAACAAGGACAATAGGAGTCGGAACATAGACAAGGCGATACCTTATCAACGTCATGCAGGATATGGTATGTGATCCAGTGGTCGATGGAGAAGCCCACAAAGGTTGAAGAAAGGACATCTGTCATCTGATCAAGATCTTGCGGTAAAGGAATTTCAGGTGCGCGGGGGAGGCGGGAGTGCTCTGAGTATTTATTTAAACAGTCTCTATTATTGTTGACGTACAAATGTTTAATTTGTTATTTACATGATATGAATACAATATATGTAAATAGAACTTCGTATCATGATTTAGCAGTTTTTTTTACGAAAGACCAGTACAGACGCAGACGCTCACACACGCACGCACACTCACCCCTATGAATACACGCACGCAAACCCTACCCCTATGAGCACCTCCGAGAGACTGGGCCGATCTTGAGATTGACGAAGTCACCACAGGCGCCTCGCTATCGACGGGCACGTCGCCTACCACTGAAAGAAAAGCGCCGGTTAAATCCTGGAATAAATCCAGGAAAATGTGACACCCGTGCCGAGTCGGAGACTCGAACCCGAGCGGGCAGGTTCCACCACAAGAAACCTAACCAACTAAAAAAATAATCTAGAACACTTTTAGATATCGGGTGAGATTAATTCTTATTACTCAACTTTGTTAGGTTTGGTAGTCAATTATAGCTAGTTTGTCACAACTATACACACTAGGCAAAAAAAAAAAAAACTCAGACGTAGGTTTTTTCCCTGACTTTGTTTATGCCTACAATTCAATGAGAAAGCGCATGGGTTTGGCCAAGAAGCCACATTTGGCCTCAATCCAAATGGACGATTTCTTGATTAATATCAACACCAACGAATTGGTATGGAAATTAAATATACCTCTATAAATTTGTGCCTTCCACAATATGCAACCACGAAGCAATGTCAAATTCTACTGAACCAAAATTATAAAGGCTTCAACGATAATTATTCTTCTCAAAATCGTAAGTAGCATTCGGCAGTAGTGTGTTGAGCGGGACAGCATGCTACGCTTTTATTGTACTATCTTAACTTCTATATCACATGGAAAGAAGAAGTCATAGTGTTACCTCTATCTTTGAATATATAGTATTTTATGGTAAGCTAATTAGTTTAAAAGCAATCTATTTTACTTCCTCTACGCCGTATATGAGTATTTGAGAATAGAGTGAATACAAAGGAAATATTTTTGCATCACTTGTATGACTCACGACGACAGTGTTCGATAACTAAGACCCTTTTGGCATGACTTCATTTTGGTTTTTTCTATAAATCTATAGTAATGCACTATAACTCAATTGTAGCATAGAACGGCATTATCAGACGGAGAACAAATAAGCTAGGAGCCATTGTGAGCCGGTGAAGCCACTGTTTTTGGCTTCGTAGGCTCCTCTCTACTATATTAGGGCCTTGTTTAGTTTAAAAAATAGAAACTTTGCCGAATCATAAAAATAGGAGTCTTTTACCTGTATGCCATTACAAAAGTTGGCCGTTACCTGTGTGCCACTAAAAAGTTCGCCGACACCTGTATGCCATTGCACGAACTTCCTATTACCCGTGTGCCATTATGGATGGAAAGAAAGTTAACGGATGCTAACAGAGGTGTAAAAAGACATTCTTGCCCTCTTGGCTTTCTGGTGCAGTTGGAGAGAGTTTCTGGTGCTGTTTTGCAGTTGGAGAGAGTTTCTGGTGTTGTTTTGCTCTGGAGGCTTTTTTGTGTCGTTTTGCCATTTTAAAAAAAGAAAGAACAGGTGACCTGACAATAAAAAAAATGGTCTGACAATAAATATAACTGGTTCATATCACATAGAGGAATAAATGATCTGACAATAAAGGGTTCATATCACATAGGTCACCAACATTTAAACAAGCAACTGAGTTCATATCACCAACATTTAAGCAAGCAACTGAGTTCATATCACCAACATTTAAGCAAGCAACTGATCCAAACTACTAAGTAATAGCTATCCAAACTACAGCCATCTTAAATTACATCACCATTGCATAAAGCATTACAGCAAAAGTAGTTCCTCCACACCACAAGTACTGGGCATGCCAAAAGAAAATAATGCTTCATCACATGGGAAAAGCACTACCAAAAGAACTCTCTTTCACAATTTATTCAAGCTGGAGTTTCTTCTTGCTTCTGGTATTTGAAGCTGGGCTGGTTGGGTTGGCTATCTCAATTGGATCCCTCCTTGGTGTATACTTCTTGATCTTCTTGACAGCACGTTTCTTTCTTGGTGTGTGCACTGTATGTAGAGAGGCTTCATTGGATCCAGGGTCTTGATCAAGAATGGGAGGGTGCTCAATTTGGAGAGGAAAAGGGTCATTGGATCCAGTTCCAGATCTTGTGTGAAAGCAAGAAATAGAGATCAGTGAGGTTGAAAATGAGAAAAAATGGTAAAGTTAAATCAGCTTAAGACACCGGTTTAAGATAGTACCTTGTAGACACTGTATTGCCACTACTTGTAGTGGCTGCTGGCCCCTTCCTTTTGTTGACACCGGCTGAAGAAGAAGCTTTTCTCTTTCTTTTCTTGTGTGTAGCATTGGCCACCGCCTCATTGTGTGGGAATACCATTCCTGATGCAGGAGTGGCGTAATTGGTGACATATCGGGCACTTATGCTGCTTCTTACCAGTACCTTCCTGAGCAGTTGATTTTCTCCTGCTACTACCTCCCTCCAAAGCAGATTTCATCCCGTTCTTCCTCCTTCCTGCAGTTGACTTGAGCAAAGGAGGATGCATGAAGAAGCCATGAGTGGCTTTGGGCCACATGGTCTTGTCAGGAATACATGGTACAGAACCTTCATATGCAACTTTGAATTTCTCAACTGAGTAGCACTCATCCACATAGTCTTCAAGTTTTGCTGCGGGAATTGATGTGATGTAGGCAATAGCATGTTTGCATGGTATTCCTGACCCTTGCCAAGCCCTGCAGGAACATGTCCTCTCAGTTAAGTTAACTACAAACCTGAAAGAACTACCAGAATTTCCCTTAGCACAAACTTCTGCAATGCCATCTAGTGAGCTTGTGATCACTTCAATGTCAAGATTATAGCTGGCTTCCCTCAACTTCTCAACTATGTGAGGCAAGATCTTTCCTTCAAACTTTTGTGCAACATTTTTTCTATTATTCCATTTTTTGTCTCCACTGCAATACACCCTGTACCGAGATTTATCACTCTTTTCAATGTTATAATGGAACTCATTTTTTGTAGCATGTGAAGCTAAAGCCAATTTAAAAGCATCCATGTCTGAATACAAAGTGCCTACTTCCATAGGAGGATCATTCTTGTCATAATCTGCATCAGGTTTCTGAGCAGGCTCTCTATCTCTAACAATGTCATCTATGTCCTCTACTTCATCATCAGACAAAGACTCATCATCACTATCTGATTCATAGCATGTATATGATTCAGAATTATCCTCTTCTCTTTGTTGAGTGCCAGCTTGACTGTTAGGAATTGGAGGTACTGGACCACAGTCAATGTACAAGCTTTCATCATCAACACCCACATGCTCATTGGATGGGTTTGGGTTAGCTAGGTATTCAGTATTTGTAGATTGAGTTTGAAGGCTAGGTTCTGCTATGCTAGGACATGGCACTGAAGGGGTAAATGGGGCTTCAACTGATTGGCCAACATCACCAAATTCCCACTGTGA
>CM014275.1:21108979-21119089 GCA_004135705.1 Alloteropsis semialata
AAGGCCAGACGAAGACGGGTCTCCGCTCGGCGGTGCGGGAGCTGGGGTAGCGGTGGGACGGCAGAGGAGCGCATCCCGATAGGAGGGCCGAGGAGATGGCGAGCGGGAGGCACTCCGGTCGGAGTTGGCGTCCTCCCACCTCAGGCGTTTGCCGCGGCCACAGGAGTAGCCGCTAGGAGGAAGGGCTCGGCGTTCCGGGGAGAGCGGCCGGCTAGGAGGGGCTGGGGTGGTCGCCGGCGCCGGAGTGGCGGCCGCCGGCCGGCGAGGGGTGGCCGTGGGGGCCGGGAGGGGAGGAGGGGGTCGCGGGAGGGAGAGCCATCTTCACCGGTCCAAAAAAACCGACAAAACCGAATTAATTGAACCACTTGTTACTCTCTTCTCCCACTCATCAGTCTACGTATCTCTTCTCTTCTGGTCCCCATGCAGAGTCCACTTTCCTCTCTCTCTCTTCGTATTATGAGGCTTTAGTACTTCCTCTACAGTCTGCACCGCATTCCATGTCTATTGCAGTTTCACAACTCAAACTGTATAAACCAAACTACAAGGTAGTATTCACAATTAGTTGAATTTTAAGACTTATTTTTTGCATTTATGTAGTGAACGTTTATCACTGAAAATATGAACCTGTGAAATAAATAAAAATATTGATTGTTGACGTGTGTTAGCATTTATGTTTTTGTTTTTGTCACACCAATGCAGTTTGTTTTTTTTGCGAGGACCAATGCAGTTCATCTGAACTAGATTTGGACTAATGAAAGCATTGACTCTCTTTTATTTTGCAGAAAATATACAGTTTCCATAGCCAATACAGGGAAAGTTTCAGTGCTAAGGTCGATTATTATTAAATGTGCATGAGGATCAAACAGATTTTTATGTGTGGAGCATGCATTTTCTGCAAATGTAAAATGTCATCCCTGCTTGGGCATTTCCTACTATGTATGGCTGTATGCGTCTGGCCAATTTCATACCAGAGAGAGTGAGAGACTCAGAGTTACGCACCTGCAACTTTCATAGTAAGATAACTTTGCCACATCAATGAGGTTCTGAGCTTCCCATGCAAATATTTGGGATTACCACTTTCTATCAGAAAAATCACAAAAGAGCAGTTTCAGCCCATCATTGACAGGATCGCCGACCAACTACCCGGGTGGAAAGCAGACTTGATGACAAGAGCTGGGCGTGTGGTTCAGGTCCAGTACGTCCTAACGGGAATGTTAATCTATCTTGCTATGGCCATAGAACTGCCTCCATGGGCCATCAAAGCCATTGACAAAATTAGGAGGAGTTTTGTCTGGAGAGGCCGTAAAGAGGCTAATGGTGGTCACTGCCTTATCGCCTGGCCCAAAGTTTGTCGCTCTCGGGAACTTGGCAGCCTTGGCATTGCTGATCTGAAAATGCTGGGATTTGCCTTAAGGGCACGTTGGCCTTGGCTTAAAAAATCTGAGCCTAATCGGCCATGGGCTGGGTTGCCTCTTCAAGTTAATAAAGAGGTGGAATGCCTCCTCTCCATGGCTATCATCACTCAGGTTGGAGATGGCGCCAACACCCTCTTTTGGAAAGATAAATGGCTAGATGGACGGAACATTCAGGATATTGTCCCTCTTGTTTTTGCTCTTGTGCCAAAAAGAAGGGCAAATAAGCGGACTGTGTTGGAGGCCCTTACAGAGGAGCGGTGGATAGAGGATATAAAGGGTGCTTTATCAATTGCAGCACTGATGGAATATTTTGTTCTTTGGGACATCATAGAAACGGTGCAGCTTCACCAGGACGTCCCTGACAAGCATATTTGGCGGCTCTCTTCTTCAGGATGCTACACAAGCAAGTCTGCCTATGATTCCTTGTTTCAGGGAGCCACAGCCTTTGGCCCGTACGAGAGAATTTGGAAGTCTTGGGCCCCCCCGAAATGTCGCTTCTTCATGTGGCTGGTGGCTCATAACCGCTGTTGGACTGCGGATCGCTTGGCAAAACGAGGCCTTCCCCATCCGGCTCGATGCCCCTTATGTGATCAGGAGGATGAGAGCATCCAACATCTGCTCATCTCCTGTGTCTTCACTCGACAATTTTGGTTCCTTCTTCTGCACTTTGTGGGATTGCAAGCTCTCGCCCCACAGCCAGTAGAATCCTCCTTTGATGATTGGTGGCAAAAGGTGGATGGTTCAATATGCAGTGATCTCCGGAAGAGTCTGAACTCTCTCATCATTCTAGGGGCCTGGACGGTTTGGAAAATTCGGAATGACTGTGTATTTAATGGAGCCTCCCCAAATATTAATTCAGCCCTACTCCTTGCCAAAGAAGAGGCTGAACTTTGGTGTATGGCAGGGGCAAAAGGGCTGCGGTTAATCACTGCCATGGGAGAGGTCTCAATAACCGGCTGAAGGAGCTGGTGGTCGGGTCGTCTCTTCTTGTAGCGGGCGAGTTACTCGGTTTTTAGTAGTATGAGTGTTGGTGTGTGTTTTGGGTGAGTTGGTTGGTGTGTGTTCGAGTCTCTGTACGGCTCTTTCTTCTCCTATTAATATAATGATACGCAGCTCTCCTGCGTGTTCGAGAAAAAAAAACTTTGCCACATCAAATTCTTATTTATATCGTAAATGGAACAAATCAAGTGCAATTATCATGTACTGTAACAATTTATACGATCAATAGAATATGATTTAAGCTCGAACTGGGCACTAAAAGTTCCGGATAAAAAATTGATTGCACTATATATGGTTACTATAGTACACCCTCTATTTGCATATACATTTTCCCATTTGAAAACGTACCTATAAAATTAAATAAAATACAAGAAAGGCACATCCAGGATCCCATGGGCTGAGTCGAGGGAGCCAGTAATTGTTGCAAGGCCCATGAGGGATATCCAATGGGTGCAGGTATTGGTGTTAGGGGAGAGAGGGTAAATTGGGTGCAGGTATTGGTATTAGGGGAGAGAGGGTGAATTGTGTGCAGGTATTGGTGTTAGGGGGAGGAAAGCATAGTGCATATCTAACAGTCAAGAAAAACAGAATGAGAGCTTATCTTTATTTGCATATAACTCCCTTTTATAAGGACTTCCATTAACCACTAGAAACAGTGTACGTGAAAAGGATCATACTGATCCCAAGATACATTTTGGAGCACCGATATGAAAGGGCAGCTGTTGAGGTGAGAAGCATTTGTACAAAGAAAATTAGTAGAAGCACGAGCAGTACAGTTCCTAACCTGATGAGCTAGTGGGTGGGTTATCTCATTTTGCTGTCTTGAGACCTTGGAGGCAAGGTACTGATTATTGAACATCCTCCATGAAGAAGAAGAATTGTGCAATGGATGATTGTGATCTCCTGTTCATGATGTTCACCAGGTTCTGGTTGTCAGAGCAGAAGTGCAGATGGCTGAGATGAACGTGATGAGAAGAAGTGCATGGCTGAGGTGAATGTGTTAAGCAATTTTGGCAGCCAACTCCATGGCTTTAGACTTTGCCTGTAGTACATCAGAGGTGTGCTGTTCTGCTGCCTTGATGAAAATACCTGTTGGGTTTTTTCCCTGCATAGAATGAAAATAAACACCAAGTCCTGCTTTTCTTGGTGTGTTGTGAGGGATGCATTATTGCCATTGCTGTATTGCAGAAGGTCTGGATCTGTGGATCCTCCAGGCTTCGTTCCTGTTCTTCCGCTGCAAGAGTAACAGAGAGAGATGTTTATATGTTGGCATGAGTTGCATACTGTACCTGACCTACTGCCCATTTTTTGTTGTGGAAGCGAGCGTCGTTTCTCGCCTTCCATAGATACCAAAGTCTTGTGAGGACTTCTTGCCAAAAGCCATCTGAAGCAGATCCTGGGAGGAAGAAAGATATAGTGTTTTGCACTCCATCTTGTTCTGGTGGAAGTAGTTCTTTTCGGAGTGGATCAGTATCTGCTGTAAACCAAACAGTCCTTGCAAAGTCACTGAAAAAATTAAGCGCATGCCAGTTTCATTTTTACCACAGGTTACACATTTCTTATCAAAGTGTTGAGAGTATTCTGATGCTCTGTTTCCTGACGTCAGAGCTTGATGTAGCAGTCTCCATACGAAAGTTTTGATCTTTGGGGGTAAGGTCTTGTGTTTCAATTCTCTGTCGATGATGTTCAAGGTTTGGTGTTGTAATCGTCTTGGACCCTTGGATGGGACTATTCTTTGAACCCGCATATAGAGAAGTTTATATGTTTCGTTGGAAGAACATTTACCTGACAAAGAAGGGTGCCATCTAGTCTAAGAATGTAGTGCCACTGTCCCCCGACCACCTGAACCTGCAAAATCTGCTGAACTGCCTGTGGCTCAAAGACATTAGATAGCAGGTTATTGTTCCAGGTTTGGGTACCGGGTGCCAGTGATCAGCAACAATGTTGGGCAGAGGCTAAGTTGGAGGGAGAATCGAGAGTGAATGGATTAACGCTGGCTCCAAATGTTGGTATTGCCTTGTTGAACCTGATAGATGCAATTAATCAAAAACCTGATAGATGCAATTGGAGTGCAAGTGGTGTTTGACTTTTAGAACAGAAGCCCAAAAGACAGATTTTGTGCCATGCTGGGGAGCTGTCCAGAAAGTGTTGTTTGGGAAATATTTGGATTTAAGGACAGCAGAGAGATGAGGGTCTTTAGGTGAGTGTCTACCATCCAAGCCGAGTGGGTGAATAAACTAAGATTGACAGCGTGGATGTTTCTGATTCCTAAGCCACCATTAGATTTGGATTGACAAATGCCCTCCCAAGCTCAAGGCAATAGAGGAGCGGGCACTGTCCTCCTGAATACCGGCGCACCAGAAGTTTCTAATGATAGAGGTTATTTTTGTCTATGAACATCCAATTGTCATCGTTTCCCGTCGTTCGTAGTCCCTTCGGCACCACCGTTTTTCGTCCGCCCCACCGGTCGATTTGAAATTCGTAGTCCTCGTGCGATCCGCGACGATTGCCTCGCGCAATCTGCGGACTCCCTTCCTCTCTCGCATTCTCTTCTCTCTCGGATCGCCGCGGCGTGTCTCGGCGCCACGACCCGTCCTGCCCTTCTCGCCTGGTCGCCGACGCTGCCCGCGCCCTTCGCATTGATCGCCGCTCCGTCGCCGAGACGCCCCGCCCCGTCCTTCTCTCGTCGCTTGCTTCTCGGCGGTGGAGGAGGGGCTCCTTCACGTCCCACGATCAGAAGTCGGCGTCCGAGTTCTTCTGCGTGGCCGCGAGGACGCTAGGGCGGCGAGTCGACCCCTTCTCGGCGGTGGAGGACGGGTCTACTTCACGTCCCACGAACAGGCGACGGCATCCGAGTTCTTCTGCGTGGCCGCGAAGAGGGTAGGGCGGATAATCGACCCCAACGCCTGGTCGTCGGCGCTGCCCGCCCTAGCGGCGCGTGACTCTTCGGCGGTGGAGGACGGCCTCCATCACGTCCCACGCAAGTCGTCGGTGTCCAAGTCCTTCACGTCCTTCTGAATCGGGGATCCTCATCGGGGATCGTCAAAACCCTCGGCCTCCATCGCGACGGGGCTAGACTGTTGCCCCGGCCGTTGCCCAGGCCCAATCCCCGTTGATCATCAGAACCTCCTCGCCGCCGCGATGATCTCCGTTGATCATTATGTGTATAGTTTGCTTTATCTTTGTCTATTGAATCTGAGTTCTTGCTCTGTTCAGAATATCTTAGTTTTCTCCAAGTACTATTCAAGGATAACCCTCAAGAGGCTTGCAGATCTTCTTTGCTTGAGTTTGAAGGTTTGTATCTGTCCACATTCATGCGATTTTGTATTTTCATTTTGATCCCAGCTATTGCATCTTGTCAGTATTAATATTCCGATACAAATCACCTCTACTGTGAGGAATTTTATAACAGTAGTTCTAACTATCACTTTGCATTACTCTTTCAGGAGGTACAGAAGCATCTTTCAGACATGGTGAACTCAGCATCTCTGATTGTTAAAATCGACAGGCCGATGGGAGTTGTCAGCTTCCGAACAGCTCAAGATAACAACGGTGTACTCAACTCGTGGGCCACGAACCTCGAGAAGCTTCTTGACCTTGTAATATTCAGCTCCGACTTCTGCGAAATTTCGGTCCATACCAATTTGGAGTGTATGATAACCTGTAATATTGAACTCTGACAGCTAAACTACGAGCATACTTGTTGAGAGATCTCCTGATGTTGACTTTGTGTGGTGTTGTCTGGTTTTCGTCTCCAATATGGTGTACTGGAAGGTTCGTCTTGCCTTTGCCAGAGTTCATTATCTGAAATGTAGTTTATATCTGTGTAGTGGAGTATTTTGCTATAATTGTTGCAGCAGATCAGAGCTTCGGCCTTTGCCATGAGAACTAAATTGAGACGCTTTATTTTTGCCTCAATGAAAATCATGTGTGTGGTACTGTGGTTAAAGCATGTGTTGTATGTGAAGACATCAGTACCTGCTGGTCTTGTACCATCAGCTTGATCATCTGGAATGAGGGCTAAATCTGTATAGCACATTGGGTCTGGATTTTGGAATGAGGGCTAAATCATGTGTGTGGTACTGTGGTTAAAGCATGTGTGTTGTATGTGAAGACATCAGTACCTGCTGGTCTTGTACCATCAGCTTGATCATCTGGAATAAGGGCTAAATCTGTATAGCACATTGGGTCTGGATTTTGGAATGAGGGCTAAATTTGTATAACACCTTGGGCGAGGAAGACTAATGCCATCGGTGGTGGTTGGAGTGTTTCAGTATGTGGACTGAATGGCAAACCTGGAAGTCAAGTGCTGTTACCAATCGATGCAGAGGCTGGAATATTGAAATATATTCCCATTTCTAAAAAAAAAAGTGCTGTTACCAGTAATACGCTTGTTGGGCATGTAGGTGTCCAGGGCTCTAGGCTGAGGTTAGGTGGGTCACCCACATTCTGTTCGCCTTCTGCAAAAGGATGAACATGCATTCCTTGTATTTCTGTGGTGAGCATTGTTTGGAGTAGAATATCTGAGGCAGACAGGTTAATCCTTTGTTCATTTCCTCATTGCTCTGTAACATCTGATGACCAGATTCTTCAAAATGCATAATCTCCATTGCTCCAAGTTCGTTGGACGAAATCATTTAGTGTCAGACACAGTAAGTGCTATTGGCATATATTCTACATTCATCGACAGTAATTGCTCCCAGTTTAAATTTGGTTTCTGATTGTCAGTTTGGAATTTATTAAATCAGTTTGCAACTTTGGATTAAGTGATTAATCCGGTTGCAACATGTGTACTCAATTTTGAGAATTGAATTTTCCCTCTACTTTGCACTAAATGGTTCTTGCACAGTCAGGGACGGAGCCAGGATGGGATCATTGGGGTGGCCAAGGGACAAGATAAATTTTAATCAAGCTTAAACTATATTTAATGATCCTTGTAAAACACAAATCTGGATGACCTACTTTGCTTAAAGTGTAGTCATCATGAAACTGTTTCATAATATTACCTACAAAATAAATATATAGATCTGTATCTAAACTTAATGCAATTTAGTTTGTATATTTTGAACTTTGTATGTACATATGCTGTGCATTTGCAGCAAACATAGGGGGGGCCATGGCCCCTGCTAGCCCCCCACTGTCTCCGTCTCTGTGCACAGTTCATGAGAATCTGATACAATTGTCCCAGCAATGCCAAACTTAGTGTGTCAAATTTGTTCATTATTCATTGTTCTATTTTGTCCAATGACTACATATATCACTGCTTTCCGTTACACGACTGCATGAGAAATTCATCATATACCTGCCACGATGAACAAAATAGTTCTCCTGAAATTTATCTCAATTAGTTTTGTCATAGATGAATTATAAGATAGCTGAACGAGAATTCAGATAAATAGATAATGTAAATGGGACTCAAGCATCAAATCGTGCTATAAAATTCAGAGATTACAGAACTATTCAGTATACACAGGGTTTCATCATTGGCGTGCTGTACAACTGACCACTAGCATTATTCCTCTCATAACAGAACCTGCGTTACCAAGAAAATATCACTAATTTTTTTTGTCAAGCGTAATGAATACTATTTATTATTCCTCTCATAACAGAACCTGCGTTACCAAGAAAATATCACTAATTTTTTTTTGTCAAGCGTAATGAATACTATTTTTTCCATATTTTGTCGCTGCCGTGGGACTTGTGACACTGCCGCAGGGGCAGGGCGGCATGTATGTGCTTGTTTTGCTGTGTCGCCATATGGGAACAATAGCCATTTAGAATCCAAAAAAAATACTTTATATAACCGAGATAAATTCTCATTATATAACCATGGCCACTATTCGAACTCAGTGAATGCCAATCACGATCTAAACCTCCATAAAACTTAATATAAAATGTTTCAAACTTGCATGCTACTACAAATTAAAAGGTGTTCATTTGCTAAAAAAAGGAGGCCTTCAATATTTTCTAAACTGCAGCACTCTTATTTCTAAAAACTCCTGAGCTACGATTATGCCTTTTCCATCATCCCCTTCACTGCATGACGTCCTAAAGCTTGGGCTTTGGAACGTTCCTTGAGTATGCGAGCGCGAAAGCATGCAAATCAAAATCGCAAATTAAAGTAGATTACGCGGTGCACAAATATTTAGAGGAATCCAGATGGATACATAGTTCGGACTAAAAGATTATCACCTTGCAAATTATAGTAATCAACAGAGTACGGAGTGAACACAATTTCTCTATGGCCAACTGTGGTTACTCCACCTAAGCGGAAGGGGTAAAAAATGTAGTTAAGATGACACTGTATTAAAAATCTTTAAAATAAAAAATTATCATCTCCATACCTTGTAGCCTCAATGTTTTCACATGAAGGGCAGCCAAAACGCGAAATCCTGAAGCAGCGGGCTCCCATTGCCAAATATGACGCAGAAGGTGTTCATCCTTCACGTGTATAATGATATTTATGATTGGCCTTTCAAACGTGCAGAGAACATTGCCAATGACACTGATGGGTAAGTATTAAATTGGCTCTACTGCCCGTGATTATCTTTGTAATTAAGGCCTTGTTTGGTTCCAACGCTAAAAATTAGCGCTAAAAGGAATCTTGCATGCATGGAGTACAAAATAAAATCTATTTATAAAACCTTTTCACAGATGAGATGCAACTTTGCGTGACGAATCTAATGAGCCTAGTTAATCCATGATTAACTACAGTAATGCTACAGTAACCATCCTCAGATCATGTGGTCAAAGGTCTCATTAGATTCGTCTCGCGAATTAGCATAGAGGTTGTGGAGGTAGTTTTGTAAATTGTCTTTATTTAATACCCTTAATTAGTGGTCAAAGATGTAAACAGTACCGTGCTAAACTTTAGCATAGGGATCCAAACAGGGCCTAAAAGTGCCTGAATAGCTTACTTGTCAATTTGCGTGCTGCAGGTATTCAAGTGGCTTCCTGGTTTTACAATACATGTCAGCTATGTGCAGGTCTAGACGCATACAAATAATCAACATGAGTGTATGAGTTATACTTTAACTGATTTCCGCTATCCAAATACTTATACTGTAGGCCTCCATAGAACTTACGTGTTTAATCCATCGAATGGACAGGATGGTCCCACAATGAGACGTCATTTTGTGACCGATGTACTGGGATCCGATGCAAATGTCTACGTGAAATTACTTTCGGTTGATGTCAAGAAATATCTTAGCCACATAGAAAGTATGAAATAAAATAGAGTTGTTAGCCGGAGAAGTTCCAATGATATCGATACAGTTTTACTTTCAAAACGTGTCGGTTGAACTTTTTAAATTTTGGATGATTTGTGAGATTCATATTATCCAGCACATTCAAATTATTATGTATTCGCTTGAGTTATAAAATATACGTGTCTGTCATTCATATTTGGTAATCTAAATAAGCATGGTTTTTTTGGTGCGTCAATTCTACGTTTCTACAATTTTGTTTCCTTCCCGTAGCAACGCACGGGCACGAACCTAGTTTGACATAAGAGCAAAAAAATTAACAATTTCTGCGTCACTGTGGCAGGTTCAAATATAGTTTGGATTCGTCTACCTTGTGGCCGCATCGTTGACTAGCTGTTATATTTTTGAGTCTTATGTTCTTTTAAATTCAGTGTTCTTATAAATTCAGATTCTCCAGAGAAGGTAAAAGAGTGCTGCAACTTCGCCAGGCT
>CM014275.1:21120089-21150777 GCA_004135705.1 Alloteropsis semialata
GTTTCAATGCTTGTGCAGGATGGACCGCTACCGTCTTCTTGAGGAGAGGTACGAGTCGAAGCACCGCGCTCGCAAGATCGAGGCTGGAGAGGTATATGATTCTTTAAGTTATTTCCTTGTTTCTTTAAGATTGTCACCTAAAATTTGAATCCATATAAATTTGGTTGTATTTTTTTTGTAGGTGCTCCACGTTCTTCGACCCATGACCCATGACGCGACCACGGTCATGCGGTACGACGAGCGCTACACGCCTCTACTCAAGCGAGCCAAGCTGGCTACCGTTGCCAGGGTTTGTCTTCGCGGGGTGCCACCTTTCAACCCTGCTGCACTCACCGCTCTGATCGACAGATGGCGGCCAGAGACTCACTCGTTCCACTTGCCGTGCGGTGAGATGACGATCACCCTAGAGGATGTGGCCATGATCTTAGGGTTGCCTATCAGAGGTTTCCCTGTCACTGGAGAGGCGGACTCGGCTGGGTGGATTGGACGGGTTGAGCAGTTCCATCGTCCATGTATGTGTGGAGTTTGAATGGAGTGTTTGCAGCCATGTGTGGACTCGATGTATTTGTGGACTTGTTAAGTTTGTGTGGATTCTAGGCACATTTGTGATGTATGTGTGGATTCTATGCACATTTGTGATGTATGTGTGAACTCTATGCAAATCTGTGGCTATTCTGTCATGTGTTCTGAATTCTGTACTGCAAAATTCAGGAGCAGAATTCAGAAGGATGAACTGATACAAAGCTCGGCGTGCAAGACTTTAGCGCCTAGCCACGTACCTCGGCGTCGTACACTTTCACGCCGAGGTATGGGCGCCAGAGCTATAACCCACTGGCAAATCGCAAAAACTAGCGCCGAGCCGCATAGCTCGGCGTTGAGTACTTTAGCGCCGAGTCACAAAGGTCGGCGTTGGGTCCTTTAGCGCCGAGGTTGGGGACCACAGCTATAACCTCCT
This sequence comes from Alloteropsis semialata, assembly GCA_004135705.1. NCBI lineage: Eukaryota > Viridiplantae > Streptophyta > Magnoliopsida > Poales > Poaceae > Alloteropsis > Alloteropsis semialata. Next base: position 21,121,045 of record CM014275.1, read on the forward strand.
GGCAAGTTGCAAAAACTTGCGCCGAGCCTCATATCTCGGCGTGGAGGACTTTAGCGCCGAGTTAGGCTGCAAATTAAACCCATTAACTATAATTTTAATTTTCTTTTTTTTTGAATTGCAGTAATGAACGATAGGCCACAATGCTCGGCGTGCTACGTCCTGACGCCGAGGTACGTAGCTCAGCGTTAACAGGTCACACGCCGAGGTGGCGCACCAGCGCCACATCGACATTACGCGTGGCGCTGACGTGGCACCCTCGGCGTATAGTCCTTAAACGCCGACCCACGAAACTCGGCGTTTAATGATATCACGCCGAGGTTGGGGGTCCATTTTTGCAAAAAGTTTCGCAGGGGGTCCATTTGCAAAATAAGTTTCTTAAAAGGGCCAATTTGTAAAAATTTCAGGGCGGCATGTATGTGCTTGTTTTGCTGTGTCGCCATATGGGAACAATAGCCATTTAGAATCCAAAAAAAATACTTTATATAACCGAGATAAATTCTCATTATATAACCATGGCCACTGTTCGAACTCAGTGAATGCCAATCACGATCTAAACCTCCATAAAACCTAATATAAAATGTTTCAAACTTGCATGCTACTACAAATTAAAAGGTGTTCATTTGCTAAAAAAAAGGAGGCCTTCAATATTTTCTAAACTGCAGCACTCTTATTTCTAAAAACTCCTGAGCTACGATTATGCCTTTTCCATCATCCCCTTCACTGCATGACGTCCTAAAGCTTGGGCTTTGGAACGTTCCTTGAGTATGCGAGCGCGAAAGCCTGCAAATCAAAATCGCAAATTAAAGTAGATTACGCAGTGCACAAATATTTAGAGGAATCCAGATGGATACATAGTTCGGACTAAAAGATTATCACCTTGCAAATCATAGTAATCAACAGAGTACGGAGTGAACACAATTTCTCTATGGCCAACTGTGGTTACTCCACCTAAGCGGAAGGGGTAAAAAATGTAGTTAAGATGACACTGTATTAAAAATCTTTAAAATAAAAAATTATCATCTCCATGCCTTGTAGCCTCAATGTTTTCACATGAAGGGCAGCCAAAACGCGAAATCCTGAAGCAGCGGGCTCCCATTGCCTAATATGACGCAGAAGGTGTTCATCCTTCACGTGTATAATGATATTTATGATTGGCCTTTCAAACGTGCAGAGAACATTGCCAATGACACTGATGGGTAAGTATTAAATTGGCTCTACTGCCCGTGATTATCTTTGTAATTAAGGCCTTGTTTGGTTCCAACGCTAAAAATTAGCGCTAAAAGGAATCTTGCATGCATGGAGTACAAAATAAAATCTATTTATAAAACCTTTTCACAGATGAATGCAACTTTGCGTGACGAATCTAATGAGCCTAGTTAATCCATGATTAACTACAGTAATGCTACAGTAACCATCCTCAGATCATGTGGTCAAAGGTCTCATTAGATTCGTCTCGCGAATTAGCATAGAGGTTGTGGAGGTAGTTTTGTAAACTGCCTTTATTTAATACTCTTAATTAGTGGTCAAAGATGTAAACAGTACCGTGCTAAACTTTAGCACAGGGATCCAAACAGGGCCTAAAAGTGCCTGAATAGCTTACTTGTCAATTTGCGTGCTGCAGGTATTCAAGTGGCTTCCTGGTTTTACAATACATGTCAGCTATGTGCAGGTCTAGACGCATACAAATAATCAACATGAGTGTATGAGTTATACTTTAACTGATTTCCGCTATCCAAATACTTATACTGTAGGCCTCCATAGAACTTACGTGTTTAATCCATCGAATGGACAGGATGGTCCCACAATGAGACGTCATTTTGTGACCGATGTACTGGGATCCGATGCAAATGTCTACGTGAAATTACTTTCGGTTGATGTCAAGAAATATCTTAGCCACATAGAAAGTATGAAATAAAATAGAGTTGTTAGCCGGAGAAGTTCCAATGATATCGATACAGTTTTACTTTCAAAACGTGTCGGTTGAACTTTTTAAATTTTGGATGATTTGTGAGATTCATATTATCCAGCACATTCAAATTATTATGTATTCGCTTGAGTTATAAAATATACGTGTCTGTCATTCATATTTGGTAATCTAAATAAGCATGGTTTTTTTGGTGCGTCAATTCTACGTTTCTACAATTTTGTTTCCTTCCCGTAGCAACGCACGGGCACGAACCTAGTTTGACATAAGAGCAAAAAAATTAACAATTTCTGCGTCACTGTGGCAGGTTCAAATATAGTTTGGATTCGTCTACCTTGTGGCCGCATCGTTGACTAGCTGTTATATTTTTGAGTCTTATGTTCTTTTAAATTCAGTGTTCTTATAAATTCAGATTCTCCAGAGAAGGTAAAAGAGTGCTGCAACTTCGCCAGGCTAACAAAAAGGACTCCTGAATCTTAAAATTTTCCGATCCCTAATTGCTAAAAAAAATATATCCATCAGATCAACCACGCAGATTGTACAAAACTGACAGAAATTTGCCCGATTTCTACCTAGCCTGACTGACATCAGGTGAATCCTAGCGGCCAGAATTTTGTCACCCAAAATTTCCGGGCTCGTGATGTCTCGCCATGAACTGATCTTAATCGACTCCCTACGACGCTACTAGACTCTATGCTTTGCTAAATTACTGTGGAACTAAGCGGAAGGAAGATTAGTTTCCCCAGAGCTGCAGCTGCGTGTCTTCCAGGTCACTGAGGTAATGCAGCTGCTCGATGCTGGGCTTCTGGTGGCCGCCGCCGCCGCGCTGGGGCTGCGGCGCTGCCGCCTGCCACTGCGTCGCGTAGCTGCCGCCATTTGCAAGGTCGCCACCGTAGGTCATGGCGAGGGGCTGGGCTGGTGTCACGTTGGTGAAGTTGTCGCCACTACCGCCCATGGTGTACGAGGGGGCTGCCGGTGGCGCGTTGATGAAGTTGCCTCCGACGACGCCGCCGGTGCCCATGGCGAGGGAGAGCGGTGGTGGCGAGTGGACGAAGGTGCCGCTGCCGCCCATTGCGAAGGACCCGCCGCCGCTGCCCTGGGCGCCGTGCGCCGCCGGCGTGTCCATGTAGTTGAGCCCGGCGTCGGCGGAGGGATACTCGAATGGCACCATGGCGAGGCGAGACTCGTCGCCGCTCCACATGGCGAGATTATTGGACTGGGAAGCGCCCGTGCCCAGCACCTGCTGCATCTGGTAGCCAGAGGGCACGCCGAAGGAGCCGGCGCGGGCGCACTGGAAGCCGTAGCCGTACTGCATTGCGCCGGCGTCGCGCGGTTGGTACTGCTGGTGGTAGGCGTCGGCGAGGTGGCCGCTGTGGTTGTCGCTGGTGCCGTACATGTCCGGCGCCATCTGCTGGTAGTAGCCATCCATGCCCGCGCCGCTGCTGCTGGTGGCCTGCTGGAAGCCGTACCCAGCTTGCTGCATGCTGGCGGCGCTGCTGCCCTGCTGGAACTGGAAGCCGTCACTGCCCCACATGGCCTGGTGGTCGCTGGCGTCGCCGTTGGCCCCGGGCGCGGGCAGCAGGTAGTAGTCGTCGTCTTTGGCGGCGGCGGCGGCGAAGTTGAGCGGCGCCACCTCCTCGAGCACGACCCCGGCGCCGGCGTCCTCGCCTTCGCCGACCGGCAGGCCCAGCGCCCTCCGCTGTTCGTCCGTGGCCCGTATCGCGGCGTCGACGGCGTCGAGCAAGCGCCGCGCCTCCTCCGCCGTGTCGACGCCGTCCAGCGCCTTGTCCCAGCGCGCGAGTCCGTCGGGCCCGCCCTGGCGCACGCGGGCGAGCTTGGCCTCCTCCTTGCCGAGCTCGGCGAGGAGGTACCCCCGGTGCGCGTGCCGCGCGCGCACCTCCGGGTCCAGCGCGCGGTACCGGGCCAGCACGCCCTCCCTCGACTCCCACACGTCCGCCCCGGCCGCGCCGGCGTCCCCGTCCGCGGCCGCGACGATGAGCGCGACCTCGACGCCGCAGAGCACGCCGAGCTCGACCGCCTTCTTCTTGAGCCCCTCCTTCCGCTTGCCGAACGTGGCGGCCCGCAGCCTGCGGTTGGCGATCAGCCCCATGGAGACCTTGCGCCGCCCCATCGCGCCTTCGCTGCTTCTCCTTCCTCCGCACGCTAGCTCGCTCTCCTCCCTCTTCCTCGTCGCCGCGCTGCGCTAGCAATTGGTTGCTTGTTGTTGTCGAGGCAAAGGCAGGGCGCGAGGGCGGCATATACAGAGGAGGCGCCGGGGGCCACGGACCGGACGCGGGCTGGTGTACTTTTGGAAGTTCGGAAATTCCAATCGGCATCTGGGAGATCTGCTTGCCAAAACTGCTGCGCCTGCGGCGGATTGCAACTTTGCCAGAGTGAAAATACCATATGTACCTCCTTCGTTCCTTCCATCCAGTAACAAGTCAAGCGGAGGAGGAGCGCGAATTCACGCGCGGGCCCACCGTCATCGAGCTGGAGTCGGACACGGTCGCTGACATAAGAAGGCGGCTGGCTCCCACCTTCACGGTTCCGACCGCGGGGGCCATCGCCGCTCTCACTCCGACCATGGCCGCCGCCGCGGATTCGCCTCCCGTCCCTTTGCGACCCGGGGCCGCCTCTCTCCCGGGCCTCCTGCCCAGGTTCCTTCTTCGCCTTCCTTCTCTCGATTTCCCCGTACCTACCGAGTTATTACTGTTCGGTTGCTTATCTTGCAACCTCCGGTGAAAATTGGAGGTGCGCAGGAACGATTCTACCCGCATATTTGATGCTAGCTTCCTATCCGATGTGCAAAACTTGAGTTTTAATTTTTTCTAGTTTTCCGCGGTGGGATTTTGTTCCCCCCTGCGACAGACCCGATGTGACGCCGTTGCTTTGTGCGTCGTGGCAAAGATGGATTTCCTTCTTCGGCTTCTCACTCGTCCCAAATTTTCTCTTTCCCATCCTGCAGGCCCGCCGTCGCAATCTCGTGGGATTCTCAAGGTGCATATCTACATCTGCTTGTCTGGGGCCTACACTTTGTGCTGCTCTTCCTCAAGCTTGCTGCTTTCCACTGACCTGCCTATGGAGTAGTCAGGGTAGTTTAGAACAGCTGGTAGAATATTAATGCAACGGTGAATTGTTACATGGGGCTGTGCCGTTTCCTGTGCGGGCTGAAAAAGAACCCCTCCTCATCTGGGGGGAGAAGTAAATAACCTTCCTTTCACTATGCTTCCTTGTGGAAGTTACCAAGCCTAGATTTTGTCCGGTAGTTGTCGCGCTATTTCAATTCACGGTTGGATGGCCAGATACTGAGATACACACACACCCAAACATTTTATTCTGCCATTTGTATCAGGAACGTGGATCTGATTGCATAAAGTGTAGCACGTTATATTACGTTATGTTTCTTATGACTTGTAGTAGGTTCATTCATTTTGGAGCCACATGTTTAGCATCGCTTCAGTTGCTTTGAATTTTACAAGCATGTGTGACTCTTCCCTTTTTTTTAAAAAAAAGAAAAGGCACACAAAATATGTTGTCTCTCTGATCATGCAAACGGCCGAGGTTATTTCGTACCTTGACTGACACCTAGAAGGCTAGAACTCAGCCTGCATTCAAAATTTTGTGATCTTAAACTTCTATGCACATTGTAAACAATGTTATCTGTTCTAAATTTTGGATTACATGCAGCACTACACAGTCATGCAGAAAAATGCGAGATGGAGTCCAAGGCATGTGTAATTGATCCTGCTCTGCTTCCAGCCCTAGAAGGTTTACTGCAGGAAATGTATGCATCTTTGCAACCAAAGCCAGTTGACTATGAACACCGACAGATTATGATCAATGTCTTCAACAAAATCGCCGAACAGATTTGGGGTAAGAGATCTTTGTGTGGAACCGTAGGTCAAGGATTTGTATGCTGTCAACGTCCTTTAGCCATCATTGTTAACATTTGTGCCTGATGTTTATTTAAAATGTTAAGGTTGTATAGACATACACAACTCTAAATTAGCCTACCCAAACTTGCTTGGGAGTTGGGACTAAAAGGCCTTTCTTCTTCCCTTTTGTTGTATATATACAATATGAAGATAGCACATTCATGAATGGTTGTGGACGCCTATTATCTTGTAAACCATAGGTCCAGAGGTTCATGTACAATCAGGCATGTATTGAATCATGCACCAATAGTATCTCATTCTTTACAACACATGACAGTCAGGAGAACAGTGTTTCACCTTACACATCTTTTACGGATATCTTACAAGCTTGGTGCCTTAGATTTTGTTTATGCTTCAAATAGTAGAAAACACATTTAAAGAAAATATTCTACGTGATAGAGAATCAAGAAAAAAAGAAGTTTGTTCTGAATGTGAACCTGGTTTAATTTATAGTTTTCGGAATTTTGTTGGAAGTTGGTTTGATTTGTGTTAAATTCCAGCCAAGTGCACTTGTCAGTGTTCTGCCAAATTGCATATGACCACTTCTACCAGGAAGTCTTTATTTTCCATCTGAACATTACGGGTTTGCATGATGGTGTGACCTGCTGGTGGTTGGTGTTTCTTTTCAGGTAAAAAGAATGGGCTTCCAATTGTGGAAGCATTCGGATCTTTCACAATGGATCTATTTACTACTAAAAGTGACCTTGACCTCTCGCTCAACTTTAATACTGATACTAAGGATCTGTATCATCGCAAGGACAAGATTAATGCTATTAGGAAGCTTGCAAAAGTCCTATATTCTCATCAGAGTAATTATTGTTCTAAGAAGATTTCTCTCACATCTTTCCTAGTATTTGGCTGGCCCTTCACCTTAAAATGCACACTAGATTTTGTTAGATATGCATTCTTAATCTGTTTATTGAATTATTTGAGCAATCAAGTATCGGAACTAATAGAATAAGACCCAGCAACTTCATATATGTGGAAAGTAATCTTGAAGTGACCATGAAAGTTCATCTGAGAACATTAACCGTATATGTGCAACAGTAATGGAATATATGACTCAATACAGACACTGCAAAACCTTCTCCCTCAAAAAAGTTCTGACACAGTGACGCACCATTTGTGTATTAAAACTGTTTTAAAGTAAAAGTTTAATGTGTAATTTATATGCTTCACTAACTTTAGAAGTTTAGATTGGCGCCTGTGGTGACTTGTGACATCATAACCACATTAAATTAGGATGGTGATCTCCACTTGGCAGCAGCTGTGTATTAGTGTATTCTTTTGGCAGTTGTATGATTCGATTCTTTTTCTGGACAAGGTAGGATAGGTTGATATATGAGGGTTGTAGTGAAGGAAAAAGCAAGTAGCCAACAAAATATCCATTCTGATGCATTAGATGCCAGCAAAATTCTCATTCCTGGACATGTTGGGCATGTGACAAGGCAGTTAGCAAAAACTTTTCAATGCCAGTTTAAATGCGTTGTCTTTTTTCTTGTTTAATATATCTCTTGTATTACCAATTTCAGGGCAAGGTCGTTGCTATGGGGTTTTACCTATTTCATCTGCTAGAGTTCCTGTATTGAAGGTTATTGATCAGGGAACTGGTGTAGAGTGTGATATTTCAGTAGAAAACAAAGATGGCATGTCAAGATCAATGATAATTAAATTGATTTCATCAATTGATGAAAGATTCCGGATACTTTGTTATCTGGTATTGTAATCCTTTGTCTTGCTATCTTGGTTTTGATTGAGATGCTAAGTGACATGAAACTTTCCTTATACATGAATGATAGCAGCAATATTTATTATACAGATGAAGTTCTGGGCCAAGGCACATGATGTTAACAGCCCCAAAGATCAAACAATGAGCTCAATGGCAATTATTTCTTTAGTTGCTTTCCATTTACAGGTAAACTGACACTGTTACTCTTGGTTTGATTTTTTGTCATTCTGCATGATCATGAGAGAGAATAGTTTCACTATTCATATGGATTCCATAATAGATTTGCCACCTGAATGCATATGATGGCTGTTAGTAGCAACATTTTTATATTTAATAAATATGGAAGAAAAGAATGCACTTATTATAATTGTACAAACGTGGATTGCAGACCCGGCGCCCTCAAATATTACCTGCATTCTCTGCCATATTGAAAGGTACTCCCTTGAATTTGAGCGCATGTCGTTGTCCTGTGACTGTATTTTCTGGGGTCATCCTCCTATCATCCAGCTAATAAGATAGTTTCTACCCTCTTGCAGACGGTTCAGATTTTGCAAGTATCGAGAAGAATGTGACACAATTCAAAGGTTTTGGTAGCAGCAATAAAGAATCTATTGCTGAACTTTTTGTATCACTGATGATTAAAGTGAGTTGTTTTAGTTCACCTGCAATTTAAGTTTGTCGCATATCAATATTACATGTCTGGAACTATAGAAATAGCTTTGATGATTTTCTATTTATGGTTTTTGGGTAACCTTTTGGAGATGTTACACTGGCTGACAAAAAGGTCTAGCCCCCTCGCCTCAAAAGCATCTCTAAACTCCAGCACACTCCTAAACTCAGTTTTACCCTGTGGGAACTGGACTACTCGTGGCCTGTTGACTTGAGCTATGTCACTGTTACTCTAATTCTCGATAAAAGAAATATCCTGTTTTTCTCAGAGTGCTGAGTTATCACACCTGATAGGATAATTTGTCATGTAATATGTACATAGCTAAAGTTGAAGTTATTTTTTTTAATTCTTCTGTTCCTTTTTGGCATTGCGTTTGCATATACATCACTTGTGAAAAATACGCACCTCTTTGACTAAGCTTGCATGTTAGTTCTGTTGCTGAAAGCTCAATCTTTAGTTGTTCGGTCATTCTGCTCACTTACATATACTCTTGGCCTTGTCTCTTGCAGCTAGTATCAGTGGAGGGTTTATGGGAGCAAGGGCTCTGTGCCAGCAATTTCAAAGGGTCATGGATATCGAAGACCTGGGAAAGAGGCATTGGCAACTTGAGTGTAAGTCTCCTATGTTTTTTGGTGTATTGGACAATGCATGCGAAGCATTATTTATGTACTCCAATAATTCATGCAGGTTGAGGATTTCTTGGACCAGTCTCAGAATTTTGCCAGAGCAGTAGGGATGGGGCAAATGCGGAAAATCTGTGAATTCCTAAGGGCTACTGTTTCTGATTTGAGCAAGTTCTTTATGGGTAAACTTGCTGCGCCTGAACTAAAGGCCCTTTTGTTTGGGCCTTTGAACCAGGTCAAGCCAGTCACTAACCCTAGTCAGAAAATTGTTAAGAGGAAGCGTGTTAATCCAAACAAGACAAGCACTGTCAAGAAGAAGCCCCTTGAGCAGGATAAGCCAGTCATTACTCCCGGCCGTCAAGATGATAAGAAGCCTTTTGATCAGAAGCCAGACAGTTCTCCCACTCAGAAAGATGCTAAGAAGAACAAACCCCTTGATCAGGATAAGCCAGTCATTTCTCCTGGCCAGAAAGATGACAAGAGGGAGAAGCCCCTTGAGCAGGATAAGCCAGTCATTTCCTCCTGTCAGAAAGATGATAAGAAGAAGCCCCTTGATCAGGAGAAGCCAGACATTTTTCTTGTTATAAAAGATGCTAAGAAGAGGAAGAAGCCCCTTGATCAGGATAAGCTGGCCATTTCTACCAGCCAGAAAGATAAGAATAAAAGCAACAACGTGGGCCGTGACTTGGGAAGCAGTCATGTGCAACAAAAGAAAGCAAAGGTTACTGTATACACTTCTGGTTCACGGCCTCCTAGTGTTTCTATCCCTCCTCAAAGAATGCATCGGCCAGTACTCACCCGGCCAATTATTAATCAGTTCGCACATATTCCTCAGCATCTGACCACCCCTCCTGCTTTTGGTTATGGGTTGCCACCACCGCATTTGAATTCAGCTTATCATCACCCTCATCAGGGATTGTTAGGTCAACCACAGGGTGATCTCCTTCATTTGTATCCTGGGATTCAGCTGCAGCATCCGGGCCTGGCTATGTTTGGTCCTCCAGCAGCCCACCATCCGATGCAGAATGGGCTTCACCCGTATGGTATCAATGGTGCTCTGCAGGTGCAGCATATCAACAATAGGCTGGTGCAGAGACCGCCATATGGAATGGGTCCCGGTTTCTGGCGATGACTGTTGTGGTTTGGGGAAGTATATAGCAAGCTGGGGCCTATTGAGGCGAAAACTTAAGATTGTTGTTGTGTAACTAGCTGGTGCCATTGTGTCTGTAGCTGTTGTGAAAAGAAAGTTGTAAGGTGAGAATGGAAAGCTGTAAGGTGATTAGGTCTTAGTTCAAGCTATTGATTCTGCCAAAGTGTGTTGCCATTGTGCGAGGTTTATCTGAGATGTGAGGCCGAGCTGTTGAAAATCTTCTGTCATTGTGCGAGGTTTATCTGAGATGTGACACTGAGCTGTCGAAAATCTGCTGGACAGTGAGTGCACTGCTGAAGAGTCCCGCACCGCCTTGGTATTTATGGTATGGAGCAGGCAGGCACAATCTGTATGGTGGTTGCAAATCATATCCATCTCAAACTGCAAGCCTGTGCTGCACGTGACGAATACATGCAGATCTCAGCCCTTCGGATCTGAGCTGTGCTTGCTGCCGATTGGAACGAACTGTGTGCTGTGTTGTTGGCTATCTGGAATAGTGACAAACAGGCAGCCATAGACCGTTGCTTGTGCTGTCTGAAAAAGAGGCTTTGCTGCTGTAGCTCCGTTGCTTGTGCTGTCTGAAACAGAGGCTTGATGTTGTAGCTGGTGAGGTATCATCAGGAAGCTAAGGCAAACCGGTTGAGACAAGAACAAGATGCGCCCTTTGCTTGTCGCCCATGGTAATTGCTAATCTGGGGGTGGGCGGCGACGAGGAGACCTGTTCATCAGCAACCTGCAGCACCGAACCTGGACGAAGAAAGTTCGTCTCACACGGACGAAGCATGACGCTGTCACCGGCCACATCAAGTTTGCCGTGCTGCCTGTGCCTGCTGTCTGTCTGACGTGATGGGTTGTTTTCATGGCAGCGGCATCGACAGGGAGAGCTTTTGCGTGAAAGAGCGGGTCACCCTCGTTTGTGTTTCTCCTGGACCTGGAGTTCCATCTCGGTCTACTTCTTGTTGCCATGGAACTATCTGGATGTTCGCCGTCATGGGCAGAGCATGAGCAATGCATGCCAAGGAGGACATAGTTTCCAGGAATACACAATTTCTTGTTACCAGACAGACATGCATTCTATTTGGCCAGTCGTGTAGTCCGAATATGCAGTGTGCAAAATGTTGGCCATGTTTTTTTGATTGGGTAATAAACCTGGTGTGGTGGTGCATGACTCTGCCCACTAGGGTTCATATCCTGATGTCCACCAGCTAATAAGAACCTAGATGTTTTATGCATCTCTAGTTATTGGTTATATACGTGGTGCACAGACGAGAAGTTATATAGTTCCTTCATCTAAAAAAATTATAAATCCGAGCATGAGTTGCTTTATTTCGTTGGACGCTTCCCTGACTAGGCAGATCCGAGGTGAAAGAAATCTTGATAATGTTGATACCTTGATGGCTTTGTCATTGTTGTCTCCACAAGAAAAGAAAAGGAGAAGAGATCAGGGAGCCTGCTCAAACGCATACTATGCTACCAGGTAATAGCCCAACATAATTAAAATAATTACACGAAAAGTGAAGTGATTTGGCTAATCTGATAGAGCTACACATATAGGTGTGGTGTGGCCAATGCGGAGAATGCAGCGCATCTGAGCAAAAGACAGAATGCCAGTCCTGTGTGTTGGTGGCCGTTGGGTCTGAAGAAGATGAAACGTACCTGCTTCACTTGCCCATCCGATGCGTTTCGACGTTAGAACCCTAACTATCATACATGCATGGTAGATATTTTCAACTGCCAGTTAACGTCCTGAACAACACTTCATTCAGCTATAGCCTATAGGCTGGCAGCTTGCATCCACTTGAAGGGCAGGTGAGAGCGAACACTACTCTAATATTTTTTTGACGTTATTTTCACAACCGGTTTAGACAAACCATCTGTGAAATATTTTCGCAGCCAGTTCGTAACAAGTATATGAACTCAGTGGCCGTGGAGCCGGCTATGAAAATGGTTTACACGACAGGTTCCAACCACAAACCGGACGTGAAATTGTCACCAATTTCACAGCTAGTTCTAGCCACGAATTAACTGTGAAAATAATTATCACAAGGTTTGTAACACAAATCGACAGTGATAATTTCATTTTCACTTATGGTTCTAAGCTACCATGCACAACGACTTATTTTTCTATTACTTTTTTGATATTTGTTTTCTTGAACTAGGAGCATATATGGGATAACCATAAAGCATTGTAGCATGGTTGGATCTAAGGTGACGTCTCTAGAAAGTCACAAAGATAAAAAAAAAGGTTAATATAAAAGAACTACATCCCCACTAGTTTGCACATCCTAAAATATTTTTTTCTCATATTATATGAAAATATATTTCATACTTCTATTTATAGCTTTGCATGCAACAACAATAAAAATAATATCTAAAACTAATATGAAAATTATGGAATTGGCATGGTGTCCTTTTTATAGGTGTATAAATTTCTCGTAGAAAATTCAACATAAAAAATACATCTACAGGCAAATTTGAAGATTGCATGCCTTAAACATTTTTTTGCATGCATCAAGACATAAGTTGTCTAGAAACACTGCTGCACAGACTCTCGATTGTGGCTGCCCAAAAACTTTATTCGTGCCTGGAATCAGACCGCTACCACAGAAACCGATGCAATTGCACGTCCTTATTCGTACTGGTGTCGAAACTAGCAAGAATAACTTATTATATGTGGCGGCTTTAAACTACATCAGTGAGAATAACGCGCTAACCTAATTGGTAGGGATAGGTGCTAGCACATTTGAGCACGTATGCTAATCGATGTTTAAAGCCCGCCGGTTTGATCGTACCTATGCCTAATTAGTCAGATGTGTTTGCTAATCTACGCTTATCGATTTCACACCATTTAGAATACTGTCAAAACACCCAAAATATATAATCAAATAAATGTAAGCGCTAATGTAATGATTAAAGGCCTCCAAGCATGGTTAATTGCATTGAGATCAACAAACTATGATGGAGACATTTAAGCATAGTCACACAACATGTTTGAAGTCTCCAAGCATGACCAATTGATCTGGAGGTAGTCAATTGCCTTGAGATCAACAAACCATGATGTAGACATTCAAACATGCATAAACCATACATATGAACAGACAGAAATATGAAACTTGCATTAGAACCATGAGTAGTACATGCATGTGCATTTGTTATGAACGAATTACAGGACATATACGCGTATGTGCTAGACTTTCATAACAACTTACAGGACTACCATGCGTCATCATTTGGATATTCAACAGAGCATTTCATCAACACATGTAGACGAATTCAAGGAACTCATTTAAACATAAGAACATCATGCATATAAACCAAGCATATAAACCACATCAACACAGATGATTTCATCAACTAAATTAAGTAAGCTAGCAATTTTGCACTTCATCAGCTAAACAAACTAGATCATAACTGAATTAAACAAGCTAGCAGTTCTGCATTTCATCAACTTAAAGCTATAACTTAATCAACTAAACAAATTAAATTAAGAATTTTATGACCAAACTAAACTAGATTATTACTTAATTGGAGAACAACAAAGACAAAGGGGTCAAAAGTCTATTTGTTTGGAGAACACTGATACGTTTACAGATCATTTGAATCGGCTCTTCTGCTACAGTAGCCCTGTCGCCAGAAGCACCAGTTAGATTGCTCTAAACGTACCTTGTGCATTTTGCACTGGCACGTATGAGCCGATATGAATTTGTGTAGTGAAAAGTGAAAGACTTATAATTAAAACCCAGGGAGTATTTATTTATATTTAAAGAGATGCTCTTAGTCAGAACTATCTCTGTTGGCCACAAATCGAACTTTCTTGGGATATTTATTTGTCATTACTAGTAGATAAAAGCCGGTCGTCACCGAAAGCATTCATTCACCATGGCTAGATTAGTAGTTCTTTAGGTCATCGTCATATAAAGAGAAAAAGCATGCTCACGTCTAGCCAGTACTTGCGATTATTCCATCACCAGATATGTTGACACGTGGTAGCCGATCATGATGCATATTCTTCGATCGCAAAGGCATCGCACGGCTACCACACACGAGACAACGGCATCAAGGCCTTTTCCGCCGTACACTAGCTTCGTAGCTGCACACCTTTGGCATCTGTCTTAGGGACACTTGTCGCCTTGCCCAAGCTCGATGAAGATCAGTCAAATATACCTGCAGATTGCATGCTCAATGATGCTCCTTTTCCCTCTTTCCTTGTAGACTTGTAGTAAGAGAGAGAATGAAAAAGCTAGGGACATTTATTTATATATATATATATGTATCATCCACAGCAACACAATCAAAACGAGATTGTGTTTATGGTAAGAGTATATGCATGTTTCATGGGAAAGAATGGCCAGGATCGAAAGGCCACTGGCAACACAGGTTCTTCTCGATAGGTTTTGTTGGTGGATTGAGTCCGCGTGTTTGTCCATAGCACATGCATGACGCGCATTGGCTAAGAAATTGTACTAGTCCAAGAAAAGGTAACGTGAAACGACTACCCATGCTCTAAACCTCTAATATATTGAATACGCATGATGCCCTCTTTTCTTCTTTCAAAACATATTAGGTAACTATAAGTGGAAATATCGCAATGATTACACTGTTAATATCATCAATTGACAAAATTAGACAACTGAGAAACGGAAAGCATTCTCAACTCTGATCAAAAATAAAGGGGAAAAAGAGTACACAGACGAAAGGAACTAATAATCACAAGCAAAGTCTATTATTGATTCTCCATCCTTCTTGGCAAAGATATCCAAAACGACGACCTCCAACGCTTTGCCTATCAAACGCACAATCTCCCTTGATTCCTCACACTGCAATTGAGACTAGTACTGCAGCCAATACGCCCTCCCCCTCTATAAACAGCCTGCATAAAAGAAATAAACCTTTTCTTTTCAAATACCAAGTCGTTACACGTACACCAAATAGGCCAGATAAAAGCTGTAACCCACGAAAAATCAATAATCTTTTTTTCTTTCTGACGTCTGCTAATCAATTTTCAAACATATGAGTTATTGATGCATCCGTCACCATCGCTCGCCGTCAACACCTTTTTTTTTGGCGAGTGTAGGTTTGCACTCGGTAAACCCTTTGCCGAGTGCCCGACAGATGGCACTCGGCAAAGGGGTTGTTTGTCGTCTCCAGCGCTATCGAGAGGGCTATGCCGTGGACGGCCCATGACGTACTCTTTGCCGAGTGCTATTGGGTGTTTGCCGAGTGCCCCAGGCACTCGGCAAACAAGAGGTTTTAATTTTTGTAGTGATGTAGCATGCAACCACAACCGTCGGTGCATGCGTGCGTGTTAAATGTTCAATATTTCTTTCGATCAGGTTCTGAAGTACCGGTAGCCTGGCATAACACAGGCTACTATACCTAGGTAGTACTACACGTAACGATATTATGCAAAGCAAGAAAAATATGATGAACAAGGCAAGCAGCAGGGCCGATGATGTGAGATGTACACGGATGGGAAAGAAAGACGTTGGAGGCATCAGAAACAGCGTGATTTCCAGTTGAGGCATCGCCACCTCACGCCTTTTTTTTTATCTTGGATGTGTGAGGAATAGCTTGCAAACACCAACCACCCAACCAACACCTGTCGAGTGTCGTGCGCTCCCAGGATGACCCGACCAAATCGCACACGGGAATATATATGCATGATCCGTGCCATTGCTTGCTACAGTCTCTCTCCCTTGATCTCTCTCATATTCTCTGTCAGATCATGGACCAGCTGCTCGCTGCTTGCGTTGCTCGACAGGCACGACGGCACGCGTGATGACAGATCAGAGATCAAGCAAAGGCGGCCGCAATTCAGGAAGAAGCTGTGCTTGCCCAGATGCCCGGGACGACGATGACCTTGATTCTGCTTGCCCAA
Organism: Alloteropsis semialata; assembly: GCA_004135705.1. Classification (NCBI taxonomy): domain Eukaryota; kingdom Viridiplantae; phylum Streptophyta; class Magnoliopsida; order Poales; family Poaceae; genus Alloteropsis; species Alloteropsis semialata. The sequence goes on from CM014275.1 coordinate 21,136,954, forward strand.
TAATTGTACGACCTCCCAACCACATGCCCATGGCCGGCGGCCGTATCTCGATACCGTATCCATCAGATCATATATGTATTCAGATCCTCTCTCGTGTCTCTCGATCTTAGTACGTGCCACTGCACGCATCGAAAACGTAATACAGAGGACAAGTTCGTTCAACTTGCCCCTAATTTGCTGCCCTAAGGAGCCTAGGACGTACTCGATCTCCTGGCTACTCTCCCTTTTCTGCTCTCTGTCTTTTTTTCATGTGTTCATTCATATGGACATTCTTTTCTCCTGATAACATGTAGCTAGAATCGGATCACTTCTTGCATTATCTCGCCCTCCATGTTGGACGCAATCGAGACGTGGATGAGCTGGTGGCCTGTAATCATCTAGATTTGTTTAGCATTTCATATATCTCTTCTCTCTTGGGTGCACCATGCATGCATGCATGCTGGCCGGTCAAGATGATGCCAACAGCAGCGTGATCTGATAGATAGTACGAGCACGGGCTCTTGTACAATTATACTGGTCCCCTGTGTGTTTCGCCTCTGAATATTCACCCGCATCCTTTTAACTATATATATGCACACACAACAATTAAGAAATGCGCAGCTAAGAGCATCATCCTGCCACTTGCTTCATGGCACACGTATCCCCACGTTTTAATTTTGCTTTGTAACTAACTTCTTTAGGAACTGATCTATAGTACTCCATCTCATTCCAAATTTAAGTTGTTTTTAGTCTTCTCGATTCTAAATGCTACCATTCTCAGTTTCTTGCAAATAAAGGAGCCACCTTTCTCAACATACATACTTCCTCCAATTTGAAAGGTCATCTAGGTGAATCTTTGACGCATCACGCGCATGAAACTATAATGTTCCCAACACTGTAACTTCAAAAAAAAATGTTCCCAACACTGGTAATTGAATAGGTTGAATAAATTTCCATGATGCATCTAGTAAAACCTATTTTATGTTATGAGTCTTTGTAAAAATAATAGTAATAAAAGTTAAGTCAGCAGGGCTCACAATCGGGCACGTTCAGTCCCAAAATTAGGGCACGTTTGCCAGAGCTCCATCTATTCTGATTCTCTATCGGAGTTGATTCTCTAAGAAAAGTCATTCTCTAGCATATAAACTCTGGAAATTAGGGTGGAGAATTACTTCACAAAATCAGGAGAAGCTACTTTTTTCAGCTCTCATCCCCTTAGTTCATTTTAGAGAATCACTCCACTGAATTAGTAGTGAATCACTGCTCTATGAAAAACTGTTCTCTGAGGTCTGCCAAGTATAGGTTTAGCAGTGCTATAAGAGGTTTAGTCATTAGCCCGGTCATTTTTTTTATTAAAAAAAGAACTTTTTGCAATGATGGTGACACCATCATGGTGTAATAAAAATTAGAGTATTGGCGCCTAATTTATATTTTGAGAAAAATGAGAACTAATCTCAGAAACCTTAGAGACCCTCAAGGTTGATTGGCTAAAAAACCTAAAATGTTTATAGGTACATATATGTTCAAACTCGCACATGCATCATATGACATTTTGGTTGTATGCACGGGGAATATAAATTAAGTTCTCATTATTGCGCTCTCTATGTACTTGTGACAAAATAGTTTCCTTCATAATTGAGTGGTAAATTATGACAGTACCACCTTAATAATATCTCTTGGTAAATATATATAGTATATCTACACATATCTATAAGTCCATATACATTGCACCTGTGTGGAGAATTGGCAACGGGGTCAGCTCGAGGCGCACACGCACACAGATCCACGTGTCAGCTCACAGGCAATCGTCTGACATGGCAGGATAGCCTTTGTTTTGCTAGGTCTCGCATGCAGTTGGATTGGAGCGCGCCAGAGCCAGCCAACGATGGATTTGACTAGTCAACCCGGAGACCTCTCTCTGCATCCGAAACCGCTCTGCCCAAGACCAAGAGTGGAAGCCAAACCGGCAAACCATGTCCGGTTTCGGAGCACTCGCGTCGGCTTCGTCTCCGTCTCCTACTCCTCTCCTATATAAATACCGCCTCATCTCCGGCCATTTGCACGACACAGATCTCTAACTACCTAAGCTGCTAGCTCACGATTCCAACACAAGCTAGCTAGCTAGGTGAAAACAAGTGTGTGTAGCAGCTATATAAGCTAAGGGTACAAGTAGTACTATGAGCTTGGTGGCGGCGCCAATGGCAATCGTTGACATGGCCACCAGCGCCCAGCTCCAGCAGCAAGCAGCGGCCAAGAAAGAGGCGATGGCCGATCAGCAGCAGCAGCTGGAAGAAGCAGGGGAGCTTTCGTACAGCAGCCTGATGAAAGGCGTGCGGCACCTCTCCGACAGCGGCATTACCATGCTGCCCGACAGGTACGTCCTGCCCGCGCCCGACCGCCCCGGCGCCGCCCTCGGCCTCGTCGTCGGCGGCGGCGGCGGCGGCGCCACCAGCAGCAGCAGGGTCAAGCTCCCCGTCGTCGACCTCGCCGGCCTCCGCGACCCCTCCCAGCGCGCCGCCGTGCTGGAGACGCTCGACAGAGCGTGCCGGGAGTACGGATTCTTCCAGGTAATTAACGGTTTGCCACGAGCATGTGTATGTAGCCGACGTCTCTGCGCACGCGTGCAGGCACATGCGTGACGTCAGCTGGCCAGTTGCGCCTCTAGCTCAGCACGGACTGACACACATGCCGCGCGCATGGATGCGTACGCGCGCGCAGGTGGTGAACCATGGCGTCGGCGGCGACGTGAGCGGCGGCATGCTGGACGTGGCGCGGCGGTTCTTCGAGCTGCCGCTGGCGGAGCGCGCGCGGTACATGTCGCCGGACGTGAGGGCGACGGTGCGCTACGGCACCAGCTTCAACCAGGCCAAGGACGCCGTGCTCTGCTGGCGCGACTTCCTCAAGCTCGTCTGCCAGCCGCTGCGCGACGTCGTGCCGTCGTGGCCCCGGGAGCCCGCGGACCTGAGGGACGTGGCGTCCAGGTACGCCGCGGCGAGCCACGGCCTGTTCATGGAGCTCATGGAGGCGGCGCTGGAGGCGCTTGGCATCCCAACTGCTGGCGCCGCCGGCTCCGGCGCCGGCGTGCTGGGGGAGCTGGCGGCGGGGTCGTCGCACATGATGACGGTGAACTGCTACCCGGCGTGCCCGCAGCCGGAGCTCACGCTGGGGATGCCGGCCCACTCCGACTACGGCCTCTTCACCTTCGTCCTGCAGGACCACGTGGCGGGCCTCCAGGTCATGCACGGCGGCCGCTGGCTCACCGTCGACCCCATCCCCGGCTCCTTCGTCGTCAACGTCGGCGACCACCTAGAGGTACTGATGCTCCACCATAGCTGACACGTGCTAGTACTGGTTTGCTCTTGTCAGCTGTCACCATCGACAGTAGTGCACGATGTGACGGAGCTGCCTGCCAGTGCACTAACACAGTTACTAGTCGACAGCATCAAGGAAGCTGGCTAGCGAATAGGCTAACCAAAAGTTGAAATTGACATTATTACAAAGAAACAAGAGGCTAATGAGCTCTCAAGCTGTTTTCAATAATTAGCAGAGCGTTTGGTTACTACAGTGAAATTTTTCACCCAGAGAATCTTTCTTGCATAGAGTACTAAATGAAGTCTATTTGCAAAACCTTTTCACAGATGAGTGCAACTTCGCGCGACGAATCTAATGAGCCTAATTAATCCATGATTTGCTACAGTAATGCTACAGTAATCATCCTATAATCATGCGGTCAAAGCCCTCATTAGATTCATCTCGTGATTTACACGGGGGTTGTGGAGGTAGTTTTGTAAACTGACTTTATTTGATACCCCTAATTAGCGGTCAAAACTGCATTTATTACGCGGCAAATTTTTTACACGGCCAAACCAAACGCGGCTGACTTTTGAGCCGCGCGCGATGGATATATATATTTTAGAATAGATAGGACGACAGTCAAATCCATCAGGAACTGGTCATGATGCAGAGAAAAGGTTGTGTAGTAGACCATGCATCATGTCGCAAGCTAATATTTAATAAAGAACATATCACCATATTTTTTGTTGGCGAGAGGCCGAAATTGCAAGTCAAATCCAGTGACCTGGCTCTAGTTAGTAGCTAAACGTCATTAGGTGCATTAATTACTTGGTCGAGTTTACTTTGTTTTTCCTTCGAAACACACACGTTCTCACCTAGTACACATAGCACACATATGTACACACGCACATCCTACCTCTATAAACTTCTCTGAGAGACAGTTTCAATGTATTTAGGTGATAGAAAACATAACCAAGTGAACGGTTGCACTACTGGTCAAAATTGCTTTAGCTTATCCTAGTATTAGTAGTTGTCGCCAGCTTCTCTAGCTATATCGAATAGAATTTAGTAGCTATAGTTGAGGTTGAGAATGAGAACAAAATATATATGTGGCCTCCAGCTCAGCATGGTCTTATACATATGCAACAAAGGAAATAAAGTAGTCCAGAAATCAACAACGAAAAAATTAATAGAGTACACAGCTAAGCTTAAGCCCTCACACTCCTTATTATATACTAGTTAAAATTAAACAACAGTGCAGGAACCTAGCTAGCCAAGCAACATTTATATATATACATAATGATCGACGTCTTTGCACATATATATTATATATGTGTGTGTTAGAGTATATATAATATATAATAATAAAATGAATGAATATGTGTGTAAATAATAATGCAGATCTACAGCAACGGGCGGTACAAGAGCGTGCTGCACCGTGTGCGCGTGAACTCGGCGCGGCCGCGCATCTCGGTGGCGTCGTTCCACAGCCTGCCGGCGGAGCGGGTGGTGGGGCCGGCGCCGGAGCTGGTGGACGAGGCCGCCGGCGAGCCGGCGCGGTACATGGACACCGACTTCGCCACCTTCCTCGCCTACCTGGCGTCCGCCGACGGCAAGGACAAGACCTTCCTCCAGTCAAGGATGCTCCCCCCGGCCTCTCTATAGCTAGCCGCTAGAGCTTATTGATCGATCTGTTGCTCCATCGCTAGCCATCTATCTGTGATGCTTATATAATTATTCTCACAAATAAAATTAATATAGCTCGTCGTCGATCGATCGGCTACTGAACTCTGGTCTTGCTTTCCCCTCAACGGCAAGCCGGCAACGCATGCTGATGCACAAGCTAAGCATTGACCGGTCTCCCATCGGTTGCACTGCATGCATATAGAGAGAGCGTTGACTTGCATTATTGGTTAGCAATGTTATTATGTATGAAGAAACAAGTACGTACGTAATACGTACTCAAATGTACTGAGAGGGAATTGAAGCGAGCAAAGGAGGTGCTATATATCTTACAGGAAAATTGTTTGTGCATTTCCATATCGCCTTTTTGTATTTTCCTATCGGTTTCTTTCACGTCCAGGGAAATTCGAGTTTCCAGTAGTGCCCCCACCCCAACACTTTAGCCCTTACCAGTGGAGAAGCTAGCACCATAAGCCGGGCATGTACATTTAACACATTATATATACTAGATTAGCTAGGTCATTAGAAGGTGCTTTGGAAAAACACCAACATTAGGAGGAGATGGGGTGCCCTCGGCCCTCCCCCATGTCTTAATCCTGAGCCCCACACCCTCCTCGATCTGCCACCGCAACGTGTACCCCATACTGTCCTTTTCTAAACCTGGCAAATCCATTCTTGTGACTTGTTGTGTTCCTAGGTCACCTGCAATCTTTTGGACATTTCTGTTGCCTGGTGTGAGCAAGTATATTTGTATTCATCTGATTCTTGCTAGAGATGTGATCGAGGACCCTGGTATGCATATGATGCACAATTAGTGATGTGAGGGTTAACATGGATGCATATAAGACATTTTCATTTGTCTTAGTCAAACTAGTTTAACATTGTCCAAATTTATAAATAAAAGTAGTAACATATAATACAACAAATAAGTAAAATATACAAATATAATTATGTTCATTACATATCGTAAATGTTATTATTTTTTCTATAATCTTGATCGGACCTTAAAAAGTTTGCTTAGGACAAATAAAAAGATTTGTATTTCAGGACACAGATAGCTCAAGAAGTATTACATGCATGCATGCGCTTATAGCCCACATGCATGTCCATTTATTTTGAACGTCTTAAAAACACCGGTCTCTTCCTGCTGCTGTGTGTTGACGTTTTCAGAACTCGAAATTATAATAATATTGAAAATTCATAATATATTTTTCTAATATAAATTATGATAGTTGACTATCTCACTGCAAAATTTTGAACTTAAAAGTCCATTCGTGTGTTGAAAAACAAAAAGGCCAAATTCTATTAAAGGATAAGTTGAACCAATTGACATAGCGTGAGTAATTTAAACCAAAAAATAGTATAGGAGCTTATCCAGAATTTGGCTATGGTTGAGAAGGCAATGTAGACTTTCTTTTTCCTAAAGCAAACACCGATTTCAATTGATGGTCACAATTATTAATCTGCAACGTAAGCTACTCATAATAAAATAAACTAAAATGGATTTTCACCATTTTAGAGGAAAAGTACTCTTTTTCACCATTTTAGAGGAAAAGTACTCTTTTTTTTTGCATAACACTAGTCCAATACACGCACCCACATTCACCCCTACGAATATGTAAACTGTACCATTATGAGCATCTCCGAGAGACTGGTATATTATTATGATTAATGAGCTGACATAGAAAGCACCAGTAGAGACTCGTCACTTGAATCCTTAGGGACGACACGTATATATGGAGCTAAAACTAAAAACTAAAGTGTCTTTATTACAAGTCAAAGCAAGCGAACACAGTTACAAAAGGATTGATCGATTTCAAGCCAAATTAAATCAATCAGTGGGCCAAACAATTATATCATTCATACAGAATTTCTCACACGATGAACCCGCAGCAGGTAGGCACACGACTCTTTCCTTCCAGAACAGAAAAAAATATTTGGAATTGACAAGTATATTTATAAGCAGAGTCAAGAGACAAGAAGAAATTGACACGTTACTAATCAAAACAAAAGGTTTGGAGCCATGAGTGCTAGGTCTGCCACATTAGACAAATCCACCTGCAAAGTCAATGATCTAGAGAGACTATGGGCGTATTTGTTTTCCACCAAAAACAACACGATAAAAGGGTATCATGGGCCACCAAAATAATACTCCTCTGTTCCAAATTACTTGTCAATGTTGACTTTTTCTTACAACGTTTGACTATTTATCTTATTCAAAATATTTGTGCAAATATATGAAAAGATAAGTAATATTTAAAGTATCTTTGATTGTAAATCAAGTCATAAACAAAATAAATGATATTGACATAATTTTTGAATAAGACGAACGGTCAAACATTACGAAAATAAGCTGCACATGGTAGCTTTTTTTGGCTTATTTGGTGGTCTTTTTTTTTGCGAAAGACCAGTACAAACGCAGCCACTCACACACACACACATGTACACTCACCCCTATGAGTATACGCACGCAAACTCTACCCATATGAGCACCTCCGAGAGACTGGACCGGCTGTTTCGATCTTGAGATTGGCAGAGTCATGATAACCTTTTATCATAATACCTTTACTCTATAAGTTATAATCTATGAAGAAAATAAATTATCTGTGGACGTCAACAAGCGAAGATATTATGATAGCATTTGACTATCGTGTAATTCCCGGGCAGTTGCTGCTGGTGTAGTTATGTTTGTGACGAGCGTCGATCATCGTATCTGCAGAGCGCCGTTGACAAATTAATCTACGCATCGATGTTGGATGGATGTGCGTACCCATGCATTTCTATATATATATTGACAAACACAAACTAACCATGACGTAGGTGATGTTTGATAGCATCTCATGAAGTTCATGAACGTTCCAATAATACTATTGTTAAAGCTGCTGGAGGTGCAATGTACCAACATAAGCAAAAGGTTGACAACAGAGAGAGTCAACTGTACATCTGTACATGTACAGTCAGCATGCATGCCCACGCAAGACTGGGTTTTTTTTTTCCCTATTCCTTGTCATTATTAGTGGACATGTACGTATAAGGCAAGATACGCATGGCGTCCGGAGAGGCTCGTCTTATCAGGCGTGGTGAGAGATTATTATTAGGCAAAATAGGCGTTTACGTCTCTAAACTTTGTACCCAAGGTCAAGTTTAAAAAGGGTCAATCTAGTCCCTCAACTGTTGTTTTTGGTTCAAATTTATCCCCGTGCTGATGTGACACTGGATAAGTGTATGAGACCATTGTGTGATGTCATTTTGCCCTTGGTATTAGACACAACCACATGTCAATAGCACTTAGTCAAAACAACCAAATAGACAAAACTTAACATAAACATTTTTTTTGCGGTGCTCCTTTTGATGAGAAATATAGTAAGGATGGTGCAAAATTTATAGCCACTAGCCTATCATCAAAGATTATTTTTGGAGGTGCAGTATTTTGTAAGAAAGATGATATATGGATGCTAATAAATATATCTTTATTGTTACTATGCAGGCCAGACCATCGAGTCCAGCTTCGGACCATCGAGTCCATCTTAATTCTGAACCGCATGTCTACTAAGGATATTAGCATTAGAGCCAGAATATTCTATTGCTTTCCATGTACGCGTGTTTTTTCAGGTTGTGTGTTGGTCTTTTATTTATTTAACGAAGCCCAAACAACAACTAGTTTGAACCGGTTCGATTAAGATTATATTCTAGGTTTAATTAAGATTCCACGTTTCTTTTATTAGATTGCAGTTGAGGAACGGTTGCATCTTATGCCAAGGGTAAAAAGGACATTACATATTGTTCTCATACTAGCATGCAGTGACACATCAGCGCAGGGACAAGTTCGACCCAAAAACAAGAGTTGAGGGACTAGATTGACCTTTTTGAAAGTTGAGGGACGAACTTGATCCCTAGAGCAAAGTTCAGGGACGAGATCGCCTATTTTGCCTTATTATTAATATATACTTTCTCTGTAAAAAAAATGCAACTATCCTTTCCGAACAGTCAAACAATTTTAAGTTTGGCTATATAATGCAAAATAATATTAACATTTATGGTAAAAATAAGTATCATTAGATAAATGTTAATAATTTTTGTATAAATTTGGTCAAACTTGAAATTGTTCGACTTCTCAGAAGTCGAGAAATACATTGTTTTCAGGATGGAATGAAGTATATAAATATAGCATAAGACACACGATTGTGTATGTTTTTGAAAAAGAAAAGTTATGTGATAAAATTGGGAGGCATATATACCCCTCCGCCCTACTATGAAGAATGCAAATTTTGTTTTTCTTTGTATAGATACTATTGTCAAATGACTTGGTACCCTTATTAATCAGCCGAGTCCGTCTATTTGTACGTGTTGCCTTTCTTTTTTTTTTCTCTTGTGAAATCATGTCGTGCAAGATAGTTAAGGTAAAACTGTTTTGACCACTTTGATTAGCCATGTAACATTGTGGTCCAATTATATATTGCAATCTTTGCAAGGTTTTTTAAATGCGAGAATTGTAGTAGTAGCAGCTTTGATAGGATCGCAAGGAGTAGTAGTAATGATAGTGCGTTACAAGGATTTGGAAGGCAGCCAACAGAGCGCTGTCGAAAAAAGTATAAAAAGAAAAGCGCGCTATATATGTAAAGCAGGCCAGCACGGCCTGGCAGTTACGTGCTGCAAGTTGGGCGGGGCCATACGCTGAGTAATTCCAACTCTGCTGTTTGTCTGCTGCTGCTGCCGCTCTCTGTCTCGAGCCCATGGGCCATGAAGAAACTGGCAGTTGGACCACCGGCGGCCCATCGATAATTAGGCGCGTCACCACCAGAGAGAGAGAGAGAGAGAGAGAGCGCGCGCGCGAGCTGAACTGCTGAAAGACTAAGACGTGATGGTGAATCTCGCTAACTCATGATGCCGGCATTATTGTTGGATTGATCTGATGCCCAAAGAGCAATACTCCCTCTCTTCTAAAAAAACATGCAACTATAAATTACATGTCAGTTAAAGTGGTTAACATTTGACCAAGTTTCTAATGAATTTTATTTATATATACGGTTCTAAATAAATCTATTACAAAAAATATTTTATAATTAATCTAATGATATTTATTTGATATCATAATATTGATACTTTTATCTCTAATTGATCAATATACTAAAACATGATACTATATTAAAATTGTATTTTTTTAGAATGGACGGAGTACTTCATGACAAATATGCATTGAGATTCGCAACAGGACCGTCAAGAGACCGATGGAGAGCGGCTCTGTTCTGTTGGATGCAGAGTCTATTTTTTTTTCTTTTTTAATTTGAACGCCACCAATTGGCATGCGGTGGTTAGAGGGAATGGAATAAATGGACCCAAACCAACCATGTACTAAAGAGAAACAGAAGGCACCAACAACTACTAAATGGCTAGCTCAACACTGCCTGCATGTGCCGGGTTTGGGTTTGGCCGGTTGCTCGTCTGATCACCACCCATGACACCCCTCATCAACAACATCACACCTCTAATAGCCCAACCCAGCTACGGTATCTTATCACTCATGGGGTATCTCCACTGCATATTAGATATATTTACAACAAGTCTGCAAGCACTCTAATCATGCATATATAACTATATATAGTCGGGTCAGATTGATCTTGTGTGGTCAATGATGATCTACTCTCTCCGTTCTAAACTTCTAAATTATAGTCCATTTCAGTTTGTCCTAAATCAAAGCTTATATAATTTTGGTCAAGTTTGTATGAAAAGATAACACACTTGCAATATAATTTTTTCCTCAAAATAAATTTATTCGGTACTGTAAATGTTAATATATTTTCTAAAATGGTTAAAACCATTTGAGTTGGGACAAAGAAAAAAAGTGAACTGTAGTTTGTTGGAACGGAGGGGCACCTTATTAGCATCTATAGCAGCCGCAAATTAATATGATGTGATATGCCAGTAGGAGTATAATAATGAACAAATAATCTAACTGTGATAATGTAATGTAAAATACTATAATGTAGCATAAGCAACTGACTGTGACCGGCTGTCCTGCCTGCCTGCTGGTACGATAGAGCCAAATCAAATTCTGACTGGATTTACATGGTTGGATCGTCGTCAGAGAACAAGCAGGTAGTAGACAAACGAACCAATAATGCTGCCACATTATACATATATAAATATATATATATATACCCTGGGCTGCCTGCACTTGCATTGCATTCCATCCCAATTCCCATCCCGTCCCATCCGAAAGGCACATTACATACCCTCCAAAATGAGAGAGAGAAGAAGATGAGCAGAGAAACAGACGAAACAAGAGGTTGGGTTGGGCAACAGCGACAGGCAGCCAGCGTAATTAAGTAAGCTGCACAATCAGATTAACTAATAAGCCAGCTTCGCAACAAACATAGAGCAGTACTAAACATGATACTGGCTCCATTAAGCAAGCAGGCAGGCAGAGGCATTATTGGCTAGGGAGCCTGAAACTAACCATGCACCTTCCACAGCACATATAGGAGTAGCTGGGCGGGCAGGCAGGCAGCAGACAAGCAAAAAGACAATCATTCGTTTTCCTTTGGTATCCCCTTCCTTTCTTACACGCTTGGCCTATACAACATATCTGGCCTCGCTTTCAGTCTTAGGCAATTTTCAATTCCAACTAACCTACACCCATTGCAATGCTGGCTTCTAGGAATAGTACTGATATATATTCCATCAGCAATGCAATGCGTAACGACAGACTAACCAAACATTGTAATTGCAGTGGTATAAAGTAGTGATCCAGGCACCAATGCCAAAAGAAGAAGAGGAGGAAAGATCAATGCTGCTCATCGCTATCAGAGTAGTATCAACCAATGTACTGTGAAAGAATTCATTTCTTGCTAATCCATGTTTAATATGGGCTATGACTAGGAGACGATCAGGCATGCCGCGTACACCTACCGTACCAAATGGTGGTATGGCAAGGCATATGGTATGGTGATTGGTGAGAGAGAGAGAGAGAGAGGGAAGCAAGAGAGAGAAACATCAACAAGAGGGGGAGGAGGGAGATGGAGACAGACATGTTGCTTACTGCAGTCCAGCGCGGGCCTCTCCTTCTCCCTCCGGCTTTTCTATGCTATCTTTCTATCTTTCTTTCTTTCTAGTTGGGCGGGCAGTATCTCTTCTCTCTCTATTTCTTTCTTTTGTTTTTTCTCTTCTCTTCTCGCTAAGTAAGTACAACCGAACGGAATGAACGAAGCCGGCCAGTCCGCCATTGCTGGCATTGCCTACCTTGATGCCTCCTCTCCTGCATTGCGCTGCATTGGTACTGATTCCCTTCTTTCTCTTCCGGATCGACGCCATTGATCGATTGCTGTTGCCGGTGGGCTCTTTCTTTGCCCCCAACAGGATCAATCATGCCGGCCGGTCAGGGGAGTCAGGACCAGAAGGGCGCGCGGTGGGGGATCCCCTTCCGCCGCCGGCCCTGTGGCCGCGCCGCGCCGTTCTTGCTCCCGCCGGCCTCCGCCGCAGCCTCATTGTCCGCGCCGACGCCGTCGACGCCGCCTGCTGCCGCCGCCGCCGCCGCCGTGTGGCCGTTGCTCCTCTTGGTGTCAACCAACTGCACGAATCAACGCAGGAGCGGCGAATTAAACGTGACCGAACAGAACGGAACAGAAACCCAACGGACGGGCCCTTCGATTCAATTCCTTCCTTGGCATTCTAGTTAGCCATTACATTACATTCTTCCTCCATGGATGGCATTTCTTTTTCTCTTTTTTTTTGTTCGTTCAAGAGGAAGAGAATCACCATCCATGGAGAAACAATTAAAAAGGCGCAATCTTTTGGTGTTCTTGGCCGGCATGGCATTGTTGGGGAACAAGCAAGAACAATGCAGGTGGGTGGGTGGGCGGAGCAATCAAGAAGAGCGAGCAAGCACAAGCAGGCGACAACTGAAGAAGAACAACCCCAGCAGCGCAGCGGAAAAGATAAAGCACCCACCTTGCATCCGAGGGAGCAGAAGCGGAAGGGGTCGAGCAGCGCGCGGCCGCAGATCTCGCAGTTGTAGGGGGACGCGGCGGCCTTGCCCGCGGCGGCGCCGGCGCCGCGCGGCTGGGGGCGCTCGTTGAGGAAGAGCACCCTGGCGCTGTTGATGACGTAGGTCTGCACGCCGGTGATGTCCAGCACGTCCTCCACCTCGGAGACGCGGACCACGTCGTGGTACGACGACCGCCGTATCTGCGCAGCACAAGCAAGCCGGGGTCAATAAAAGACTGGCCGGGTTTCCGCAGCCACATTGCGCCGCCGAATCGCGGAGACGACGCGCGAGGGCGAAGACGGAGACGGAGAGAGAGAATTCAACAAGAAGCCCGGATTTTTTTCGACCTGGATGACCCGGTGGGATGCGTGTCGGTGCGCCCTGCAGTAGTAGCAGAAGGCCGGCGGCGGCGCGCCCCGGCAGTCGAGGCAGAACATGTTGCACTCGTTGCGCGGCGACGCCGGGTGCGCGGCGCAGGCCAGGAAGAAGCGCGTGGTGAGGAGCGCCTCCAGCCAGTCGGGCACCGGCGTCGACGAGGCCACGCGCCGCAGCATCATGCTAAATCGCCGCCGCTGTTCCCCACCGGACCGGAGGCGGCGGCGCGCGAATGCGGGGACGCAATGGCCAAAGCCGGCCAGCCAAAAACAGAGAGTAGAGCAGAGGGCGCGACAACCACGGCCTCTCGGCGCGCGGCGTGTGGACCAAGAGGCCACGCGGCTCGAGGCGCAACGACCGGGCAAGCGCGTTTCACGAGAAGCACAAAGGGAGCCCAAAGGGCCTCGGACACCGCGGCCAGGCTGCTCAACGGCGCGCGTCGACGAGGGGGCCAACGGCGACGTCAATCGATCTCCTCCGGCCGGCCAAGAGAACGAGAGCAGAGCAGA
>CM014275.1:21151777-21180969 GCA_004135705.1 Alloteropsis semialata
CTGCGATTTGATGGCAGTTCTGGGTACGAATTCAACGTCGTAAGCCCCCAGCTCCACAGACCATTGTGCGATCCTACCCACGGCATCTCGATTATGTAAGATGTTGCCTAGGGGGTAAGTTGATACAACCTTGATCTTGTGGCTCAGAAAATAATGCTTGAGCTTCCTGGAAGTCATTAGTACAGCATATAATAATTTCTGAATCTGAGGGTACCTCGTTTTGGCATCATGTAGCACCTCGCTTACGAAGTAAACTGGATGTTGTGTTGTAGACTTTTCCGTTGGTCTTTCGACCACCAAAACAGTGCTAACAACAGTTGGGGTCGCTGCTACGTACAACAGTATCTCTTCTTGTGGCTTCGGCGGGACCAGTACGGGCATTTTCCGCAGGTACTGTTTGAACGCCTGGAACGCCTCTTTTGCTTCTGCCGACCACTCAAAACGATCAGTTTTACGTAGCAATTTGTAAAATGGCATACCTCGTTCGCCTGACTTGGACACGAATCGACTTAGGGACGCCATCATTCCCGCCAACTTTTGAACCTCGTGGCGGCTGCGTGGAGACTTCATGTCGTCGAGTGCCTTGATCTTGTGCGGATTTGCCTCTATACCTCGTTGGGAAACAAGGTAACCGAGGAGCTTACCCGATGATACACCAAAGGTGCATTTGGCGGGGTTGAGCATCATCCTGTTTTTACGCAAGTTGTTGAATGTTTCGGTTAAATCGGCGATTAGATCGCCTTTTAACTTACTCTTCACAACAATGTCATCTATGTATGCCTCCACATTACGGCCGATTTGGCCTTCAAGAACAATGTGAACACATTTTTGATAAGTGCAACCTGCGTTTTTCAGACCAAAAGGCATCTTTATATAGCAATAAACACCGAAGGGAGTTACAAATGCAGTTTTCTCCTCATCGTCAATGCACATGCTGATTTGGTGATACCCGAGTAGGCATCTAGAAAACAAAGCAATTCGCATCCAGAGGTTGAATCTATAATTTGATCTATCCTAGGTAATGGGTACTCATCCTTCGGGCAAGCTTTATTCAGATCTGTGCAGTCCACGCACATCCTCCACGTTCCGTTGGGCTTCTTGACCATGACTGGGTTCGCCAGCCACTCCGGGAAAGGGACCTCTCGAACGAAGCCGGCTTTGAATAGTCGGTTGATTTCTTCGTTAATGGCGTCTCGCTTCTCCGGGGTATATCTCCTTTGCTTTTGCTTGACTGGTCGGACGCCAGTTCGTATGCCAAGCTTGTGCTCGATTACCTCCCTGGGGATCCCGGGCATGTCAGATGGTTCCCAAGTGAACACATCTGCGTTTGCCCGGAGGAAGGCAATGAGCTCGAGTTCCTATTTGTCACCCAGGCCAAGGCCCACCTGGGTGGTCTTGGTCGGGTCTGCCTCATCAAGGATTACTGCCTTCGTGCCCGGCTCGGTGCGTCTGGCAGGCGGCTCGATTGGTGAGGCGTTGGCTGGCGACTCGCCAGCTGCTTGTGGCGGCGTCCCCTTGAGTGGGGTCTGGTCGACCACAGTCTGCCCTTCAGCGGCACGGTTGTCAGCTCCCTGTCTCCCAATGAGCTCCTGTTCCCCGATGAGCTCCTGTTCGGGAACTTCTTTCCCTTTGGCCCTTGGTCGGTTCTCAGCTGCTCGGGAGGTTTCAGCCAATGCACCCTTGGCTGTAGCCTTGGGCTGGCTTTTTGTCTTTTTCTTGGCAGGTTCGGCAGCCTTGGCTGGTTCCTGCTCGTCACCCTTGATCATGTCCAGGGTCTTCATGTCGCACTGGACCGCGCCCCTGCGATCGCCGCTGACGGTGATCGGACCCAACGGCCCCGGGACCTTGATCATGGAATACGCAAAGTGAGCGACCGCCATGAATTTCTTCAGGAACGGTCGACCCAAGATGCAGTTGTAGGCCGACGTGATGTCAGCCACCTCGAAGGTGAGGAACTCTGATCGGATGTTTTTGCCCTCTACGAGGGTCACCTGCAGATCGATCCTCCCCAAGGGAAAGGCTTGGATGCCTGGTATGACCCCATAGAAAGGTTTCTCCACGGGGGACAAGGACCTTCTTGGGATCCCAAGTTCGTCAAAAGCGTTGACAAACAGGAGGTTGAGGGCGCTTCCACTGTCGATCAGGGTTCGCCCGATCTTGCGTGGCCCGATCCATGGCTTGATGCACAGTGGGAGTAGCGGTCCGTCGTAAAGCGTCTCGGGGTTATCCCTTTGATCGAACGTGATCGGGATTTCTGACCACCTCAAGAGTTGCTTGCAGGGCTCGGCGCTGTTTATCTGCCTCTCGACCATCTTGAGCTGGGATTTGGAGGTTCGGGTTGAACAGCCACCGAAAATTGTAGCGACCTCTAGATCTTCGGGAAGATCTAGCTCATCATCACAATCCATGTAGTTTGCCGCGCGAGGGTTGTGAACTGCCTGGTCACGTGGAGCCCCCTGCTTCTGGCCCTCCTCCTCCTGCTTCTGCTTCTTGTACACCGTGCAGTCCACGAAGTGATGCTTCGTGGATCGGTGAATCGGGCAGTACGTCGGGAGGTTCTCCGGTTTGCCTTGACGCCTGTACGGGGGCTTGTTGTCCACGGCCATGACTTCGTCACCCTCGGTCTTGCGCTTCTTGTTTTTGTGTTTATTTTTCTTCTTGCCCTCCCCGGCCGGATGGCTTTGTTCGGGCTTTCCGTGAACCCGTGCTCTGGCGTCCGCCATCTTGGCGGTTTCTTCCAGGATCCCGTATAGCTCTGCCACCGTCTTCGGGTTCTTCTTGGCAAGTTCCTCCGCCGTTCGCTCGTCTTTGCAACCTTGATTGAAGGCCACAATCACCCGATCATCCACCATGTCGGGGATGGTGTTACGGGTGTCGCTGAACCTGCGGATGTAGTCCCGGAGGGATTCTCCAGGCTTCTGCACACAGTTGAGCAGATCTCCCTCGTGTCCGGGGCGTTTATAGGTGCCTTGGAAATTGGCTTCAAACGTCTCCCGGAGATGAGTCCATGACTTGATGCTGGCCTCGGGCAGGTTCATGAGCCACGTACGGGCTGATCCCTGCAGAGCAGTCGGCAAGTAGTTGGCTTTGACATAGTCGTCACCCCCGGTGGCGTCGATGATCGTGGAATATATCTGAATCCACTCGCGGGGGTTGGTTGTTCCGTCATACTTCTCGATGTTAGTAGGACGAAACTTTTCGGGCCACCTGACCTTGCGCAGGGCTGGGGAGTACGCAAGGCATCCCCCCGTGCCTGGTCGGGAGTCACGTGGCGGTGAATCTTGATGGGATCGATAGTAACCCTCACGTGCTCGGTAATCTCGATTGTGATTGAGAGTTTCCCGAGCGTCGCGAGTGCGACGATTGCGCTCGAGTTGTGGCCTCATGTCACGCCCCTCGTGTGGGCGATAGTATGGTCGTCCGTTAACAGATCGAGACCGAACCGGCTGTGGTTCACGTGGTCTGTTTGACGGAGCTGGTGGTACGGCAGCGGCGGCTTCGATGCGCTCTTTGGCCTTGTCCGCTGCTTCCCGAGCCTTCTTGGCTATGGTGGCCATCGGAGTCCCTTCGGCCATTGCTTCCATGGTCTTCAAGAGGGTTCAGATCTGCAGATTGTCCTGTTCGACGGCCCGAAAATCGTTGTTGAGATCTCGGGGAGCCAATGAGGATGCAACCTGCTGTGTACGGGTCTTAGCCGTTTGAAGTGTCGGTGCGTTGCTCAAACGTGGAGGAGGCACGGGTCGACGCGAGCTAGATGACTCGGCAACGGCCTCTGTCCCGTTTGCGTTTAGCACATGGATGCGGCGGTCTTCAGATTGTTCTGACCCATTGCTAGATCCACTGTAGTCGAGATCCAACTGCGCAGTGCGATCTGCAATGTCTTCAGGAGTTGGCTCCGTGAAGGTGGCGAAAACTTCCCGACCGGCGCATGTGAGATCGGGATCGTGGATCCCTGTCAACTTGAGCTCGTAGTCGCCTTGGTGCTCGAACACGAGATCTCCGAAGCGGATCTCCCGTGCAGGCACTAGATGGCGGTGAGCGTAGAGATCGGAAGCGGAAGCAGAACTCCCGATCGCTCCCGACTTGACTGAACTGGGCATGTAGGGCATCGAGGAACTCGACGCGTCGGCGATCCAGACTCCGTTGACGATCGGCATGATCTTTCTTCACGCAAGGGCCCCTACCTGGCGCGCCTCTGTCGAGGTTGTACTCGTCAGATATTTGTCCGGCAGACACCCCGCTTTGTGCGAAGATTGATCACGGTGATGAGCAGAAAGACACGGGATTTTTATACTGGTTCGGGCCCTCGAGATCGAGTAATAACCCTACGTCCAGTTGCTGCTTGTATTATTTCGTCGAGTACAGATTACAATGCGTAACAAGTACCCTCGGGTGAATTGTCTAAGATTGCAAATCAATGGAACATACCCTCTACGCACAGGACCCCCGCTATTTATATCCAGGGAGACGTGCCTTACAAGACAAAACAGACCTAAACCTAGTAGGACTCTAACTGTCTTCGGGCTTCCCTTCTGCGATCAGGCCATCGTGTCTTGTTCGGAGTCTTGGTAGTCTTGGAGTCGGTAGTCGGCAATCCTCGTGGTTGGGTACCCTGGTATTATGGCCTCAACAAACTATAATGGATAAAATAAGAGGAAAATATGATGATATAGAAAATCTAAAAGAAGTCATTGATGTAGAAAGAGATCTTGAAATTTATCAAAAGAATTCCTTAAGAAGCCTAAAACCACAACAAATATATCAAATGGGTTGGTTTGAAAATAAGAATGGTTTATATAGAATATCTAGAGAGGTAGAGTTAAGTGTTTTAACACAACCAGTAGAATTAAAAATTGTTAGTAAGCAATTTGAGAATAATTTAAAATATGCAGGTTATAAATATATTCATCAAGGGATGTATATTATTGGAATTAAAGGTATGACAAGAAAGAAATTAGGAACAAAAGTTTTAATGACCTTGTTAGATAAAAGATGTGATACAATAAATAAAGCAGCATTAGGTTTCCTAGAAGGAGATATGAATGAGAATATGTTGATAACATACATAGCTCTAGATTTAATTATGCCTGTAAAAGAATTCATAGAGAAAATGGCATTAGGATTTCAAACTAAAGGTTATGAAGATTTTAAAGGAACAAATTTATTAGTAAGCATAGAATTTATAGGAAGGTTAACTAATAGAAGTGGTACAAGATATAAGGTAAATGTCAATAATGTTATTGAAAGCATGCAATCTAGAGGTATAAAGTTTATGAGTCCTTTCAAAATAAGTTCTGAAGAAAGAGCAGGAGAAGAATGGAATATAAGTGAATTAATAACACCTAAGATTTTAAAACAGCCAGATGATTATATAAGCTATCAAAATAATAAAGTATATGGAAAGGCTTAATAGTCCAGAAATATATGCAGAATCAACATAATATTTGAAATAAAGTAGAAGATATGATAACTTATTTAGAAACATTTTTAGGAGAATCAGCAAAAATGTTATGGGAACAATGGGTAGACAATAATCTTGGTCAGTATGAAGAATTAAAAAGAGCTGGTAATAATCCATACAACTTTGCAAATATCATATCACAAATTATTATAGCAGAAGATCCTGAATTAGGTTGTACTACTTTACAAAATGAAAGATTAAGAGAAATAGAAAAATTAACACTTACAAATTGGAAAGGAATAACAGAATTTTCACAGCATTATCTATATAATGCCACCACAGCTAAGCAAGGTCATAGTAAGGTTTAATTGAAAGATATTTTAATAAATTGCCTGATCCTTTAGGATCTATGATTTATGAAGAATATAAAAAAGAAACAGAAGGTGCTGTTATTAATATATCTCAAGCTATAACTTTTGTTTTTAAACAATTAAAGAAGATATGCACAAGCATACAAGCTCAAAGATCTATGAAGTATTCTGATTACAATTTTTGCAATAAGATAGTCCAAATACCACTAACATATGGGGAAGAAAGATCAAGAAATAGAAAAAATCATAAGCCTCTTAGGAGAGGATATAATAATAATTTAAGAACAAGAAAACGATATTTTCTAAGGAGATCAGATAATAGAGCTCCGTTTCTTCATAAAAGAAATGTAAGAAGATATAATCCTAGAAAAACTTATGATAAAACATGCAGATGTTTCATATGCAATTCACCTGATCATTTAAGTAAAACTTGCCCAAATAAAGACCAGAAAAGATATTCTAGCAAATATGAAGAACAAGAAAGAGTTCTTATAATTGATAGTGTAAATGAAAACATATTAGTCTGTGATGATGAAATAAAAGATAATGAATCAATATACTCAATCATAGAAACAGATGAAGTAGAAGCTGTAGAAAGAGAAGAATATGAATCAAGTGAAGATGAATTAGATCTAATAGAAGATTTTGCAGGTTTAAAAATAGAAATGGTGAATCAAATAGAATGTGAACATGATTGGATTCAAGGCAAAGGAGATTATAATATAAAATGTGCTTTTTGCATATATTATCCAAGTCAAGACAATAGAGCTACATGTGGTATATGTTTAAAACAAGCATGTTCTTCATGTATAGATAAAAATAAGCAGAAAATAAGAAAAGAAATAGAGTTAGAACCTGATGATGAAATTCTATCTAGCAGAATTAGAATTTTAGAAAGCAGAATAAATAATCTAGAAGCAGAACTAGAAGAATTAAAAGAAAACATGGATAATAGAAAGAAAGAAGATAATGTTAGTAGGAATATTGAGTTAAAAGACCAAATAATACCGACAATAAACAAAGATGATGAAATAATAGAAAGCAGGGGTTTTATTTCTGAAAAAATTAATAAAGGTAAAAATAATATTTCATCTAACAAAGTTTTTCATGTTGCAGATATGAAGACAGGAGAATGTTCCTACAAAGATATACCTTCTAAATATGAGAAGGAAGATGATATGCCATTAAATCCTGATAAATATAAGTCAACATCAAAAGAATCACAAGAAAATATACATAAAATATTCAAGATAGATATTCCTCCTATCAGCACTAATTATAAACTTCTTATTCCTAAAATAAGCTTCAAAACTGAGCAGACACTGTCCTGCTTCAGTCAAGATATCAAAGAATTAATATGGAAAAAATATCATGATAGGAAATATCAATAATTCACTGATATTCAAAAATATTTTATGAATATTTGTAAAGGAAATGAAAAACACCAAGACATAGCCATCACTGCTCATACTTTTCCACTAATGCATCTTGATGATAAGTTGATCATCAAACCTCACCACAAATACTTGATATTACAAGCCAGCATATATTTGAAACACTTCAGAAGTTTGCAAATATCTTCCACCGAAAATATTTCACTCCAATGTCTCATAGATCATGGATTAGTCCATTCCATATATGGTTCATTATCAGAGATCAATCAATCTGACCTTGGAAAAGCCGTTAAAGAAGCATGCAAGAAACTTGCATATCTTCGAGGAAAATACAGAATATTGTTCTATTCCAATCCACCAAAATTCACATATCCAGTGAGACCAGCCACACATGATATCTTCATTACAAAAGAAAGTTATACATTCCCCAATACCTGGCCTTTCCAATTATCTCAAGAAAATGAAGAATTACTCTTCAAAAATACCAATCATGATAACTGGAGAATCTTCAATGAAGCCAAGGAAATAGAAGGAAATATCAAATTTGATCCTGAATATTATATGATATTTCAAAATAAGATAATAAAAATATTCCTTCGCCATACAAATAATAATGTAATAACAAGAAATATTGGAAGATTAATAAAACCAGACTATGGCAAAGAATCTCAATTACGAAAGGAATACAGAGAATTGTTGCCCTGGCTTGATATATGGCAATCTGATGAGACAGAGGATATTGAATATGAGTCAAGACATGAATATGATGAGGATCATTGGTAAATTATATTCTGAAATATTGATAGTATAAAAATAAATATTGCAAAACATGAACAAAGACCATAATAAATAGAATATATTGGTCTAAGAAATAAGCCAAAAGTTTTATAGGAAAATATTCTGGCCAAATAAACTAAGGTATACCATATATGAAATACTATGACAAGGCATAAAAAAGTTCCTTTATATATAAGAAGGCAGAAGAGAAAAATCTGTTACTCCAAAAGAGAAGAGAACCATCTCCAAGCGAAGAAAACAAGACTAGGTGCTCCTAGAGAAGATTTTCTTCGGTCTCCAATGGAGGAAAATATGTTGATATCTTCCGGTATCAACAATCGAGGCGTGGGTGGTACATGTGCTATATCTCAATATTGATATCAAGATATCAATAATTGGGGCGTGGTACACATATGCCAGAAGATACACGTGTGTGGGTTATCCACATGCTGATGCAGTCAGAGGTTATCCACACTGAAAGTGCATCTATGATCCTTTTAGGTTTTGGTTGATTAATGACAACACGCTTTAGTATCTAATGTTTGCAATAAGGCTATGCACAGGTAACAGGTGAAATCAATTGAAAACACTTGGTGAAATATGGCACTCAAAAGGGAAATGAAAGCATGATTGAAGCTTACACGAAGATTAATTTTTATTCTCTTGAATATTGAGTTTAGGAAAACCGTACTATCAAGAGGGATGCCGAAAAACTAGCTTGGTGGTGACAAGGTGCTCAAAATATCATCTAACTTAACCATGAGAGACACCTTGCACTTGCACTTCACTGGAAAATTAATTTAGAGTGCTTTACCTGTGAAGTTTCGGAGGTTCCGGACATTTGTTCGGAGTGTCCGGACTTTGGTGTCTGGAGGAGGTGTTCTCCAGAAAGTTCGGATACTCCGGAAAATTCTTCGGAGACTCCGGAACTTAACAGGTCCAACGGCTATTTCGGCTGAACAGGTATTTATACCCCTCCGGTCCCCTCCTTTCTGCTCTCTCTTACTCCTTTTCGAACTGAAGCTTCCAAAGGCGATTTCCATCCCCCTTTTCACTCCCTCTTGCTTCCCAAGGTAGATTTGGTGAGGGATTGAGTGAGGGATTGAGTGGAGTTCAAGAGAAAGTGCTTGTGAGCTGATTCCCCAACATTTGAGCACCTAGGTCGCCCTCAAGCCGGTGATTCGCGTTCTTTACTCTTGGAGCTTCAAGCTCCTAGACGGCTAGGCGTCACTCAAGAGCAATCAATCCGCTGTGATTGTCTTGAGAAGTTTGTATTACCCCTACAGCTGAGTAAGTTCTTCATTTGACCTTTGGGTTGAGTGAAGAAGAGGAAAGTGGTTTGGTAGATAAACCCGCCCTTCGTGGGCTCCTCAACGGAGACGTAGGTTCCTTGTGTGGGACTGAACTCCGGGAATCAAATCCCTGTGTCACCTTGTGATTGTTTGTATTCTTGTGCTACTTGTTGCTATTGTGTTGGATTCTAGGGTTTGGTCCCGATCTATCATTTGTGAAGGTTCTGGCTGGAAGTGGCACTTGAATTGAGTTGTATACTTCCCAAGGGTGCATGGTAATTAGGCGATTTGATTTCTAGTGAGGTTTGATCTGTCATATTCATTTCGGCATTTTTCTCCGGACTCTCCGGAGAAATCTTCGGAGTATCCGAACTTGTTCGGAACCTCCGGACTTTTCTTTGGAGCCTCCGGACTTTCTGTGAACTGACAGCCGTTTGAGCGAAAATTTTCAGGTTCAACTATTCACCCCCCTCTAGTTGACATTTTAGATCCTTTCAATTGGTATCAGAGCTAGGCTCTCCTTTTAGAGCTTAACCGTTCGGAGATTAAAGATGTCAACTCCGGAGGAACAACCGATCCTTCCCACAGGTGGTGATGGTGACCCTCAAGCTAGAAGGGAGACTAGCGGACCCTCTACCAAGGACATACACTCTCAAAGACGAACAGGTGATGATCATGAAGAATCATCCGAAGATGAGGACTCCGACGATGATGACAAGTCCTTCAAGTCCGTAAGAAATGATCATAGTAACCAAGTTCATTTTGATTATTCTCGCTTGAGCAACTCTATTCCGTCTCAATCGGTGAACCTTGGTAAACCACCTCGCTTTGACGGGAATGGTTATAACCAATGGTCTCGCTTGATGGAGGCGTATTTGATAGGGGTCAATCTGGCCCTTTGGAAGATTGTGTGTGTAGGTGTCACAATGCCCAAAGGAAGAGGACCGTTGAGTCAAGATCAAGAGTTTGAAATCCAATGCAATGCACAAGCCATGACCTTACTCTTTAGTGCCTTGAACCCCGAAGAATACAACAAGGTTGAGTGTTTGCGCACCGCCAAAGATGTTTGGGACACACTTCAAGTCAACCATCAAGGGACAAGGAAAGTAAGGGAAAGTAGAATAAGAGTGTTGGAAGCCGAACTCAATCGGTTCTCTATCAAGGATGATGAAGGCCCACAAGAGATGTATGATAGGTTGAACAAGATTATCAACAAGATAAGATCTCTTGGAAGCAACAAATGGGATGATAGAGAGGTTGTTGACAAGATTCTTACGGCTTACATGGCTAGAGATGTGAATCTACCCATCTTGATTAGAGAGAAGAGAGGATTCAAGAAGTTCTCTCCCGCAAATGTGATTGGGAGAATGGAAGAACATCTCATGACCGTCAAGGAAGCAAAGCTTTCTCATGAACTCTCCAAACTTCATGAGCAACTTGAGAAGGGAAGTGGGGTTGCTCTCAAGGAAAGCAACAAGGGCAAACAAAAGGAAGTCCAAAAGACTTCAAATAATAATGATGAAGATTCGGATGACTCCGAAGAGACAGCCTTGTTCATGAGAAGATTGAGAAAAGCCATGGAGAAAGAAGGATATGTCAAAGGGAAGTACAAGAAGAGCACAACCAAGAGAAACTCAAAGAGAGCTTGCTTTAGGTGTGGCAAAGAAGGTCATTTCATTGTTGATTGTCCACGTGAGAAGGAAGATCACAAGGAAGACAAGGACAACAAGGAACACAAGAACAAGAGTCACTACAAGAAGAAGCACACCGGAGAAGCTCACCTTGGCATTGAGTGGGATTCTAATGAAGAAAGCTCCGACTCCGATGATGAGGAAGTTGCAACCATTGCCATACAAGCATCCTCAACTTCATCAACACTATTTGGCTACATCACCGATGATGAAGATGATGCTCCACCAACTTGCCTCATGGCTAAAGGACCCAAGGTGATATCCGATTCTCTTTCTAGTGATAGTGACCATGATAGTGAAGATGATGATAGCACAATGAACTTTGATAAAAGGCCACATCTAAAATAATAAAACTTTTGGAGGAAATAGATAACCGGGATGATGCTCTTGAGGAGCAAGAAGAATTGATTAGACTTGAGCGAGAGAAAACCGTCTCTCTTGAGGAATCTCTTGCCGAACAAAGGAAGAGTTTCAAGAGGCAAGAGGACTTGCTCAAAGTCAAAATTGATAACTTCTTGCTCTTGAAAAGTCTTATGCTAAAGAGAAAGAAAAGGTTGATGAGTTGCGCAAGAAACTTGACTTAGCCAATGATGAATCAAATAGTCTAAAGAGTATGAATGAGAAACTTCAAGAAAGCTTCTCATGTTTAAATGCCAAACACATGGCTCTTGAAGTTCAATTTAATACTCTTTGGGAAAGCACCTCGTCTAACTCTAAGGATGCAACCCAACCATCTATTCCCTCCACTAGTAATGGTTGTGATAAATGCTTCAATATTGATGTTAAAGCCTATGCTACTAACCTTGCCGAGATGCATGCTATGAAGAAAGAAATTGCAAGGCTTACATCTTTTGTTCAACAAGATTATTCTTCAAAGGAGGACAACATTGGTAAGTTTGAGAACCATACCAAGGGGTTTGGTACTCAATACATGCAGAAATTTGGCTTTGTGAAAGGAAAGGGCATTGGTAAGAGTGAGCAAGGAAATGTTGAACCCATTCCTTTCATCAAGAACCAAAGCAAGTCCGGCATAGGTAAGAATGGTGGTCTATTGGATGGCATGACACATCAAAGGAAGAGACCACAAGCAAAGCCAACTAAGGTAGTGGTCACTCAACCAATTAGACCACAAGAGGTAAGAGCAGCTCCTCCAACAAAGACAAAGAAGACAGCTGCTCAAGGTTCTTATTATGCCAATTATGTATTGACTTGGGACCACAATGGTAAGGTGGTTACCAAGTATGTTGGGTATCGCACTAGGGACACATTGATTAAAAGAAATGTGTGGGTGCCCAAAGTTCTTGTGACTAACACTCTAGGACCCAAGCAACATTGGGTACCTAAAACTAGAGCTTAAATTGTTTTGTAGGCCTACTCCTCCGGCGGATCAAAATGGGTGCTTGATAGTGGGTGCACCAATCATATGACCGGAGAGAAGAAGATGTTCACTTCCTTTGAGGCAAATGAAAATGCAAGTGACAATATTGTATTTGGTGATGGGAGTCAAGGAAAGGTAATGGGGTTAGGTAAAATTGCTATCTCTACCGATCATTCAATTTAAAATGTCTTTCTTGTTGAATCCTTGGATTACAATTTACTATCTGTATCTCAACTTTGTGAGATGGGTTACAATTGTTTATTCACTAATGAGGGTGTGACCGTCTCAAGAAGAAATGACAGCTCCATTGCTTTCAAGGGTGTACTCAAAGGAAAGCTTTACCTTGTGGATTTCACTTCGGAGAAAACTCAACTTGACGCTTGCTTGATGGCAAAGTCTAGCATGGACTGGTTATGGCATCGCCGGCTAGCTCATGTGGGAATGAGAAACTTGAACAAGCTTCTCAAAGGTGATCATATTCTTGGACTAACCAATGTGACTTTTGAGAAAAATAGACTTTGCAGTGCATGTCAAGCCGGGAAACAAGTTGGAAATCCACATCCGTCAACAAGTATCATGAAGACTACAAGGCCACTCGAACTACTACACATGGATCTTTTTGGACCCGTGGCCTACATAAGTATTGGCGGTAACAAATATGGCTTTGTAATTGTTGATGATTATTCTCGTTTCACTTGGGTGTTCTTTTTGCATGACAAAAGTGAGGTACAAGAAGTGTTCAAGAAATTTGCAAAGAGAGCCCAAAATGAGTTTGAGAAGACCATCAAGAGGGTGAGAAGTGACAATGGAACCGAGTTCAAGAACTCCAACATTGAAATCTACCTTGATGGGGAAGGCATTGGTCATGAGTTCTCGGTTCCATACACACCTCAACAAAACGGAATTGTTGAAAGGAAGAATCGTACACTCATTGAGATGGCAAGGACAATGCTAGATGAGTACAAGGTTTCGGACCAATTTTGGGCCGAAGCTATCAACACCGCTTGTCATGCCATCAACCGACTCTACCTCCACAAGATTCTTCAAAAGACCTCATATGAGCTTCTCACCGGTAACAAGCCAAATGTGTCTTACTTTAAGGTTTTTGGATGCAAATGCTTTATTCTTGATAAGAAACCTAGAAGTTCTAAGTTTGCTCCTAAATCAAATGAAGGTTTTCTTCTTGGTTATGCCTCAAACTCTCATGCCTATCGTGTTTTCAACAAAGCCACTGGCTGTGTTGAAATTGCGAGTGACGTGAAGTTTGATGAGACTAATGGCTCTCAAGTAGAGCAAGTTGATCCACATGTTTTAGGCCAAGAGGAACCATCTCATAGGGCAATTCAGAGGATGGCAATTGGTGAGATCAGACCTCAGGAGAATGAAGATGAAGAAGAACAAGTGGCAGGGACAAATGAACCTGCTGCAGGCAGAAACGCTGATATCTCCGGAGACTCCGGACAAATCTTCGGAGGCTCCGCAGGTTCCGGAGACTCCGGACAATTTTCCGGAACCTCCGGAAATTCTGAAGAAAATGCTCCTGACCTGATTCAAGACTCTGAAGCTGAAGTGGAAGAAAATGAAGATGGAGATATTCAGCACCACACTCAAGTCCCACATCCAAGAGTGCATCAAAGTGTTCAACGGGACCATCCCGTTGACAATATACTTGGGAGTATTCAAAGAGGGGTAACTACTCGATCTAGATTGGCAAATTTTTGTGAACATTACTCGTTTGTTTCTTCTTTGGAACCCCTAAAGGTAGAAGAAGCCTTGGATGATCCGGATTGGGTGGTGGCCATGCAAGAGGAGTTGAACAACTTCACTAGGAATGAAGTCTGGTCCTTAGTGGAAAGACCAAAACATAATGTAATTGGCACCAAATGGGTCTTCCGCAACAAACAAGATGAACATGGTGTGGTAACAAGGAACAAAGCTCGAT
Source organism: Alloteropsis semialata (assembly GCA_004135705.1). Taxonomy (NCBI): domain Eukaryota; kingdom Viridiplantae; phylum Streptophyta; class Magnoliopsida; order Poales; family Poaceae; genus Alloteropsis; species Alloteropsis semialata. The sequence goes on from CM014275.1 coordinate 21,166,024, forward strand.
TGGTGGCTCAAGGCTTCACACAAATAGAAGGTTTGGACTTTGGTGAGACTTATGCTCCCGTAGCTAGGCTTGAGTCAATTCGTATATTACTTGCCTATGCTACTCACCATGACTTCAAGCTATATCAAATGGACGTGAAGAGTGTGTTTCTGAATGGACCAATCTCCGAATTGGTATATGTTGAACAACCACCCGGCTTTGAAGACCCAAAGTTTCCTAATCATGTCTTCAAGCTCCATAAGGCGCTCTATGGGCTCAAGCAAGCCCCTAGAGCATGGTATGAATGCCTTAAGGATTTTCTCATTAAGAAGAACTTTGAAATAGGCAAAGCTGACCCTACTTTATTTACTCGCAAAGTTGATAAAGATATATTTGTATGCCAAATATATGTCGATGACATTATATTTGGTTCTACTAACAAAGTTTGGTGCGAGGAATTTAGTAGGATAATGACAAAGAGGTTTGAGATGTCCATGATGGGTGAGTTGAAGTTCTTCCTTGGATTTCAAATCAAGCAACTCAAAGATGGCACCTTCATAAGTCAAACCAAGTACACCAAAGATATGCTCAAGAAGTTTGACATGGAGAATGCCAAGCCCATCAAGACTCCAATGCCAACTAATGGACATCTTGACCTCAATGAAGAAGGTAAGGCCGTGGACCAAAAGGTATATCGCTCCATGATTGGATCTCTTCTTTACCTTTGTGCATCTAGGTCCGATATCATGCTTAGTGTGTGCATGTGTGCTAGATTTCAAGCCAATCCTAAGGAATGCCATCTTGTGGCTGTTAAGAGAATCTTAAGATATTTGGTATACACTCCTAACCTTGGCTTGTGGTATCCCAAAGGCTCCACTTTCGGTTTGCTTGGCTATTCGGATTCCGATTATGCTGGTTGCAAAGTGGATCAAAAGAGTACAACGGGAACGTGTCAATTTCTTGGCCGGTCCCTAGTATCTTGGAGTTCTAAGAAACAAAATTCCGTTGCCCTATCCACCGCCGAGGCTGAATACGTCGCAGCGGGAGCGTGTTGTGCTCAACTTTTATGGATGAGGCAAACATTGAGTGACTTTGGTTGTGAGTTTAGTAAGATTCCGCTCTTGTGTGACAATGAGAGTGCAATCAAGCTAGCTAACAACCCGGTGCAACACTCCCGAACAAAGCACATAGATATAAGACATCATTTCTTACGGGATCATGAGATTAGAGGAGATATTGCCTTACAACATGTAAGCACCGAGAGGCAACTTGCCGATATCTTCACTAAGCCTCTAGATGAGCAAAGGTTTGTGCTTTGAGAAGTGAACTAAATATCTTGGATTCTCGTAACTTGGCTTGAAACCTTGGACACAAAATTGAAAGTGCATTAGATAGGTTTTCAAAAGTTAATCCTGTTTTTAGAATTGTGTGGTTAGGTTTTGCAAAATTTGGTTCTTCACTCAACTATTCACTTGGATTTATTGTTCTCATTGCGTGTTTGCTGGCTAAATCCAAGTGAATAGGTTTCTCAGGCCCTTAAGACTATATAACAAGTATTTCCTCTCAATCTTCTGTTCAAATCTATCTATATGGAAGCAAAGACTCAGGGGGAGCGGACTCTCCGGAGATTTCTTTGGAACCTCCGGAGGTTTCGGACTCTCCGGAACTTTTTTCGGAGACTCCGGAACTGGGCGGGTATTTAACCCTGGAGGCGTCGGTCAACCGTTCACTTTTCCCTTTTCCTGTTTCTTTCACCGCCGCCGCTCCTGCTCTCGCCCCACTCCCCAAAACCGGCGACTCTCCAATCCAACCAAAGGAAAAGCAAGAAAAGTAGTGGATCTTCCAATCCAAGGTGTGGAAACTCCGAAGGTGCTTTGGATTCAAGTTTGAACTCGATCTTCATCCATCTCCGAGGTACATTTGCAAGTTTTTGCCCGATCTACAAATGCAGCCTATGGATTTGGATATCCCTTGGGGAATAGACTCACTAGGACCTCTACTATGTTCCCTAATGATCTTGTTGGATTTCCATGGCTCAATCTTCGGATCCCTAAAACCTAGGGTTTGTACAGTGAGTTCCGGGCTCTCCAGATTCTTTTTCGGAGTCTCCGAAACTTCCTGTCCAAATCCCTTGATTCCTTGTCAAATTCTTTCACAATCATTTGCTTATCCTATGGGATTATCTCTGTGATCAGGTCATGGGGAGGAAGAGACTGACCCTGGGTCCGGATGCCAACCGTCGTATCAAAACAAGGCATGATCCAAATCGAAGTGATGACATTGAAGAAGAAGTGCCAGCAGTTGCTCCTCCTCCTCGTCCTAGAAGGACTCGTGCTGCTGCTGCTGCTGAAGCAGGGGGCTCGTCCAGTGCGCCCCATTATTCCCCACATCCAGCTGCTTCACCATTGATGGCACCTTCTGTTATGCGTTCACGGGCCGCTCCAACTCCTCCACCACCTAAGAATTTCAGAAGAAGGGGAGGTGCCAATCAGGTCTGTCCTAACACTCCTGTGCACATCAATGTTGAGTTTGGACCTGATCAAGAAAAGGCAGAATACTTTCCTAGAATGCGTAGTCCCCAATCTCAGTCTGGCTTTGCTATCTCTATGCCAAGGGACTATAAAGGCCAGAAACTTGTAGTGCAACAAGAAAGGAAGAAAAATCCCTATGAATTTCAGCAGCTTGAGAGCATGGACTATAGGTTTTGGAATGAGTTTCATAGAGATTTCTATATGACTGTGATTCGAAGGAAGCACAAGGCACCAATTAATGCTATGCAATGGGTAGATTGGCAGTATTATGAGTCAACCAATGATCCACATTTTGCTCAAGTTGTGGCTAAGTGCACTGAGTTCGGATTGTATGAGCTGATGAGGTTTAGGTACAATTGGAATGAGGAAATCATTGCTCAATTTCATGCTAGTTATTACCATGAGCCCGAGGATAACTCCATTCATTGGACTACAGAGGGGATTCATTATTCCATTGACTATGTGAACTTCTCTAGGCTTTTGGGTCTTGGGTCAAAGGATAACATGAGGCCATGTATTCATGAGGAGAAGAAGCTCAAGCCCATTGATGTGCCCTACATGTTCTACAATCCAATCTTGGCTCATGAGGGAAAAAGCAACAATCTTTTGCCATACTTTCATCATCTCAACAATATGTTTAGGGTGACCATTGATCCCAAGAGTGGGGACTCCACAGGTTTACATGCAAATGCTCCCAATCTACTTCATCACATGGGTGAGCTCGATGTTCCCTTTTGCATATTTGACTACATGTGGAATGAGTTGAAGAGAGCTACATATGATGCTAGAATTGGATTTCCATATGCTGCCTATGTCATGTATATGATTGAGAAGGTCACCAAAATCACCTTTCCTAAGGATGTGATGCATGAGCCTTTACACCTGAGGCCTAGGCAAGGTGATGCCCCCCCACCCACCCGTGGTGGTCCTTCTCCTATGCCTGTGCCATCCCGTGATTCTTATGTTGCACCATCAGCTGCCCCTACTCCTGCAAGTGCTGCTCCCAGCTCATCTAGGCTCAAGAAAGGTTCTATGGTAAAGAAAGTTCTCAAAACCATCTTTTGTTTATGCAAGCAAATGGCCAAGGAGACAAATGAGAACCGCAGGGACATCATTGAGATCAAAGGCCACTTGGGACTGCCTACAGATCCTTATCATGAGATGCCTGAAATTGTTGACCCTTTTGAGAAATGGGATGCTGAGGATAATGCTCCTGGAGCGACTGCTGCACCAACCACTCCTCCTTTCACCTCTGGCCCTTCCTATACCGATCAGTTCTTCACTGCTCCCTCCTTTGCTGATCCTTACTCCGCTGGTCCAAGCACCTCGGCTGGCCCCTCCAAGATTGTTGATTATGATGCTGAAACTTCTGAGGAGGAGCCCCCAAACTATCATGAGCATGATGATGATGAGGAGGACGAGGACACGAGCGAGGAAGAGCCTGAAGATGATGATGACTAGCTGCTGCTGCCTGCCTGCCTTTCATTCCCTTTTTGGTGCTTGATGCCAAAGGGGGAGTGAAATACCTATCTATTTATGTAATGGACAAAGTTGTGTAATAACTTAAGTACTTGTGTGTGTAGTACTTGGGGCCTGAACTCTTGCTTGAATGCTTTGTGGTGAACTTGAACTGCTACTGCTTTCTTAGAATTAATCCTGTGATAATTTGTGAAAAAATTGTGAATGCTTGATGTGCTGTTTAATCCTGTGATAATTTGTGAAAAACTTGTGAATGCTTGATGTGCTGTTTAATGCCTGGCAGCAGATTCTTCGGAGAATCCGGAGATTTCTTCGGAGTGTCCGGACTTGTTCGGACACTCCGGATTTTTCTCCGGACACTCCGGATTTTCTGGCTGAGTGTCTCATTTCTGCTTTAGAATGTTGTGCATAACTGTCATATGCATTGATCTAATATATCTGGTATATATTCTTGAGTATTTGTTAATATTGAAGTTTTATGAATGAACTCTCACTCATGTTATGTGCATGTTGACATTGTTATGGTCAAATTCTTGAATTCAAATCAATGCACATATTAAGGGGGAGTTCATCTATTAAAATTCATTTATGCCTAATGATTGTCTTGTAAAGGGTGTTGTCATCAATCACCAAAAAGGGGGAGATTGAAAGTGCATCTATGATCCTTTTAGGTTTTGGTTGATTAATGACAACACGTTTTAGTATCTAATGTTTGCAATGAGGCTATGCACAGGTAATAGGTGAAATCAATTGAAAACACTTGGTGAAATATGGCACTCAAAAAGGGAAATGAAAGCATGATTGAAGCTTACACGAAGATTAATTTTTATTCTCTTGAATATTGAGTTTAGGAAAACCGTACTATCAAGAGGGATGCCGAAAAACTAGCTTGGTGGTGACAAGGTGCTCAAAATATCATCTAACTTAACCATGATAGACACCTTGCACTTGCACTTCACTGGGAAATTAATTTAGAGTGCTTTACCTGTGAAGTTTCGGAGGTTCCGGACATTTGTTCGGAGTGTCCGGACTTTGGTGTCTGGAGGAGGTGTTCTCCAGAAAGTTCGGATACTCCGGAAAATTCTTCGGAGACTCCGGAACTTAACAGGTCCAACGGCTATTTCGGCTGAACGGGTATTTATACCCCTCCGGTCCCCTCCTTTCTGCTCTCTCTGACTCCTTTTCGAACTGAAGCTTCCAAAGGCGATTTCCATCCCCCTTTTCACTCCCTCTTGCTTCCCAAGGTAGATTTGGTGAGGGATTGAGTGAGGGATTGAGTGGAGTTCAAGAGAAAGTGCTTGTGAGCTGATTCCCCAACATTTGAGCACCTAGGTCGCCCTCAAGCCGGTGATTCGCGTTCTTTACTCTTGGAGCTTCAAGCTCCTAGACGGCTAGGCGTCACTCAAGAGCAATCAATCCGCTGTGATTGTCTTGAGAAGTTTGTATTACCCCTACAGCTGAGTAAGTTCTTCATTTGACCTTTGGGTTGAGTGAAGAAAAGGAAAGTGGTTTGGTAGATAAACCCGCCCTTCGTGGGCTCCTCGACGGAGACGTAGGTTCCTTGTGTGGGACTGAACTCCGGGAATCAAATCCCTGTGTCACCTTGTGATTGTTTGTATTCTTGTGCTACTTGTTGCTATTGTGTTGGATTCTAGGGTTTGGTCCCGATCTATCATTTGTGAAGGTTCTGGCTGGAAGTGGCACTTGAATTGAGTTGTATACTTCCCAAGGGTGCATGGTAATTAGGCGATTTGATTTCTAGTGAGGTTTGATCTGTCATATTCATTTCGGCATTTTTCTCCGGACTCTCCGGAGAAATCTTCGGAGTATCCGAACTTGTTCGGAACCTCCGGACTTTTCTTTGGAGCCTCCGGACTTTCTGTGAACTGACAGCCGTTTGAGCGAAAATTTTCAGGTTCAACTATTCACCCCCCTCTAGTTGACATTTTAGATCCTTTCACACACGCTCTGTACGTGACGAAGGACAGCGCAAAAGGAATAAACAGTGCTTCCACTGTTTATAGGAGGATCATCGAAGCTAGCGCATCATGTAAGCAGTGAAGCTGGATAATAGAAGGACACGAAGGCAGCGTCGAGAAGGCTCCGCTTCATCCATAAAAGGAGAAGCCCGGCGCAGCATTCATGACGATCGACCACCAACACCGAGCATCCATAGCCGGAAGGAGAATCCATCCACCACCATCCGGAGCTCATCCACCAACCACCACCAGTGTAGTAACCACCACCTTGTAAATTAAGGAATAAAGGAAGCCTCGCTCTTCCTGCGCCTGTAAGGTAATCACCCCGCGCGTGTGTAAGTGCCTGGGGTTTCCCGAAATGGAAAGCCGTATGTAAGCCCGTCTGTGTAAATGGAGTAGCCTTTGCTGTGAACTTCCCTGCCTTGCCTTGGTCCGTCCATGTGGGGAGAGACTCTATGCTAGGGACCCTATAGGAGAAACCTCTGCGTGTGTTTGCTCTCGCCTTAGCCCGGAGTTGTGGCGCCTGAGAGAGCCCTGTTGCCGTAGAGAAGTATTCCATTCGGTTGGAACTGCCTGGGGAGACGATAGAGCCTTGCCTCGTGTGTCCGTGACTGGGGGATAGCCTGGGAAGGCTCTATCGTCTCCCCAGGCAGTTCCACCCGAAGGGAACACTTCTCTACGGCAACAGGGCTCTCTCAGGCGCCACAACTCCGGGCTAAGGCGAGAGCAAACACACGCAAAGGTTTCTCCTATAGGGTCCCTAGCATAGAGTCTCTCCCCACATGGACAGACCAAGGCAAGGCAGGGAAGTTCACAGCAAAGGCTACTCCATTTACACAGACGGGCTTACATACGGCTTTCCCTTTCGGGAAACCCCAGGCACTTACACACGCGCGGGGTGATTACCTTACAGGCGCAGGAAGAGCGATGCTTCCTTTATTCCTTAATTTACAAGGTGGTGGTTACTACACTAGTGGTGGTTGGTGGATGAGCTCCGGATGGTGGTGGATGGATTCTCCTTCCGGCTATGGATGCTCGTTGTTGGTGGTCGATCGTGATGAATGCTGCGCCGGGCTTCTCCTTTTATGGATGAAGCGGAGCCTTCTCGACGCTGCCTTCGTGTCCTTCCATTATCCAGCTTCACTGCTTACATGATGCGCTGGCTTCGATGATCGTCCTATAAACAGTGGAAGCACTGTTTATTCCTTTTGCGCTGTCCTTCGTCACGTACTGAGCGTGTGGATAACCTCTGACTGCATCAGCATGTGGATAACCCACACACGTGTATCTTCTGGCATATGTGTACCACGCCCCAATAATTGATATCGTAAGATATCAATATTGAGATATAGTACATGTTCTGGCATATGTGTACCACGCCCCAATAATTGATATCGTAAGATATCAATATTGAGATATAGTACATGTACCACCCACGCGATTGTTGATACCGGAAGATATCAACATATTTTCCTCCATTGGAGACCGAAGAAAATCTTCTCTAGGAGCACCTAGTCTTGTTTTATTCGCTTGGAGATGGTTCTCTTCTCTTTTGGAGTAACAGATTTTTCTCTTCTGCCTTCTTATATATAAGGGAACTTTTTCATGCCTTGTCATAGTATTTCATATATGGTATACCTTAGTTTATTTGGCCAGAATATTTTCCTGTAAAACTTTTGGCTTATTTCTTGGACCAATATATTCTATTTATTTTGGTCTTTGTCCATGTTTTTCAATATTTATTTCCATTCAGTTTGCTGAGATTCTGAATGAACTCTTATTAAAGTATTATCTTATCGAGAGGGTATTAAAGGTATTCTTTTCAACTTATGGATTATAAGTTGCTCTTTATTAATTTATTTTTTCGGCATTGATATCCATTATATCATCATCTGATATTGATATATCAAGTCTGGACTCATATTCCTTCTTCATTGTTTCAAACCTTTCATTCATCTCTTTTCTCAAGTCTTTCAGAATATCTTCCTTTATATCTTTTTTCCATTGTGGCGATATTGATTCAAGTTTTTCATTTATTTTTTCTTCCATATATTTTTCATCCAAAGTATCAGATCTTTTTATAAGGCATTCTTTATATGATACCTTTTTGGATGATGATCCTTCTTCCTTTATATTTATAATGGGAGTTATTATTGGAGTCTTCTTATTTTGTGCCAGCTTTTGCTTTTGAATGTATTCTTTTGCAGCTGGTTCCATATAATAATTGATTCCTAATATATTTCTAGCTTGATTTAATGCTTCATCAATATTTACATATTTCTTCCACATTGCTCCTCCTGTATATTTGGATTCCTTTCTTTGGGCTAGTACCTTTTCAAAGGATATATATATTCCTGGTACTTTACCTTCATACAGGACATATATTGGCTTTTGCTCTGTGGTTTTTACTTCCTCAGAGTCAGGCAACATTGTATTTATTAAATTAAAATATTCTGCCAAGCTATTGAGGATTGATAGCATGTATCATTTATCTTCTCTCTTTTTGTTATATTGATACCAGAAATTATCTAGTATGCATTCTTGGACTTCATCCAAGATAATATGATCTTTTGGCTTGAATTTATAAGAATTTGGTGGAAAAATTCTTAGACTATTTTCAGGACCAAAGCTGAAGGATTCAATCCCATTGAAGCTCAGCCCTTTCTTCATTTCTGCAACATGAAAAACTTTGTTAGATGAAATATTATTTTTACCTTTATTAATTTTTTTAGAAATAAAACCCCTGCTTTCTATTATTTCATCATCTTTGTTTATTGTCGGTATTATTTGGTCTTTTAACTCAATATTCCTACTAACATTATCTTCTTTCTTTCTATTATCCATATTTTCTTTTAATTCTTCTAGTTCTTCTTCTAGATTATTTATTCTACTTTCTAAAATTCTAATTCTGCTAGATAGAATTTTATCATCAGGTTCTAACTCTATTTCTTTTCTTATTTTCTGCTTATTTTTATCTATACATGAAGAACATGCTTGTTTTAAACATATACCACATGTAGCTCTATTGTCTTGACTTGGATAATATATGCAAAAAGCACATTTTATATTATAATCTCCTTTGCCTTGAATCCAATCATGTTCACATTCTATTTGATTCATCATTTCTATTTTTAAACCTGCAAAATCTTCTATTAGATCTAATTCATCTTCACTTGATTCATATTCTTCTCTTTCTACAGCTTCTACTTCATCTGTTTCTATGATTGAGTATATTGATTCATTATCTTTTATTTCATCATCACAGACTAATATGTTTTCATTTACACTATCAATTATAAGAACTCTTTCTTGTTCTTCATATTTGCTATAATATCTTTTCTGGTCTTTATTTGGGCAAGTTTTACTTAAATAATCATGTGAATTGCATATGAAACATCTGCATGTTTTATCATAAGTTTTTCTAGGATTATATCTTCTTACATTTCTTTTATGAAGAAACGGAGCTCTATTATCTGATCTCCTTAGAAAATATCTTTTTCTTGTTCTTAAATTATTATTATATCCTCTCCTAAGAGGCTTATGATTTTTTCTATTTCTTGATCTTTCTTCCCCATATGTTAGTGGTATTTGGACTATCTTATTGCAAAAATTGTAATCAGAATACTTCATAGATCTTTGAGCTTGTATGCTTGTGCATATCTTCTTTAATTGTTTAAAAACAAAAGTTATAGCTTGAGATATATTAATAACAGCACCTTCTGTTTCTTTTTTATATTCTTCATAAATCATAGATCCTAAAGGATCAGGCAATTTATTAAAATATCTTTCAATTAAACCTTTACTATAACCTTGCTTAGCTGTGGTGGCATTATATAGATAATGCTGTGAAAATTCTTTTATTCCTTTCCAATTTGTAAGTGTTAATTTTTCTATTTCTCTTAATCTTTCATTTTGTAAAGTAGTACAACCTAATTCAGGATCTTCTGCTATAATAATTTGTGATATGATATTTGCAAAGTTGTATGGATTATTACCAGCTCTTTTTAATTCTTCATACTGACCAAGATTATTGTCTACCCATTGTTCCCATAACATTTTTGCTGATTCTCCTAAAAATGTTTCTAAATAAGTTATCATATCTTCTACTTTATTTCAAATATTATGTTGATTCTGCATATATTTCTGGACTATTAAGCCTTTCCATATACTTATAATATTTGGCCAATCAATTGGATCATGGGCAGATAGGTTTAATATTGCCCCATCACCCTTGTAGTTTTGAAATTTTACTGATTTTTCAAACTCTCTTCTTCTAGAGCCCATATATTTATATTGTCCAGGGATATAATTATATGGATAATCTTCTTTTTCTGGAGGCCATTGACCATAAGCTCTTGATGGTCTTTCAAATTCTCCTTCATTTCTTACTGAACTTTCACCATATTCTCTTTTCCTTTTTGCTTTTCCTAATTCTATATCCATTGCTTCTATAGCAGTATTTAAGTTGCATAGACTTTTATTTTCTATGGATTCCATAGAATCACTGTATTGTTCCGCATTATTTATTTCTTCTATAGTACCATCTTCTTCTTCAAAGCTTTCTAGAAACAACTTATTATTTATTTCCCACTGTTCTTCCTCACTTATTTCTTCTTCAACCTTCTTGATGTCAATATTGCTCTCTCTAATATATTTGGATTATTGCTTTCTTTAATATTTTTAGAACTATTTTCTTTCTTTATGAGAATATATTGCTCTGCCATCTTGCTTTGCATATTTGTATTCTGAGTGATAGCTTCTTCCTTGTTTTTCTTTATTTTTCTTAGCCTATATAATTCTCTATGGAATTAAGTTTCCTTTTCTCTAATCTTATGCCAATCACATTTCCAATTTTCTTCATATTCTAAGTGTATATTTTTTAATTTATCTTCATAATATTTTATTTCAGCATCTAAGTCCGGTTTTTCCATAAATTCTGATACACTATGTCTCCTATTTTCATTTGCACTTGATTCTGATATTGATGAATCTACATCATCTAATGTTCTTGCAGTATAGTTTATAAATCTGATACTAGTATTTCCTTTATTATTTTGATAGCTTATATAATCATCTGGCTGTTTTAAAATCTTAGGTGTTATTAATTCACTTATATTCCATTCTTCTCCTGCTCTTTCTTCAGAACTTATTTTGAAAGGACTCATAAACTTTATACCTCTAGATTGCATGCTTTCAATAACATTATTGACATTTACCTTATATCTTGTACCACTTCTATTAGTTAACCTTCCTATAAATTCTATGCTTACTAATAAATTTGTTCCTTTAAAATCTTCATAACCTTTAGTTTGAAATCCTAATGCCATTTTCTCTATGAATTCTTTTACAGGCATAATTAAATCTAGAGCTATGTATGTTATCAACATATTCTCATTCATATCTCCTTCTAGGAAACCTAATGCTGCTTTATTTATTGTATCCCATCTTTTATCTAACAAGGTCATTAAAACTTTTGTTCCTAATTTCTTTCTTGTCATACCTTTAATTCCAATAATATACATCCCTTGATGAATATATTTATAACCTGCATATTTTAAATTATTCTCAAATTGCTTACTAACAATTTTTAATTCTACTGGTTGTGTTAAAACACTTAACTCTACCTCTCTAGATATTCTATATAAACCATTCTTATTTTCAAACCAACCCATTTGATATATTTGTTGTGGTTTTAGGCTTCTTAAGGTATTCTTTTGATAAATTTCAAGATCTCTTTCTACATCAATGACTTCCTCTAGATTTTCTATATCATCATATTTTCCTCTTATTTTATCCATTATAGTTAATGGCTTTGCATCTTTATTTACTGATTGGAGCTTTCTGTCTCCTCTGTTTGGACTCTTAGGTATTTCCATCTTTCTGAGTTTATAGACTTAGCATATGCAGTTGTTTCTGATGATGCTAATATTAATTGTTTCTTACTATCTGGATTATTACTTAAAGATTCTAGATTTTTATATAACAAGCTAATATCTTTCTTTGATGTAGTCATTATTTTTACTTATTCTCTGCTGCTCTGATTTACCTTCTTCTAATATTTGCTGTACTAAGTTTATTTTATTGCTTATGACTGAATATTGTTCTTCAAGCTGCTTATGATTTCTATATAACCTTTCAAATTTTAACTCTAGATCGTCTTGTCTTTTACCCCAATTTATATAAAAATTATGAATTAAGTCTACAACTAGGTTCAACTGACTTTGTGAAGTATGCCAACTATGTTCTTCAGAAGGATTCAATCTACACCTTATATCTTTATTATCTTTAGTATTGATAACTTTACCAGTATTAACTTCTAAATTCAAATATTTAAGCTTTTCAATGATTGCTTATTGGAGCAATTAACCAAAATTACAAAAATTATTCAGAGATATTAAACAAACTATGTAATTATTCAGAGATATTAACCGAATATTATCCGGATATTAACCACGGCTCTGGTACAACTACTCACGCGGTACGGTCTATTCACCGGGAACAAATATTCTCTAAACACGCGGAAGAAACGAAGCGCCCGAACCCCGACAATCTCAGGATTTGAGTTACTATTCACAGCACTATTTAGGTCACTATTCACTATTCGAAACAGTATATTTCACTATTCGGAACAGTGTTTTTCACTATTTGGAACAGTGTTTTCCACTATTCGCGCTAATATTTAACTCCGTCGGAAAGCGACGTGCGCGGTTTGCTTAACCTAAATATTGATTTGGGCTAATAAATCAGAGTCTTATTTAGATAATCTAATCAGGATCTTGGCGAGGCTGGCGAGGCCAACGAATTTCAGCCGGCATGCTTGCAGAAGGTTGTGCCGATCCTACTCGGTACTCACCATACTTATCGCGGGTCTTGTGGCAACGAGGCGGCAAAAGCGGATCCCTTCCCAGGCTATCCCCTAGTCACGGACACACGAGGCAAGGCTCTATCGTCTCCCCAGGCAGTTCCACCCGAATGGAATACTTCTCTACGGCAACAGGGCTCTCTCAGGCGCCACAACTCCGGGCTAAGGCGAGAGCAAACACACGCAGAGGTTTCTCCTATAGGGTCCCTAGCATAGAGTCTCTCCCCACATGGACGGACCAAGGCAAGGCAGGGAAGTTCACAGCAAAGGCTACTCCATTTACACAGACGGGCTTACATACGGCTTTCCATTTCGGGAAACCCCAGGCACTTACACACGCGCGGGGTGATTACCTTACAGGCGCAGGAAGAGCGAGGCTTCCTTTATTCCTTAATTTACAAGGTGGTGGTTACTACACTGGTGGTGGTTGGTGGATGAGCTCCGGATGGTGGTGGATGGATTCTCCTTCCGGCTATGGATGCTCGGTGTTGGTGGTCGATCGTCATGAATGCTGCGCCGGGCTTCTCCTTTTATGGATGAAGCGGAGCCTTCTCGACGCTGCCTTCGTGTCCTTCTATTATCCAGCTTCACTGCTTACATGATGCGCTGGCTTCGATGATCGTCCTATAAACAGTGGAAGCACTGTTTATTCCTTTTGCGCTGTCCTTCGTCACGTACAGAGCGTGTGTGAAAGGATCTAAAATGTCAACTAGAGGGGGGTGAATAGTTGAACCTGAAAATTTTCGCTCAAACGGCTGTCAGTTCACAGAAAGTCCGGAGGCTCCAAAGAAAAGTCCGGAGGTTCCGAACAAGTTCGGATACTACGAAGATTTCTCCGGAGAGTCCGGAGAAAAATACCAAAATGAATATGACAGATCAAACCTCACTGGAAATCAAATCGCCTAATTACCATGCACCCTTGGGAAGTATACAACTCAATTCAAGTGCCACTTTCAGCCAGAACCTTCACAAATGATAGATCGGGACCAAACCCTAGAATCCAACACAATAGCAACAAGTAGCACAAGGATACAATCACAAGGTGACACAGGGATTTGATTCCCGGAGTTCAGTCCCACACAAGGAACCTACGTCTCCGTTGAGGAGCCCACGAAGGGCGGGTTTATCCACCAAACCACTTTCCTCTTCTTCACTCAACCCAAAGGTCAAATGAAGAACTTACTCAGCTGTAGGGGTAATACAAACTTCTCAAGACAATCACAGCGGATTGATTGCTCTTGAGTGACGCCTAGCCGTCTAGGAGCTTGAAGCTCCAAGAGTAAAGAACGCGAATCACCGGCTTGAGGGCGACCTAGGTGCTCAAATGTTGGGGAATCAGCTCACAAGCACTTTCTCTTGAACTCCACTCAATCCCTCACTCAATCCCTCACCAAATCTACCTTGGGAAGCAAGAGGGAGTGAAAAGGGGGATGAAAATCGCCTTTGGAAGCTTCAGTTCGAAAAGGAGTCAGAGAGAGCAGAAAGGAGGGGACCGGAGGGGTATAAATACCTGTTCAGCCGAAATAGCCTTGGACCTGTTAAGTTCCGGAGTCTCCGAAGAATTTTCCGGAGTATCCGAACTTTCTGGAGAACATCTCCTCCAGACACCAAAGTCCGGACACTCCGAACAAATGTCCGGAACCTCCGAAACTTCACAGGTAAAGCACTCTAAATTAATTTCCCAGTGAAGTGCAAGTGCAAGGTGTTTGTCATGGTTAAGTTAGATGATATTTTGAGCACCTTGTCACCACCAAGCTAGTTTTTCGGCATCCCTCTTGATAGTACGGTTTTCCTAAACTCAATATTCAAGAGAATAAAAATTAATCTTCGTGTAAGCTTCAATCATGCATTCATTTCCCTTTTTGAGTGCCATATTTCACCAAGTGTTTTCAATTGATTTCACCTGTTACCTGTGCATAGCCTCATTGCAAACATTAGATACTAAAACGTGTTGTCATTAATCAACCAAAACCTAAAAGGATCATAGATGCACTTTCAATCTCCCCTTTTTGGTGATTGATGACAACACCCTTTACAAGACAATCATTAAGCATAAATGAATTTCAATAAATGAACTCCCCCTTAATATGTGCATTGATTTGAATTCAAGAATTTG
>CM014275.1:21185286-21199594 GCA_004135705.1 Alloteropsis semialata
AGAAGCATGGAAAAGAACCCCTAAGAGAGACAGCATATATGCACTGCAGGTGGTAAGGTTCGGCGCAAGCGCATCAAAGGCTTACGAGCCACATCCCACATGCATGCATGGGCCCAACTGTCGATTGATGAGTACGGATTTTCAATTTATGCTATTACTTTTTTTCTAAAAAATAATATCAGAGGAGGAGGGTCCATAAGGTCAAAGATTAACGTTTCAATTATTCCTTCCTTTAAATAAAAAGCGCTTTATGTTTTAAGAAATTCTAACAGTATGGTTTTTAAGCACCAATTAGTCAAATAATTGTAAATACGTATACAATGTAAAAAAAACCTATACAGCTCATATTTAGAAATGCTCCGATGCTATTTTGGTTTTATTAGTCCACCAACCCATGCTCTCATATGGGCTAGTAATTTTGAGAGACATAAATATTAGAAATTAATAAAAGAATAGGTTCCATAGCTAGAATAAAAATTGTATACCTTACTATCTCTCTCATTTGCTAAATATTATGGCACAATATTCACATATATACATACTTATGTATTGTATCAATTTCATCCACAAATAGTTTTTCACTTTTGCATTGCACCTTCCATACTTGTTTAATTGAATTATTAGCTTGAGCTATGTGTTTAGCGTGGATATCCGTATTCTCATCATCGCTTCCTGTATACGTGGTCTACATGGTGATACACATAATGCAAGAATTTAAGTTAGTATTTTTCTATATATAACACAGTGGAAAAAAATGATGGTTTAGAATCATATATTGGTGTGTTTTGGGACATTTTTTTTAATAATGATAGATATGGGTAATTCAAATGCAGATTAAGGGGTTATGTACTCAAATGAATTTTTATTCATTAGTTTCAACCAGAGCCTCTTTTATTTTGGTTTAGTATCTGGTCCTGACTGCAAATTAAAAGTTACTATTACTACTTCCCATATACGTAGGTATATTAAAACTAATGTAGAAGCATACGTACATTTGCCTTTTTGGGTAGGTCGATCTGCATCAGGAGAACTAGAGCTTTATTGATTTGTAGAAGTTGGCATTTGCACGCATGGGATGGGCCTTGGTTGGAATTTTGTTACAACTAACGTGCTTTTGGAGTAGTTGTTTGGGTCAATGCGGCTGAGCTAGGAAAAATGAAGAGGTCGTAGCTAGTATCCTAGCTATTTCAATTCATCTCCTGTACGTATAGCACGGAGAGGATTGCTACGTCCAATATATAGAATTGCATTTTGTCGTTCCAAAGGAAGGTAAGAAATTTCACACCGATCAGTGCCTTGCGTGCTTTTAGCACGCGAATTGCCACTTGCGTGCTTTTAGCACAGAAAGTAGCTTGTACACATAATACTGTTTCTCTCATATACGAAGATGCGATCAGCTGGAACGTCAATACTCAGCAGCGCTACTATGTTCTAGTCATGACAGGCCACGTGTGAAATGAGGTCCTTGCATTGTGCCGAGACTCGGATTAAAGATTAGAATTGAGGATGAAGTTGTGTCCTATGGTACAATATGAACTTCAGTGTAGAGGCAGGGGCGGTTGGGAGGGGCAAAGACCCCCACCCTCCCCCCACCCCCCAAAAAACAAAATCATATCATATGAAAATTGGGAAAAAAAAGTCTTACTCTAGACCCCCTCTAACAATGAAAGAAAATGCAATTCATGGCTTCATTCCCTGAGTGCAGGTACTACTGGAAATGAAAATACTGCTACAGGTGAGGGTGTGTTTTTTTGCAATAACGCACATGAAAATTAATTCTAACAACCTATCGGCTGTAATAATAAAGCGCACAAGAAATGATGAAAACTCACAGAGAAAATAAATTTCGCTCCGCGTCATGGCAAAGCGCTCAGACAAATTTGGATTTCTCCGTGCGTAACTGCAAACCGATAGGAAAATTGCGAGTCGTTGCAGAGTAAGAAGCGAAACAAGCAGCTAGTGTCGGTTTCGCACCCTCAGAGAAAATCCAGTTTCCAGCGGTGAGCAATAACACATGGCCGCATGGGTAGTATTCTGCCAGTGTATATATACAGACACTGCACCCAGCGTATGGGAACGTACGTTGGTCTTTTTTTGCGAACGTGCCTTGACACGTGTTTCATTAAGAGGAAAGGGAACGTTGCTCCTTGGTCCGTTGTTGGTCGGTTAGGACGTCTCACTCGCCGATCGACTCGAGACGATATATCATCCACCACCTTGAAGTTATTAATACTCTTTTGAATATAGTCGCTGTTCATCTTAATTGGTACTAGCTCCCAGTGGTATTTAGCAGCCGGGCGGGCCACATCGAGTGAATGCAACAAAGAACTTAAATACTATATATACATTGGAGTCTTCGACCGATCAGCAGCCGCTGATCAAATGTATATGTTCGTTCGCATGCGCACGTCACATCGTCGTCCATGGATCATCCATCTATCGTCTCTCACCGACACGTACGCCAGCTGGCGCGGCACACAAGTTCAGGGGTGTAGTCAAGAATGGGCTAGGACCCGGGCTAAAACAAGTATAAAATTTTAAATATGTTTAAAATCCTTACTGGTTATCTATGTTTTTTGATATAATTAATTGGATTTCTATAGGATTTTAGGCTCACAACCTGGGCTGCAGCCCGGCGTGTGGCTCCGCCCCTGCACAGGTTCATTCATTATTCCCGTGCAAGTGCAAAGCAGCTGCCTTGCGTGCACGTGCAAGCGGCGCACAGTGATTTCTGATTTGCGGTAGCTAGCTACTGCTACAACTACTCTTGCACCCTGATCATTTGGGTTGGGTCAGGTTCGGGTCGGGTCATGTCGGGCTTTTAGGTCAAAATTTTTGGCCCGTGTCTGACCCATTGCATGGTCAGGTCGGATCGGGTTTCGGGTTAGGTTGGGTCAACACCGTGTTTTTATGTGTAATTTTCGGGTTGGATCGGGTTTTTTGGGTTTCGGATCAATTTTTGGCCCGTGGTCGGCCCGAGCCAACAATCGGGTTGGATTTTTTGGTCCATGCCCGACCCGTCGCATGGCTGGGTCGAGTCGGGTCAGGTATTTTTCGGGCGGGTTGGGTCGGGTGACTCATGATCAGGTGTGTTCCTCGCTGCCTTCTTTAGTTTCTTTTTCAATCAACACGCATGTTAGCTAGCTAGCTAGTAGTGTGCTGCAGAGGTACTACGGTCCCCATGTGGAACTCGACTAGCTGATCCAAGCAAATCAACTGAAGTAGCAGAATAATATTTGGGTCCGTTTGTTTTTAATTTTTCTAATTCACATAGGACCATTCGTCTTATTCAGAAAATTTACATTAGTATCATTTATTTTGTTTTACTTGTTTTATTATTAAAAACATTTTAAGTACGACTCATATTTGTATTTATTTGTACTAATTTTATGAGTAAGACAAATGACCAAAGTTATATTTTAAAGTCAACAGTTAACAACAATTTGGTACGGGAGGGAGTAGTTTATAGGTTAAGGACATCATGGTAAAAATGCACTTTAGACCACCAAAATAAGCTAAAATAAGCATTTTTTGGGAAGTTTATTCCAGCTTATTTTGGTGGTCCAGCATGGAGAGATTATATTATTGACCAATTCCTCTAAAATTATTCTCATATAGAACATGCATGGGCATGGGAGCTGCTATTCATATGAATATTGAGGCAAAAACCGATTTTTTTTATAAAAAGTATGATCGAGGTCCAAACTCACACTCTATATTTTCATGTATCGCATTCAAATTAATTAATTGCGTCTTCCCTGTTAGAAGTACAAAATATGTTTGGTTGAAGATAAAAGAGTCATGAACAAACTCACACTCTATATGCAATGAACAAAAGATTATTAGGGTTTTAGCCTATTCTAATATTTTCCACATTCCATACCTTTCATGCTGCATGCTTCATTCCAAATTTATAGTATGAATTTCCAGGTGCAAGGGATATACAGTACAGTTCGGTATGGTGTACATAATTAAGCATTTAAGTAGGGATGGAAATGGGTCGGCCCGGCCCCGGCCTTGGACCAGGCCCCATGGCCTCAAGGCCAATTTTAAGGGCCATAGGTCGGACCAATTTTAATGTTTAACTATGGCCTTGATGGCCCAACGGGACGCATGGGTCGACCCAATATATTTTTAGACTATACTTATATAAGAACTTTTAAATATATAAGAGATGCAAATTATATTAATGGCATCTTAAAGCACAAATTTGAGGTTTTGGGCTGACCCTATTTAACCTATTGTGTCGGTATGTTCCGGTTCTTATGGCCCCTTTCTTATTTGAGACCAACCCATGTGACCCATTGGCTTTGTATTTTTGGATCGGGCCAGCTAACCAATGGGTCGACCCGGACATTCCCATCCCTACATTTGAGCACGCACAAAATTGCACGTTTTGCATGGGCGAGCCGCTGCAGCATCATTTTGACAACAAGAAAAAAGATTATGAATTATTGAATTGGGCTTACTTCAAAGGAAAGATTAACTGGGCTTGTTGTTTGTTGCGGCCCAGATTAAACCGTAGATGAACACACACAACGACATGCGACAATATTGGGCTGCATATATATTATAGCCCATTCTCACTACACCGTCTGCGATTTTGCCCAACAGCCAGAAGAATCTCCAAGAGCACTGATGCCCTAATTAATAAAATGCTCGACAGGCTCGTTGGCGAACGAATAGCCGATAGTACTGTTGTATAAATACCATATATTGTCTTGCACGCAACCCAGATCGGTCAAAATTCACTTGGCGGCAGCAACCTACATTTACGTTTCAGTTCTCTTATCCTGCGGGAGCTCCGAGCGATTCCCCGGCCCATCGGCCCAGCGGCGCTGGCAACCCTTGCAGCGAGCTGGCGTGCCTCGTCGGCGTCTGCCACCTCGGCACAGCCTCGTCATCAGTGCGGCCTCATCGACATCTCAGCACAACCTCTCCGTCAGTGTGGCCAACATGGCAACAAGGCATCATCATCATTGGCCATTTGGTCATCACGCGTAAGTGCAGATCCTCTCCTAGGCCATAGATGCATGTGGTTTTTATGCAGAAGTTCTGATTACAAAGTTCGGTTACAGGTGTTCTATCCATTCATTACCATCTCATGCAATGTTCAAATGGAGGTAATGAATTTAATGATCGTGTCTTCTTCTGTGTGATTAAATTGACAAGTACATAACTTGCATCTTTTACTTGTTTTATCCAAGGTTTCCTTCAAATTCTTGAAGAATTTTTAGATCTATGAGTCCTACCAACTACACCTTCTATCACTGCGAAATGAGGTTCAGAATTTCAGACTGCAAGAGCGGTGGCGGCCAGCAACACGTGGAGTATAAGTGCAGACGCATCAATGAAGTGGCCACATGTACTATTGATGTTCTATCACAGGAATTTTTTGTATCAAGTCTAATAGTGCATTAGCCAATTTAGAGACTTAGAATATGTGTATGAGCTCAAGAGATCATGTACGTATGAATAAGCAAGATTGTGAATATAATAATGATTATTGATCTGTATTAGCATGTGTTGTTTGTTGCAATATTTTTTTTGTCCTTGTTTCAATAGTTTGGTCTAACAGACTATATATGCGAAAATATTAGATCAAATATGAGAAATTCATGCATCTATTAGTACCACATGCCGAGGTTGACCAGCCATAAATACATGCGGCTATAATTTTTTTTAATCATATCTATGAAAGTATTATTGGGTGTGGTGGAATAATTTGTTGAGAAACAAGAAATAGAATTAGTGATCAATTCTTAGAATTAAATTAATTCTTTAATTACGTAGAGGTGCCTCACAAAGGGCCATGTCCTTTGGTGAAAGGACACCACACCTCCACAACAAGTATAAATATGTAACAGTACACACATAAATGAGTATCAATCATTTCACTCTTTCATTCTGAGTTTTCACCCTCCAACAACACAGGCTGTCTCGGGCCGGCGCCGTTCTGACACCAGGCCGAGCCAAGCAGGCCAGCCTAATCGCCTTGGACGGTGCAGCAACGCCTGTAGGCCAAGCCGAACAGGCTCCCAGGTTTGCCACAGCCCACAGCCCAAGTTTGCCACCCCAAACTCAAACAAGTCCCCAGGTTTTTATCTATTTACATGTTTTAGCATGTTTATTGTTCAAACTTTAATGCTAAGTCCCTAGATTGTTCTATATTGTGTCATATACATTAAATACCATCGGTGTTATTAGAACCAATTTAATAAAGATGCTACAGTTATCACAGTAATTGAGCATTATTGCGATCCGCAGATCTCTCATTGGTTACACATACTTTAGAACAATCCTTTTCATATGCAATTCTTTATTTGCATTTAATTGATTCAAATCAATATTCTACATCATGTAGAAAATCATGCAAAATTCAAATAAAAGGTATATATATTTTGTTTAAACACAAGATAATGGCAACAAGAATCTACTGCACTCATGCAGATAATGCTCCATTACTGCGAGGTTCTACCTTCAAAGTGTTTAAACAACAAATTAAACTAATGGAATAACACAAGGTAATGGAGACCTAGGCACTGGCTGCAATAAATTCTTTGAATTTATTTGCCCAGAGACCGTGCTTTTAGGCAGCAAGTTACTTGCCCATTGCTTGGAGGCCTACATCTTATGATGATTACCTTCACGGTGTACGTCCAAAGTTTAAACAAAATTATACTAAAATGACTCTCTAGTCATTAATTCCTTTAGGAATACAAATTATAGCAGTTGCACTGCCCATCAAAATATACCTTAATTTTATTGCAAGAATCATCTTGCCTTTGAAATAATGCAAAAGGTAAATAAATTTTGGATTGAATAAAATAATGGAAATAAGAATATAATATGCTCCATTATTATAAGATACACATCATTGCTATGATGAATTCATCCAAAAGTTTAAAATAGAGACTATATATTGGCCATGACTATCAGTCATTTATTCCTTCAGGAATAAAGAGCAATATATAAGCAGCAATTACATTGCCTTTTGCATATACTGCAACACTACATTTTATGTATTTACCGCAGTAAATTAATTTAACACATGACTATATCTCATGTGGTACATGATTCAAAATAGCCATTATGAAGTCAATATAAGTTGCATCACATGCAAAAACTTATATGGCATGGGCAATGAATTTGAAATTCATTTCATATTCTAAAAGCTTCAATTTATATGGAATAAATCATAGCCCATGATTCAAAATTTCAACCAAATCATTGCCTTATTAAAGGCGTACTTTCCATATGGATCTCAAAACATTGAGTATCAAACGGAAAAGGTATCCTAAATATTTTGAGTTACACCCAAAAAATGTTATGGCCAACATAAGGTCATAATATTACCGAAATTAAAAGGTGGTTGGTTATACATTCATCTACATGATTAAATTCATGACAAAATACAACAACGTTGTATATATATAGAAAATCTATTCTAGATTCGATTCTATGATGAATTTCTATATCATACCAACCTAAATTATGAAGCCTTATCCACAATTTTCTCAATAGGTGATGTATTGCATCAGCAATACCATAACCAAAATTGCACCAAACTTTCTGAATAAAATGCTATGCATTATGATCTCTTAATAAAGAGTATTTGTTTGTACCTTCTGGTTACAGCATAGCTATTTGAACAACGTTCAAATATTCAGAAGATCAAATGTTTGATGCAAACAAGCATCAACAATAAGAGAAAGTGGGACAATACAAAGGCAATAAAATAAGGATACTGACAAAGACATGTATTTATAAAACAACAATGACAACTCGCATGTATGTCAAAATTGTGGATATCATAATCACATTACAATGCAATGTCACAAAATCAAGCATTTGGTTGAATACAATATTGAAAAATGCCAAATCAATTTAATGGGACAAGTTTGAAATGCACTTCAATATCGACCTATATTATGCCACTTATATACCTATTTCATATGAATTAGGATCAAATCCTACAACAGTAGGATATATTTGAAGGCAATAACAACTTGTTTAGAGACACAACTTAGTCTCTATAACCCATCACTTAATGATCATGTACATTATGTTGCAATTACATAAGTTGTCATTCACATAGTATCATCATATGATAGATGCTACTAGTATATATTCTATATTATCAAAGTAATCATAACGCATTATGATTTACTCAATATAGATAATTAGGGGGACAATCTGTTGACACCAGATTTTCGCACCTGATATGCTGAGTCAGATGGTGACATAGAGAGGCTAATACTGTGCGATGGGCCCGTTGACTGGTCAAAGATGAATGTGACGAGGAAGGAAGCCGATGCTGGAGAGGAATCCGATGAAGCAAGAAGTCCGATCTGATGATGGATAAAAGAAGAAGGGCGCGTCGACTAAGAAGGAAGCGTATCAGATGCGGGGACTATTTCCTTTTCAGAAGGCATATGGGAGTCCCGTTTTATGTTAAGCTTAGTTTACTTTATCTGCAAGTTAGTCAAGTCCGATCGGGACTCATCATGACCAGGGTATAAATATGAACCCTCGTCCATTGTAAAGAATTATTCTCACAATCAATACAACCCGGCTTCACGCCAAAAACCCTAGTAGTAGTTACCGACGAAGCTCATTGGTGGACGGGCTGCATCAGTTCTGATCTCCGGCTTACCAGTAAGTTAGTCAATTTATCGAACTAGTATAGGCTTTGAATTGAGGCGCATCGCCCTTTCTCGTTTATACTGTTCAACCGATTTATCTCTGGATAATCAAGATTGATATAGATTCCCTACGTCGGAGCTAGATCAATATTGATTATTCAACAGATTATCGTTTATCGGACTGCACTTTATGTCTAGATTCCCTACGTCGGAGCTAGATCATCAAGATTAGTCTAGATTCCCTACGTCGGAGCTAGAGTAATCTTGGTTATTTAAAGGCGGTTTTTGCGGTTTGTTTGGAGTTGCTAGATTGGTTTAGATCTACGCCATGTGAATCAATCTACTTCTTCAACGGCTTTGAGCATTGGTCTTGGTCCGATTTAAGCAATATTTATCTTACAGCATCGTTCTAGGTCCGATCCATGCTTTGTGGTTTAATCTGGTTGTTCTTTGAGTATTGCGCTGGTGTAGATTCCCTACGTCGGAGCTGGATCTTCGCAATACGATTAGATTGATCTTTGATTGTCATGCTTGGTCTAGATTCCCTACGTCGGAGCTAGATTCATCTTGATTAGTCAAAGGAAGCTTTGGTTATGCCTTATTGCTATTTGAATATTAAGTGTGGTTTAGATTCCCTACGTCGGAGCTAGGTCTTGCTTGATTATTTGATAGCATATCTTAGAATCAGAACGACCCTGTTAATGTTTGATCTGCTTATTTGCTTAATCTGATTAACACCTGTGCGAGCATCTTGTTTAGTTGTCAGATTGGTAAGTTGAATTTGACTATCTAGCTATCTGATTTGATCATAGCTGGTGAAATCTAGATTCCCTACGTCGGAGCTAGATTTCTCTGAAAAAGCTATGGTCCGATTGGCTAGTTAGATGGTCCGATAAGATGAGTCAAACTGGCAACTAGGCAAGGTGGACAATGTATCGGCTTACACTTTGATTATTTGATATCTTGTTTAAAGACACAGCTGATCCATTACTTTACATATTGGCCTTGTTTTATGCTTTATTTTATTATTCAAAGGCTGATCTGTTATATCAATCAAGGTCTGATCCTGATTGGTCCGATTCTGAGGTCCGATTCGGTGTCTGATTGAGGTCCGATTACTCGGTCTGATTGACGTCATCAATGAAGTCCGATTTTGAGGTTCGATTGGTATCGGCCGACACGTGCCTGATTGGGTCTTGGCTAAAATTCGACGTTACTCCATCGTCTGAAATAGAGCCGGCACAATCAAAGAGTAATTTAACTATTTTATCTCCTTGTCAATTTCAGGTCAAATTGACTGGCACGTTGCGAACCTAAACTGGAGTGTGGACTGGCACTGGAGTGAAGCAGATCTCCCTGGTCTTCGTGTGCTGCACGCGAAAGATACAACCGCCGATTTTTTGCGTCAACACATTTTTTGGCACGCCTGGTGGGACACGAGAGGCAAATTCCAAGATGTCGTCGTCTGATGCTGAACAAGAAACTGCAGCAAGACTTGCTGCTGAAAAAGAAGCTGCTGAGAAGGCCAAGAATGACAAGAACAAGACGCCTGAGACGGCCATTCCAATTACAAAGGCCGATCTGTCTAAAGCTCAATTGGATGCAGTTCAGGCCCAAATTGATGCATTCGAGAAGCTCTGCCTTGGCCAATTTGGACGTAATCGTTCAGGACCTATACTCAAAAGTCCTCTCTCAGATCCAGAATTGATCAAGAAGACAACTGATGCTCGGGAGTACCAGGTCAACATGACAGAGATGATTCACCAGGCTGTTCATCATGCATTGATCAACCAGTCAGGCACTTTGGTGAATTCTTTGGACAATCTTATCAAGAAGGCGGTGGATGATGCTATTTGCTTAAAAGGTCCAGTTTTTATATCAGATTCTGCAGGAACATCAGGGTCAGGAAAAGGCAAAGAAACTGAAGATAATGCAATGACCGTTGCTCCGCAGATTCCGATTGCTCCACCACCTCCTGTTGAACTGACCAACGGTTTTCTGTTGATGGCCGATGGATCTATTGTCGGCCCACATGGTGAAAAATATGCTAGGACTCTGAACGAAGGAGAGAAACAACCTGCAGCTGCAAGGCTACACACAGAGATCCCTGCACATCGGCGTATGATCGGTGATTACAATAATTATGCGATGGATATAGCTGATGGGATGCCACCTGAAAATCAACAGTCCGATTGGTCGCAGAAAATAGCCGAGGTGATCCAGAGTCAATTCGGCTTGAAGCCTAAAGATGAAGCGAGGTTGTACCGGCACCCGTACCCGTCTTACTTTGATGCAGTGCCACTTCCTCCACGTTACAGAGTGCCGGATTTCTCCAAATTCTCCGGGCAGGATGATATAACCACCATTGAGCATGTCAGCCGATTCCTGGCTCAATGTGGTGAAGCTGCTTCAGAGGAGGGACTCAGGCTCAGATTTTTCCCTCTGTCACTGTCAGGGCCGGCGTTTACTTGGTTTACGTCGTTGCCAGCAGGATCAGTCACAGGATGGTCCGATATGGAGAAGCAGTTTCATAAATACTTCTTTTCTGGTCTCAACGAGATGAAGATTTCCGATTTGATTGCTGTCAGGCAGAGAAACGATGAGACCGTCAAGGAGTACATTCAACAGTTCCGTGATACCAGGAATCGGTGCTATAGTTTGAAGCTATCTGATATGCAGTTGGCCGAGCTTGCATTCCAGGGTTTGCTCGCGCCGATCAAAGAAAAGTTTTCTGCTCAGGAGTTTGAGACATTGGGACAACTGGTTCAGAAGGTGTCAGCCCATGAGGTCCGATATCAAGAGATGAAGCGTACAAAGTTTTCAAAGCAAGTATCTTATCTCTCTGATTCTGAAGGGGAGGCTGATGTCAACATAGCTGAATGGACCAAATCCAAGAAGCCGGTATCGCTCCCATGGATCAAGCAGAACCTTAAAAAGTTTGGATTTGATATAACGAAGGCCGATAAGATTTTTGATTTATTGTTCAGTGAGAAGCTTATCCAGCTTTCTCCAAATCATTCTATTCCATCGGCCGATGAGTTGAAGAAACGCAAATATTGCAAATGGCATAACTCGACTTCTCATGAAACCAATGAATGCAAGGTATTCAGGAGGGAGATCCAATTGGCAATAGAATCTGGCAAGATCAAATTTGAAGACAACAAGAAAGCCATGAAGATCGATGGTCATCCCTTTTCTAATAACTTTGCTGATTTCTCCTTTTCCATTAATATGGTTGATGCTGATGAGAAGGGGAAGTTTAAGGTGCTTACATCGGACCACGCCAAGAGTTCTGGTGCCGTTGATCCTGCAGTTCAAGTCACTGTTGAAGAGCTGCGGAGGAATCATCAGGCATTTGGGCGTGAATGTAATGCTCCTGGTGGATATCGGCCCCGTGTGACTTCCCAGATGTTGATTAACAAGTACAAGAGGCAACTAGCAGCAGCTCGAGCGTGGGAAGAACGTGAGGAACGACGACGTCGGAGACGCGAGTATCGAGCAAGGCGGCTTGACGAAGAGCTTGATGATCAGTGCCGACGTGATGATAGGTCCGATAGCCGACGCCGATATGATGACAGGTCCGATGGCAGGCACTGGTTTGATGATAGAGTCGACGATCGTCGTCAGTACGGTTATAGGTCTGATTGGCATATGGATAGGCGTCAAGTTTATGACCGGTATGATCAGGATGATGATCACTGGAGATTTCCTTTCTTCGTATTCTGCTGGAACGAGAAGCTCAGATTGCCATCCAAAGCAGATTGTCCTGAATGCAGCCTCCAGTATGAAGAATACAGAGCTTTCAAAAGAGGTCGATGATCAGTTCATGAACGGATCGGCGTCAGGATTGATGATCATCATCAAGGAGATGAAGGCCGAGTTGATGCTCATGGCCATAAAAATATCGAAGGCCAGGTTGATGCTCTTGGCCATGAAAAAATGGAAGAAAAGGCTCCAGTTCGGGATCGGATTAAAGAACCTCAAATGAAGCCTGGACAGTGGTGCCCATCAGGGATTTCTAGAACCAAGAAGAGACGTGTTCAGAGGTTGCGCTATCATAAGCAGATTCAGGAGCAGGAGTTGGCAAAAGAAAAGAAGACATGGCGCATCAAGATGGCCAATGATGATGAAGCAAGCACATCGGCCGCAATAAACATGGTTTTGATGTTGCCTTTTGATTTTGCTGCTCCTAATGAACAGGACAATGATGAGGCCGATTATGAGTTGGAAGAAGCCGCCGCATGCTTAGTTCTTGATTCAGAAAAGGCGATATTTGAGAAGCCAAATGCAAACGGATATCGGCACCTGAAACCTCTGTACATTAAGGATACGTTGATGGGAAGCCGATGACCAAGATGCTGGTTGATGGAGGAGCTGCTGTCAATCTCATGCCTTATTCCACGTTCCGCAAGCTGGGTAAAGGGATTGATGATCTGATCAAGACAAATATGACACTCAAGGACTTTGGTGGTAATGTTTCAGAGCCTCGGGGGGCAATTCATGTGGAATTGACCATCGGCAGCAAGACATTGCCGACTACTTTCTTTGTGATTGATGAACAAGGTTCCTACAGCATGCTCCTCGGGCGAGATTGGATTCATGCCAACTGCTGTATCCCATCCACAATGCATCAGTGTTTGATTCAGTGGCAGGGCAACAATGTGAAGATCGTCCCAGCTGATGATTTGGTTAGCATTGCAACAGCCGAGTCAACGATTTGGGAGTTTGAAGGGATTGAATGCCTATCAGGAAAAACATGGGATGGAGATTTCCTCAAGGTGTCCGATCAAGGATTACAGCTGGTTCAAGCAGTCGGCTCTGAAACTTTATTTTAAATGACTGATTTGTTCGCTGATCATTGTGGACCTAATGTTGATACTATTGAACAATGCACCATGGAGCTTGATGCAATTGGTCCGATCAATACAGAGGCCGATGTGGTTGACGCAGTTCCCTGGACCATGTTCTTTGATGGTTCATCTTGCAATGATGGTTGCGGAATCGGCCTTCTTATTATTTCGCCTCGGGGGGCAAGATTCGAGTTTGCTTATCTGACTGAAAAGTGCACAAATAGTCAGGCGGAATATGAAGCATTGATGAAAGATCTCCGGATTCTTAAAGAGATCGGCATTCAATTTGTTGAGGTATTTGGAGATTCTTTGTTAGTCATTAATCAGTTACTCGGCACGTATGATTGCAAGATGGATGCGTTGATGCCTTACTTTGAGAAGTGCCGGGATTTGATTGACCAGTTCGTCTTGGTAATTCTTAAGTATATTCCAAGACATCGTAACGAGGAAGCAGATCGGCTGGCGCAAAAGGCGTCTGGCTATCAGCCTATGTCCGATGTGATGGTACAGGAGATACCAGAAGGAGATTGGAGGAAAGAAATCGTTGAATATTTGAAGGATTCTTCTATCAAGACTTCCAGGAAGTTACGTTCCAAATCAATCAGACATGTCTTGGTTGAAGGGGAAACATTTCCTAAATCATTGAACGGGAAATATTTGAAGAAGTACTACCCTAGCATTTGGGTAAATTCGTAAAGCCGATACCGCTGCTGCTCATGCCGTCGCTGCTGATGAAGGAACAGTGCTGGAATACCAAGATTCAGAAGAAAGGATTTCAACATATATGCTAACACGACGTCGGCTCGTCGATCC
>CM014275.1:21200431-21216147 GCA_004135705.1 Alloteropsis semialata
GGAGTCCCCGTTTTATGTTAAGCTTAGTTTACTTTATCTGCAAGTTAGTCAAGTCCGATCAGGACTCATCATGACCAGGGTATAAATATGAACCCTCGTCCATTGTAAAGATTATTCTCACAATCAATACAACCCGGCTTCACGCCAAAAACCCTAGTAGTAGTTACCGACGAAGCTCATTGGTGGACGGGCTGCATCAGTTCTGATCTCCGCCTTACCAGTAAGTTAGTCAATTTATCGAACTAGTATAGGCTTTGAATTGAGGCGCATCGCCCTTTCTCGTTTATACTGTTCAACCGATTTATCTCTGGATAATCAAGATTGATATAGATTCCCTACGTCGGAGCTAGATCAATATTGATTATTCAACAGATTATCGTTTATCGGACTGCACTTTATGTCTAGATTCCCTACGTCGGAGCTAGATCATCAAGATTAGTCTAGATTCCCTACGTCGGAGCTAGAGTAATCTTGGTTACTAAAGGCAGTTTTTGCGGTTTGTTTGGAGTTGCTAGATTGGTTTAGATCTACGCCATGTGAATCAATTCTACTTCTTCAACGGCTTTGAGCATTGGTCTTGGTCCGATTTAAGCAATATTTATCTTACAGCATCGTTCTAGGTCCGATCCATGCTTTGTGGTTTAATCCGGTTGTTCTTTGAGTATTGCGCTGGTGTAGATTCCCTACGTCGGAGCTGGATCTTCGCAATACGATTAGATTGATCTTTGATTGTCATGCTTGGTCTAGATTCCCTACGTCGGAGCTAGATTCATCTTGATTAGTCAAAGGAAGCTTTGGTTATGCCTTATTGCTATTTGAATATTAAGTGTGGTTTAGATTCCCTACGTCGGAGCTAGGTCTGCTTGATTATTTGATAGCATATCTTAGAATCAGAACGACCTGTTAATGTTTTATCTGCTTATTTGCTTAATCTGATTAACACCTGTGCGAGCATCTTGTTTAGTTGTCAGATTGGTAAGTTGAATTTGACTATCTAGCTATCTGATTTGATCATAGCTGGTGAAATCTAGATTCCCTACGTCGGAGCTAGATTTCTCTGAAAAAGCTATGGTCCGATTGGCTAGTTAGATGGTCCGATAAGATGAGTCAAACTGGCAACTAGGCAAGGTGGACAATGTATCGGCTTACACTTTGATTATTTGATATCTTGTTTAAAGACACAGCTGATCCATTACTTTACATATTGGCCTTGTTTTATGCTTTATTTTATTATTCAAAGGCTGATCTGTTATATCAATCAAGGTCTGATCCTGATTGGTCCGATTCTGAGGTCCGATTCGGTGTCTGATTGAGGTCCGATTACTCGGTCTAATTGACGTCATCAATGAAGTCCGATTTTGAGGTTCGATTGGTATCGGCCGACACGTGCCTGATTGGGTCTTGGCTAAAATTCGACGTTACTCCATCGTCTGAAATAGAGCCGGCACAATCAAAGAGTAATTTAACTATTTTATCTCCTTGTCAATTTCAGGTCAAATTGACTGGCACGCTGCGAACCTGAACTGGAGTGTGGGCTGGCACTGGAGTGAAGCAGATCTCCCTGGTCTTCGTGTGCTGCACGCGGAAGATACAACCGCCGATTTTTTGCGTCAACACATTTTTTGGCACGCTCGGTGGGACACGAGAGGCAAATTCCAAGATGTCGTCGTCTGATGCTGAACAAGAAACTGCAGCAAGACTTGCTGCTGAAAAAGAAGCTGCTGAGAAGGCCAAGAATGACAAGAACAAGACGCCTGAGACGGCCATTCCAATTACAAAGGCCGATCTGTCTAAAGCTCAATTGGATGCAGTTCAGGCCCAAATTGATGCATTCGAGAAGCTCTGCCTTGGCCAATTTGGACGTAATCGTTCAGGACCTATACTCAAAAGTCCTCTCTCAGATCCAGAATTGATCAAGAAGA
The DNA here is from genome assembly GCA_004135705.1 of Alloteropsis semialata. Classification (NCBI taxonomy): domain Eukaryota; kingdom Viridiplantae; phylum Streptophyta; class Magnoliopsida; order Poales; family Poaceae; genus Alloteropsis; species Alloteropsis semialata. The sequence goes on from CM014275.1 coordinate 21,202,354, forward strand.
CAACTGATGCTCGGGAGTACCAGGTCAACATGACAGAGATGATTCACCAGGCTGTTCATCATGCATTGATCAACCAGTCAGGCACTTTGGTGAATTCTTTGGACAATCTTATCAAGAAGGCGGTGGATGATGCTATTTGCTTAAAGGTCCAGTTTTTATACCAGATTCTGCAGGAACATCAGGGTCAGGAAAAGGCAAAGAAACTGAAGATAATGCAATGACCGTTGCTCCGCAGATTCCGATTGCTCCACCACCTCCTGTTGAACTGACCAACGGTTTTCTGTTGATGGCCGATGGATCTATTGTCGGCCCACATGGTGAAAAATATGCTAGGACTCTGAACGAAGGAGAGAAACAACCTGCAGCTGCAAGGCTACACACAGAGATCCCTGCACATCGGCGTATGATCGGTGATTACAATAATTATGCGATGGATATAGCTGATGGGATGCCACCTGAAAATCAACAGTCCGATTGGTCGCAGAAAATAGCCGAGGTGATCCAGAGTCAATTCGGCTTGAAGCCTAAAGATGAAGCGAGGTTGTACCGGCACCCGTACCCGTCTTACTTTGATGCAGTGCCACTTCCTCCACGTTACAGAGTGCCGGATTTCTCCAAATTCTCCGGGCAGGATGATATAACCACCATTGAGCATGTCAGCCGATTCCTGGCTCAATGTGGTGAAGCTGCTTCAGAGGAGGGACTCAGGCTCAGATTTTTCCCTCTGTCACTGTCAGGGCCGGCGTTTACTTGGTTTACGTCGTTGCCAGCAGGATCAGTCACAGGATGGTCCGATATGGAGAAGCAGTTTCATAAATACTTCTTTTCTGGTCTCAACGAGATGAAGATTTCCGATTTGATTGCTGTCAGGCAGAGAAACGATGAGACCGTCAAGGAGTACATTCAACGGTTCCGTGATACCAGGAATCGGTGCTATAGTTTGAAGCTATCTGATATGCAGTTGGCCGAGCTTGCATTCCAGGGTTTGCTCGCGCCGATCAAAGAAAAGTTTTCTGCTCAGGAGTTTGAGACATTGGGACAACTGGTTCAGAAGGTGTCAGCCCATGAGGTCCGATATCAAGAGATGAAACGTACAAAGTTTTCAAAGCAAGTATCTTATCTCTCTGATTCTGAAGGGGAGGCTGATGTCAACATAGCTGAATGGACCAAATCCAAGAAGCCGGTATCGCTCCCATGGATCAAGCAGAACCCTAAAAAGTTTGGATTTGATATAACGAAGGCCGATAAGATTTTTGATTTATTGCTCAGTGAGAAGCTTATCCAGCTTTCTCCAAATCATTCTATTCCATCGGCCGATGAGTTGAAGAAACGCAAATATTGCAAATGGCATAACTCGACTTCTCATGAAACCAATGAATGCAAGGTATTCAGGAGGGAGATCCAATTGGCAATAGAATCTGGCAAGATCAAATTTGAAGACAACAAGAAAGCCATGAAGATCGATGGTCATCCCTTTCCTAATAACTTTGCTGATTTCTCCTTTTCCATTAATATGGTTGATGCTGATGAGAAGGGGAAGTTTAAGGTGCTTACATCGGACCACGCCAAGAGTTCTGGTGCCGTTGATCCTGCAGTTCAAGTCACTGTTGAAGAGCTGCGGAGGAATCATCAGGCATTTGGGCGTGAATGTAATGCTCCTGGTGGATATCGGCCCCGTGTGACTTCCCAGATGTTGATTAACAAGTACAAGAGGCAACTAGCAGCAGCTCGAGCGTGGGAAGAACGTGAGGAACGACGACGTCGGAGACGCGAGTATCGAGCAAGGCGGCTTGACGAAGAGCTTGATGATCAGTGCCGACGTGATGATAGGTCCGATAGCCGACGCCGATATGATGACAGGTCCGATGGCAGGCACTGGTTTGATGATAGAGTCGACGATCGTCGTCAGTACGGTTATAGGTCTGATTGGCATATGGATAGGCGTCAAGTTTATGACCTGTATGATCAGGATGATGATCACTGGAGATTTCCTTTCTTCGTATTCTGCTGGAACGAGAAGCTCAGATTGCCATCCAAAGCAGATTGTCCTGAATGCAGCCTCCAGTATGAAGAATACAGAGCTTTCAAAAGAGGTCGATGATCAGTTCATGAACGGATCGGCGTCAGGATTGATGATCATCATCAAGGAGATGAAGGCCGAGTTGATGCTCATGGCCATAAAAATATCGAAGGCCAGGTTGATGCTCTTGGCCATGAAAAAATGGAAGAAAAGGCTCCAGTTCGGGATCGGATTAAAGAACCTCAAATGAAGCCTGGACAGTGGTGCCCATCAGGGATTTCTAGAACCAAGAAGAGACGTGTTCAGAGGTTGCGCTATCATAAGCAGATTCGGGAGCAGGAGTTGGCAAAAGAAAAGAAGACATGGCGCATCAAGATGGCCAATGATGATGAAGCAAGCACATCGGCCGCAATAAACATGGTTTTGATGTTGCCTTTTGATTTTGCTGCTCCTAATGAACAGGACAATGATGAGGCAGATTATGAGTTGGAAGAAGCCGCCGCATGCTTAGTTCTTGATTCAGAAAAGGCGATATTTGAGAAGCCAAATGCAAACGGATATCGGCACCTGAAACCTCTGTACATTAAGGATACGTTGATGGGAAGCCGATGACCAAGATGCTGGTTGATGGAGGAGCTGCTGTCAATCTCATGCCTTATTCCACGTTCCGCAAGCTGGGTAAAGGGATTGATGATCTGATCAAGACAAATATGACACTCAAGGACTTTGGCGGTAATGTTTCAGAGCCTCGGGGGGGCAATTCATGTGGAATTGACCATCGGCAGCAAGACATTGCCGACTACTTTCTTTGTGATTGATGAACAAGGTTCCTACAGCATGCTCCTCGGGCGAGATTGGATTCATGCCAACTGCTGTATCCCATCCACAATGCATCAGTGTTTGATTCAGTGGCAGGGCAACAATGTGAAGATCGTCCCAGCTGATGATTTGGTTAGCATTGCAACAGCCGAGTCAACGATTTGGGAGTTTGAAGGGATTGAATGCCTATCAGGAAAAACATGGGATGGAGATTTCCTCAAGGTGTCCGATCAAGGATTACAGCTGGTTCAAGCAGTCGGCTCTGAAACTTTATTTTAAATGACTGATTTGTTCGCTGATCATTGTGGACCTAATGTTGATACTATTGAACAATGCACCATGGAGCTTGATGCAATTGGTCCGATCAATACAGAGGCCGATGTGGTTGACGCAGTTCCCTGGACCATGTTCTTTGATGGTTCATCTTGCAATGATGGTTGCGGAATCGGCCTTCTTATTATTTCGCCTCGGGGGGCAAGATTCGAGTTTGCTTATCTGACTGAAAAGTGCACAAATAGTCAGGCGGAATATGAAGCATTGATGAAAGATCTCCGGATTCTTAAAGAGATCGGCATTCAATTTGTTGAGGTATTTGGAGATTCTTTGTTAGTCATTAATCAGTTACTCGGCACGTATGATTGCAAGATGGATGCGTTGATGCCTTACTTTGAGAAATGCCGGGATTTGATTGACCAGTTCGCCTTGGTAATTCTTAAGTATATTCCAAGACATCGTAACGAGGAAGCAGATCGGCTGGCGCAAAAGGCGTCTGGCTATCAGCCTATGTCCGATGTGATGGTACAGGAGATACCAGAAGGAGATTGGAGGAAAGAAATCGTTGAATATTTGAAGGATTCTTCTATCAAGACTTCCAGGAAGTTACGTTCCAAATCAATCAGACATGTCTTGGTTGAAGGGGAAACATTTCCTAAATCATTGAACGGGAAATATTTGAAGAAGTACTACTCTAGCATTTGGGTAAATTCGTAAAGCCGATACCGCTGCTGCTCATGCCGTCGCTGCTGATGAAGGAACAGTGCTGGAATACCAAGATTCAGAAGAAAGGATTTCAACATATATGCTAACACGACGTCGGCTCGTCGATCCGAAAACTATGGTATGATCAAGTAAACTTTATTTCTTACTGCGAAATACTTGGGAATTTTATTTTGTGAAAATAAAATACATAGTTTAGCTCCTCAATGATATGAAATTCCTACCAGAGCCATATGTTGATATCTTCTGAAAACTTTACACATATGCTGCTTGTTTTGTATTGAGCATTGTCAAATTGTTTGTGACCCTTGTGAGATTTGTTTCATGCTTTTAAGATCGAGATCACGTACACTCCACATATTATTCCATTGTTGAGTATGCTAGACTTTAATTTTTGGGCACATCACTGTCGTTTGGTCTGGATTCACATACTCGACTATTCATATGCTGACTTCTATACTGGGAGTTACGCAAAAACATGCCTTCCATCCATACAAAAATACTCCGTCCCTTTGACATGACTCTTCAAATTCATTATGCAAAAGGTATGGGTTATGCAAAAAAAATAATACATTATCCGTGCTCAAAAGGAAGAGTGATAAAAAATAAATATGAGAGATAGCCCATATCTGAAAAGAAAAGTAAAATGAAGAGTCATGCAAAGGGAGTTTCACCCAAAAAATTCCACACACATGCACATCTTGATCTGATTGTATGACTTATTTTCTCCACTAGATCCGGTTTTTGACTTTGCAAGATATGCAGTGCAAGTATGCTTCCTTTCTATATCCTGCCCTGAGTTCCACAAAAAAGGCCTTATTAGAAGTAGGAAGAAAAAGAGACGATACAGTGCCTTGGTGAGGAATAATACACATTGAGCGATCTGAGAGAATCATTTGAGGAGTGAAGTTATGTTTTGATTTGAAAATGAAAAACCAAGTTATTTAGCAGGAAGAGTAGAGTTTTCTTGATTATTCATATTGGCTAGCATGTTATGATAAAGAAGCTTGAAGAAAGGTATCGGCTATGAAAAGGGCAGTGCTAAAGAAGTCAAGGTGTTGAATCTATGAAGCGAATTGCATCGGCTAGGAGATTGAGACACTGGATTTACAGAATTTTGAAGCATGAATCCTTCATACTCCGAAACTGGGGGGCATGTGTTGACACCAGATTTTCGCACCTGATATGCTGAGTCAGATGGTGACATAGAGAGGCTAATACTGTGCGATGGGCCCGTTGACTGGTCAAAGATGAATGTGACGAGGAAGGAAGCCGATGCTGGAGAGGAGTCCGATGAAGCAAGAAGTCCGATCTGATGATGGATAAAAGAAGAAGGGCGCGTCGACTAAGAAGGAAGCGTATCAGATGCGGGGACTATTTCCTTTTCAGAAGGCATATGGGAGTCCCGTTTTATGTTAAGCTTAGTTTACTTTATCTGCAAGTTAGTCAAGTCGGATCGGGACTCATCATGACCAGGGTATAAATATGAACCCTCGTCCATTGTAAAGAATTATTCTCACAATCAATACAACCCAGCTTCACGCCAAAAACCCTAGTAGTAGTTACCGACGAAGCTCATTGGTGGACGGGCTGCATCAGTTCTGATCTCCGGCTTACCAGTAAGTTAGTCAATTTATCGAACTAGTATAGGCTTTGAATTGAGGCGCATCGCCCTTTCTCGTTTATACTGTTCAACCGATTTATCTCTGGATAATCAAGATTGATATAGATTCCCTACGTCGGAGCTAGATCAATATTGATTATTCAACAGATTATCGTTTATCAGACTGCACTTTATGTCTAGATTCCCTACGTCGGAGCTAGATCATCAAGATTAGTCTAGATTCCCTACGTCGGAGCTAGAGTAATCTTGGTTATTTAAAGGCGGTTTTTGCGGTTTGTTTGGAGTTGCTAGATTGGTTTAGATCTACGCCATGTGAATCAATTCTACTTCTTCAACGGCTTTGAGCATTGGTCTTGGTCCGATTTAAGCAATATTTATCTTACAGCATCGTTCTAGGTCCGATCCATGCTTTGTGGTTTAATCTGGTTGTTCTTTGAGTATTGCGCTGGTGTAGATTCCCTACGTCGGAGCTGGATCTTCGCAATACGATTAGATTGATCTTTGATTGTCATGCTTGGTCTAGATTCCCTACGTCGGAGCTAGATTCATCTTGATTAGTCAAAGGAAGCTTTGGTTATGCCTTATTGCTATTTGAATGTTAAGTGTGGTTTAGATTCCTACGTCGGAGCTAGGTCTTGCTTGATTATTTGATAGCATATCTTAGAATCAGAACGACCCTGTTAATGTTTTATCTGCTTATTTGCTTAATCTGATTAACACCTGTGCGAGCATCTTGTTTAGTTGTCAGATTGGTAAGTTGAATTTGACTATCTAGCTATCTGATTTGATCATAGCTGGAGAAATCTAGATTCCCTACGTCGGAGCTAGATTTCTCTGAAAAAGCTATGGTCCGATTGGCTAGTTAGATGGTCCGATAAGATGAGTCAAACTGGCAACTAGGCAAGGTCGACAATGTATCGGCTTACACTTTGATTATTTGATATCTTGTTTAAAGACACAGCTGATCCATTACTTTACATATTGGCCTTGTTTTATGCTTTATTTATTATTCAAAGGCTGATCTGTTATATCAATCAAGGTCCGATCCTGATTGGTCCGATTCTGAGGTCCGATTCGGTGTCTGATTGAGGTCCGATTACTCGGTCTGATTGACGTCATCAATGAAGTCCGATTTTAAGGTCCGATTGGTATCGGCCGACACGTGCCTGATTGGGTCTTGGCTAAAATTCGACGTTACTCCATCGTCTGAAATAGAGCCGGCACAATCAAAGAGTAATTTAACTATTTTATCTCCTTGTCAATTTCAGGTCAAATTGACTGGCACGCTGCGAACCTAAACTGGAGTGTGGGCTGGCACTGGAGTGAAGCAGATCTCCCTGGTCTTCGTGTGCTGCACGCGGAAGATACAACCACCGATTTTTTGCGTCAACACAATCCAAATGAAATAATATATTTGATTAGTGAACTTTTATTTCACTAACACTATCCTTTAAGATTTCAAATATTCCAAATTCTCTTTAAGAGAAAAGAAAAATTACAAAAAATCGCAAATGTGATATGTTGTTTATGGTTTTGGTCGAGCCATAATCATACACTCTCAAAGTATTCAATTAGATATGCACTCATGCATTCTAATTCAACTCATACCAATTGAGTTAATATCCGTTATAGTGGTTTCAACATGAAATCACATTATGACAACAATGATGAATTTCTATTCATCAACCAATAAAACGGATATAAAACAAGCAAATGCTTGAGCACATTTCTCCATTATCACAAGGATTGTGTTTTACATACATCAAGACCCATACCATATATTGCGTACAATAAATTTTCAGTCTATAATTCCATCAAGATTGGAATATATTGCTTTTTTATCAACCTACACTATAGGTGATATGAAAATTTATTAACAACTTCGTTGGTCATATATTGCAAATTTCCTATAAATCCTCAGATTTAATATGCACCACATGTGCATTATGGAAATTAATTTTAAGATCCTCTTATCTTAAAATTTCAATTATACCATTATAATTCCTTGAATGCATTAAAAGGAAATATGGTACCATATTTCCGTTAATAAAATTTCAAAACCTTCATATGGTTGGTTGATAAATCAACTACATGATTTCACGTGACTTATTATAGTGCACTAAAGAACTATGTTTTTGCTATGTTCATTGCTCAAGTTATCAAATTATGAGCACAATATCCTAAAACATAGGATAAATCTATCAGGATTGAAAATGTCACATGATTTCTTTTCAAGTCTACAATAAACTATTGTATGACTTTGGCATAATTATAGAATATTATGTACAATCTGTACATACAATGGATTGTATAAATCTCTAGCAAGAGATTGCAACTCATTGCATGAGCACTATATTAAAAAAATTGAAATTTACCAACATCTAGTTCGTACTATGTGGACTTACACACCACATAATCAATCAAACTGCAATCATACGGCTCCCTCCATTGCAGTATGTACATGGAGTTTTGGCTTCCGCCAATTATTTCCCATCTGCATATCGTTTATACATAACGATATCACCATCTCAACATACATCCATGGCCATTGAGGATCCACACAACATAGTATTATCCGTCATTCACATAATACTTTATATCTCTCATGGGGATTTTTACATAGCCCGTATGTTGATCATACTTTGAGGACAATTCTTGGCATTAGGGGGAGATTTATTGTAACATTCCGTGTTGAAAATTGTGGATTTAAAAAAATTTTGTTTGAATTGTTTGCTTAAACCTAGAAGTGTGATCTCTCTCTCCTCTAATAAACTCTTAGTAAATAAATTGTGCTTTTAATTATAATTATGGAATTAATTGATTGTGTGATTTGGATTTTGTTTGGTTTTAAACTGCTGAGTGGAATTTATATTTGAACTTCTAAAGTTCAAATATAAATTCAAAGCTAACTCCTAACTAACTTGGGCCTGCTAACTAATGGCGCTAACAAAGCCTGCTAACATTTCTAACTCACCCGGCCTGCCTTTTCTTTTACCACCACGTGAAGCTAGCCCACTCTTCCCTGGACCCAAACCAACCAACACTCTAATCTAAACCGGCCCATCCCTTTCTTTCTTTTTCCTCCGGCCCAACTCCCAGCCCGGTAACCCGACCGGCCCAGCACCATTCCCCCTTCCTTTTTCTTTCACTCGCCGACACCCAGGCCCCACCGCACGCATCGCACCCCTCCTGTTCTTCTTCCCCGTCACGCACCTGCCGCACGCGCATCGCGACAACCGCCGCCCGCTCACGCCTCCCTGACGCCCTCCGCCCCGCTCTCCCTTGGCCATCAAGCCGCGCCCCCACGGCATCTCCAGCCTGGCCGTGCCAGCCGAGCCCCACCCCTTTCCTCCTACCGCACGCAAGCCCCCTTCATTTAATCCCCTTTCCCTTCTCTATGTCCCTCCAAAATCCATGGGCAGAAGCCCTGTTATGCCAAGCCGCCGGCCGATTAGAGTAGGGAGGAGGAGGAGAAAGAGTTGAAGGAGCCGCCCGTGGAGGAGTTGAACCGGGAGCCACACCACTGCGACGACATCACCGTACCGACGCCGCCGCGCCATTGATGACGAGGAGGAGCGTCGCCTGAAGCCTGTACCGCGGGCCTCCGTCAAGCCCGGCAACATCTTCTCCATCGCCCATCTTCTTCTTCGCCCGCCGTGAGCACCCTCACCGACCGCCCCAAATCTCTTCTTCCTCTTTCACTCTGTTCTGCTCTGATCCAGCCATCGAGCCGCTATGGATGCTCTGTTTGCTCGGCCTTCGTGCCGCGTTCGTTTCCCTGCAGGTTTCGCCGCCGCCGTACTACTCTCTATCCATCGCTCTCTCTCGTTCTCTGTTCGCCTTGCCGCCCTGTTTGTGCTCGTGGTCGACCATGGACAGGAGGTCCGCCGTAGCCGAGCCACGAAGGCCCCGCCGCTGCTCTCCGTCATGGCGCCGCCTCTGCTCGCCAGGATTGCTCTGCTCTGCCTCACCCACTCTCCTTCGAACTAACGCACGCACACGGCCGCCCTGCACCACCGCTCGTCGTTCCGCCGCCGAACCGTCCTCCCTTGCTCTTCCTGTTGGACGCACACACGGGCACCCCCACACACGCGCACACGTTCCTCTGCCTCGCACGAACAGTCCACATCGTCGCCGTCCAGGGGTTGCCCGTTGCTCGTCGCTGTGCTCCCACCGTGACCCTGCTCGCCGTCATCCAGAAGCCGCTGATGCACACAGGTAGGACCACACCAACTCAAGGCCACACTTGTCAAAGAAGATCCCGGAGGTATCCTGACCCACTGACATGCGGACCCGTTCCTCTTTCTGTCTCTGACAACTCGGTCCCACCCACCGTTCCCCTCTCGCTGTCGCTGCCAGTGGACCCTCCTCACCAGATGCCTCCTTCCCATTCAATCTGTTTTGTGGGCCAAATCAGTCAAGGCCCATGGACCAGTGCCCTTTTTGAAGCCCAGCAAGGGTCCTAAAAGCCCAAAGGAATCGGCCCGAAACTAACCAAGCCCAATTCGAAATCCGGCCCGTGACCATCCTGACTGCCGGGGCCCACATGTCATTCATTGTGTGTCAATGACACCTGGGACCCACTGACCAGCTGACCCCGCTGACCTGTTGACCCGGTCAACGCTGACCGTTGACTTGGTCAACGCTGACGTCATGCTGACGTCACCCTGCCACGTGTCACCTCCTCAGGCTGCCACGTGTCAGCCCCTTTCTTTTTCTTTTTCGGAATTTCAGAATTAGGATTTATCAAAGAAAATTCATAATAAATTCAATTTAGCTCAGAAAATTATGAAACCAGTTTCATAATTCTTCTAAAATCATGATCTACGCGTTAGTGTAGGAGTTGAATGCTTTTGGCTCTTCCTTGGTTCTTATTTGGAGTTTATTTGTAACTAGCTTACCGTGGTTTATTCTTTATCCGATTATTAGGATTCTCGGAAGACTTGGATGACTTCGTCGACTACGACCACGACAATCGTAACTTCATCAAGAAAGTGAAAGTGAAGGACCTTGCTCCAGGTTCACGCCCATTCCGACTTTGAAACCTGTTAGGCATTGCGAATAGAATTGCTAGCGCTTTATTTCATGATGTTGATAAACCTATGCATAACCTTTGATTATTACCCGTTATCCTTGTATACCCTTATACACTGTTATACTTGTGCTATGCTTGCATGTGTGGGATTAGCTGTGATCTTGATCATCTTGGTGTGAGTTTTGGGTTGGGATAAAACTGAAGAGTTTCGAACCCCCGGCTGGAGTGAGCAGACATTAACCGACCTTCTGGTCGGGGCTTGGGAAGTGTGTTGGGCACTTCCTACGGAGTACCTGTGGTGGGTACATTTGTTGTGGATCTTTGGAGGAGTTTGAGGATATTACCTGTAATGGGTAGACGGGCGGACCGTGGAGTCAGATGGCCCAGTTTGGAGACTGGCTTGCTCCGGCTTAGGCTGAGTCAGTTGGACCTGGTGACGGGACTTTGTCAAACGTGCACACCACTTATCCTCATGGGGAGGATTCCAGCCATTTCTAGCTGGGCGGTACCAGATCTGTGGAGAAGTGTGTATAGGATTGGGTTGGCCGAACACCGGGATGTTCGGGACCCGGCTATTCTAGCCCTGAGTTTCCGAGACTCTCGACACCACCGTGGCCAGGTTAGAGACTCACGATCCCGGGTCCCAAGCCTGGGAATACAGTATGGTACCGTTCTGGTTAGGAAGTTATGGCTGTGGGTTGTGTCTCAAGACGGTTGCGCAGCCGTCTGCAACCCGAGTGGGTCCAGGTGTACACACTCTGCAGAGTTAAAACTATACGTATAGCCGCGTCCTCGGTCATGGACACCCCTCGATCCGGCTTCTTCTGATTAGTGTTTTGGGATATTCTACCTCTTCCCTTTCTCATAGCCTTGGGCTGGTTGAGAGCTGATAGTGCGGATTCCGGCTTGTAGCCGCTGAGATGGGAAGAGTGGGAGTCTTCCCATCGACTCGTGAGGAGCAGGGGGTGAGAATGCGACGGGACCCTGGTGTGCTAGGGTTGACCGTGGAGATGATAGCTTGGGGAGTTGTTGGAGATATCTATTTCTTTGTTGCTGCTGCTGCATAGGAAACTCTCAGCTTTATTCCTTGATATATTTGATATACTAGAATTAGGCCACCTTAAAGCTGCATACGGATGGTGACGTGGACCTATCCCATTCCTTGGGGACAGTTCGTGAGCTTGCAGGTTTGGACTTGGATTCCGAGTTCATTCGTCGGATGCTACTTTGAAGGGTTGTGATGCTTCGCTCAAGGTTGCCTGTGGCGAAGACTGGAAATGAAGACTTGAAGACCTAGCTACCGCTTCGTAGGCTTTCTTCTTGTCGTTTAGCCCAAAGGGCTTGTATCAGCTACGCTTTCCATATTATCCTTGTAATAATTGTACTCTGATTCGAAGTATGGATATGATATTATGCTGAAAAGAGTTCTGTACGTGATAGCAGTTGATTCTGGGACTATCACATTGGTACAGAGAGTCGGATTCTCCGATTTGGAAATCCGGGTCGTTTCATTTATACCACATTACAGAATGCCAAGTAATCAGAATGTATAGTACATTCAGTCCTCATATCTACGTACAAATTGTCAGCATGACAATATATATTTGCAACACATTGCAAATAAACTGCCAATCGCATTTACTTGTCAAAAGTGTCATCTAATCTGATTCCCATCATTTGTGTACCAGAAAGAGTGGGGGTACCTAACAAAACCATTCGACTCCCAAATCAAAATAAGAGGGGGAGAAGTATGGTCACTAGGGATATAGCTTATTACAAGCATCCGCGGAACAGAGGGAGACATATCCTCCAAGATAGTAAATGCAAATCAACATCATACATGATGTTAGACACTTTATGGATTTTCAAATCCAAAACTTATGAATGATCAATATTCAAAGCCCAGTACATGTGCACATAAATTCAAAGCACTGGGTCATTCGAATGCCCTACTCTATCATCTTGGGAAATGAGACAGAGTTAGAAAGGGTTGATATTTTCACAAGCTATATTGATTCTATTGAATCAATCACACTAAGACTACAAATTGTCGACATATACTCCTACTCAAAATTATTATACGCCTTCAACTGGATCCAGACCAAAAGTCCTAGGCAGAGTGTCTCAACACTCAAATTGGGTCAAATTAAAGGTGATAATTGAGGAGAAAAGCTCTTATTCAACAATGAGAAGTACTTTACCACAGTAAAATATTCTTCTCATAATGCTTTCTTGCAAAAGCAAGGTGGTGAGGCATTAAGAGCTTGTAGCATATGGTTTCATGCAGAGACCAAGCAAAAACAAACCCACATTGTATGTATGAATATTTTGTTCCTACATTCAATCATTGGCAGTATGTCCTCATTGGACCCATGTGAAGGGACCGTGACACCCTAAGAGGGGGGGTGAATTAGGTGTTCTAAAAACTAAGGCTCCAAGCACATATAAAAACCTATTCCAAAAACTATCTTGATGTGCACTAGGTTTTTCTATGTGTTGCTATCTCTACCGATAAAAGAGTTTTGCACCCTAAGTTCCAATCCTATCAACTACACAAGGCAATTCTAGGAAAGGTAAATGCGGAATGTAAAGGGCACAAAGTAAATGCGGAAGTGTAAAAGGTAGAGAACGCGAACTCTCGGCATGGAGATTTTTCCCGAGGTATCGGGGAGTTGGCTAACTCCCCCCTAGTCCTCGCTGGAGCCCCTTCTTGGGAAAATGCCCCTTCCTTAGGGCAATGCTCCGGTGACGGGAAACTCCGTGATAGCCAATGGAACTCCCCACAACACGAGTGGGTCTCCGCTTGGCCTCTCGCCGGTGACCTCCGCCGTCTTCACTATGGTAGAGCTTCGGCAAACCGCCAAGGGCCTCTCCTCCCTTGCACAATCACCGGCGGCCTCTCCACAAGGCTTTGTTGGAGGGTCTCGCAAGACTACAACGCCCCGGATTTACAACACTTGGTGCGTGCAAGCACCGATAGCAAAGAGGTATGCAAACCTCACTAAACTCTAGACTAAAGCCTAAAGCGAAGCGCTATGTGGCCTAAACTTAGCACTAATCAAAGCCTAAGCCTTGTTGCTAATTGTCTAATCTTCTCTTAAGCACTTTGGTGGATAGAGCACTTGAAATGGTGAACTTCAACTACCAGCAACTTTCCCAAGCTCTAACAACCATCAAATGACCGGGTGGAGGGGTATTTATAGCCCCAACCAAAGGAACTAGCCGTTAGCTAGCTGTTGGGCATTTCCTGCGTAGGACCGACTGTTGCGGTGCCCTTTTGGTGCACCACCGCAACTTCCT
>CM014275.1:21235275-21273314 GCA_004135705.1 Alloteropsis semialata
GCGGCGAGGAAGGGGCCGGGGTCAAGCCGGCGCGTAAGAGGCCACCCCGCGACCCCTCCTCTACTGCAGCCGCACGGAAGGCGCGGGTCGCTGCCGCCGGCGCCGGCGCTCCACTTGAAGCTGTATCGCCGCTCCAAGCGTCCTCCTTTCAACCTGGTGCATCCACGACGCCTAGTGCTCCTTCTTCATTTGCACCATCCACCCTCATGCCCCCTGCACAGGAGGTGCTCACTGAAATGCCCCAAAGGTATTTCAATCTTTTCTGATGCTCTCTCCATTTTGCAAATGAATGTAGAAATGTTTCACAGTGCAAATGAATGTAGAAATGTTTCACAGATAGATGATGAGTATTTTTCTGATGCTCTCTCCATTTTGCAATCTTTTGTACTTTGTAGCATCGATGATGAAACTTTCCTCAATATCTGTGATATGGATGACATGAGCTTTGGCAACACCGTTTCTGATGTTGATGCAAACACAGTTGATGATGAACTTGGTTCAGATGCTGATGGTGAATTGCCCAGAAGAAGAGGATCTAGGGGAGTCAATTTCACCATAGCCGAGGATGAAACACTTGTGAGGGCATGGCAGGCCATCAGTCTTGATCCTATAAATGGGGATGAGCAATCTGGAGCAACATATTGGAAGCGAATATATGATCATTTTCAGCGCAATAACAAAAGTGGTGTATCTCGGTCTCAAGTTTCTCTCACTCATCGATGGCAAACAATTCAAGTCTCTTGCAGCAAATGGGCATCAGCTTTAGTGCAAGTCGATCGTCTCAATCCAAGTGGTGCAAGTGCTCGAGATAAGGTGATTTTTTTTTGACATTGTTCAGTTGGTTTGTCCACTTTTGATTTGTTACTAATTGAATTTTCTATGCACTGTTGTACAGGTAAACATTGCCCAACAATTATACAAGGGCAACCCCAAGAAGAAAGGTGCAAAGCCCGGGAAAGCCTTCACCTTGCACCATTGCTGGGTCTTGCTTGAGCATGATGAGAAGTGGAGGACAAGAAGCAATGACATACCAACGAAGAGTAAGAAATCAAGTAACTCTTGCTCTCCAATTGAGGATGACTATGTGGATATAGATGACTCTGATGATGAGAACTCCGATGGAAAAAGAAGCCCCACTCCTAGCTCGGCTCCATCAAACAAGAGGCCGCCAGGTAGAAAGGCAGCGAAGGAGAAGTTGAAGAAAGGAGATGAGAGTGCATACAAGGAGTCGGTGGATAACATGATGACAACAAGGAAAGAGCTTGCTGCTGATAGAAAGGAGTTCAAGACTACCAGATGGCTGGAGATCAAAGAAATGGAGGAGAGGAGAGCAGCAGCCGAGGAGAGGAGGGCAGCGGCTGAGGAAAGGAGGGCAGCGGTTGAGGAAAGGAGGGTGGAGGTTGAGGAGGCGGCGAAGAGGCTAGAGCAAGAACAAAAGATCATGTTTATGGATACATCTAACCTTGATCCAAAGGGAAGAGCCTATGTTGAGCTAATGCGTGATCAAGTCTTGGCATCAAGATCTATGGGAGGCTTCATGGGTGGATTTGATGGCAATGGTGGCTTTATGGGTGGATTTGGTGCCAATGTCAGTTTCATGGGTGGATTTGGCGGCAATGGGAGCTCTTCTAACATTGGTGGCAATGGTGGCAATGGTGGCAATGGGACCTCTACTGTCATTGGTGGTGATGATAGTGAAGAACACAATTGATCATGAACTATGACTGCTCAATTTTGTTGAAATTGTGTTGGTTTTTTGCATCATATGGATGAACTATGATATCCGAATTTAAATTTGAATTTCAAAATCATGTAATTCGTATGCCGTGGACTTGGGATTGAGATGATCATTTGCTCGAACAATATCATGAATTGCTAGATGTAATTCGGATTTCATATGGAATGAGCAAAATAAGTTATAGGTATCCAATTTTACATATGCTGCTGGAGAGGAGCACATGAGCTTCTTCAAAATCTTCTCTCTCCTATATGTAAAACAAGTTATAGGTATCCAGTTTTACATATGCTGCTGGAGATGCTCTAAGGTGGTTTATGTATTCGGCACAGTGACGAGATCACGGTGTTAGAATAGTTTTTGTTTTTTGTTTTCTGTTGGGTTATTATTTGACTAACTCGACTACCTATTGCTTCTTAAAGGAGTGTTTATTTTTTATTCAGTGTGGGAGCATCACCATTGCAAATATTGGGACCCTGTTGAAGTGAGGAGAACAAATAAAAAGACAGGGCGGGTAGGGAAAACGTTTGAATTCCTTTGAAATTACAACAGACTAATCCCATTGGATAGTTTTATATTGATGTGTCCTAGACAGCCATGTCGGCATGAAAAGAATGAAATGGTGTTTGAAACTACCCCTCCAACACCTAGTTTCATATTGATATTTCAGGCCATTCTCAGTGGGAGTTTGATAGAGAGTTTCATGGGCAATAAATTCAATGCCACATCAGCATTTTTGATGACTTGACAAAGAGAGAGAAGGTATGAGTTTCATAGGATGAGAGAGGAGTTTCATCCCCATAACACTCATCTGGCACAGTTACCTAGTTTGCAGTCTTGGTAACTGTGCGATGAAACTATGCACTGAGACTAGCCTCATTGGCACCTCGTAGCATTTAACTCCATGACTTGGTATTCGTGCCAGCAGAGTTTTCATCCGGATGAAACTGGTTTCTTCTCTTTCATCTTACTAAGGCCCTGTTTAGTTTGCAAACTTGTCACATCAAATGTTATGACACTAATTAAGGGTATTAAACATGGATTAATGACAAAACCCATTCCATAACCCCAGGTAACTTCGCGAGATGAATCTAATGAGCCTAATTTGGCCATGATTAGACAACGTTGTGCTACAGTAAATAATCTCTAATGATGGATTAATTAGGCTTAATAGATTCGTCTCGCGATTTCCCGTCCATCCGTGTATTTAGTTTTATAATTAGATCATGTTTAGTCCTCTTAATCTTTGATTTAGTTTTGCTACAGTAAATTTCGTAAATTTTCTCACCGAACTAAACAGGCCCTAAGTTTTTGGTCACAGCACCACATTAGTTGATGTGGCAATGTATTTAATGTGCATGAAACTCTTATGAAACTCCCACTGGGATTGACCTAAGAGGGCGTTGCATGTTTTACGGGTGAAGTCTATAAAAAGAAGGAAACATTGGTTAATGGTTATATATTGAAGAAACGCCTTTAATAATTGAGGGAAATAGTGTGTATCTTGTGATGCTTTGAAGCATTTTTAACATTTCATTTACTTTTATTCGCAAAAAGGCATTTTATCTACTCTAGCTCGTGCATACTCTCCCTCCGTTCACAAATATAAGCACTTTTAAAACATCGACACAATCTTCAATATACTTCTTTGACTGATAAAATCTATAAAGGTAAATTACTTTAAATGTAAAGAGATATATACTAAGATTTACGATTTCACGATGCGTCTAGTAACACCACTTCTACATCGGTAATCTTTGTGTTTTTTTTTTGTTATTGATAGCCAACATTAAAAGGTTTGATTTTTCTTTTGCGAAACGTCAAAAAGTTTTGATCGAGGACAAACTAAAGGCACATGTAATTATGGACAGAGGGAATATTCCTCGGCTTCTCCTCCAAAATGTCCTTCATGCATTTCCTCGTCCTACAGACTAGGCAGGCACCTCGGTCGCACCACACTACAGTCCTAGCCGGGCGTCATGTCTCTGACAAGCCCCACCATACCTCTATAACTGGTCTTCATAATCTCGCCCCTAGATTAAACATAAATTCGCCGGGGAACATATTGTTGTCAGTTGTTTGCTAGAGAAGATCCGATAGTGATTATAGATGTCACAAAGAGCACGAATCTCCAGGCTTATCGGAAGCTCATAGTATATACGGTACGTACCACCTCCACATGCTTGCACTGCTGCAAATGTAATAACAAGTACACGTATCAAACATAAGATATTTAGGAGTGTACCATCACCCATAATCATGAGTACGGTATCGTGACAACCAACACTAGCATATGGGGAACACAGTTTGCGTCGACCCAAAAGATAAAATTAACGCAAGCACAAGCACTGCCAGTGCCAGTGGTGATCATCGCTCAGCTTGTCGCGGAGCCTTTTACCCCGTACTGAGAGAGCTTGGTAGCTCTCCTGTACTCGAGGGCGAGATCTTTTTTTCCCTAGGCGTTCGATTGTGCATACATGTGGAGCTCTTTTACGTCTTTTACCGTACTCTATATTATCAATGAGTGGTATATAGTATAAATCTTTATGAGTAAGAGGTAATTTAGTAATTTCACTTGGATGGAAATGAAGTTAGAGATTGGTTATGTAAAAATATATCTCAAGGATCAAAGTAATTTTTCAAAATATAAATATTTTATTGACAACACTTACTTTTTTCCAAAATGCCCATATACTACTATACTACTCATTGTATACTACCATACTATAGTTAAAGTTCCTAGTATATACAATTAATCCCAACCGTAAAATCTTTTTATACTAGTTCTTTTTAGACACCAGTACAATCAGTATGGAGTAAGGTAAAAGATCTCTACATGTGACGTGTCTAGGATGTGACAGGGATCGACCGGTTTTGAGCAGTCCAATACGTACGCGCGATCGCCTCCGTGCCACGCATAATTCTCGCCCAAATGCTCTGCTGACAGCTAAATGATGAGGGATCGATCGATGAGCCATGCATTTTCCCTAGCTAGCACGAAATTAAGGCCCCGTTTAGTTCAAATGGCAAGTTGCAAATTTGTCATTTTTCACTATTCATCAAAAGGAATCTTACATGCATGGAGTATTAAACGTGTGTTAATGACAAAACCCATTCTATAACCCCCGGTAACTTTTCGAGACGAATCTAATGAGCCTAATTTGGCCATGATTAGATAACGTCGTGCTACAGTAAACAATCTCTAATGACGGATTAATGAGGCTTATTCGTCTCGCGATTTCCCGTCCATCCGTGTATTTAGTTTTATAATTAGATCATGTTTAGTCCTCCTAATCTTCGATTTAGTTTTGCTACAGTAAACGGTAACTTTTTTTTTGCCAAATTTGAGGGCCAACTAAACAGGCCCTAAGCTTGAATCTCTTTTTAGTTTCTCGCATGACGAGACGCGCGCATGCAGAGCAAGGTGGAGAGGATCGACGCCACGCCATTGCCGGGGCCAGCAGGAGAGAGAGAGAGAGCCAGGCAGGCAATGGCCGGCGTCAAATCAGCAGGCTGTGCGCCTCGCTCGGCGCTCCAGTTCGATGGAGGGCCAGCTGCTGCATGGCGTAGGGACGATCGGAACAGGGAAGGCCTGACACGAAAGTGAAAAGCCTGAGGGTGGGCCAATGGCGACGCCCCACGCCGCTGCACGGAGATCGCGCTACAGTAATCCTTGGGGCGCCAATTATTGACTAGCTCTGGAGCTCAGCCAAGAGAGATCAACCACCTACTGATCAAACACTAATTATTTCTCTCTCTTCGCCTCTTCTACTGTTGGTGGCGGTCTTTGGGGATGGATCGGCGGCGGTAGTCTCGGGGCATGCATGAGCTTGGTCTTGGGGCCGGGTGGTGGGGTCATGGTGAAATGTTCTATTCTGACCCATTTGGAATCAAGATTCGAATATGTATTTTTTTTCTTGGAGAACATCCAAATATGAATTCTAAAATATGGTTATTCATAGCACACTACTCCCTCCTTCCAAACAAAAAGTCATTCTAGAAATTCTAGTATTGATTAACAAGGAGGTAAAATGACATTGATTGCCCCTCATTATTAACTCCTAATTATTAACCACATGTGGCACAAATTAATTGCTGCATGTGAATGTAGATAGTAAATGAGTAAATATAGAAAAATGACTTTTTTAAAATCCTAGAATGACTTTTTTTTGGACAGAAGAACCACATACTCTCCATTTGGTCGTCTCCCCTCCTGCAAACTCGATGGATACATTGCATCTGCCTGGGGTCCACTCGTCAATCTCACATCCGTAGTCATTTGCATCCGCTCATGCAACCAACCAAACATGTTCACGCAGATCACTGCATCCGCTCATACAACCAACCAAAAACAGTCCATCCCAAGGTCATTGTATCTACTCAGCCTACTTTCGCAAATACAAGATACGGTATAGGCATACGAGAGTCCATGCGACCAAACAAACACACCTAGGTACCGTGACCGATCGAGCAAGTAAACATGGTGAAGTAAACATGGTGGACTGGCGAGGCTATTGCTTCGCTCCTTGGGGATTAAGGAAACTATCGCCTTAAATTACAAACGATTCGATACAAAAGTCAAACTAGTCAGCATTGGAGTTGAGTTAGGCTCTGTCCCTTCCTTAGCTCCTCCATGGAGGTTGACCATGTTCTCTTCCAAAATTAAAATTGTGATATTCATCGTGGAAATGGAATAGTCAGCGTTGTTTATACTGTTAAAATACATGCATGCTCTGTATGTCATGGCACGACAACTCTTACAACCTACCCAATGGATTAAAACAACCCTTTTTACTATCTGAAACATTTCGAGTGTGGTAGATAAGTAGATTTACCTAATAATAGAAGAGTGCCAATAATAGAGATCCTAGGTAGAGCCTGTAAGATAAAAAAATATCTTTAATTTAGACGCGCACGATACAATACCACCTCTAGTCAAGAATAGAGGACGTTTCTCGACTACTAGTGGTAGCACTTGCTTGCTTAGATATAGCTTCTTGGGCTTAAATTTCGCATGGATTTCTTAACCAAATATTGGCTCTAGCGATCCATCCACTTGCAAATATATATCTACACTTGCCTTGCTTCCTTTAGCAGAGTTCTACTCCTACATGCATTGTTTTTAGCAGAGGATCCCATCTACATTTTTAATTAGGGGCTGTGGCCGTCTGCTTTGTAGCTTAGGGAAGGTACGGTGCATGCATGAGACGAGCACGGCTCGGTAGTTTTTTTTCCATGAATAAAAAAATAATCCACCGGTAGACGTTTTTTTTTTCTCTCTGATATAAAAAATAATCCACCGGTCGAGTCCAACCTCGCTTTCGCTTTCGCCGAGCTCTCTTCTCAGCCCAGCTAAACCCCTCATTAAACAAAGCGGGGATTAGTGGTGGGTGGGCGCGCGTGACGCTGCTGCTGCATCGATCGTACAAGTAATTTTCTATTGCCCCCTTGACATGAACCCCCATTATCCTATTGACACTGCGATTAGCGCCCGGGGAGGAGCTTAATCGCGCCGTCCGGGGGGTCTTAGTTTAGTTAATTAATCACGTCCCGTCATAGGCTCATCGCACGCTCGCGACTTTACCTGCTTTGATCATTTCCGGTGTGCCATTTTTTTACTTTCTTTTTTTTTTTACTTTTTGCTTCTAACAGTGCGTATGGCCTCTGGGCCGTCCAGTAATCGTTGTTAATTAACATGATCCTTGGGGTAAAATAGTTATATTGTTGTGTGGTGATTTTTTTAAAAGCGTCGAATTTTAAGAAGTCTCGAGGTCCAACATGCACGCAAACGAGATGTGTACATGTTGTATGTACGTGTAGCCTGTCACTCTATGGGCTTTGTGCCGACTTGCAAGGACTATCCATGTGGGGTCTAGTAATTATTCAAAAAATCCATGTGGGGTCTCTAGTGTAGTACGAACGGTGTACGTGCACTGTTGATACATGTGCGTTCAGAACTACAGATACATGGGAGGCGTACGTGATGGCTTCTGGATCTGGACAATCTTCCCAGCGGACAGCGCGAATATTATAACGCGCACGTATAATAATACGCTTGGCAACACAAAATACAGTACATGATTTTTCAGACGTATTTATACCGGGTCTAGGACTCAAATCCAAATAGTAGATATGCTCTAGCTATGCTCGGTTCACAAGATATGTCACGCGTCACTTTTATTTAATTTGCCTGCTCGTGTTTATGCGCTTCTCGGTTTTCCTTCGAGCTGTGATGAGTCTGTGGTGACTTTGAAATTTTCATGATACTATGCACACGATCCCTACAATTAGGAGGTAGGTATATACAGTAACTGCTTGGGTAAATAATATTTAGATATTCATGGTTATATATTCTTTATTACAATATATTTATAAATTGAGAAATTTTATGCGATCATGGAAATATATTTGGAGGTGAATCTAGTCTGACTTTCACACTTTCAAAAGTTATCAGTAATAGTCATAGTTTCACAATATTCGCCACATCTTGTCCATAGCATTAAAAGATAGATCAACAAATTAAATATCCCCTCTATTTTTCATTTACATGTCATATTAGATTTGTCCTTGGTCAAACTTGACCAACTTTGACCAAGGTTATAGATAAAATTATTAACATTTACAATACCTAATTTGTTTCATTGAATCATGAGATATATTTTTTCACAGTACAAACACAAACACTCACACGCACGCACACTCACCTCTATGAATACACGCATGCAAACCCTATCCCTATAAGCACCTCCGAGAGACTAGGCTGACTGTTCCGTTCTTAGATTGACGAAGTCACCACCCAGGTGGCCAAGTTCCACCACAAGGGAACCTAGGTAACTAAGCTACGCTTGTTCCACAAATCATGAGATATATTTTGATACCAGGGATGTTAAATAGCATAATTGTTGTTATATTTTCTATAAAACTTGGTGGCCAAATTCTACTTAAAACAAACCTATATGGGGACGCGTAAAATGATAATGGCATATTTCCGACTAGCCTTAAATAAAAACAAAGAGTATCAGAACAATAACTTAGGCCCTGTTTAGTTCGGCAAGTTTCGCTGGCAACTGGCAACTTTTTTCACCATGTTTTCCCGTGCCCCCTCTCACAAACACGTTTCCCAATGGCAACTTTCTTCACCACTTTTCATCAAACTTACCCAATTAAACAGGGCCTTATTGCATTGTCTGTCCACCGTGCATAGAGGTACGTGCCAGTGCCATCATGCTGAGGATTTTACCCAAAGAACAAAACAAAGGAAATGCATGCATGCATGGGGAGACACAAGCCAGCTCTGTCATATACACCGAGACAGCATGCAGGACGAGAGAGCAACGTGAATGCACGAGGATACAGAACACCGAGCTGGCAAAGTTAGCGCGTGTAGGGGAGGCAGCTGCCAGCTGGTGGCTACTATGTAACAGCGGTTGCACGACGGGGAGCAGTACGGGGTACTGCCGCTGTGCTCCCCTCCGTGTTTCCGTTCCGTTCCCACACCCATGTACCTGCATCTTGCAGTGACCCGCCCGTTAATGCTGGCTCGGCAGTTGCACGATGTGGGGCTCGTTTTCAATCCGGCGAATCCAATCGTGCCGTTCAGGACCGGACGATGATCGTCTCCTCGTCGGCGGGCAGTTTATCCGGCGACGACGGTGGGAACACGGTGGGGGCGAGAGAGGATAGCTTGAGACCAAGAAGGCGTGATGCCGTCACGCCGCGGTTGTTTGGTTTGAGAAATGATATAATCAGGGGCGAATTTAAGGTAGTTTATCGGGTCAGCCGACCCGATAAAATCCTATAAACTCTATAGAAAAATCATTGTTCATATTATTGATATGATGATTCCGTCTGCCAATGAAACTGACCCCGATGCTCTAGATCTCTACATTCGTTGTCCCTGGATACAATCAGAGAAGTAGTTTAGTTATAATTAAATTGGATAAGTTATCTTCGAAATGAAGCAAACCGGTTTTACGGTTTAGTCCTATCATGTTACATGGAAGTAGGTAGCTCAGCAAAAAATAGCAATAAAAACAGTTTGTCCTTGATTTTGCCTGCCAACGATTAAAGCTTGCAAAACTCGACTAAACCAAGTCAAGAAGATATCATGTTTCTAATAAGGTGGAAGACTTTGTCGTCATTGCCACCCGTTGCCGGCCGGTAATCCGTAGTGAAACCTCAGTTACTTTGCCTGTGATCACCGAACAGAGAAATCGGACAAAGAGCCTGTTCGGCTGGTCTGATGAACAGTACTCGGCTGGCTTCTTTCCGCTTATTTCCTCTCACACAATACTATTTATTCTACCAGTCAAGCACTATTCATTCTACCAGCCGAACAACCTCAAACTTTCAAACACTACAGGCCGCCCATGCTTTCTACTAATGCCCTCCGTCCGTACATGCGCCTCGGTTCTGTTACGAGACCGTACAGCACCAATTCTCCCACAAAAGCTGATAATTGCTAGGCGTACACGTGGCTTCGGTTTTCATAATTGCAGCAGACAAAACTTTCTTTTGACTGTGGGCCTGAAACATGATTTTCTTGCATAGAAGTGCTCGAGCATTGGTATCCGCAGCATTTTTGGTTCGTTTTATATTATTATCTACAATGCTAAAGTTACAAAAGAAAATCTAGGTTGTATATGCATATACATATAAGGCCTGTTTAGTTCAGAAAGTTGCCGAAAAAAATTGTCATTGGGAAGCGTGTTCTGTAAGAGGGGACACGGTTGTCAGTGTGAAAAAAGTTACCATTTTTTGGCAACTTACCACAATCTAAACAGGGCCATATTTCTCCTTGGCCACGAGCACTATATATAGTTTGTCAAACTAACCGATAAACACCACAAATGGAGTTTTAATGTCACAAATCTAATTCCCCAACTGCTATTTTCTTGAAAATTTAAACTTAGCAAATATGGCCCACTAAAAATAGGTGGAACATTTAGCTTTATAGATTGCAATAGAAGAATAAAATGTCAATGTTGACACATATACTGAACTTATCTACAACTTACATGTCACCCATTTTTCAAAAAGGACAATGAATATATTCATTTTGCCACCTGACATATGTATGTTCGAAAAAGAAAAGTATGAAAACGATAAAGTTATAAAATTGTAAAAGATGAGATACCATATATGACAATTCAACACATCGTGTAAAAAAATCATTCTGGAAGCCTCGTGAGCAAAAAAATTGTCACTATTAGTAGGAGCCCCGTAAATTGATCCATTATGCTTTACCACAAAATGATCTAAGGAATTGCCATTCATTGTTCCCAAGTGGAATATCTAAGAGCAAATATCACCATAGGACAGGAGAGAGTTGATATGTCAAGTACAAGTATTAGTCATGACATAGAAAAAAGATTGTTATACCCAATTCTCATGGAGACCTGACTTGGCCTTCGACAAACTTGATAAATCTTAGTTTATGTGTTAATCCTAGGCTAGGGTTGGGCTAGGTTTCTTCCATAAGTCCAACACAAGAAACCTAGCCCAAATATATCTCAAGAATAATATATACTCCACTACAATTTTGATGGCCCAACTAAGTATATATTCATCTAACCAACTCAAGCTAAATAGTGACTGGATATAGATAATCCCTTGTTATAAACATTTAAAGTAGATACTGTAAAATTTATTATATTCCACCAGTTGATCACACATCACATAGATAATCTACTATCGAGATGATAAAGGAGTACAATTTCCATATATCGCAGAAAGCCTATATTGTAGATCATGGTATTCATACCAGTGAATGCCATCTGATATCAAATGATTTACTTCTACAAGCATATATTATCAATCATTAATTTCTCTTCAAAATTTCCGAGTTTGATAGTATACAAATAACTGTATACCACCTATTGGATGGTGCATCTTAAAGATAATATACTTCTAAGACGATATATGAGCATCCTTTCCTCAGGATTTTCAAATCGGATATCACATAGATGTTTGTATGCCAACAATGAAAATTGCCCCTTCACGACAAATAATCTATTTCTACAATTGTAAATGACTTTCTTTTTCTTAGGATTTGCAAATCGGATACCGTGTAGATGATTACATGCTGTCCATGATGTGCCACTTCATGGAAAATAATCTATTGCTAAAATTATAAATGAGTTTTCTTTTCTTAGATTTGCAAATCAGATACCGCGTAGATGATTACATGCCATCCATGATGTGCCGCTTCACGACAAATAATCTACTGCTACAATTGTAAATGACTTTCCCTCCTTAAGATTTGCAAATCAGATATTGCGTATATGATTGTATGCCAGCCATGAAGTGCTGCTCCACGGCAAATAATCTTCTGCTACAATGATAAATGAGTATCCTTGTCCTCAAAACATCAAAACCGGATACCATGCAGACCATTCTATGCGAATAACTACACGCCGCCCCATCGGGCTATATAAATCGGCATAAGGGCCAATTTTACAATAAGAAGAATGAAGAATATTGTGTTATTGGGCAGAAGTACAAAGGTTGGTAGGGGATTCCAACTAGGTGAAGGTACTAGCAGTTGATCTCTACTCCTTCAAGGACAAATAGATATCAAAATATATAGAGTGATCCTCAGAAAGAAGGTATGTTTCATCTCATATATATTTTTAGAAGAATTTGTTTAAACACATTTTGACCATTTCATGGCATTATAATAGCACTATGTGCTTCTATCTATCCTTTGTCCTTTGGAACCTGTGCCTAGAATTGTGGTGGAGTGTATTATAGTTTACTTTTCTAGAATCCGAGTATATTTGGAGTCAGCAATTACTTATAAAGTAGGTGTGGGTGGATCTTCACTGACACCAAAGAACCGAACCACCGATATTCTCGATTTTTGGTGTTTGGTGTTTTTTGGTCGGTCCGGTTTTTGGTTTTACGTTCTTTGATGTTCTGATTCAGCTTCGCTCTCCAGGCCTTGTACACCAAAAAGTTGAAGCAACTAAACTTTGCACTGCCACAGCCCATAGCCACCTCATAGTTCGAACATCTCTGCCCACAAACAGAGTGAATGACCCAAGTCTTCTCTCCGCTCCACAGAACATAGGCGTCTCGTCCCCTTCCACGGATCTAGTTCCTCTCACATCTCGCTCTCAATCTTGATCTGTCTGGTCTCCTACCTTCCAACTTTCACGTCAAATTTCAAGCTGTTGCGGTGGCTCATCTCATCCGTGCTGGCTCTCTCATCATCGCCACTAGGAACTCCCCGAGCTGCAACGCATGGAACAAGGGATGGCAGCCGTCGTGTAGGGTGCTGCGAGAATCGGCATCAACTGTGCAGGCGACGAGCGAGGGCCGGCAGGAGCTGTGTGTTAGGGTGGGAACAAGGCGGGGAGGGACAAGGGCCTGATATGCTTGACAGGGGGAGGGTGGGATTCGCCCTGACTCCGGCCTCAACGGATCCCCGGTCCCATCGGGGCCCTGTGGAGATGCCGCACGAGGTGGTGACAGTCGGGCGGGGGCAAGGTGCGGAGGATGACTACAGGGGTAAGAAGTGTCAACGACGGTTGGTGGGGCGAGGTGTCGAGGCAGCGATGATGGAAGTCGGGGGCGTGTGCCATCGGAGACCGTCGGCGAGGACTTGGCTTGCTCGCATGACCTATTCGGTGCTCAGGGTGTCTCTTGATTGTGTGCTTTTTTTTACGCTGGCTCTCGACCTCTCGTATGCTTTGCATCACACAGAGCCTGGTGGCGGCCGCCGCATGAGTCAGCAAGGGATAGGAGTATAAGTAGGGTTTCTTGGGCAATATATATGGCATGTGAATATGGGCTATTGTTGGGCTGTATCATATGGGCCAAATTTGTGCATGGCAGCTAATCACGGTCCCGAACAGAGCGCCGCGGGTGAAATTTAATCCTAGTCCCAGCCTCGCTAAGTTTTGGGCCCCCGCCCCGTTAGCCCCGCGGAGAGAAATCTGTCTCTGTCCTCGTCTGGTTCGGGGCGGATCCCGACCTCATGGGGAATTCTGCCATCTTGAGCTATGTGGCCGAGCAACGAGCGCATATTTGCCGACGACCATGAAGTTCACCGAACACCGAACACCGCCCCGAGCAAACTGACACCGAACTCCGTGATTTCTCATTGGCACCGATTGGTTTCCAAATTGTGCCACACCGAATTTCGATTACACCGATCAAGCGGAACCAAATTTGTCGGTGACACAGCATAGCCCTATTATAAAGTGTCAAATACTCATAGAAAGCACGATTTTTTTAAGAAAAATGTTGAAACTCTTTTCACTTGAGGAAAAGCATCGACACTACTGGAGTATTTTTTACATGTATACTAATATATAATTTTAGTATATTAAAAAGGTATATGTCAAATATGCCCACGCGAGGCTTATGCACGTAATGAAATTGTAAAAATGGCACGCTCAAAAAATAAATGGGCCATAGGAAAAGACGGACGGTGGCACTCCTGAAGTATTCAAGAAGGGGACCAAACGTTGGCACATCCTCCAATACAATCAACAAGACAAAGAGAGAGGTAAGAGAGAGAAAGAGAGGTCGGAAAAAAATAAAATAAAATAGAGTTGGTATAGGATAGGACAGGGGCTCAGGGAAATACACGCGCTCTCTCTCTCTCTACCTCCCTTTTCTCACTCCAAAAGCAAATACACGATGGCCGTGAAAAGTTTTTCGCCCAGCATTAAATATAGAGAATTTCATATATATATAGAGTACTAAATTAAATCTATTTGTAAAATCTTTTTACAGATGAGTGCAACTTTGCGCGATGAATCTAATGAGCATAATTAATCCATGATTTGCTACAGTAATGCTACAGTAACCATCCTCTAATCGTGTGATCAAAGGCCTCATTAGATTCTTCTCCGAAATTTACCTAAGGGCGTGGAGGTAGTTTTGTAAACTGCCTTTATTTAATATCCGAATTAATGGTCAAAGTTACATTTAATACTCCAAAAAATTTTCCATCCTCCAACTAAACACGGCCCTGGTCTCTCTCTTGCGCTGCTGCTGTTAATGGTACAGCCTTTGGCTTGGTGGAGAACCAGATGCCTTTGATGTGTGAGTGGTTGGTGTTTCCTTCTCTCTCCTTTAATTTTTTTTTTGCCCTGCGATTTCTTCTTCGCCCCTATCTCATCTCTCGGGAGAATTGCTGCTGGGCTGGGGGGACGAGGAGAGAGAAAGTGGTGGTGGGTAGATAGCAAGCCAACAAAATCAGCAGCCCCATTTCTTCCCCTTTCCTCGCCTCTCCTCTCCTCTCCTCTCCTCCCTCCCCATCTGCTTCCAGCGGCACCCCCCCTGCAGGAATCGAGGCCTCCCACCACCACAGAGCTCCGAGATCCTCAGCCTCCTCCTCCTCATCTGCTCGCTGCGTGGATCTGCCGGCGGGATGCTCGCTCCGGCACGCGCGCGGCCGGGGGAACGGGTGTGAAGAAAGGTGAGAGCGGCGGGGGGAACTTTGGTGTCTGCTGTTCTTCCGAGTTCTTGATGCGTGATTTCTTTGGCTGTTCTTGGCTCCCTCTACCTGAATCGGCGGGGGGATTTTCTTGTTCTTGCGCGTCGCTTCCCGTTTCTTCTCTCGCCGCCGGAAGACTGGCTCTGCGGACTGGATCTCTCATCGGGAGTTGGGATTTTTCTCGCATCTCTCTCGCTGCTGTGTGAGTTCTAGATCTCCGCTGTTTTTTCGCTCCTCACCTGATGCGCGTGTTGTTCTTGGCTACCGGCAAAGATTCTCCATCCCTGCGTCTGCTTTCTCTAGATTTGGTGCGGATTAGGCCCCGTGCTCGAGCTCCTGTGCTCCCATGGCTCGTCCTTCCCCAAGCCACAGAAATCCCGATTAGGCCAGCGATTAAGCAGTAGAAAAATCTTTCCTTTGCTTGATTTCTCACCGTATTTTCTCGTTAATAAGCCTGCTTTCCTTTTTTTTTCTTTCGCTATTTATTTCCCCATCAAGAAAGCACTACCATACAAGCTACCCCTCCAGTGCTTGGTGACTGTTCATGTCTCGTGCACTGCTGCTCCCTTTATGCGAATCCGTTGAAAGAGCTGCATGATCCGTGTTGGCTTCTCCTTAATCTGCTCCTGGAATAGCCTCTCCACTTCTTGCCGTCGGATGATATTTCATGTGCTCTGAGCTAGTCTGAGAGCAGCTTCCTCCGAGCTTCTTCTCTCCTTCCTCCCATCCGTATCCCTTCTGCAGCATCTATCTACATAAAATCATGCTGTTAGATTCCCCTAGAACAGCTCGTTTGAGGTGTGGACATGAAATGACATGAGGCTTGGTTTCTCTCTGCAGGTGCCTGATGAGGTAGTGGGCGGCCAAAGAAGCAAAGTTTCTTGCTCTCCACCTGTTGAACTCACCAACTTGGTATGCTGGAGTGCAAGGATAAGAGCAGGCCCAATTGCTTCACAGCTCTTGGGTTCTTGGCGCCGACTGTAGCAGCAGCAGATCTGGGGGGAGCACCGAAGGCGTTCATCAGATGTTATCCAGTGAGCACCCTTCAGGCCCCTCATGTTCCGACAAGTCTGCTGGCCCGGGTGTGAGCGCTGATCCGGCGACGTCCGCGGCGGAGGTGCCGACGAGCCAGGATCCCAGAGATCTGGTCCAACCGTATCCCAAGTTCTCTATAAGGTGAGAAAGAGATACACATATACCTTTGATTATCTAAAAAAACATATACCTTTGATTCAGTACCTTGGGGATGGATTATTTTCGGTGTTTAACTTCTTGATGCTGGATCTCTGTGTTTCTGATGCGGCGAATAATTATTGGCTGCTGGTTTGAGGGGTCTGATTGGGTATGAATAGTTGCTTTCAGGGTTAATCCGTGTTATTGTCCAGAGGTGCTTAATTAGTTTAATTTTTTGTTGATTATATAAAAAGTGGCCTTTTTTCACCCCCCAAGAATCTGAAATTAAAAGGATGCTCCCTTGATGAATCTTTGTCCACTGCCCACTAATGTTTTTTTCCATACATGGTGGTTCTGTGATAAACAGGCAGGCGACATTTTTTTTTTGAGATTTCAGTTTTGATATGACAGCATGCTCAGTAGGTCCATGTTGATGTTGTTTTTCTCTCTTCTGTTCAACATATTGCAGAGGGTTTGAATCTTATACAGTTTGGCAACACTATACATTGAATGTTCGTCATCTATATACGTGTTAGCATATGCTAATGGCTCCATGTTTCTGTCCCTATTTTCAGAGATTATGTTTTTGCTTCAAGGAGCAAAGGCATCAAGAGAAACTGGCCATTCCATCCACACTCGTTGCAGCTGTGCCTGAAACGTGGTCTGAAGGATCCACTGCCTCCATTTGAGCCACCTGATTTGATACGTTCACAGTCATTAAATACTTTAACAGACTTTGAGCAATCTGCTGCGTGTTCAGAAGCCACTGCTAGTGTTGGTCTGGTGAAGACTACAGATGCTGGGTCGTCAAATGAGGATACAAGTGATATCAACTTCCAGTCATGCCAACCAGTAGATGAGTCACTTGGACCTTCTCCATACACATCACCGGAGGATGGGAAATCTAGTATCGACCAAGTGGGGAGTACAAACGAATCAGACCATGCTGATGAGGCTATACCAATAGAGCTGCAAGATAATAGCTGTACAAAAGCAAGTCGACGATCTGAGGTTGCTGTGCCCTCGTGGCGGTCGAGAACTCTTGACTCATCGTGTGAGCCATCTGAGAAGAAGAGCAAGTTTGTGGTCAAGTTTGGCAACCCGGCTGATATTCGGCGGACAGAAGACATAGCTTCTAACTCTAGCTCGGTTTCAGATCTGATGGCTTCAAAGACTTGTCCTGTTTGCAAAGTGTTTGCTTCCACTTCGAACACCACATTGAATGCCCACATAGACCAATGTCTTTCTGCTGAATCTAATACTGAGCTTGTTGAAACAGTCCTTGTGAAACCCAAAGTGAAGCCAAGGAAGAAGCGATTGATGGTGGACATATACAAGACTGCCCTTCCATGCACCCTTGAGGATCTTGATCGGAGGAATGGCACTAATTGGGCAGTTGAGTTGGCTATGTCCACAGTGAGCAAAGAAGTTTGCACTGAGAACCAAAGCCCAGAAGTGGTACCATTTGACCGAAGAGATGATGAAAGAGAAGGAGATGTCTATGTTGATTCTAACGGCATAAAAATTAGAATTTTGTCGAAGTGTAGTGATGCACCTTTAGTGTTGAGGGATGATCATGGTTCTAGGAAAGTTGCAAAGCATGAGACTGGAAAAGGTATACTGATGGGCAAAAAGATACTGAAGTCAAAACTTTTGAAGAATAAGAAGCTCAAGATGCATGGAAAGAAATACAACAAAACAAACCATTTGAACTCCCAGGTAGTGTCTTTTAACTTGCTCTACAGTTTGTTTTTTCGCTCTAACTCCAGTACTGTGTTTATTGACTGGGTTAGTCTGATCACGCACCATTATTCCATGGAGTGCTCATTATCTATCAGGCCTCTTAGACTGCAGTTTGTAATGTTTGGACTTCATGTGGTTATATGTTTTATAAACCTGCTACCTGTTATGTCAAATTTTAACTCCGTGTGTCATAGAAGATTTGTAAGAATAGAGATTAGACTTGGATATGTAGCTGTTAACTCACAAATGGAGTTGCACGGGTATAGGGACCAGTTTATCTTAACTATGGAACCCATTGCCTAATTACTACTGAGTCCTTTTGTTTCATTGAAGATAACAGTGGCTATGGTATTTTACTAAAAAACACTTTCAGGTCCTGGAGGCAACTTTCTTTAAAACTTAAATTTCCTGAACTGTGTTGAGTTCTGCATGAAGTTTAGTTATGTTCGATATTAGTTTAATCTGTCATGTTTTGGGGTGGCTGTGAAGATCTCTTATTTTTTAGGTGTAAAATGTTCCTCGGTTGCATATGATAATAGTCGGTTCTGCAGTCGATCTCATTCATCTGTTTTTTTATTTATTTGCACCTTTGATTTATGGCTGTGAGATATATACAGGTTCCAGCATACCCACATGACGATATCACTGAGGAAACCTCCAAGGAGGAGCGGTATGCACGAAATCCTTCTGAAAACACCAGCAATTGTAGACCTGCGACTATGCGGCAGTGGGTGTGCTCCAAACGCTCAGATATTGCCAAGAATTTTGGCAGAAAGTGTAGTGATAAAGTGGCATCTGGAGCACAGAAATCAGATAGGAGCAGCATGTTCGGCTTTAATGATTCTCAAAATCCTGAAAGTCCTGCTGGGGTGTTTTCCTCTGAGTCACTAGAAGACATGGCCACTACTTCAGAAGCCACTGGTGTTGAGCAGAGTAATGCAAGATTGCTCAGATCAATTCCTACATGGTCGTCAAAGACCCCTTTGCAGAGTGGCATCATGCCAAAAGTACCTAGATCAGCTGCAACTCTTGCAAAGAGGAAAATTAAGGAGATTGGAAGGAGAGAAGCTAATAAATTAGATAATTACGATATACTGAGGAATCCAACCTCAATGAAAAGATCTGAAGCTAGGAGTCTTTCCTTCTCCACTGCAGGACCAAGCAATGGACCAAACAGGTTAGTGCCTACATCTAAGAAGATCCGGAAGCATCGATCTCTGTTGAGGACTGGCAAGCGGGCATTTTCATCTTCTAGTAGTAGGCTAATTCATGGTTTTGGCCAAGGCCATGAACCTGCTGCCAGACATGCAAATAAGAAATTCAGGGTTACTAACAATGAGGGCCCCAAGAAGTTTGTGAAGCATACTGAAGAAGAGGATACTGCAGATAATGACTTCTCTTTTGGAAGTGACATGCCAGAATCGGGACAGCAGGATGATCAATATGATGTGGCACAGGAAACTGAGGGTACACCAATGGATTATGAAGGTGAAGAACCTGACACTGATGTGCCATATGATTCAGTATCCAGAAGTAATCCTGCTGACTGCCAAATAAGCGATGGTTATCTGAGTCCTGAAAATAACAGAGCAGCAGATGATGTTTTAGCTGAAGGCTATAGTGTAGCCGTGGAGGATCCGAGCTCCAGTGAGCAATTAGCACATCATGGCCATGAGTCCAACAGTGCTGTCAATAATGAGACGGAGGAATGGCAGATAGATCTGGCTTCAACAAAGGAATCTAGTGCCTGCTTGACTAATAACAGGGACATGGGTCCTGGAGCTCCTCAGGATAACTCATCAATAACGTCAAATAGAGAGGACTCTAACCAAGAGCATGGTTTGCCACTTGGACAGGACTCACTGGATTCTCCTATTTCGACTGCATCAACTATGTCTCCTCCAGCTGCTTTGAAGGATTCAAGGATCAATGAATCAGAACCAGGTCCATCTATTGGTAGAACTGTTGAAGAGCAAACCACTGGGAGCTTAAATAAAGAAACCAAGTCTATGTCTATAACAAGAGAAGCTGAACAGCTGCCCAGCGAGAAGCCTTTTTGTTGTTCTTGCAGGGAGAGCATTTCCAGAGAGCCTTATCAAAGCTCAGGAGCCAGACCACCAACGCTGAGTTTTACTGGAAAGCAGGTTCCACAGTTGCACATTGGTTTAAGGGCATCATCATCTTTCAGCACATATCAAAGAACCAGCACAAAGCCCAATCCTTGCATAGACTCACATGATCATCCTTTAGCGGCTAAGGTTTCAGCTGAATCTGCTATGAACCTCCCATCTTATGCAACAGATTGTATGAGCCCATCATTACAAACTCAGCTTCCTTCACCATCAAATCCTATCTTGAGACTAATGGGGAAGAATTTAATGGTGATGAACAATGAAGAGAGCGTGCATCCTCAAGCACCAGGTTCAGACTACTTATTGAGAGGGAATTATGCGTCCCCTGTTGGTTTTGTGCCTCCAAACTACCAACATATCAGTAATTCAGCATTTATCAATACACCTCCAACCACAGCCAGTCACCAAATTCCTCTACCGAGTGTTCAGGCTGGCAGCTTTGTTGGTCCTCCATTGCACAGTGGTTCTGGGATGCATTCTGACCATCATGCCCAGCAGAAGCCCTACAGAAATATTGTGCCAGTCATGCATCATCCAACTTACATGATGAAAGAAGTGATTGTGATTGATGATTCACCTGAACGCAGAAGTGAGCCACCAGTTAGCATGCTTCTCCCGCCTGCCCAATCTCCGACAACAATGCCGATACTAAACACTATGCCGGCCCGGCCATTTTACTGCCTTCCATCACAAAGCCCAATTTTGCCAAGGGATAGGGCTGTTGGATCCATGCCTCTATACGCAAACGTTGGCTCAATGGTTGGTGTCGGCTCATCAAGTCAAGGAAGCCAAACAGAAGTAGCCAATCATTACATGCAAAATCCGTTCTTCGTCCAGTCTCAAACTGGTTACATGAACCCGCCGGTGTACTATTCACAGAATTTGCGGCGATAGTTTCTCAGTAGCTCAAATGACCAGGAGAACTCCATTTAGCTTGCCGGTCATCACTGTGAAAGTGGGGGTGATGAGAGTTTCGTGATGGGTCTAAAATGCTGAGATTAGTGAAGCTTCATGAGATGCCTGACTTTCATGAGGATTTTCAGATAGGTTGGTTCTTTAGTTTTTTTTTTTCCCTTAAAGGTAAACATGTTTGCCATCAAAAGTATTTTAAGTACATCCTGCAAAGTTGCAGTAAATTATAGTATGCAATTCCCAATAGTTCCCCAAAGGAATATATCTCAGTATTTATCGAAGAAACTAACACCTTACATTCTCACTCTGTTATGTGAATGCTCATCAGCTCATTATGAGTGTTGACAGTTGATGCAAGCCTAAAATAGTGACATTGCACTGCATTGTACTAGAAAACCGACAGGGCTATTTTCTATAGATATGTGTCGAAAAGGTTTTTCCTAGTGAACCAACATCTGTATTTTGTTCCAAATGTTATAAGCCAATTTAGAAGCTTTTCAAACCCTTCATGAGGCCAGTTGAAGTTAGGCGGAAAATATCACTTTCGTGCTCTTTATCGAAACACTCTTAGATAGCCGGCCTGAGTAACAGCAACAATGAAAACCTTGTGTATTGTTTCACCATTTCATTGTGTCTCGCAGCCTCTTCAGATGGCCTTGTATGTAGAATTTGAATGCTAGCAATGCTTCATATATCAAGATCGTCTTAAGAACAAGTAACCACATGTGATACTAGAGAACACAAACCCAACAGAGCTCTGAAAAGGCGCTTCTTTTTTTTGCTTGGTAGGGGCCTAGAGCTATGCTGAGTTTGGAACTCTTGGATGGGAGTCGTATGCTGTTTAAGACTATCAGTCTGTAGGCACCGTTTGGCACAGCTCCTTGCGACTTCAGCTCCTTGCTGCAGTGCGCAAGGAGCTGGAGCTGGTGAAGCCAAAAATTGTGGCTTCACCCAGCTCTGTGAGAGGAGAGAGAGAAACAGCTCTAGTGAACAGTAGCGTGAATAGTGTATTGTCAGGAGGAGCTGAAGCTGGTTGAAGCTGTGCCAAACGGGGCCGTGCAGTGGCCTTAATGTTTAGCCTCGAACAAAGATGCACAATGTGCCTGGGTTGAAAGAAAAAAAAAACCTCGACCATTGGGGGAAGACCTCCCGAAGGCACTGTGAATCTGTGATTAAGGTAGAAGACAACCTCAATCACAGATTGAGAAAACCCATATCGGCGAGGGGATTTTTCAACACATCTCCGTAAATTCGTTTTCATTGGGATTCGAACCCGGGCCTGCTAGGTGCTGCTCAGGTACATAAACACTCAGGTAGATAAACGGGGTTTGATGGCTTTATCAGCTTTTGTTCTTTGCAATGTTTTGACATATTCAAATGGCCTGTGCTAACTCTGCAATGTAAAGGTTCGGTACATAAGTACATTCTTTCCTGCTTGGCGTTATGCATGCGTATGCCCAAGGGGGGTCAGTAGGAACAATGTGAAGGCACGATCACCCCCGCCCTGCTTGATATGCCGCCGCCCGCCATGGTCGCCGGCGCCACGAACACCTTGCACTCACTGCTTCGCCTTCCTCTAGTGGCAGCGGCACCATCCATGAAACCATTTCCCCGACCCCTTCCTCCATCACCTCGGTCTGCCGGTGTCGTTATGCTAAGCCGTTGCGGTGAGCTCGCGATCGTCACGGTCAGGGAGCTTTCAACAGCTTTAGTTACCGGCAGAATCATGAAAAGTCAATAAACCCAAAGCTGCAAAGGTGGGGACACCGGCGAAATCAAACCGCTGCTAGCAGGCAGCCTACGCACGTGCCCCTGCAGATGTTGCCGCTAAACATCCTCCAAACCTTAATCTTACCGAAACTGGTTGTCGAGGAGGGGTGAAAAAAGAAGGATGGTTGGGAGACGAGAAGTGGTGGTGGCAATGGCATAGCGAGTGGCGGTTGTTGCTTTGCGTTTGCGCCTTTTGCTGCAGCGTGGGGAACGGGCAGTGGCGCAGCCTTTCCTCTCCCCCCTCTGCCTGCCCTGCTCCACATCGGCCGGCAGCGGCATCGCCTAGTGCCGGTACGAGCGCCAATGGCGATTGCGAGAGATCTGCCCGGGCCGGCGCCTCCTCCTCACCCCGTCACCCGGCCGCCGCGCGCGACGGCGTTCGGCGCTGCGCCCAACCCCATCAGAGGCGGGGCTCCCCCCGTGGCCGGTGAGGGCCCAGCAGGTCTCCGTAGCCCGTAGGGAACGGAGCCCCCGCCCCCACCGCAGCAACAAACGCGCAGCGGCTCGCTTGGTTTTCAGCCGGGACAGATGCCTGGTCCCCGAGCCAACAAGCCACAAGCCAGTCAAGCACAGCAGCTTGCCTACCACTAGAGATAGATGGCTATAGCTACAGCGACGCCATGACGGCTAGCTCCACTCCACTGTCCACTCCATCTCCACCCCATTTGGTTATTCCACTGCTAATAAAGGGCTCTGTGTCCCTCTCCCGGTCTCCCTTCCTCTCTCTGGATCTCGCTCGGCACAGAGCCAGCTGCTCTATTCGATGAACCAAGGAGCTTTCTGGTCGGAGCCTCGGAGGGGGGCTGGCTCTGGCCTGGGCGGTGTGGGTGTCCACCGTGAACAGGGGACCAATCTATCCTGCACTGCAGACAGAGGATGTGGCCTGGGACATGGCCGGGGGCGGGGAAAGGGGAGCGATTGGACGAGGCGAGAGCGACGGCCGCGGACCGCCAAGCAGTGCCCGTGGGGGCCCAGCCAGCCGGTCCACCAGGCCGTGTCCGGTCCGGCAAGCGGCCGCAGTCGACGTTCGCTTTTACTTGTCGATCACTGATCAGCTCGCCTTCAGGATTTCTACTTCTACAGTTCTATTCTACCCCGTGTGTATACCGAGTACCAGGGGGTGTTCAATTTCACCAATTTTTTCACCAAAATTTTTCATCAAAGGGAATCTTACATGCATAAAGTAGTAAACGTGTGTTAATGACAAAACCCATTCCATAACCCCAGGTAACTTTGCGAGACGAATCTAACGAGCCTAATTAGACCATGATTTGCAACAGTGATGCTACAGTAACCATCCGCTGATTATCCACTAATCATAGATTAATTACCGTCATTAGATTCGTCTCGCAATTTTCAAACGAGATCTATAATTAGTTTTATTATTAGTCTGCATTTAGTACTACTAAATGGTAAGATTCTCTTTGCAAAATTTTTTACCAAAATTTTTCATCGGAATTAAACACCCCTCTAGTAGTGTAGTGTACTGTGCTCTGCTCTGCTCTGCCCTGCCCGGTAGCTTGCAGGAGTAGGCGAGTGAGGGCCTGTTTAGTTTGGAAAGAAAGTTTGCGAAAGAAAGTTTTCAATTCTAAATTGAAGATTAGGAGGACTAAACATGATCTAATTATAAAACTAAATACACGGATGGACGGAAATCGCGAGACGAATCTATTAAGCCTAATTAATCTGTCATTAGAGATTGTTTACTGTAGCACGACATTGTCTAATCATGGCCTAATTAGGCTCATTAGATTCGTCTCGCAAAGTTACCAGGGGGTTATGGAATGGGTTTTGTCATTAACACACGTTTAATACTCCATGCATGTAAGATTTCCTTTGATGAATAGTGAAGTTTCAAAGGCCTTGTTTAGTTACCTCCAACTTTTCAAACTTCGCTATTCATTAAAAGGAATCTTACATGCATGGAGTATTAAACATGTGTTAATGACAAAACCCATTCCATAACCCCCGGGTAACTTTGCGAGACGAATCTAATGAGCCTAATTAGGCCATGATTAGACAACGTCGTGCTATAGTAAACAATCTCTAATGATGGATTAATTAGACTTAATAGATTTGTCTCGCGATTTTCCGTCCATCCGTGTAATTAGTTTTATAATTAGATCATATTTAGGCCTTCTAATCTTAGATTTAAAATTGCTACAGTCAAGTTTGCAAGTTTGAACTCACGAACTAAACAAGACCAAAGTTTCAAAAGTTGCGTGATCATCTGAACATGCCCTAGCACGGCGCACGGGGACAAGACAGCGACGTGCTCTGCCTCCGGGAAGGGCGGCAACTGGCAAGTGCCCGCCCACAAAAGTGGTTGCCTCCAATGCCGTGGTAGCTAAGGTGCCGGTGAGCGGCGCGCCACCAACCAGCCAGCCCCCTGCTGCACGCGCGCCGCCGCGACGTGGTGTGTTTGCTTCGGCCACATGAAAAAGGCCGAAAAGTTTTTGTATTGGATCGTATGCAGAGAAAAGAAATAAACTAATATGATTTTCAATGCATAAACTTTATGTAAAATATGGTAAACTAAACACGTCTACAGTGGACTCTAGACAGCTTTTAGCATCAGAACCGGAGCGTGCCGAACCGTGGCTCGTGAGTAAGCAGGCCCTTACAGATCGTATCATAGAATTGTGGACGTGTACAAGTGAGGGAAAAAGGAGAAAGTGCCATAAATTAAACTAGAACCAATCATCAAACACACAACATTTCTTTCATAATTTTATATATCTATATAAGTTGTCGGAGTTTTTTTCACAACCACTAACTAAAACGAAAAAGATTTTAGCCTGGTAAGCAAAATTACGTGATATAGTCTTCGTTTGTACACTCGTCGCCCCTGAATCGACTGCCGGTAACATCAAAGATGCAGCTCGACCGAGACTTGACTACTTGATCAGCAAAGTTCGTATCCCTACGAAGCAAAGGGAAAAATACGTACGTGGACGTGTAGCATATTGTGGTTTCTCTTTACCCTCTCTCTTTCCATAAAGGACAGAGCATGTGGTGGCGCTGCTGCCTGGTTACACGTGTAAGACGCCGGTTTGTTCCGCTTTCGCGAGTCGCTCGCGGAGGCCCACGTGAAGGAATCTCCCCTGCACAAATGCTGTACTGCGGCAGTGATACTCGCCCTCTTTTTTCCCTTTTTATGGTGCTGCGTTACTGCCTTTGAATATGAATATTGAATACTCTTCGTGCGCTTTTTCTTTTGAGAAATTTGCTATTATGACACTTCAAACATTGTGCTTTGCTATTATGACATTAGCCCCACATTTCATAGACACAGATGGACCCATTTTGTCATTCACTTGGAGTGTCAAAACAGCAAAGGGTCAATCTTTGTAGTCCCAAAATCACAATTTTTTCTTTTCTTTATGCGAGGAAAATATTCTCTGGGTTTGCCTATGTATTCTATATTTTAGACGCACAAAAGAATCCATATTTGTTTTTTTTCCCTCCTAAAACCATGCTGGAGGAGGAGGTATCAAGGCCCTGTTTGGTTAATTAGAGTTCTAAAAGCGCTAAAGGAAATCTTTCTTGCATGGAGTACTAAATGAAGTCTATTTGCAAAACCCAGCCACGGATGAGTGTAACTTTTCGAGACGAATCTAATGAGCTACAGTAATCCATGATTTGTTACAGTAATGCTACAGTAACCATCCTCTAAACGTGCGGTCAAAGGCCTCATTAGATTCGTCTCGCGAATTAGCATAGGGGTTGTGGAGGTAGTTTTGTAAACTGCCTTTATTTAATACTCCTAATTAGTGGTCAAAACTGTGAACAGTACTACTAATTTTTATAACTGCGGGATCCAAACAGGGCCCAAATCTGAGGAGTCAGATTGAGAAGCAGGCAATTAACAGAATGCTTTGTTGCTTCAGCTTCTCTTTTGACGGAATGTTTGCTAGGGCTTTTGGTGCAAGCCTCGGTAAATCACGGCCCAAAGAGAAAAGGCACCGCAGGGCCTTCTTCCTTTCTCGGCGGCGATACTGTCTCCATAACGGGCCGGAGCCCACGCTCGATCAAGCCGAGGCCCACGAAAACCCCGGGACCGAATCTCGGCGTCATCCATGGCGTTGGTTAACTAACTAATCGTCCTTGTTCTTCCTTGGCGGACATCCTTTCCTTCCTCGGCTCCGTTTCGTGCTTTCCTCAACCTTTCCCTCTTCCGTGGCGCGCAGTTTGTCCGCCGCTTCACGGAAATTCCTCCCGGGGCGTATAAATATTCGCGCGGCTGGCGGTTGCCGGACGTTGCTGTCCCCGCTCGTCCGCCGCGCTTCCGCCGTCCCCGTTCCAGGAACCTTCGCCGCGTCAGGTGCGTCGTTTCTTCCCCCCGCTCTAGGTTGGTCCGATTTGTTTCTGGATTTTCCGCGGAAATTTCGGTTCGTTGCAACCGAAGACTGCGACCTGTTAGTGTAGTTTCTTGGAATTTTGCTTGGCCGGCTGCTGCTTATGGGAATTATTGTTGCCTTGTTGGAGTGTGAATCAAGGACGCGACGCGAAACTATAAAATTGCATGCGGTTGGGTTAGATGAAGCATAGAACCAAACAACTAGGAGCCTGATTACAGGAGTTGCCTTCGGAATCGGGTTTCCTTGGCCTGCAGTACGTAGGGTTTAGACAAAAAAAAATGGGTGAAATTAGAGTGCTTGAATTGGAGTTTACAACTAGGGAGGAAAGTTTAGGTCGGTCTCCTACAGAATCACCTCTTGATTCTGATCTGAATTGGGCCAAGGCATGTCAATTTAGAGGTGCAAATGGGGAGGAGTTGTCTGGTTTGCGCCTCAAGGAAATTAAAATTGCCAGCTTTGATCTTGGTGTTCAGAGGGAGAATACGATCCGATTCCTTCCAGAGTTGCCTTTCGATGAGAAAGCAGTGGTAGTGCCCAATAAGTTGACGCTTCCCTGGCTAGGACCACTAGATAGTTTGTTTGTAGACACATCACCAAGGAAGCAGGGCAGATTAAGGAGGTGGAGAAGCGTAAGGAGGCAATCACTTGACAACCCGCTGCAGCTCAACATCGATTTTTTAGTGCTAGCAACAGGCTATTCTCTAGGCATAATAGGGCTGAAGACAATTGGGGACTGTGACAGGAAAAAGGTTAGGGTGAAGGATTTTGGTGTTGCAGGAAAAGGAGGCAAGGCACACCGAAGAGCTAGAACTATTAGGGACAAGAGACATGTTCCCTTTGTTGAATCCTACTTGAGAGCATCTGATGAAGAAGGTGATGCTGTCAGCAGCTACAGGCTGTTGATGAACTATGACGGGGATTGTAATAGGAAAAGGGTTAGGGTGAGGGATTTTGGTGTTGCAAGAAAAGGGCGCAAGGCACACCGAAGAGCAATTAGGGACAAAAGGCATGCTTCCTTTGTTGAATCTTACCCTATAGCATCTGATGCAGGTGATGCTTTCAGAAGCTGCAGGCATAGAACAATGTTGATGAACTACGACGGGAATAGAAGCGAGGACCGGCAAAGTGAGGAGGTTCAGTCAGCATACAGAAGGGACAGTGACATTGGTGAGGAAATGGTAATTAGCGAAGAGCAAAATTACGAAAATGAATGGAGCTGGGTGAATCAAGATAAAGATGGTGATCCCCTTGCAGAATCAGTTTCTTCACTTCATACGACACAACAAGTCCTTGAAAGTGGTAAATTTCTTCTCTTTATTCATGTCTCTCATGCACTCCACTTTTTTCTGTGACACATGCTCTCCATTTTAAATTCACTTGTGTACTGATCAGCAATTCAGTAGTTGTTCTCTTATGTAGTACTTCACAGCCAATCTTAAATAATGTGATGATTTGGTTGTTTAATATTTTTGTTTAAGGAATACTGGTCTAGTATGTTGGTGGGAACTTGGAAGACTTGGATTTCTTTTAGCTCAATTTTTGCTAGCTGTTATAAATTTTCCACAATATTTACCTTTTTAGGAAGCCACAAAAAATGTGTTGCCTTCTATCAAGTATGCGTATACTGCCTTAGGTCATGCACTAGCTAATACAAGAACAAATTATATAGTTTTGTCCGTTTATATGTGATAATATTTTGGTCAAACCACCCCCTTTGTAATGCCGCCGTGCGCCGTGTCTAGTTCAGTGCTGCATTGATGCAGATGCAGTACGCTTATCCATTTCTGGAAGTGTTCTTTTGGCTAGTTCTGGTTCCAAGGGATCAATTAGTTCTTTGTTATAAGTTATGACTAAGCTGTGCTATCCCAGATCTTAGCATTATTCTTTTCATAGCTATCACTTTATTGCTGTGGTTTTTTAAATTATTTTCAGTCTTTGAGCTTTTCTTTATGTTTGTATTAACCACCAGTAATTTCCTCTCTGTTTTTTAGAAATACAAAAACTGACAGAACTTGGAAAAGAACTTGAGGCGGAGGAATCCACTTCTGGTAACAAAGACCAAGATGTGATCGTTTTGCCGTATGCAAAGGTCGACATGTTGGAACTGAACGAGAAGATGGAGCATCTTGAGCAGAAACTGGAAGAAGCATCAAACACCATCAGAGAGAAAGACTTGAGGCTATCCAAGCTTCAGTTACTCATAAGTACCGCAGACAGGCCAACGCTGGAGGAGGAGGCTGCTACTATGGACCAGCTGGTGACGGAGCTCGAGCAGCATCTGAAGGAGAAACTAGAGGCCGAAATCCAGTGCATGGTGATGCTGAAAGCAAGGCAGAACTGGCAGGTCCGGGTGGAGGACCGCATCGCCCTGGAGGAGCACAGGGCGTCGGCCGGGCCCGTGGACAGCAACACCAAGATGCTGCTCAAGCTGCGGGAGACGGAGAGCAAGATCGTGATGCTGAAAGAGCAGGTGGACAAGCTGGAGGTCCACGAGAAGGAGCTCCACCGGGCGACCGAGGTCCTGAAGATGCAGAGCAGGACCTTCAAAGTGTCCCTCTTTGGCCTCGTCCAGGTGATCATGCTGTGCCTGTCCCTGAAGATGTTCTTCGCCCGGGTCTCCATCCCATTCGACGAGGTCGTGCCAACATGATTCAGATTGATCACTAGTGTTCTCTTTCACCAGTCTGTAAATTCGTTCTCACGATTTGCGATGTCTTTAACGTCTTGCTGTAGTCAGTAGGTGGTGTTAGTTTCCTTACACTGAA
The DNA here is from genome assembly GCA_004135705.1 of Alloteropsis semialata. Lineage (NCBI taxonomy): Eukaryota > Viridiplantae > Streptophyta > Magnoliopsida > Poales > Poaceae > Alloteropsis > Alloteropsis semialata. The sequence continues at coordinate 21,265,317 of CM014275.1, forward strand.
ATGCAGGTCGTGGTGATGTACGTACGTCAGAAACTACGCGTGTTCTGTAATGTTGTAGGTCTGTGCATAAATTGGGCGATTGACTTATCGGATGACTGATAGTTTGCAGCTACTGAAAGGTACCAGCTCCAGTTGTTCTCGAGCTCTACTTGCTTGATACAGTAATTGAAACTCGTGGTTGATGTCCCAAACTACAAGTAGTAGTGGAGTGGAGGCGTCGTGGTTCAAGCTTTTTAATAAAAGGTTATTATGAAACAAGCCTGCCCAGTTTCTTGGTGCGTGATTGTAACCCGAATACCCGATACACCGATCCTCTATGTAGGCGAACAACACCCTGCCGTCCCTTGAAGACCTGGAGCAACGTCGGATCGAGGAACTCCGGTACCTGTTCGCAGCTCAGGCTTCATCCATCCAGGAGGTAACACGCAACCTGCTCCAGACTAACACAATGTCCGGGATGCGGCATTTCGTCCTGCCTGCAATGAACGCTATCTGACCAAGGTCACGGCTCTGGCCGACAAACTGGAGTTGACTGCCACACCGTTGAATGTGGAGTTAGCTGCTGCACCACTGAGTATGAGACCGGGGAATGAACCTGTGTCCGAGTTCACTGAGACCACAACTCACCTGGTTAACAACCTGATGCACACTGCCCCCACAAGTATACCTGTGGAAGCTGTGTTTGAGCGCTTACATTCTGCTTTGAAAGTTCCTGCACAGGTCACCATTGAAATGGTGGAGGCGGCTCTCAAGAAGATGGAGGTCGGCGAGATGATCCAGGACCCGAACACGGCTGGGTCCTCCTCACTTGCCGCCGCGCTGCCGCCCCAGGTGGCGGACGGCCTGCCTGATGCCATGGCGGGCATGGCTGCGGCCGACCCAGGCACCCAGGCTGCACCACTTGACGCTCGGCCGTTGGCCCAGGAAATGACCGGCCACCTGGCCGCCCAGATGGATGGGCGGAACGCTGCTGGCAGCGGCCTGCAGCTCGGCACGACGACTACGGTGGCGGCACCCGCCGCTGCGGACGCCCTGGGGGCGTTTTTCACCGTCCCTGTGCAGCCGGCCTTGGAGCAGGCGCCGCCTCCACGGGCTGCACTCAAACGCCGAACCTATGACATGAGCAACGTTCGCCGCAGCACTCGGCTCGCCAACAAGCCGGCCTGGACGGCAACGAAGAAGGCACAGGCCAACCTGTGCCGCAAGCTTGGCCTGTCACCCGAGGAGCACACCTCCATTGATTTGGTCCTGCAGGAATTTGTGGCCATGTTCAATGGGCCACTGCCGCACCACATCGTCGCCGCCCTGACCGAGCTCTTCGACATCAACGACGACTTCGCCGGCGACCTGGATGACGCCATGCTACAGCTCTTAGATGACGGCGTCGACGAACTTCAGGTGGATGGGCCGACCCAGGATGCCTGACTTTGCATTCTGTTCCAGACCACTACGAGTTCCCATCCTTCCTATGTATCAACGATGTAATTGCAACACTAGCTGCTGCTGTACGTCTGTGTTCTACTGCTATGTGTATCTCTGCATGCTTGAGACAAGCGCCACCATCTGCTGTCTGCGTGCAGCCTTGTTGAACTACTGTCATTCGCCTATCTGCTGCCTGCGTGCAGCCTTGTTGAACTACTGCCATTTGCCTGAGAAGTATTTTGTTCCCAAATGAGTGCTCAAATACTGGATGTGCTTACTTGGAATGTGCGGGGATTGAACACGGCTGCCCGCTGCTGCACAATCAATGAGTTAGTTTCGTCCACTACGTGTACCTTGGCATGCTTACAGGAAACTAAACTGGCAACGATTGATGATCACCTTGCTGCCTTCCTGGGTGGGTACAAGCTGCGCAACTACGCTTACAAACCGGCCACAGGCACAAAGGGAGGCATTTTGTTGCTATGGGATGACAACCATCTCGAACTGGACAACATCTGCACCCGGTGTTTCTCTATTTCAGCTACAGTCACAGTCCGCCATACCTCTACGTCCTTCCTCCTCACGGTAGTCTACGGCCCGGCAAGGGACACCCACAAAACTGCTTTTCTCAGCGAGCTGCGACGCGCTAATCCAATGCCTGCTGAGCGCTGGCTGCTGCTTGGTGACTTCAACTTAATCTACAGAGCAAGAGATAAAAATAACCGCAACCTTAATTTCCGTCGCATGCGGCAATTCAGATCCACCTTAAATCGCTGCGGCCTCAGTGAGATCCGACTACAAAATCGCAAGTTCACATGGAGTAATGAGCGGCGACGACCGACGCTTGTCAAGCTCGACAGAGTTTTCTGCAACGAAGAATGGGACTTAACCTTTGATCAACATGGGTTGCATGCCCTATCCACTTCCGTATCCGACCACTGTCCTCTACTACTAAGTAACCAGACGGGTCCACGCCAACCACGACCTTTCCGGTTTGAGAACTTCTGGACGAGAATCCCCGGCTTCAACGACGAAGTTCAGCGCATTTGGAACAGCCCAACGAGCTATACACAGCCGATTAGTATTCTGCATCACAAGCTGGCCTCCACCGCCAAACACCTCAAGAAATGGAGCGTTTCCATCCTGTCTGACGCAAAGCTTAAACTACAAATGGCCAATGAGGTGATATTCAGGCTCGACGTAGCGCAGGAAAGTCGGGAATTAACGGACGAGGAATTCAATCTGCGCAAAGGATTAAAGAGGAGAGTCATGGGCCTGGCGGCCATCGAAAGGGCAAGGAAGCGTCAGTCGTCGCGCGTAACTAACTTAAAGGAGGGTGATGCCAATACAAGGTATTTCCATCGGAAGGCTAATGCAAGGAAGCGGAAGAACTTCATAAGGCAGCTGCAACAGGATGGTGGTTGGGCGATATCTCATGAGGACAAGGAAAACGTGATTGCTGACCACTTCCTTACCGTCATGGGACGGCCAGTCCCCTCGGAGCTGGACTTTGACTGGGCGGCTCTCAACTTACACAGCTTTGACCTCAGACACTTAGAGGTGCCATTCACCGACCAGGAAGTACTGTCTGCCATTTCGCAAATGGCCACTGACAAGGCGCCGGGGCCTGACGGCTACAATGGCTCCTTCTTTCGGGCATGTTGGCAGATCATTAAGGGCGACTTGATGGCAGTGATCAATTCTATATACAACCTGCGCACACTGAACCTTAACCTCCTGAACACAGCCAACATTGTTTTGTTGCCCAAAAAGGATGGTGCCGAAAAGGTGACTGACTTCAGGCCAATTAGCCTGATTCACAGTGTCGCAAAAATCTTCACCAAGCTACTGGCTATGCGGCTGGCACCAACAATGTCAGATATCATCTCAAAATGTCAAAGCGCGTTCATCCGCGGTAGGAGCATCCACGACAACTTCATGTATGTTCGGGGTATGGCTCGTCGGTTCAACAACAACCGAACGCCAACGCTACTGTTCAAATTGGACATTTCCAAAGCCTTCGACTCTGTCCGCTGGGGTTACCTGCTGGATTTGCTGCAGCACTTGGGCTTCCCGACGCGTTGGAGGGATTGGATCGCGGCCTTACTCACCACCTCTACATCCCAGATACTGCTCAATGGTATCCCGGGACAGCACATTCAGCATGGAAGGGGTCTGCGCCAAGGTGACCCCCTATCACCGCTTCTATTCATCCTCGCAATCGACCCACTCCAACGACTCTTGCACCTAGCAACGGAAGCTGGTGTCCTCTCCAACATTGGTCGTAACAGAGCCCGCCTGAGGATTTCCATGTATGCGGACGATGCGGTCATATTCCTCAGGCCAATCAGAGAGGAAATTGCGGCCTTCTCCCGACTGTTGCAGCTTTTTGGCTGCGTCACTGGCCTATGCACCAATGCGCTCAAGTCATCGGTCATCCCCATCCGGTGCCAGGGAATCGATCTCGATGATGTCCTGGAAAGCTTCCCAGCGCCACGGCTGACCTTTCCGACCAAATACCTCGGCCTGCCGCTTTCTGTCTCCCGTCTGCGCAAGGTAGACTTCCAGCCGCTAAAGGACAGGGCGATGGCGAGCATGTCCGGCTGGAAGGGCCGAAACCTCACACAATCCGGACGACTCGCGCTGACCAAGTCGGTTCTATCCTCGCAACCGGTTTACCTGCTTTCGGCGCTGAACGCGCCAGCTGAGATCCTAGAAGACTTAGACAAATGCCGTAGGCGTTTCTTCTGGGCCGGGGGAGAAGCGTTGACAGGTGGCAAATGCAAGGTCAACTGGCCGACGGTGGGTCGTCCTACGGACCTTGGCGGCCTCGGGATCCTCGACTTTAGCTTTTTTGCTCGCGCATTACGTCTGCGTTGGCTCTGGCAGGAATGGAGTTGTCCTAACAAGCCTTGGGTAGGCCTCGACAACCCGTGTAGCGATATAGACAAGCAGTTGTTTGCTGCCTGCACCAAGGTGGAGATTAATGATGGTCGGACGGCATTTTTCTGGTCCACCGCGTGGATACACGGCCAGCGGCCAAGGGACCTCATGCCCAACCTATTTAAACTCTCGAGAAGAAAAAATAGGCGATTACGTGATGCGCTACACAACCAACAGTGGATTCGTGATCTCAACATGACTGCTGCAACGATTGTCCACATCAATGAGTTTGTTAAACTTTGGTCTCACGTCCAAAGCGTGCAGCTGCAGGATGGGGATGACAAGTGCACATGGAAACTCAATGCCTCTGGAAACTACTCCGCTGCCTCCGCCTACAGGGCGCAGTTCACCGGTAGTGTTACGCTCAACCTCCGACCTCTTATTTGGAAAACGTGGGCGCCGCCAAAATGTAAGTTGTTCGCCTGGTTAATAATCAGGAACCGAGTTTGGACTGCCGACAGACTTGCGAGACGTGGGTGGCCGAGGAATATATGCTGCCCCTTGTGCCGGCGGGAACAGGAGACGGCACATCACCTGCTTGTCACCTGCCGCTATTCGAAGAGGGTTTGGGAGCTGATAGCTAGTTGGCTAGCCGTGCGACAGCTGAATCCAATGGAATGGCCCGACACGCACGCAGTGACAGAGTGGTGGCACAACATGGCATCCTGCCGTGAAACACCAAAACAGGCCATCCGATCTTTACTGCTCTTGGTGTCTTGGGAGATTTGGAAGGAGCGCAATGCGAGGACGTTTCAGAGGAAGGAGCTTTCGCCGACAGGGCTATTCCAGAAAATCAAGGAGGAGGCTAAGGCCTGGGGCCTGGCAGGAGCGCGCCGCCTTGCGGCCATGATTGATGGGGCTTAGGGCTTTTCTCTTTCTCTCTTTCCGTTTCTTCTGGCTCTGGTCGGAATTTTGTCTTTTTTCTTTTCCCTGTACGGCTTCCGCCGGGAACCATACTTGTAAATTTCTTCTATATTAATAGAAACCGACACAGTCTGTGTCGCGTTCGTTCAAAAAAAAAATGTAGGCGAACAAGATCCACCGGCTCCTTTATCAAAAAATAAATAAAAGACTATCGGCTCTTTCTTCTAATTCTGAGGGTACGGGCTCATTGGGCCCATACACCGAATGAGAACAAGAATGGCCCGTGGTTGAAATAAGCCCACCTTTTCATCTTTCTGTTTCTGTTTCCTGAGTCGAGCCGTCTTCTTTTGAGCTGCAGTCCGGTCCGGCCGAAACGCAATGCGGTGGATTCTGGAAGCCCAAACCCGAGAAGCTATAGACGCCGATCCGAGCAACATGGTGAGACGTCCCCACGCCCCAAAGATACACACGTGTGCCCACGGACAAAAATCCTACACAGCAGCGTCCTCTTCACATATTTGGGACATATTTGTGCCAGGGTCGAAGCCAGAAAATCATCATGAGAGGGCTAAGCTATATAAATAAATAAATAAATAAATAAATAGAGAACCAAAATCAATTTTTTTATTTTTGTGATAAAAACTTGTGTATAATAGCTGTGTACATGAAGCATAGGGGGCCAGGCCTCCTCAGCACCTCCTGGCCTCACCCCTGATTTGTGCTAGGTGAGGATTTGGATTTTTTCCTAACGGGGTAGGCTTTCCCAAAACAAACCCGTTATGCTAGTACCCATGTCGTCCAAATCTGTAAGACCATATAGCATATGACGACACCACACTTATAAGGAAATATGTAAGGGCAAGTATATTACTACACATAGGTGGTCTCATGTAGCTCCACGTAGGATTTTTGATGACGTGGAAAAAAGATAAGGAGGTAAGAGAATAAGGTGGTTGTTTCGCGAAGTAATCACCTCAAAGCTAAAATTTAGGACTATAAGACCACTCAATCACTATTGTACGAGTTGTTGTTGTCATGCAACTCACAAATAACTATTTTTACGTCCATAAATTAAGAAATTATTAATTACTATGAGACAACTTATAAGACAGCCTATTTACATGTTGTCTGTTGACCCGTCTCAAGATTACGTCACTTCGTGAGACTGTTTATTAGACGACACTACTTGCCCTAAGATTGCTCCTCACTAGACCTGAGCATTTTGTGGGCCGGGCCGGGCCAAAAAAAAGTCCGGTTTTTTCGGGCCTTAAAAGTCTTGCCCATGCCCGTCCCATGGGCGACTACGGGCCTCTATTTCGGGCTAGGCTCGGGCCGGGCCTTGGTCGGGCTCGGGCTTCCCGCTCTTTTTCAATGGAAAAATAATTTATTTAAATAGTTCGGGCCTGGCTCGGGCCAAGAAAATATTATTCGGGCTTCATTTGCTCTGCCCATGCTCATCCCATTAAGCATCGTGGGCGGGCCAAAACCCATTGGGCACGAGCCGGGCCGTTGGGACGGACAGGGCCGGGCCACAAATGCTCAGGTCTACTCCTCACCCATTCGCTCTTCCCCTCCACTAGCTGCACCCTACCTTGCAGCCGCCAACCTCCACTCACATGCAGTGGCGGAACCAGGAATTTTTCCAAAGGGGGGGGAGGGGCAGATGACCAAGATTGATATCTAAATATTGGAGAATATTGCGATCAACTGGACCCTCGCTCATTCGTAAGAGGGTCTCTAAGTTTGCACGGAAGGGCTCGATATTCTAGTTCTATTGATCACGTGTAGCCTTTGGAAGAAAAAGAAATTCTCGTGTTTTTGACAAGTTGGCTCTACAACCGGTTGTTGCCCTTGCGCAGAACTTGTTAGAGGTCGCGCGTATTTGGTCACTAGCCGGGTTTCAGGATCCGAGATTTGTCCTTTTCTCACGACAGATCGTTCGAGCCTAGGTCATAGCCCGCCGCACCCCCCTCCTTATATCTACCAATATTGTGGAACTTGTTGTTATTTCTTTGTATTTATTGTCGCTGCTCTTTTTTCATGTAAATTGTACCTGTGATTTAATTTTTTCTTTTAATGAAATACATGTCAAGCATGTTCTCTAAAAAAAATAAATTTACACTATAGCTTTGAGCTGAGTTACCATCATTTCACATGTCAGATGATAATGCACACTTTGTTTCCTCATTTATATTTTTGCGGTGGATGCACTAGATCTTTTTCATCCAGATGGTTTATTGAAAAATAAATAGCAAGGAAAGCACAAGGCCCTCATCTCACTATGCAACATTTTTTTCTGGTCCAGTGGTTCTGAATCTGATCAACCAAATCACTTTGCTCTTGTATTTGCAGATCACTTACCACCTTCGATCTTCTTGTAAAAAGAACTAAGTGTATGCGTCTTCAGTTTTAGAGCCCTCATGTTAGTAATGAAAAAATAACATAATCGTGTGTGCTGCTGCCTACTGATTGCCTTCCCTTTCCGTGCATTGGTCTGGTCTGGCGTCGAAGCTCACGATTTGGCTTGTAAGAGCGAGCCACCATGTGCTGTCGATCATCTATTTGGGCTATCTACTGACTACTGATTGTGGGCTTTCACGGGGAGTATATGGCATGTTGGGCTCGCTGCTAGCCTTGGCAATTGTTGCCTGCCTATTTTCAACGTAGGAGGAGGAGGGGTTAAAAAATTTTTCCCGGTGTTGGGGGGTGCCGTGGCCCCTGCTGGCCCCCCTGGTTCCGCCGCTACTCACTTGGTGCATGGCCGCATCC
>CM014275.1:21273624-21352628 GCA_004135705.1 Alloteropsis semialata
GCAGACCGAACCTCGCCACCAGGAGCTTGTTGATGCTGCCCCACCTACAGCGTATGAGCTGACAGCTCTCCCCTTTGCCATTGCACCTCGCTATTGCCAGAGGTCTACACATTGTCACCATCATCGCCGGATGTCTCGCCTTGAATACATTGAAGAAGAAACCAAAGAAGAACCTTGGATCACTTCTGTTGATTCTGATTGTTGAATTAGCTTGCTGCTCATTTGTGTACGCACAACTTTTTATCACGTGATGTGTGAACTGTTAGTTGCCTAACTATATGGATGTATCTTTTGCTTGTTCTAGTTAAGACTTTAGTTTGATGAACCATCTAACGTTTGACTTGTACTCCTGTTAAAATACTGTGAACACTGTACGGTGTGGTGTGTTGATGTGAACTATGTGTGATTGATGCATGACGTGTTGGTAACTTGTATAGTGCTTGATAGTTTTGAGTTTCATATGACTACATGTATCTTTACTTTTGTGGGGATGGCGAACAAAGACACGTTTTCTCACTTCCTTACCATGAAGAGTAATAGGTGAGGGTACGGTCCAGTTGTATACCACCACCGATAAACTCTAGAATGAGCAAATATCCAAGTGGACCAGCAGCACCTTCTCGAGTAAAGGCTTCCACTGTGGGTTGACCAAAATGAAGATCCCAAACAGCATGAACAGGTCTTACGTGTAAAGGATCCTGTATCCATGTTTGGTTCTGTAATTTATCCGGTGGATCAGTGGATTAGAATTTGCGCGTTGCTTTGCGTCTTTAAATTATTTGGAAATTCACGCGCCGACTCAAGTCGGGCCCACGGTGTCATCTGGTGTGATCTCATCTCGCGCGCGGAGATTCTCACGGCTGGAATGCTAGATGGCCTGGTCCCGTGTGGATTCTGGAATCTGGACAGCTGGGAGCTAGGAGCAGGCCCAGCTTGTGGATGGCTATAACGATTGATCCAATTGAACCGATGCAAAATTCCACAGCATCGCTGATATGCCTAACTGGTGCAGTGCAAGTTTTTGTTAGCAGAGGAATCAGGGGAAGATAGAACAGAATTCGGGGATGGGTTGGCAGCACGAGGTCAGATTGATCTCGAGGAAGGAGAAGGAGTTTGAGTCTGTTACAAGTTTGATAATCCTTCCGCTCTCTCCTCTCCGTTACATAAAGCAACCAGACGCACGCCACAGCGACGCCGCCGGACAACGCACACGCTACTCCCACTCTGGGCCGCTGAGACGCACGCTCCTCTTGATGGGCCGAGAAGACCGACGAGGCCCATTAGCTTCAACTTGATCACCGCTGACTTGTTCTTCCTTGTCTTCAGCCTGATCACTGATGCTAACATCTCCCCCTCCTTTACTTGCTGTGTGTCCCCACACAGCTGACCGAGGAAATTGCTGGCGAAGAGCTTCCAAATTCTCCCAAGTAGCCAAGGAAGAAGCCATACCAGACCATTTGATGAGGCCTTGAGTGACACTGCTCACTCCATGCATCACGGACCTCTTCTGTAATATCTTCTCAGGAATACTCCACTGAATTCTCTGATCCGGCAAGTCAGCAGTAACTTGATGATTGCCCACCACTTTCTTCAGTTGAGAGACGTGAAAAACTGGATGAACCAATGAGTGAGTAGGCAACTGGAGCTTATAAGCCACTGATCCTACCTTGGAAACAACCTGATATGGACCAAAATACTTGAACGATAATTTCTGATTTGCTCTTGGAGCCAATGAAGATTGAACATACGGTTGTGCTTTGAGAAAAACCCAGTCCCCAATCTGAAATTCTCGTTCAGTACGTTTCTTGTCAGCCTGACGCTTCATTCTGTCTTTAGCTCTGAGTAAATGTTGATGCACCAAGTCAGTCATCAACTGACGCTCACTCAGCCAACTAACCAAATCTGAAGCTTCCACCACATTATCAATAGATACGCCAAAGTGCCTGGGCTCATAACCATACAGAACCAGAAATGGAGTCTTGCCGGTAGCAGAGTGAGTACTGTTATTATACCAATATTCCGCAAGAGCTATCCACTGACTCCAAGATGAAGGACAGGCATGCACAAAACAACGCAAAAAGGTTTCCATGCATTGATTCACACGTTCGGTTTGGCCATCTGACTGAGGGTGGTACGCAGAGCTCATTCTCAACTGCACATCAGCTAAACGAAACAATTCTTTCCAGAATTTACTTGTAAAGATCTTGTCTCGATCAGAGACAATTGCTGTTGGCAATCCATGCAGCTTGTACACATTGTTATGAAAGAGCTTTGCTACTGACTCAGCAGTGAAAGGGTGTTTCAATGGCAAGAAATGAGCATATTTGGAAAAGGTATCCACTACTACCAGCACACAGTTATAACCAGCAGATTTGGGCAGCCCTTCAACAAAATCCATAGTAATGACTTGCCAAGACATAGATGGTACAGGTAGAGGCTGTAGCATACCTGGAAGTTTAACTCGTTCAGACTTTGCCTGTTGACACACCAAGCATGCTTGCACAAACTGATGGACAGCAGATTTCATGCCTTGCCAAGCAAATAGCTTCTTTAACCTCTGGTAAGTTACTGGCACACCTGAGTGGCCTCCCACTGCAGAATTATGAATGGCAGTCATAATAGTTTGTTGTAATTTGACATCATTACCAATCCAAATTCTGCCCTTATATCTAATAATGCCATCAGTTAAAGCAAAGTTGTTGACTGCATCTTTATCCACAGCCAGTTTAGTAAGATAAGTCTGTGCTTGGGGATCAGTCTCATATGATTTTTGCACCATTTGTAACCACTGAGGCACCACTGAAGAGACTAACACACATTCAGCAGAAGGATTAATGTGCCGGGATAGGGCATCCGCAGCTCTGTTGTCACTACCCTTCTTGTAAATGATTTTGTACTGCAGACCCAACAACTTGGTGAACACTTTTTGTTGCCACACAGTATGTAATCTTTGCTCAGACAACTGGACCAAACTCTTTTGGTCAGTATATATATGAAACTCACTGTACTGTAAATAGTGACGCCATTGATCAATAGCAGATAAGATTGCCAAGTATTCTTTTTCATAAGTAGATAACCCTCTTGATTTAGGACCCAAAGCCTTGCTCATATAAGCAATTGGATGGCCTTTTTGCATCAACACAGCTCCAATTCCAATGCCACTAGCATCTGTTTCCAGGCAGAAGGGAATAGAGAAGTCTGGCAGTGCAAGTACTGGAGTAGAACTCAGCAATTGCTTCAATACTTGAAAAGCTTTGTCATGCTGAGAAGTCCAAATGAACAAGCAACCTTTCTTCAACAGCTCTGTCAAGGGCTTAGATATGACCCCAAAGTTCTTCACAAACTTTCTATAATACCCTGCTAGGCCCAAAAATCCTCTCAACTCTTTGACATTTGTTGGGACAGGCCATTGCAGCACTGCTTCAATTTTTGCCGGGTCAGTTGCTACCCCATGCTGAGAGATGACATGTCCCAAATAATGAACTTCTCTTGTAGCAAAAGAGCACTTGGACAACTTAATTTTCCATCCATCTTTCTCCAGCAGCTGAAACACCATTCTGACATGTTCTACATGCTCTTCCAAAGTTCTACTATAAATAAGTATATCGTCAAAGAAAACCAAAACACACTTTCTCAGCAAGGGAGCAAGAGTAGTATTCATGGCCTTTTGAAAAGTAGCAGGAGCACCAGATAAACCAAAAGCCATGACTTTGAACTCATAATGCCCAGAATGTGTTTGAAATGCTGTCTTATATGCTTCCCCTGGTTTAAGTCTAACCTGATGATAACCAGCAGTAAGGTCTAGACTTGTAAACCAACCAGCCTGTCCTAATTCATCCAGAAAATCATCAATCAATGGCACTGGATATTTGCCCTTCACAGTGATAGCATTCAAATGCCTAAAATCCACACAAAATCTCCAAGATTTATCCTTCTTCTTGACTAACAACACAGAAGAGGAAAATGGGCTGGTGCTGTGCTGAATAATACCTTCTTTTAACATCTTGATCACTTGCCTCTCAATCTCATCCTTGATAGCAGGTGGATATCTGTAGGGCCTGACAGATACAGGAGTAGCTCCTTCAACAAGAGGAATACTGTGATCACATTCCCTAGATGGTGGCAGTCCTTGAGGTGGCTGAAACAAATGAGAGAATTGCTGCAGCAGTGGAGACAACTCAGGTGGAACTTGTACATTGTTGAGAGACTCAGCATTTTCTTGCACTGTACAGAGCTGAATGACAGATCCCGGCAGCAATTCAGGTAACAAACCATGTAACAACACCGTATCACCCTTGTAAGGGATAGCCATCCATTTTTCTTGCCAATGAACTTTCATAGGGCTAAAGGTTTCAAGCCAGTCCATTCCAACAATGATATCATAAGTGGATAATTGCAAAACCTTCAAATCACTGGTAAACTGATAGCCTTGGATGGACCATTCAGCCTTAGGAAAATGGAGAGAGCATTTCATTCTGCCACCATCAGCTATTTGCACTCCCATGACTTGAGACATTGAACAACACCCAGTTAATGACTCAGCCAGCTTAGCATTCACAAAGGTGTGAGAGCTCCCTGAATCAATGAGAATAAGCACCACATGCCCCTGCAAGAGTCCTGAAAACTTCATGGTTTTGGTTCCAGCAACTCCAGTACTGCCAGCTGCAGACATCACCAACACTTGTTCCTCATTCTCCGTAGTACCACTGTGTGAGAATTCCTCCTCTTCCTCTATCTGCAACAAGTCCCATACTTCTTGAATAGCTTGGAGCTGTACTGTCTCAGGGCAGACATGACCTCGACTCCATTTCTCAGCACATTTCATGCATAAACCTTTTGCTCGACGATAAGATCTCAACGCTGCCAACTTCTCATCAGCTGCTTTGGCTTTGTTGACTTCAGAGTACCTCTTGTCACCAGGAGACTGATAAGGCAGTTGTTTGTCAGACTTAGGGGGCAAGGGCAATGGTAGAGCTCCTCTGACAGAATTCTTGGAGGACTGAAAATAATCAGAACGTTTGAATTCTTTTTTCTTGTCCTGATCAGTCACTTCCTCCTGCAAGAGGGCAAGCACACAAGCAGTATCGAGGTCGGGCGGTCTTTGAATTAGAACTGCAGACTTAATTTCTAACTTAAGACCATCCACAAATCTCATCGTGTAATACAAGGGATCAGTTCTGGTTTCATAGGCAGAGAGTTGGTCCACTAGTTCAGAAAACTTCTCTATGTACTCTGCTACTGTTGACAACTGCTTTATATGGAACAGTTGCCTAATCAATAACTCCTGATGATCCTTCCCAAATCTATCAAGTAACAGTTTACAAAATTCACCCCAACTAGCATGTTTCAGTTTCTTCTCCACAGACTGCAACCATCTACCAGTTTGAATTGAAAAGTGCATAGAAGCAACCTTAATCCATCTAGACTGCTCTACCTCATAAAGCTCAAAGTAATCCTCACACCTACTAATCCACAACTTAGGATTGTCACCTTCAAACCACGGAAACTGTAACTTAGGCAGCCTACCAATACTAGAACCAGCTAGACTGAAACTCACTACGGCGATTGGGTGGTAAAATTGGAGAACTAGTAAGAACTCGGTTTGGATCTGTGGACGTACCCTTGGCCGGGGAATGCGTGTGGGTATACACGGACCCAAACACATTCTCCCGATTTGGTGGTTCGACGCGGTGCCCTTCAGGGCCATCGACCGGGTTGCCGGCAGGTGGTGACGCCGCGGCCGAATCCGGCTTGGACAGGATCCCCGCCGATGCGACGGGGGTTGAATCGAGCACCACTCGATTCACTGTCTTGCGGAGGGCGCCGATCTCGACGCGGAGGTCCTCCATAGACGCCTCGACTCGCGGCTTCCAGTCGTCGAAGACTTGCGCCGCCGCCTCCATAGATTTGACCTTGTCGCCGATGACATGCTCCACACCATCGATCCGTCCCGTAAGGGACTGCTTGAGATCCTCCATAGACGAGGACACCGTCTTGATCTCGTCCAGAATCAACTTCAATTGGGGATCCATCGCTCCTAACTCCTTACGAAACCGAGTGAAGTGGTGATGGGAAATTTGGTGGGGTTCCAGGATGGTGAATCTGATACCAATATGTTAGCAGAAGAATCAGGGAAAGGTAGAATAGAATTCGGGGTCGGAATGGCAGCACGAGGTCAGATTGATCTCGAGGTAGGAGAAGGAGTTTGAGTCTGTTACAAGTTTGATCATCCCCTCAGCTCTCTCCTCTCCGTTACAAATAGCAACCAGACGCACGCCACAGCGACGCCGTCGGACAGACGCACACGCTACGCCCACTCTGGGCCGCCGAGACGCACACTCCTCTTGATGGGCCGAGAAGACCGACGAGGCCCATTAGCTTCAACTTGTTTTCCGAAGACTTGTTCTTCCTTATCTCCCGCCTGATCACTGATGCTGACACAGTTGGAGATTGTTAGCGAGTTGTGTGTGTTAGGATTTGGCTATAAATAGCCAGAGAACTCGTTGGTTATCTTCTAAGCAAGAATCAACAATTTTTGCTCTGCTTCCTGCACTCGAGCTCCATTGTCCCCATTTCCCCCTCGCCGCCGGGCCTTCAAGCCCCGGCCGACCACCTCCCATCGCTACTCCCTCAGGAGCATCTTGACTCCTATCAAATTCATTGGATTGGAAAATAACACAAAAAGGGGCATTACATGGCACCCCAAATGCCTAAAAAAAACAGGTAAAGTGAGTTAACACAAATGTCTGGATTTACAATTCAAGTTTCATTTTCAAACTTTTGCAAAACTTGAAAGTTGTAAAACGGATTAACATAAATTGGAGACCATATTAGAGATAGATAAGAACCCAGAAGAGCACTTACATGAACTTCAAGTATCTCAATAAGAGGAGTGGCTCCCAGAAAAGAGACCAGATTACAAAGAATCTTGTCAGCATCTTCCCGGTCTATATTCATGAACAACTGTAGATTCCTAAGACGAGAAAACCTGCATGGGTTATTGCTGAACTCTTGCATCTGAAAGGAAAACAAAAAGAGAGAAAATTACTGACTAGATTTTGTTAGGTGAGAAGAATTTGAACGTCAAGACTATTTCAACAGCAAACCTCTATTCGTAGAAAAATAACATGAAAAGTCAGATGCTTCATGCTTGGAAGGCCATCGAGAAGTGCTGCGAGAGCATGCTGAAAGATTGCTTTGAATATTGAAATGCTTACATGATTCAACTTCCTAGAATGGTTGAGGACAATAGGCTGTAAGTGTCCTTTGTATACAAAAGTTTCTATATTTACAGCATGGAATTGTATCTTGGTGAATTCGCAGCATACAATGCGTAAATGTAGCAGATGGGACAGAGGCATATCCACTTTTAATTCCTCATTAAGATGGCATCTGTCCATGCTTAGCCACTCAACATTACAGCAACTGGACAGTGTGTCTTCAAGATCCTTTCTAGTCACATGCACCATACTCAGATAAAGCTTTCTCAGGTTTGGGAAACCACCAAACTGGAAAGGTGGCTTCAAGGATACAGAACTAAGCTGAATACTTTGTAGACAGGAGATGCTTTCATTGTTCAAAAGTTCAAATGGAAATATGTAACGATCATCTTGGAACCAAAAGACAATAGGCTCCAGATCAATAGCAAGAACTTTTACCCGCGAGGATGCAGCAAAACTAATCCAATTGTTGAGATGGTCAACAAGTGTACTGTGAAATCCAAATTTCACCTTAAATTCTTCAACCACCTCACTATGGCACTTCTATAAAACAGTGTTGACATTATCGATGAATTTTCTCATGCACCTTTTACGGTCAGACACAGCACTGTTGAAACATAACTTGGGGCAGTTAACCCACAAATATCGCCATTCACTTGATAAGACGCTGGTCCTCACGACCTCTTTTAGAGGCAATTTCGATAAAATTGTGCATTGTACGTCCTGAGTCAAAATAATGGCATAATGGCATACCATGATGACCAAAAATTCCATTTACACTTAACATTAAGACAAAATTACCTCTGGAAGGTCTCCAAATTTAGTATTGGCCTTTGCCCTGTTATAGATTGTTTTGTCTTGGATGTCGTTGTTTGATGCTTCTCCTTTTCCTGTTAGATAATTCCCCATTACACAGCTGAAAAACAACAAGATAAATTCCATCAATATTAGAATATTAAAATTAGTTGATAGCCAGATGAATTAAAGGGCATGATGTGACTATCATGGAATTTTTTACGAGAGTGGCAACAGTGAACTAAGAGAAGTATGTTTAAACCTCTAATGTGGTTTTGGATGCCGTTAATTCGAGATGGTACTGGGCACACCTAACTAGGCAGCTGATTGCTTTTTGAACACTCTAGTTAGAACAAAACAAGAACGTGCCCTTTCTTTGTTTCAATCAAGCAGCTGATTGCTTTTTGAACACTAGTTAGAACAAACGGGGAATTAGGGAGCTGGGGTCCTAATAGTAATAATCCTATAATTTGAGGGGGATTAGGGAGGAGAAGAGAATCAAACGGGGAATGAATTCGAAGTAGATTTCAGAGTTCCGGAAGGAGACGACGATGTCTCTCAACTTTTCGGTCCCCCAGTCCGACCTCTCCTCATTTTTTCCAGGAGACGGTGTCTTCCAACTTTCCGTTCTAGATGAGAGAGTTAGTTGTAACTGACAGCGAGGCCGGCGCCTTGTTGAGTGACAACCGAATCCGCTGGAGCTCTTGGATTTGGTTCTGCTGATACATGTTGTAAATCATCAATGCAATTGCAATGCAGTGCTTGCATTGAGAAGTTTCGCTGATCCTAAAAACTTCGATAGTAAAATTTCAAAAAAGATAGTTGCATGGGATATACCTGCCCTACAGTACTTTAATTATCTGTAACTGTAACAATATGGAAGCAGCATCTATGGACTGTGGGTGGATTCAGACGAGCGAGATTTGATTTGAGTACCCTGCTTATTGCCAGGCAGTCACTTGATTACTATTAAGTTACTTGGAATAAGTAAAGCAGTCTCTTGATTACTCTTAGGTACTGAACGGCTAAATGGGCAACCGTGTTCATTTCTTTTTCGGCAATTACACGTTTCTCCTTACTACTTCGTCTATGTGTACCCTATCCTAAATTGCATGCCATGCAGATGGGCTTGTTCTTTCATCAAAGTTGCTAGCTTCATATAATGCTTTTGTTTGTCAAAATTATGATTAGGTCACCTGATGATTACTCTTGAGTAGATCTCAGGATATCTGAGAAGTGGGTACTAGTTTGATCAAATCCGACATAATATATATAAAAAAAGTATGTTCAAGTGGGCCGAGATGTGGCTGGGGTCTGGGCCTTGGGCTGAGTAGCAGCAGTAGGCCCTCCGTCTAAAAAGACCTTACTGCTATTAAATTGGAGACGAAAAGGATGGCGCTTACTTGGTGTTTTAGATGGGCTCCAAACGCTTCACAAATATGAAAACTAGGACGAGTTGGCGCGCTTCACCGCGCCCGTGAAGGGTATGAAGCGATATTAGGTTGGGCGGGTTGGACAAACTAATGCTATGAAATATACACATGGGTTGAGAGGCAAAAATATTTTAGAACCGCTTTGCTCTGTTCAGATCCCCTAATAAGTAATACACACTGGACCTCCGTTAGATATATACTGCTCCGTTCAGAAATGATATTGATATTTTGATGGGGAAAAGTCATATAAAATAGTTATTTACTTTTAATTTTATTAGAATATGTCTTCAACTTTTAGGAAATCAATATCATCTTAAATGGATTATGGACACAAATCTATCAATGCAAGTTTTAAGTCCTAAACTTACATATTGTTTGACTAATTACTGGTTAAACTTTGCAAAAACTTGACTTTTTCGTCGATCAAAATATCTCTATCAATTTTTAATGGAGGGAGCAGTTTCTTTTTTTTTAGAAAAATTAGAAAAAAATCAGGAGCCTCCCTATTTGTAGCTACACAGCACTGAAAACTACTATTTTACAATCCATGTCACTGTATTTTGAAGTCTATTGGCACCGTAATTTAAAGTTTATTTGCATGTTGTTGAAAGCCACGCACCGTGCAAACACCATGGCTGGAATGATTGGTGATTGCCCTAGCTGAAATGATTATTCTAGTGTTTCAATAAACTTAGCACAAAGGATAATCAATGGAAGGGGATTGGTGTGCGTAGACACATAGGTACACACCAGCTAAAATCTTCTCGTGACACTGACTATGCCTATGACCCTATTTTTAATTGCCGCACGCAAGGCACCGCAAACGCAGGCCAAAAAAACACGTAGCACGTACTTGTGAAAAGAAAAAACACCGGCGAGCAAGCCACGAGGACGAGCTGCAGTGGCCACTGGCCCAACGTAGATGGGCCGAATTGTTCATGGGACACGAGCTCGGAAAAGGCTAGATGGGCCGGTCCAGCAAGAAATATGTAAACGCGCAGCCCAGAAAAAAATCACATCCTACAGTAGCTCTGCCTCTCTGCCTTCGGAATCCTTCGGGGATATGAAGTTATATGAAAATGTATCTTCCAAAAGATATTTTGATAATATCATGAATTTATTATATTTATAGATATGTTTACGTTGAAAATAGTGATCAAACATACACATTATCAATCCATCACAGTATGTCCAAATTCTTGGTAGGGGTAAATCCCTCCGCTTCTCCCTCCTCCCACGCTTACTCCCTTTCAAATGAACTCCTCCACCTCTACCGCATCTCTTCCGGCTCCGACGGCATCACCGCTCCCAGATTCGCCGCCCGGCATCCGCTCCCGCCCTAATTCGGCCCCGAATTCACTACACCGATGTCTGCTCCTCCATCATCGATACTGCCCAACCATCATCCTCCACCACCAAGGAGCTAGTGCCACTACCGTCTCGCCATCCTGCCCAAACACCGGTACCGCCGTTGGTCCGACAAATACCCATGGCCATCCCTCTAGATCCAGCAGCCATAGATGACCTCACCAACTCTAAACTCTGAAACCCTAACCCAGGCACGCTAACTCGCTGGAGATGATGAGGTGGTCGGCGGAGGATGATGTTTCCAGAGGAGGTGTCTCCATTGTTACTTTCATGTCTTGATTTTTTACTTTTTCTTTGCCTTTTCAGTCTTCCAACATCTTCTCTTTCTCGAATTTGGCCTCTCGCAATGAGGTTAAGTCGAGAGCCCTCTTGGTTTAGTATTTAGGTAGCAAAATACAGCACACAAACTTACTGCGCATGTGTAATTAATATATAGCACAAGAAAAATAGGCTCCATAAACACACCAATTAATATTGACGTACACACACGGACCATGCATGCATATGCATGTATGCATCAATGCATCATGCATGTTCATTCCAAACAATCCTACTTGCTAAGAGCAGCAGGTCGATCGTCGTGATCTGCTCGCTCATCACCACACCAATAATAATGCATACAAGCATGCCCGAAATCAGCAAGAAAAGAGAAGCACTAATAATAATTAATAACACCGGATCATCATGTCCATGACCGATCGAGCTAGCGCTAGCTCTAGCTCTAGCTCTGCGTGCGTGCAGGCCGCGGCGCATGAACCATGGTCATATATATCAGACGCTTTCGGTGGAGGGTGGCAGCAGGAGCGGCTGCGCCATGGACGACGGGGCCAGCTTGCCGCTCCGGACGGCGGCGCCGGCGGCGTCGCGGTCGCCGGCGGAGGAGGGCATGGCGGCGGCGGCGTCCCTGGCGAGGCGCGCCCTCTCCTCGCTCTTGCCCCAGAGCACGAGGTAGAGGCCGGCGATGATGAGCACGGCGCCGATGATGCCCCCGAGGTAGAACTTCTCGCCGAGGGTGAGGGACGCCATGATGGCCACCACCAGCGTCTGCACGGGCTGGTACACCGCCACGAACACCGGGCCCCCGCGGTCGATGCACCAGATCTGCACCGCGAACGCCACGCCCGACGCGATGAACCCCTGCACCAGCATTCAGCAGATCATCGTCAGATTAGTTAATTAATCTCTTCGTACGTAATCTATCTATGCATGCATGCTTAATTAGCTTAGTTTTGCTGGTCAATCTCTATAAGAATTATTTATTTAGCATATTGAAATGGTCAAGTATATATGTTCTGCTAGAGAGTAGCACAGACCACAGATGATATCTCAAGATATGGGTTAGGACATATGATCCTCTGATATCACATCATGTCCTCCACTGATAGTACTACTATATCACTAGTAGTTAGTATATGCAGAAAAAGGTTAGGACATGTGTGCTGCCTGATGCATGTGTCCACAAAGAACAGTCCAAACTAAGGCTGCTTTATTAGGGATCTGGTAATAAGCCCAGCTTTTCATAATACTGAATGGCAAAAGGCATCATTTGTACAGCTAGCTAACTTTGTTGCTCCTGCACCACTTTATTTCTATTTCTTTATTTCTGCCTCAGAATTATGATGATGCACTACTGTGACCGGTGGCTGACGTGGCACGCATGCATGCGTAATTAGCTTGTGCTGGATAATTAAGTATGTAATTAGGGAGCAACAAGCGAGGGAGTGAGTACTGACGGCGTATAGGATGGTGAAGAGCTCGGATCCGGAGTGGAACTTCCAAGCCTCGGCGTCCCTCTCCATGAAGGCGGCGATGATGAGGAACTGGATGACGCCGAAGAAGCAGGTGTAGGAGGTCACCGACAGCCGCGCCGGGTACTTCTTCAGCACGGGGGCCTGCAGCACCAGCCAGCCGGACCACGACAGGCAGTGCCCGATCAGGTACACGCACCCCAGCGTCCAGTTCTTCTCGCCGGCGTCCACGCCGATCTCGGGGCCGGCCGCCATGAGCATCAGCTGCTGCTTGTCGCCGCCGCCGCCGGGGCCGAAGATGGTGGGGCCCTTGTAGAGCGTGATGACGGAGGCCCCCGCCACGCACGCCAGCGTGCCCACCACCTTGGCCACGCCGTCGCGCCGGTCCAGGCGGACCTTCTCGATCCGCAGCGCCGCCGCCATGGCGAAGGTGATGGCCGGGACGGAGTTCTGGATGGCGGAGGCGAACGTGGGGGACGTGTTGTCGAGCCCCAGGAGGTAGAAGCCCTGGTTCGCCGTGATGCTGCCATGTTTCATCATACAATTAAGCCGCATGTTCTTCGCATAAACAATTTGCTGCTTGTATGCATACGGATGTCGATCGATCTCTTTCTTACCCGCAGAGCGCGAGGAGGAAGAACTGGATGACGAAGTTGAGGGTCAGCTGCGGCCTGTCCTTCCTGCATACACGTATTGCAGTGTTCATCGAAACCCATCAGAAAATTCAGGAAATGAACATTCGATCCAGTAGTCTGTGGAAATAATGAATGATCGAATACAACGCGCGTTCGTACTTCTCTAGGAAGTAGGCAAAGGGCACGAGGAGGCAGAGCGCGATGATGTTGCGGTAGACGGGGAAGACGAGCTTGCTGATGCCCATGTTGAGCGCCAGCCGCGACACCACGTGGAACCCGGCGTACCCGAACTGCAGCGCCAGCATCGCCACGTGCAGCTGCGCCTTCTCCGGCATGCCGCACACCCGCCGCCCCTCCCCGCCATCCGCCATTGCTGCCGCTGCTTGCCTCTTGCCCTAGATCTCTCTTGCCTGGCCGCCCGGCAACGAACCCTGTTAGCTAGCAGAGCTAGCTGGGCCGAGAAGAGAGCTAGAAGAATCAGATCGAGGAAGGATGATACCAGTGGGTAGTGATCGAGCTCGGAGGGGCGGGGGGTCGCTATATAAGGCCAGGGCAGCAGCACCAGCTCAGCCTCAGCGGAGTGCGAAGTGAGAAGGAATGTCCGAGCGAGCTGACTTCCCCACAGGTGGAGCGACAAAGCAGTCACTGTTTCTCTGCTTGTCGTACATCCACTTCCCCTTTGCCTGCCGGACAACCTATAGCTTTTTTTATTACAGTCTGCACTACCTAGGACTCTAGGAGTATGTCCATCACAAATTATAAAAGTCACGAGACATGCACTCCGAGATGTACTCCCTCCATTTTTATTTACGTGTCGTCTTAGGTTTGTCTTAAGTCAAATCTAGCCAACTTTGACTAATTTTATAGAAAGATACGGCAACAACTATACTATCTAACATATGCACTACCAACATGTATTTCATGGTGGATTCAATGAAACAAATTTGGTATCATAAATGTTTTTAAATTTTTCCATAAACCTAGTCAAAGTTGGCCAAGTTTGACTTAGGATAAGCCTTACGCGACATGTAAATAAAAACAGAGGGAGTATAATTCCAGTGTATATCTTTAGTCATGTACCACTAGAGTGCAATGGTGGATCTACCATCCGTAGCTTTTCTTTAAGGTAAAGATCGAGAGCTTTGTTATTACTAACATTGATTACAATCCTAAGCAATTAACTGATTAACTCGCATTGGCGTCCTGAACGAATGGTCAAACATTGTGAGTAAAGGTTAATTGTGACACAAGTAATTTTGGAGAAAAAGAGTATTTGCTTATATGAGTAGGTTTAATCCCTGGTCTGTTGGAATTTTTGCCGTCCCATTTTTATAGGACATCCCGGATGAACCATGTACATAATCTTATAAATAAGAGACTACATGTCACTTGCCCTTGGTTTGCACCCTCCTCCCTCCCTCAGGCCCGCGCCCTACCCACACGTGGGATCTCCATCCCCACCCAACTTGTATTCCTACACCACATGAGATGGCAGCACGCACCCTCGCCAAAGAAGAAAAGAGGTTACTAAATGAAAAGGTATTTTCAAAATGGAGGTGGCTACAGTGAGGAGGCTCTTCGATTAATGAACATTCGAGAGCCCTCGCGCGCCATGCCCCCGCTCCCTCCCGTGCAACATCCACATGAGGCCCACATAAACCTTATCATTCTCCCTCGCGCCAAATAATTCTCCACCCATGCATCCGTCTCTGACTCTCTAGCTCTCCCGTTTGCCCCTCTTGTCCTTTCACCCGCACCGGCCCTGTCACCGCCTCCTCTTTCTCACTCCCTCCCTCTTTCATCTCCCTTCTCTCTCATCCATCTCTCCTCCCCCTTCTCTCCCTGGTCATGCTGCCCCTCCAACGCCGGCATCCCACCACCTCCCACGCCGGATGGTGAACTCGCCGCCGCCCACCGACTGCCCCTCCACCCCGCCCTTCCTAACCAATCCAATGGCTTTGCCCCCACCGCAGACCCCACCAACGTTCGTCCTCCACCATCTGGCCAGTGGCGTGATCGTCGCCGGGCCTCGCCGCCCACACACCAGTTCCTCCGTGCGGGCTGGCCGCTGCCCATGGCGACCTGAGCATTTTGCGGGCTCAGGCTGGGCCGAAAAAAGCCCAGTTTTTTTGGGC
This sequence comes from Alloteropsis semialata, assembly GCA_004135705.1. NCBI lineage: Eukaryota > Viridiplantae > Streptophyta > Magnoliopsida > Poales > Poaceae > Alloteropsis > Alloteropsis semialata. Next base: position 21,288,959 of record CM014275.1, read on the forward strand.
CTTAAAAGTCTTGCCCACGCCCGTCCCATGGGCGACTACGGGTCTCTATTTCGGGCCAGGCTCGGGCCGGGCCTTGATCGGGCTCGGGCTTCCCGCTCTTTTTCAATAGAAAAATAATTCATTTAAATAGTTCGGGCCGGGCTCGGGCCAAGAAAAAATTATTCGGGCTTCATTTACTGTGCCCATGCCCATCCCATTAAGCATCGTGGGTGGGCCAAAACACATCAGGCTCGGGCTGGGCCATTGTTGGCGATTCTTAATGACAACTTATTACTGCCAACAAAGATACAAAACATGATAAAACAAATAGACATAGGGTTGTTTACTAATGAATTCCATGAGTTTTGGTGCATATGTGCTTACAGGAATAAAGTGGCAAAAGAAGAGCTAAAATGGGCTTAGGGCCAGGTCGCCCGACCTTCTCTGGTCGGCCGACCTGGGTCCAGTCCCGGTGAGGTCCATCTTCAGCCCACCAACAAGAAGCACACTCAGTAGCGATCAGGCACGTTGAGATCAAGACGGTAGAAATGAAGAGTTGGGATTGGGCCACGTGGCAAGCACATGGATTCATGGGCCCACATCCCTAACTTAACTGACACATCTTCGCCATTACCCACCGGAAACCGACCAAAGGACCCACTGAGAGTGACACTGACGAAGTGGGGCCGAGGGGCCACAACCCTGGGTCGGCCGACCTAGCCAGGTCGGCCGACCGGGCCGCGCGCCCAAATCGCCACCGCCTTCACTACCAACTGTCAACCGCCACCAGGAGTTCATCCGTGCCGTGTATCATCAACGTCGGTGAATCTGACGGTCGGCCGATCCCCCCTAGTCGGCCGACCTGGGCCCATCTCCGGACCGCCTCAACCGCTGCAAACCGACTCCAAACCGCCTCTCCAAGCTATAAATAGCTGGACTCGGGGCAGGGCTAATCATCATCGAGCAGAAGTGAAGATCCAAGGCGAAGCCCTTCTCATATCCAGAGTAGAAATAGGGAGAGAGTGAGGGAGAGTCTGGAGGAGTCCCGGCCTGTCGGTTACCCTCCACCTGTACCTCGACGGATGCGAGCTATTCAGTAAGTATCCGGGATTCAACTAGTAATTAAGTCTGAGTTATAGATAAGTTAAGTCTCTATTGTGCTTGTGGATTCGTTGCTTTATTTATAAAATATTCTAATCTTTGATCAAGGTTAGGATAGCTGATATTATCTTAGGTGTGGTGCTTAGGTGTATATCTGCCCTCGTTTGCCTCGTAGCCCCACGGATTAGTAGAGGTAGGCGGCAGGTGGTGACAGCCCTGTCCGTCCTTTGTAATCCTCCACGTACGGGTACGGCGTAGAGCTGTTGGCCGGCAATTTCCTAGAGGCCTAGGATACCCCGGTGTCTAAAGCAAGCATAGGAGAATTCTCTTAACTATAATCAGAGCCTTAGTGCTAAGTTATCCTCTCTACCCAGCCTTTATATACACTCGATCGATCCGGCTCAGTTTTAGTGATTACATACACTTTTACGTTCCCTGTGGATTCGATACCTGGTTTACTTACGGAAGAAAGCTACTTCGACAGCCGTGCGCTTGCGACTTTCTGTTTGCCACCGCTGGTGTCAACAAGCTTTCTGGCGCCATTGCCGGGGAACGGTAGCTGTTATCTAAGATCTAAGGTTGCCCGTATATCTTTTATTTTATATTTCCTTTTTATCAACCATGAATTCCACCCAAATTCATGAGTTCTCTGCTCCAAAGGGCGAATTATTGGAGCCGCACCCCTTGTTAAATCCTATTTTAACCGATAGCTATAAACTACGCCCTGCCTTCATAGCTATGGTCCAGGACATATCCTTCTCTAGAGGTGATGGTGAAAACCCATACCATCACTTGCACGAATTCGAGTTGCTTTGCTCGTGTCTGGTCATATCAGGCATGACGCAGGCAATGATTAGATGGAAGCTCTTCCCGTTCTCTCTCAAAGAGAGAGCAAGGAAGTGGTATGACCACACCGTTCCACTAACGAACGGTGAATGGGAAAAGTTACGGGACAAGTTTTGTATTGAATACTTTCCTGTTCACCGGATCTGTGCACTTCGGAAGGAGATCATTAACTTCCAGCAACGAGAGAAGGAAACGATCACCAAAGCATGGGACCGATTCCAGGACTCATGTCTAACCAGAACAGATCTAGGCTTCCCAGACTACATGCTCATGCAGCATTTTCGGTCTGGGTTGAATAGTGAAGATGCCCGGTACATAGACATAGCAGCTGGGGGTTCATTCCTACACATAACCTCGGCTAGAGCAAAAGAAGTCCTAGCGGCCATCCGAGAGAACTCTCCTGCGGACGCGACCGAGACTGAGCAAGAAGACTCCCAGAAAGAACCCATAGACTTGCCCAGTCCTACTCCTGAGACCTCATCCGTTGAGGAAGAGGAAACTCAACCTCTCGGGTTACCGTTTGAGTTCGAGGAAGATCTTTTTGAAGATTTTGAGAATACCTTGAACTACTCAATACAAAAGAAGCCTACGGTAAAGACCCCTTCCATCTATATGGAGAAAGAAATTTTGAACGAAACCGAGAGGGAATAGTGTTGGGACACTTAGTGTCCGAACGGGGAATAGAGGTGGATAGAGCAAAAATAGAAGTCATAGAAAAGCTTCCACCTCTCACCAATGTTAAAGGGATCCGCAGCTTCTTAGGTCATGCGGGGTTTTACCGGCGCTTTATCAGAGATTTTTCCCAGATAACCAGGCCCCTCACTAGCCTTTTAGCCAAGGACGTGCCCTTTGACTTCAATGATGAGTGTTTACATGCTTTCACTATTTTAAAGAATGCTCTCATCTCAGCACCAGTCATTCAACCCCCTGACTGGACGCTACCCTTTGAGATTATGTGTGATGCCAGTGATTATGCTGTTGGTGCTGTCCTTGGACAGACCAAAAATAAGAACCATCATGCTATCTCGTATGCTAGTAAAACTTTGACAGCAGCTCAACTTAACTATGCTACCACTGAAAAAGAGCTCTTGGCAGTAGTTTTTGCTATAGACAAGTTTAGATCTTACTTGATAGGAGCTAAGGTGATTGTCTACACCGATCACGCTGCCTTGAAATATTTGCTTACCAAGAAAGATGCTAAACCACGCCTTATCCGCTGGATTCTCTTACTCCAAGAATTTGATTTAGAAATTAAAGATAAAAAGGGAGTAGAGAATTCAGTAGCAGATCATTTGTTGCGTATGCAGTTTACTGACATGCAGGATTGTCGGATGTTTGGACCCGGCAGTCCACACAGGGTAGCCTACGTGGTTGATTTGTTGAGGACAGATCGAGGATCAGAAGTCGATGGTAACACAAGACGCAAGGATTGAACAGGTTCGGGCCGTCGAGATGACGTAACACCCTACGTCCTGTGTTGGGGCGATTGTATTGCTGTGTATGAAGTTCCTGGAAGGATCTCCGTAGTTGGGTTCTGTCCTAGGGTTGTAGAGGTTGTAGTTTTTCGTGCTCTGGAGGGGGGTCTCAGGGCGCCTTATATAGTCCGGCTGCCTTGAGTTACAAGTCGGCCAGAGATCGTAACCTACCCGAATTACAAGGATTTGATCCTATAACGATTACAGATATCTTTCCCTATAATTCCGGCTAGTTTATCTTGATCTCCGATCTTCTTGCGGGATACGCCGTGTGCTTTCCTTGCTGCGCGCGTCGTCGCGCCCATTCGGTTCGCCCGACTGGTGGGCCCCGACTGGTGGGCCAGCCAGTCCGACAAACCGATCCAGATGTACTCGGATTGGGCCGCCCCTTGCTGGTTGGGCCAATCCGCCTTCTGGGTACCCCTGGGGGTCTACCCCCGACAAGCCCCCGAGTAGTACGTGGTTGAGGGACAAGTCGGCGAGGTCGCGCTGTCCGATGAGCGTCGAGCCTGCTGCAGTTGGAAGCGAAACCGCGTGATACTGGAGAGAAAAAAGCCGTTTACCCAATGGATGCGCCGCGAGGTGCGTCCGTTGGACGTAGCCCCCGAGCCTTGAAGCGATTCCGAAGGAATCGGTCCAAGGGTTAGTAGCCTTGTTCTGAAGTCGTCAGACAATCAACGGATGCGCCGCGAGGTGCGTCCGTTGGCCGTAGCCCCCGAGCCTTGAAGCGATTCTGAAGGAATCGGTCCAAGGGTTAGTCAAGGAGCATCTGGCTAAATCATCCGACGTTAATTTCGGCGTCCAGCCCCCGAGCGTGAGGGCCGGCGGGGTCCTGCGAGACACGCCGAGTGGTCGTCCCGGCGCCAGCCCCCGAGCGCGAGGGCTGAGCACGCCGAGTAGTCGTCCCGGCGCCAGCCCCCGAGCGTGAGGGCTGAGCACGCCGAGTGGTCGTCCCGGCGCCAGCCCCCGAGCGTGAGGGCTGAGCACGCCGAGTGGTCGTCCCGGCGCCAGCCCCCGAGCGTCATGCGGTAGCGCCAGCCCAGTACTCAAAAGCACTCAGCTAGCGATCCTTGTGGAGTGTAGCGCCAGCCCGAGTGCTGCAAAGCACTCGGCTAACGATCGTCGTGGAGTGTAGCGCCAGCCCGAGTGCTGCAAAGCACTCGGCTAGCGACCGTCGTGGAGCGTAGTCCCAGCCCGAGTACTGACTGACTCGAGTACTCAGCTGGCGGCGATGCTGGAGTGGTCCAGCCCCCGAGCGTAATAGGCAAGCTCGGGATCCAAACCTGTGCCCTGCAATGAAGATATGAAGGATAGGTGGTATATGGTGTAGCAAATACTAATTCTGGAGAAAAACATTCGGCGTTGTATGTAAAAGATTTCTACTTCCAGCTCTTTAAGTCTATTAATTTCCTCGGGTAGTTATCCTGTTACGTTTATGCACCTGATCCCCGATAGCCGTAGTCCGTAGCGCAGGGAGCTGGGCCGCATGCACGCGTAGGAGCGTAGGCGTACGGAAGAGTCGAGGCTTCACGGATTAAGGCGTGTGCTTCCCAAGTACTTTAGCGACTCGTACAAGAGTGGAAAAAGAAATAAACAGTGGAGAAAAAAGCTATATGCGTCCGTTGGGTGTAGCCCGACTGCTTGTGTAGCGCTCGGGCTGTATAAGCAGTCAGGAACAAACCAAGGGTAGTCGGCGATGATCATGGAGACATGTATACGGAGATACGCGGTGACCGAAAAATATTGTGAAAGTATTGAAGTATGACTTAGCTTGATTCGTGTCAGAGTTGGAGAATCGTCGGATGAGGGCACGTTGGTCGTCGTGGCCGCCGAGTGGACGTGGCGTGTCGGCGAAGTTGTCCAACCGTGATTTCGATTGGAGAACAGGTCGCGCGCATGTCTAGGATGCGAGGATCGTCACTGGCCTCTTGGTTGCGGTCGGAGTTCGCGGCTGCGATCTGAGCCTGCACCGCCGCCGCTTCGCTCGTGCACCTGGTGGCCGTCGCGGTGCTGTCCGACTGCTCCGTATCCTCATGTACGCCGGATTGCTTTGGGGTTCCTGGCGACGGTCGAGGGGCAGCATGGCACAAACGACGCCTTCATGCACCAACTCATCTCCGTGCGTAGTGTTGGCCACATGGCTTTGTTGCTCAAGGCTCGGTCACGCATACACGCAAGAGATAAAAAAAAAGATTAGAAAACAATTAGATGATGCATGCATGCTCGTACATGAAAAGGAGAGAGACAAATAAGATTAGAAAAATAATTGAGGGCATGCTCATCCTGTTGATAGAGATTCCGTGGTGCGGCAACTACTGCGTCATGTGGAAGGATTCCACACTACGGCACATCAACTTTTGGAAATCCATCTGTGGAGGCCAGACCGGGCCACGTAGAGATTCTCGAGTTGAGTCGGAGACGGACAGCCGGGTGCTTGGATGCTGCCAGGGACAATCCGACGCCACGAGAAGTTGCCGCCGCCGCCGCAGCGATATTTGTCTCGAAGAGCGTACGAAGGAGTCGCCGGATTGGTGAGTTCGGCGTGAGGAAGGAGCGATGACTCGCCACATCTGCTCACGAAGATGAATCTGCCATCGAACTTGTAGATTGATCTCGTCGATCAGCCCCTACCTGGCGCGCCAACTGTCGGATGTTTGGACCCGGCAGTCCACACAGGGTAGCCTACGTGGTTGATTTGTTGAGGGACAGATCGAGGATCAGAAGTCGATGGTAACACAAGACGCAAGGATTGAACAGGTTAGGCCGTCGAGATGACGTAACACCCTACGTCCTGTGTTGGCGGCGATTGTATTGCTGTGTATGAAGTTCCTGGAAGGATCTCCGTAGTTGGGTTCTGTCCTAGGGTTGTAGAGGTTGTAGTTTTTCGTGCTCTGGAGGGGGGTCTCAGGGCGCCTTATATAGTCCGGCTGCCTTGAGTTACAAGTCGGCCAGAGATCGTAACCTACCTGAATTACAAGGATTTGATCCTATAACGATTACAGATATCTTTCCCTATAATTCCGGCTAGTTTATCTTGATCTCCGATCTTCTTGCGGGATACGCCGTGTGCTTTCCTTGCTGCGCGCGTCGTCGCGCCCATTCGGTTCGCCCGACTGGTGGGCCCCCGACTGGTGGGCCAGCCAGTCCGACAAACCGATCCAGATGTACTCGGATTGGGCCGCCCCTTGCTGGTTGGGCCAATCCGCCTTCTGGGTACCCCTGGGGGTCTACCCCCGACAAGGATCTACCGATAAATGATTTTCTACGCGACGACACCCTATTCAAGGTGACCGCCTCCGACCCCTGGTATGCAAATATTGTGAACTTTATGGTTGCAGGATATGTACCGCCAGGGGAGAATAAGAGAAGGCTGATCTACGAGAGTAGACTCCATCTATGGGACGAACCATACCTGTACAGGGTATGTTCAGATGGCATGCTCAGGCGATGTGTACCAACAAATAAAGCAAGGAAGATCCTTGAGCAGTGCCATGCAGCCCCATATGGAGGTCACTACGGGGCGTTCAGGACAAGGTCAAAGATCTGGCAGAGTGGATTCTACTGGCCCACAATGTATGAGGATACAAAGGAGTTCATTCGACGATGCCAACAGTGCCAGAAACATGGAGGGATCACCGCAAGAGATGCAATGCCACTCACAAACAACTTACAAGTTGAGCTGTTTGATGTGTGGGCATTGATTTCATGGGACCCTTTGTCAAATCCTATGACAGTGAGTACATCCTGGTGGCAGTGGACTATGTCTCGAAGTGGGTTGAAGCAATGCCATGTAGAGCCGCTGACTCTAAACACACGCGAAAGATGTTCCATGAGATCATCTTTCCACATTTTGGAACCCCCAGGATGGTGATCAGTGATGGAGGGTCGCACTTCATCGACAAGACCTTCCAGAAATTTCTGGCAGAACTGGGGGCAAAGCATAATATAGCTACACTGTACCACCCCTTGACAAGCGGTCAAGCAGATACATCGAACAAACAGATCAAGAACATTCTGCAGAAGACCGTGACAGAAATGGGCAAAGGATGGAAGAGCAAGTTACCAGATGCTCTATGGGCTTACCGAACGGCGTACAAAACGCCAATCGGGATGTCCCCATACCAGCTGGTTTACGGCAAGACTTGCCATTTACCAGTTGAGCTAGAGCATCGGGCGCACTGGGCCATAAGAAAGTGAAACATGGATTTGCCAGCAGCCCAGCAGATGAGAAGGATGCAACTATCGGAATTGGAAGAGTGGAGAGACAAAGCGTACCACAGTGCCAGAATCTACAAGGACAGAACCAAGAGATGGCACGACAAGAGGATCAAGGTGAAGGAGTTCCACCCCGGGGATAAGGTATTACTCTTTAATTCCAGGGTGAAGCTCTTTGGACATGGAAAACTTCGGAGTAAATGGGAAGGACCATTCGTTGTGGTGGAGACTTCGTCGCACGGGGCAATCACACTCCAAGATGATCAAGGTAACCTCTTCAAGGTAAATGGTCAACGTTTAAAAGTTTTCCTTGAACCTGATAAAGTAGATGAGGAATTTGATGTGATCAATTTGGTCATGGATGATTCCCATTTATAATTACACCTTATGTTAAATCCTTAACCCCTAGAATGTGAATGCACACATTTTGGGGTTTAGTGGACCTGTCACGTAGTGCACAAAGAAGGAGAGGGCGACCGAGCTCAAGGCCAGGTCGGCCGACCTGACCAGGTCGGCCGATGTGATCCTAAGCCCGATCGGCCCTATCTTTTGCCAACGTTCTACTCTAACGTCTCTGAAGCCGTTCTGCGGTGGACGAGCGATTCTAACTCTAATGGATCCGAGAAGAGGGTTAACCTATCTTTAAATTTTCACCCATCCTCTTCTTCCCTCTCATCTGAGTTCTTCCTCGCCCCCATTCTGAAATCACCAAGCCACACCTTCCAATTCTCCATCAATGGCCGGAAAAAGCCACCCCAAATCCCGATCAACCTTTGATCTGGATGGAGAGCCCACTCCGGCCAATCAATTGGTGCCCACCAATCTGGAGCAAGCCATGGCCGTGGTTGTCTCCCCACTGGCCAGCCTCCCGCCAGAGGAGGACGCGAGAGGCCGCACCAGGGGGACGACCGATGTGCCTGGTCGGCCGACCGGCCCTGGTGGCCCCTCACGTTTTCGCTCGGCGGCGCGGTCTCAGTCTCCGAGGAGGACCCAGAGGCGTGATGCACGGGCATCAAGCCCGTACAGAAGACCGACGACGGGGCAATTAACCCCAAAGAAGACACCGGCAGCCGCTCCGATCAAGGGGGATGGACTCCCCAAGCTTCAACCAGGGGAGAAGTTGAAGGAGGTGGTCAGAAATAAGTGGGAGGACGTCGTGGCATATCACTATACGTCCGATGTGTCCATCTACTCTCCTGCCAGTACCCCGGAGCCACGTTTCCGGATCTTCGAGGAAAGAAAACCCGGAGGTGGCTACGGTAAGGGGCTGTTCCCTCCCCTCACACCTGAGGAGAGGAAGGAGTTGGAGGAGTCGGTGGAATCTTCACCCGCCGGCAAGATCAAGAGGCATATCAAGCCTCCTCCAATTCGCAGGCCTGGGGGCCAATATGAGAGTGATGATGATGAGAAGGCCACCAAGGCTCCCTCCAACGCTGAGTTGCTAGAGTTGATTAATCAACTCGGTCGCGACTATGCAAAGTTGGAGAAGAAGTTCGCTGAAGAGCGACTTGAGCGCATAAGCCTTCAAGATGACTTTGATATGCTTCATAGATCAACAGTCGTGAAACTTAAGCGCTATGCCAAAGCTGCTGGGGATAAAAATCTCTATAATGCACCCTAGATACCCTAGGCTTTGGATTAGGATAGGCACATTAGTTTTCCTTCTATTCATTTATTTCATTTATTTCTTTTGATTATCATGTAATGTGCCTCTGAATTGATAAATAAAATAAAATGTTTAGTGTATTAGGATTGTGTTTTCTTTTTGTTTCCACTTGTTTTGAATGAAAGGTACAAGTGTGGGGGAAACTTGCAACGGAAAACAGAGAGATCCAACACGAAACAGAGAATATCAGAACGCAACAGAGCAGCACGAGAAAGATCTGAACCAGGGGAGTCACCCCCAGGTCGCCCGACCCCACCAGATCGGCCGACCTGGCCTGGGTCCCACCTGACCTCTGCTTCCTCCTTTGGTCATCCTAAACTCTGTTTCAGTTGAATATTTGCAGAACCTGATCAAGAAATTCAAAAACTTAGTAAAATCAACCCTTTGCATCTCACCATCACATGGAAGTTCTTATTAACTTACATATATTTTATTCCCTGTACCTTTTGGCTTGTGGAAATCCTCATATTTATAGGAACTCATGTCATCTAGGTTATTGCATTTTGAGATATGGCTTTAATATGAAAGATACCTTTACTATTTGAGTACTTGAAATTTATGAAAAGTTTTAAAACTTTGTACCTTGCTATGCTCCTCATGGGTTTGAGAGACAAACACTTACAAAATATGATCAAACTTTACCTTTGAGCTTTGAGTTATTTCAAGTCTTGTGACCCTTATTAGAGATATTTCATGTTTTTAAAGTCAAGATCACGTACACTCCACTATAAAAGCTAAATCCTTACACTGAGGATAAAGCAAAACATGCCTTTGTCTCATGTTCATCAAATAAGTATTCCTAAAAAATGACCCTTCTTCCCAAAATTAAGATGGAAAGAAGATATGGGCTAAATGCATAGAAAAAATAAAGAGAAGAAAAAGACTCATGCTAAAAGAGCATTGAGCAAAAAAAAGTGCAATAGCCCATATCCAAAAGAAAAGAGAAGGGGAAGAAAGGCCAAGACAAAGGAGTATCATTACATATCCATCTCATATCACACACTTGCACAACTTGACTTGATTACATGGCTTGTCTCTGATTTGGGTCCAATCCTTGGAATGACAAAATAAGTGAGAAAAGGTATGTATCTTGAGAGCTCCACACAAAAAGTTCTATTTTGGAGAGTATGAGTGCTGTCCAACCACCATAATTATTCAGAGAGAAACTCTTTGAGGAGCACGGCATAGGTTTTCTTTGCAAAATTCCAAAACCCCAAGTACTTGAGAGTGAAGTGTATCATGTCATAGAAAAGGCTGTTCCTTCCTGCAATAACTCAAGAAGACATGATAGCCACTCATATAATTCCACTAAGCCTAATGTTTGGGAATAACCTATATGTTTGTTAATGATCTCCATGATGAAGCTTAGACTTTACTCGAGGGCGAGTAAAGGATAAGTGTGGGGGAGCTTGTTGGTGATTCTTAATGACAACTTATTACTACCAACAAAGATATAAAACATGATAGAACAAATAGACATAGGGTTGTTTACTAATGAATTCCATGAGTTTTGGTGCATATGTGCTTACAGGAATAAAGTGGCAAAAGAAGAGCTAAAATGGGCTTAGGGCCAGGTCGCCCGACCTTCTCTGGTCGGCCGACCTGGGTCCAGTCCCGGTGAGGTCCATCTTCAGCCCACCAACAAGAAGCACACTCAGTAGCGATCAGGCACGTTGAGATCAAGACGGTGGAAATGAAGAGTTGGGATTGGGCCACCTGTCAAGCACATGGATTCATGGGCCCACATCCCTAACTTAACTGACACATCTTCGCCATTACCCACCGGAAACCGACCAAAGGACCCACTGAGAGTGACACTGATGAAGTGGGGCCGAGGGGCCACAACCCTGGGTCGGCCGACCTAGCCAGGTCGGCCGACCGGGCCGCGCGCCCAAATCGCCACCGCCTTCACTACCAACTGTCAACCGCCACCAGGAGTTCATCCGTGCCGTGTATCATCAACGTCGGTGAATCTGACGGTCGGCCGATCCCCTCTAGTCGGCCGACCTGGGCCCATCTCCGGACTGCTTCAACCGCTGCAAACCGACTCCAAACCGCCTCTCCAAGCTATAAATAGCTGGACTCGGGGCAGGGCTAATCATCATCGAGCAGAAGTGAAGATCCAAGGCGAAGCCCTTCTCATATCCAGAGTAGAAATAGGAAGAGAGTGAGGGAGAGTCTGGAGGAGTCCCGGCCTGTGGGCGACCCTCCACCTGTACCTCGACGGATGCGAGCTACTCAGTAAGTATCCGGGATTCAACTAGTAATTAAGTCTGAGTTATAGATAAGTTAAGTCTCTATTGTGCTTGTGGATTCGTTGCTTTATTTATAAAGTATTCTAATCTTTGATCAAGGTTAGGATAGCTGATATTATCTTAGGCGTGGTGCTTAGGTGTATATCTGCCCTCGTTTGCCTCGTAGCCCCACGGATTAGTAGAGATAGGCGGCAGGTGGTGACAGCCCTTGTAATCCTCCACGTACGGGTACGCCTAAAGCAAGCATAGGAGAATTCTCTTAACTATAATCAGAGCCTTAGTGCTAAGTTATCCTCTCTACCCAGCCTTTATATACACTCGATCGATCCGGCTCAGTTTTAGTGATTACATACACTTTTACGTTCCCTGTGGATTCGATACCTGGTTTACTCACGGGTGAAAGCTACTTCGACAGCCGTGCGCTTGCGGACTTTCTGTTTGCCACCGCTGGTGTCAACAGCCATCGGGCCAGACCGGGCTGGGCCACAACTGGCAGCCATGGATCCTCGCCCGATCACATAACCCCAAAACCTAATTCTAACCCTAAACCCGCTGGCCGCTCCGCCCACAACCCGTTGGAGATGGAGAAGATGGCAGAGGACAAGGAGTCCATTTGTTACTTGTTGTTTTGATTTGTTACTTTTCTTTTCGTTTTTCCTTTTCTAGAATCGATGTCGTGATTTCTTCCTCAGATTACTCAAATCAGGAGGGCTTTCGAGTTAATTTGAAATCAAGAGCCCTCTCGATGTAGGATTTGGTAGAAAATTCTATAGTTTTTGGCCCTTAATGAATCTGTAGTCAGATAGATAAATAGCACATTAATTGATGACATATTGGAGTATTTACCATCAGAGGCAGTATGCTAGTATGCATCAAGCACACTTAAACGAACACATCAGTCCCTGCCTCCCTGGTTAGCTAGCACTATTGATCAAAGTGTGGTGTTTGGACGCTAGTATGTGATGATGAAGTGATTTCTTAGAAAATAGAATGTTGATTATAGTATTGGCGATTGCGTGGTTTCAGTAGTGTGGCGTCGCTTTTAATCCTGCAAGGACTGAAGAGACAGCGGCAGCAGTAAAGCTTCTAGTGGACTGATTTGCTTGATGGCATCTCCATGGATCCATCCATCGTTTGGCGCCACTCCACTAGCACCGGCCGTGACCGGATTGATTGAAAGAAAGCGATCCATATAATCAAAAAGCAGTCGCCGAATGATGGAAAGTAACTAGACCAACGCTAGCTTACCTTTAATAATTATATATATGTAATTTCTAGGATATAACCTGCATGCACTAGCTATTTCTGCTTTAATTTGGTTTAATTTATTTTAATTTCTTGTTGCATCTTGCTTGTAAACTCCTTCAGGATCCATTCATGCTCACACTCACACAAGTGATACGTCACTACCACCGCAGGATTCAATGCAGTGCAGGGCCTACCTGAGATTTTCGCCACACCTTGAACCTGGTTGGAGGACCTATCAGCTATATATGCAGCGTGTTCATACACACATTCTAATAGAGGATGTATGTAATGCATACATCTATCCATGGTTTTATCTCCTGTTTGAATTATTAGTGTTCTGTAAGGATCAGGACAGATGCTTGACATGGGCTGTTGCAATCCATGAACATGCGGAGCAACACACTTTCCTTAGTGCCAGATAATTCGTCGATCGATCGTTACAAATAATAGAGACCTGAAAGTGTTGGTGTGGGATCCATATGAGCAGCAGCTACCAGCTGCAAACTGAGTTTGTTGAGCAAGTATAAATGTGCTGTGTTATAGTCCAAGCACAGATGAAACTGCATGCAGTTCTGAATTATTTATATTACTAGCAAATTCATTTAAAAAGGAATTAAAACCAGCAAATTTGCTAGAGGACTATACAGTAGATATATACTCCCTCTGTCGTACAAAGAGTGTTCATTTAAAGCATCTCCAACAGTCTATTCATTTTTTACTCTCTGTTGAGTAGGCAAAAAGATTCCTTTCCATATTGGTTTGCTCACTCCAATAGACTCTCCATTTCGCCACTCTCCAAATCCCAACAGCTACCTTCAACTCTCCCTCTCCACACAATGACACGTGAGTCTCACGCGTCATCCCCTTCCTTTCCCCTTCTTCTCATCCCACTCCTGCCTCCCCGTCCTCCCCGCAGGCTCCTACCCGCTGGCCGGCCCTTCGCTGACCAGCACCTCCACGCCGGCTTCTCCCCGCCTCCACCGCCATGCCCGCCCTCCTCGCTGGCCCCTCCCCACACGGCATCTTCTCATTGGGGACTGTGCCCGCCGCTACCACACTGCCTCTTCCTCTTCTCCGGCTCCCCGCGCCCGCGCCGCCACCATCCTCCCACGCCCACCACCGCGGCGCCGCCTCGAGATGACAGACCCATGGGACCCACACTTGGCAAGCTAGTTTGACTATTGGGACTGGCTTTGGCCAGTTGGAGGCCCAATTTGGAGAGCCGGATGGCACGGCAAGAGGATGGAGAGGCTGTTGGAGGCTGATTTTACTACTGAGTAGCCAAAATTTGGCTTGGGGAGCTATTTGGCAAGCCTCTTGGAGATGCTCTTAGAGCAACTCCAACAGACTTGCCATCCAACTCTCTAAACCAAATTTAGCAACTTAACATCAAAATAATGCTCCAATAGCATTCCTATTTTACTTGCCATCCCATTCGACTGGCCAAATTTCTTTTCTCACCGGCCAAACTTAGCTGGCTTGCCAAGTGTGGGCCCCACACGCCAGAGGCTAGAGAGTGGGACTTGGAGAGGGAGAAATGGAGAGTGAGTGAGCAACTCACTATGGAGAGGAATCTTTTTACCAATTCAAATAGAGAGCAAAAAATAGAAACTCTGTTGGATATGCTATTAGGAGTTGGGCATGGGAATTAAGAAAGAGTGGAAAAGTACAGAGTGCACCGAAAACAAGAAGGGATGGAGGAGGAGGGTGATAGACAGAGAGTTGTATTGAAAAGCGAGATGAACAATTATTTTTGGGATAAATTTTGAATCCTATGTGAACACTTATTTTGGAACAGAGGGAGTACCATGAAACTGAAGCGCATAAAAAGAAATATCTGCAATTCACCCCAAATTAAAATAAATGTCTGATGTAGAAGTACATACTACTGCATGAATAATTAACTATATCCAACGGAAGCCACTTAATTATTCCTATGATGAAAACAAGGCGAAAAAAAATCTAAACTCCAAAAGTGACCCAATCAAATTGTTCATGGATTGAAAAAGCAGGGGGAAAAGAAACTAAAAGAAAATAATATAATTCAAAAGCTTTAAGAAAATAATTTTCTGTGGTGTATATATACTACTACTGCATGAATTATGTCTACCCAACTGAAGCCACTTAATTAAATCCATATGCTGAAAACAAGGTGGAAAGGAAAAAATAAATCTAAACTATAACAAAAGTGTATCAAAATGTGCTTCTCCACCACATGGAGATCTGAAAAGCCGGCGGGCAAAAGAAAATTTTTAAAAAAAGATAATATAACGCAAAAGCATGGAAAAAAGTTGAAATCAAAGAGAGGAGGCCGGCGGGAAGAAATGCAAACAATATCGTTTGGACTTTGGACCACCACATATGACACAGCAGATGGATGGGTGGATCGATGGAGAGAGCGTGCAAGCGCGTGTCGAAGATAGTGATCGAGCAGGCTGGAGCTGGCCATCCACACAGTGTCTTTTCAGCACATCGCCAAGACATGCCTTTTCTTTATCTGTCCGCGACGATCCATGGATCGAGCTGCATTGGGTCATCGATCGATGTCATGTGGCTGCGACTGCGAGCGAGGTCTCTGCAAGGTCGAGTCCCACATCGAATCATGCAAAACAAGAGCATGTAGCTTTAGCTCGCGCGCCCCACGGGCCGTATATTCCATCGATTAGGGTTCGGCCTGCTGGCCAGGTGCTGCCTGCCTGCATGCTCGAGATTGGCCAGCTTTTCCTGCTTTCCAGGGACATGCTGCTCGCCGCAGCCGCGACATGCCATCCTTTCTGCTTTTCTTTTCACAAGTATTTTTCCTTCTTCCCATGGAGTACTGAAAGCCTCCTTGCCGCACGACGCACTCACACACGAGGGGTGCCTGGGTGGGCCGGGTCAAGTATACTAATCTCCTACATTTCCATCAGGCTAGCTACCTAATATATGGTCATTAGGTGTAACACCCCGACCCCCAGGGCCAGGCGGGCCCGTCTACAAATGGCAGCTCTCTAGGACTTCGAGACTTCCCTCACAGACCAACACATGTCTTTTCTGCGTATTTTATCCTCACTCGTGGACACCCGGGAAGAACCTCCTGGTCAGTCACCCATGCTATTTGTGTGACCACTCTAGGCCCACACCAGCCATGCACCCTATGTCTGCGCAACTGCGACCACACGCGCCCGTGAAACCGTGAGAGTAGGCTCTGATACCTTGTAATGTCCCGACCCCGGGGCCGGGCCCACTTACAAATGGTAGCTCTCTAGAGCCTCAAGACTTCTCTCACAGATAAATACGTCTTTTCTGCGCACTTTGTCTTCACTCGTGCACACTCAGGAAGAAGATTTTTTCCAATCAGTCACCCATCTCAAAATTGCTCTAGGTCAAGGACGCTTAACCTCAGAGTTATTTGGAGATAAGCATCCAAAAAAAAGTTGCAACTTGTTGGTATGAGTATTCTATCAATTCTATTAAGCTCTGGGCCAAAATGTCACATTAGGGCATCTAGCGATACTCACTCTGCCCGGTCAAAAATATACGGCGTTTTGGAAATGATGATGGCTGTGGAAAGGGTCGAGTACATGATTAACTCTGCCCACTAGTTTCTACTAGAATTATATACTTGCAGAATCAAATAATTGTTTGTGATATTATGAGAGTATTTTTTAGCTTAAATCTACACCGACAAATTTCATGTTTTCAACCCACACAAATATTTGAAAGTTACTCATATCAAAGCTACACAAGTGAA
This sequence comes from Alloteropsis semialata, assembly GCA_004135705.1. Classification (NCBI taxonomy): domain Eukaryota; kingdom Viridiplantae; phylum Streptophyta; class Magnoliopsida; order Poales; family Poaceae; genus Alloteropsis; species Alloteropsis semialata. The sequence continues at coordinate 21,305,477 of CM014275.1, forward strand.
ACGACCCGGATTTCCAAATCGGAGAATTCGACTCCCTGTACCAATGTGATAGTCCCAGAATCAACTGCTATCACGTACAGAACTTATTTCAGCATAATATCATATCCATACTTCGAATCAGAGTACAATTATTACAAGGACAATATGGAAAGCGTAGCCGACACAAGCCCTTTGGGCTAAACGACAAGAAGAAAGCCTACGAAGCGGTAGCTAGGTCTTCAAGTCTTCATCTCCAGTCTTCGCCACAGGCAACCTTGAGCGAAGCAACACAACCCTTCAAAGTAGCATCCGTCGGCTGAACTCGGAATCCAAGTCCAAACCTGCAAGCTCACGAACTGTCCCCAAGAAATGGGACAGGTCCACGTCACCATCCGTATGCAAGCTTTAAGGTGGCCTAATTCTAGTATAACAAATATATCAAGGAATAAGGCTGGGGTTTTCCTATGCAGCAGCAGCAGCAACAGAAATAAAGATCTCCAACATCAGCTTCCCAAGCTATCATCTCCACGGGTCAACCCTAGCACACAAGGGTCCCGTCGCATTCTCACCTCCTGCTCCTCACGAGTCGATGGGAAGACTCCCACTCTTCCCATCTCAGCGGCTACAAGCCGGAATCCGCGCTATCAGCTCTCATCCAACCCAATGCTATGAAAAAGGGGAGAGGTAGAATATCCCAAAACACTAATCAGAAGAAGCCGGATCGAGGGGTGTCCATGACCGAGGACGCGGCTATACGTATAGTTTTAACTCTGCAGAGTGTGTACACCTGGTCCCACCCGGGCTGCGAGTTGGTGGCCGCCAACTCGAGACACAGCCCACAACCATGACTTCCTAGCCAGAACGGTACCATACTGCTTTCCCGGGCTTGGGACCTAGAACTGTGAGTCTCTAGCCTGGCCACCGTGGTGTCGAGAGTCTCGGAAACAAAGGGCTGTGAGACAGCCGGGCTTCGGTGGCGCCACCGGTGAGCCCAATCCTAGCACACTGCTCCACAGAAATGGTACCGCCCAACTAGAAATGGCTGGAATCCTCCCCTTTTGAGGATAAGTGGTGTGCACGTTTGACAAAGTCCCGTCACCAGGTCCAACTGACTCGGCCTATGCCAGAGCAAGCAAGCCTCCAAACTGGGCCATCCGACTCCGCAGTCCGCCCGACTACCCATTACAGGTAATATCCACCAACTCCTCCAAAGTAACCACAACAATGTACCCGCCACAGGTACTCCGTAGGAAGTGCCCAACACACTTCCCGAGCCCCGACCAGAAGGTCGGTTAATGTCTGCTCACTCCAGCCGGGGGTTCGAAACTCTTCGGTTTTATCCCACCCAAAACTCACGCCAAGATAGATCAAGACCACAGCTATTCCCACACATGCAAGCATAGCACGAGTATAACAATGTATATAGGTATACAAGGATATCAGGTAATAATCAAAGGCTATGCATAGGTTTAACATCATCATCATGAATTAAAGCGCTAGCAATTCTAATAGCAATGTCTAATAGGATTCAAAGTCAGAATGGGCGTGAACCTGGAGCAAGGTCCTTCACTTTTACTTTGTTGATGAAGTCACGATCGTCGTGGTCGTAGTCGACGTAGTCGTCCAAGTCTTCTGAGGGTCCTAATATTCGGATAACAAAACGATAAGCTAGATGCAAATAAACTCCAAATGAGAACCAAAGAAGAGCCAAAAGCATTCAACTCCTATACTAACGCGTAGAGCATGTTTTTAAAAAATTATAGAAACTGGTTTCATAATTTTCTGAGCTAGGATCAATTTATTATGAATTTTCTTAAATAAAACCTATTTCTGAAATTCCGAAAAGAAAAAGAAAACACCTGACATGTGGCAACACCAGGGAGCGACACGTGTCAGCACCGGAGTGTGCCACGTGTCATGCTGACGTCAGCATGACGTCATCAGTGGGGTCGGCAACTGCTGACGTCATGATGACGTCAGCGTTGACTGGTCAATGGTCAGCGTTGACTGGTCAACCAAGTCAGCGGTCTGCGGGCCCACAGGTCAGTGAAAGGCAGTGGATGACAGGTGGGGCCGGGCTACACTTGGGCCGGATGCGCTTGCGGGCTTTAACTGCTCCAGGGGTGTTGGCAGACTTGTTGAAGGATTCGGCCCATGGCCGTTTTGCTGGGCTAAAAGGAACTGATGGTCAATGGGCCGCGACGGTTTTGGTCCACTTCGGATCTGGTAAGGGGGAAGGGAAAGATGGGCCGTGGGGTCCACAGAACAGTGAGGGAGAGAGACAGACAAGCGGGGTCCGCACGTCAGTGGCTCAGAGAGGATGACAGGTGGGGTCAAGGTGTCAGACACCCAGATACGGGCTACGGGATCTTCTGCGCTCGATGTGGCTGAAGTTGGTGTGGTCCTCCCTGTGTGCATCGGCGGCTCTGGGCGACGGTGAGCAGGCTCACGGTGGCAGCACGACGAGCATGGGGCATGAGCGTGAGGCATCGTCCGAGTTCGTGGAGCGGTGGAATCCCAGAGAGAGATGCAAGGGAGAGGGAGCGAACGGAACAGAGAGCATGAGAGAGAGGTTCGGCGATGAGATCGGAGACGCGCCGATCGGTGAACAGAGCGGCGAGACGGGGCGGCCGAGCAGAGCAAGGCGTCGGGGCTTGGCGGTGAGGAATCAGGGCGGCGGGGCTCGTTGGTCGTGGTCCGGGCCTCCTGCCCGTGGTGCGATTAGAGAACATAGAGCGAGAGAGAGCAGGAGCAAGCGGGGGACTAGTGAGCGGCGGGCAGCAATCGATGGTCGTCAAGGTGTCGCATGGACGTACGGACCTCCTGTCCGTGGCGTACCAACGCGAGTAGATCAAGGGAGTCAGGGAGAGGTGAGCAAGGTGGGTAGGTCAGATGTCATTGCGGCGGGGTGAAGGAACTCGGCGGCGAGCAATTGGAGCAGAGAGGGAGAAAGGGAGAAAAGCTGGTAGAGCACAAGGGAGAGAGGGCACACGGGCGTGATCGGAACCTGCAGGAAGATGAACACGGCTCGAAGGCCGGACAGGCAGTCATCACAAACGGAGCAGAGCTCCACACCTCCATCCATGGCGGCTTGGGTGCCGAGCAGAGCAAAACTGAGAGAGAGGGAGGGGAGATCGAGGCGTTGATGGCTCACAGAGAGTAGATGAAGGTGATGGTGGCCGGCGTGGGAAAGGGCTCGCGGTACGGCTTCACGCGGTGCTTCTCGTCGTCCACAGCGGTGCTCCGGGCGGCGACGGCGCAGCTTCGATGGCGGCGCAGTGACTCCGGCGCGGGGAAGCTTCTCCTCGGGACTGCTCCACGGCTTCCACTTCTTCTCCCCCTCGGTGCGGATCAAGCAGGGCTTTGCCCTTGGTGGTGTTGCGGCGGAGCAGAGAGGGGTGGGGATTTTATGGTGGGAGGTTGCGTGGGCGCGGCGCTTCCTTGGCGGCCAAGGGGAAGAGGAGGCAGGGGCACATGGGGTGGGGCCGAAGCGGTTGCGCGCGCAGCGCGATTCGCGGGCAAAGCGGGGCTGGCGCGCGCGGGTGGGAAAAGGGAGCACGGCGGCGTCGGCGTCGCGGCGCGTGAGGCAGAGAGGCGTGCGGAGGAAGAAGCACAGGGGCGGTGGGGCCGGGGTGTCAGGGAGAGAGGAGGAGCGTCCGCGTGTGGAGAGACGGGCCGGCGGGAGTGGGCCGTGCTGGGCCGAGTGCAGGAAGAGAAAAGAGTGGGCCGGTGGGGCATTGGGCCAAGCTCGGGGGAAGGGAGAGGTTAGGTGGGTTGGGCCGGCTAGGTTAGGGAAGTTTGGGCCCAGGGAGAGTTAGTAGGGTTTAGTTAGGTTAGGGTTTTGAATTTGTATTTGAATGGTTGAATTCAGATACAAATTTCACTCAAGCACACACATAAATCCATAAGAGCCAAATCACTCTAGCAATTAAACTTTCCTAATGCAATTAAAAGCACAATTTATTTTACTAAGAGTTTATTAGAGGAGAGAGAGAAGACACTCCTAGGTTTAAGCAATCAATTCAAACAAAAATTTTTAAATCCACAATTTTCAACACGGAATGTTACAACAAGCTAGATTGGATAGATATTCTCTCCTTTTTTTTTTCCAAAACATCAAGTATTTGTAACCAAAGAAGAAGTCAAATTACTCTCTCCGTTTTAAATTATAGGTCGTTTTGGCTTTTATAGATTCATAGTTTTTATTATGTACCTAGACCATAATGTACATATAGGTCGGTGCATAATAAAACTATGTATCTAGAAAAGTCAAACGACAACTTACAATTTGAAACAGAGGGAGTAGCAGCTTCTAGAGCGGCCACAAATGTTTTATCTGTAGACAGCATAAGACACATCAACTCCAATGAATTAGCTACAACACACACAACATACTCTCCAAACTTTAATTTGATCGATTGACATGTATTAGGGTGCATAGTAAAGTTTCCATGAGCTAGAACCGGTGCAGTACTATACTGCTTGTCAATAGCTGCTTGACATGCATGGACTGTTGGTGATACCCTAGCTTAGTCATATTTATCCCTATGAAAAATATAGTTACCCGAATCTTATTGGAGTGTACCACTAGGCTACTAGCTATAGTTTAGCAATCGTAACGACAACAACACCAAGCCAAGCCACAACCTTGGGATGCCTACATACCTCATCTCTACACCGCGATCGACCAACTCACGCGGTGGTTACACTCATGCATGGATGTGGTCTCCATTGATTTCTGCTTGATTTTTGCGTATATAGCAGCTTGTGGTGAAATGCTAGAAAATCGATCGCACTTAAGGGATGTCATCAGCGTCGAGGAACATCTTCTAGGTGGTGTATGTGTGACTCATTTAGATCATGAGTTCAAACAAATTAGATTTTTTTTTTGAAGTATCCATGATCGGTACCAATGAATATGATACATGAAGAGTATGGGCCAGTGTAACCTGTCTAGATTGAAATATACTCCTACTCCTACATGCTAAGACTAGTGAACCCTAGCCTGCTGATGAAATGGTCCCCTACCCTCTCACATAGCTTTGGTCGGTAGCTTGTTAAATCTGCCAATGGCTTTGCCTTTATCTAATTTAGCCGGTGTATAGATCGATCGAGTTGGAGAAGCTTAAACTAATGATGCTGGATCTGCTCATCGATGACATGATCTATAAACTATAATCCTTGCTTACTAATGGACAAGTGTCAACAAGCAACAAGTGTCACTCAGCCAGTGTGTGGTCCTCGCTCCAGATCGATGAACAAGCTAACACCTGGAACAGGATGAATGAATATCGGTCCAGAGCCCCCCTGCTGACTGCACCTGCACGCGTGCTTTTCCATAGCATGCATCTATATATGGTCTTGCCCAGTAACCTCATGCATCACGCCGTGCGAGCATTCATGCGTCCATCACACGGGCATGTGATCGATCTGTGTTCAACAACAGTCCAAGAGGTATGTAGCTAAATCGCTGCAGTGTTCACCTTTATGAGAGGAATGAGAACCAAACTGTAGCTAGCTAAGCATTCGTTCTGCCCAGGGCTAGCTCCATGCTCCGATCGATCCAGATGATTTCTAATACGCAATTAGTTGAGTGTGTGATGGATGTAGCAACAAGCTAAGATGCATGTAATGTGTAATCTAGATCGATAAAAAGATGTATCCATCGGTGGGTAGCTGCAGGTTATTGAGGCCGACAAGGCATGGATGGATGTGGCAGCACTAGCAAGCTGCCTGTTGATATGGTCCTCCATGGATCCCTATCGATGTATGCCACACCAACAATGCCACTGGTTGCGTCACATCCGTCTTCGCTTTTGATCTTCTTCTTACATACTAATACAATGCAATTTTCACACATTATTCAGCTCCAGTTTTTCAGAGGCCGACCTTTTAGTTAAAAAACCAGTCAATTGGAGTGGTACATTGGACTAATTATGAGTTATGATCAAGCACTTAATTCGGTCACTTTAATCCATCTTTAATCGATCGATCGATCCTTACTAATATAGTATTTAGTGCAATTGCACATAAAGGGGTGGGTCCTGTAGATATACTAGTTAATTACAAGTATACATGAGCTTTGCATCTGCGATGATATCATGGAAATAAAGCTAGAGCGATCATGCCTGCCGGCCATCATACCGTTCTTTCCACAGCTTTGCATAGTACTAGGGTTTATTTTAGACATATAAGCAGACATCTGCTGGCCCCAATGCCCCCCATTTGTGCAGTATTAGGTAGTGCATGAATCATAACCTTAATTTAGCTAGTGACAACTATTCGAAAAAATTTAGCTAGTGACATCCTTGACAGATATATTTACTGGTGGTTGGTCGACAGCTTTTAATTAGTTTGATTTGGCTGACAGATGCACGCCCTGGTTGGCTGGCTGGCTCAAAAGTCAAGGATGCTCGATCAAGATCCATCCATCGGGACATCAGCTGCACTATGCATATGCAGTTACTACAATAAGCTACTGCACTAGGGACAGATTATTGCTACCTTGATCGGTAGTGAATGGACCATATGAATCGATGAATGTTTCGCAAATTTGCCGATCGATGATAAAGCAAAGCAAATGGTGAGCAGCGGATGGAAGCATCCAGGGGAATGAACAGCCGGAACAGGGGTCTCACTGACTCACTGTACAGCATGCATGCATGGCGAATGTGCCATGGGTGCAGCAGAGTCCAAGGGGTAGAGATCAAGGAGAGCGAGCTGAGATCATGAGCTGAGGCAAGGCATGCGTCCCCTCGAACTCCGACAGCTTGGATCCATATGCTTGCATCGGTCTGCATGCGACACTGCACTGCACCCCAACAGCAACGGATCTAGCTAGTGAAGAGAGCGAGGAGACCAATGGATCCGGCACCGCATGGCAGAGCAAGGGTAGTAGCTGATAAAGGCAACCGGCCGAGAAAGAAGCGGCAGCAAGTACCGGAGCTGTCAAGCGGGAGCACGACATCAACATACACATGGGCGAAGGCACGCGCGCGGACCGACGGCACCCAGCAGCCCAGCACGAAAGCAAAGAGAAATCCAGTACGCGCGTGCAGCCTTGCATCCCCAACACCACGGCCTTTTATTCGAGCCATATCACCATATGGAGTGTTGCAGATACCAAGTAGAGAGGTCATTTTTAATTAAGCTTAGAATTTTAACTAAAAATATTCTGAATTAACCATATTTAAATTGTTAAGTGAGGTGTTTATCCTCAAGATAGTTTTCAAAAATCTTAAAAATTTGTAAGCAAATACTATAATCAAAAGTGATCCAATTTACTTTGATCTAGCATGATAATAAATTTAGATTTCAAATTAAAAATTATTTATAAAACTATATTTAAATTGTCACATGAGCTGTTTACACTTAAGATGGTTTTAAACAATATTAAAAATTTGTAAAAAATTTTATAAATAAAAAGTGACCCATTTTGGTTTAATCTAGCATGATAGTAAATTTAGATTTTAAATCAAGTATATTCTAAAAGCTATATTTAATCAGTGAGGTGAGTTGTTTACACTCAAGATGGTTTTTAAAATATTAAACCATTGTAAAAAATAACAAATGCAAAGTGACATGTTTTTTCTTTGATCTCGTATGATAGTAAATTAATATTTTAAATTAAAAACTACTCTGATAAATAATATTTATATTTCATGTGAGTTATTTACATTCAACATGGTTCTTAAAAATCTTAAAACTCTATAAATGAATATATAAATCAAAAGCGACCCATTTTGCTTTGGTGAGGCATGATAGTAAATTTAGATTTTAAGTTAAAAGTATTTAAAAACTATATTTAATTGTACGTGAGTTATTTACATTCAAGATGGTTCTTAAAAATCTCAAAATCTATAAACGAATATATAAATCAAAAACGGCCCATTTTGCTTTGATGTGGCATGATCATAAATTTAGATTTTAAGTTAAAAGTATTTAAAAACTATATTTAATTTGTCACATGAGCTGTTTACACTCAAGAAGGTTTTTAAAATCTTAAAATTGTGTAAACAAATGCTATAGATAAAAAGCAATCCATTTTGGTTATGGTCTCGCATGATAGTAACTTTATATTTTAAATTAAATTATTCTAAAAAACTATATTTTAAATTATCATGCGAGCTATTTACATTCAATATGGTTCTTGAAAATCTTAAAACTCTATAAATAAATACTATAAATCAAATGTGACAATTTTTGCTTTGATGTGGCATGATAGTAAATTTAAATTTTAAATTAAAAAGTATTCTAGAAACTATATTTTATTGGTCAAGTGAGTTGTTTACATTCAACATAGTTTTTAAAATCTTAGAACTATGTAAACAAATGCTATACATCAAAAGTGAACCATTTTGTTATGATGTGGCATGGTAGCAACTTTAGATTTCAAACTAAAAATTATTCTAAAAAACAACAGTTGAATTATCATGTGAGCTGTTTACACTCAAGATGGTTGTAAAAAAAAATCTTAAAACTCTATAAACAATACTATAAATTAAACATGACCAATTTCTCTTTAATGTGGCATGATAGTGAATTAGATTTTAAATTAAAAATGAATATGAATATATATATATATATATGTATGTATGTGTGTGTGTGTGTGTGTGTTTGTGTGTGTATGTGTGTGTGTGTGTTTGTGTGTGTGTGTGAGAGAGAGAGAGACAGAGAGATGAGATGTTTACACCAAAGATGGTTTTAAAAAATCCTAAAACTTTGTAAAAGAGATACTATAAATCAATAGCGATTNATAGAGTTGGTAGGACTCAACTTGAATCTTGGTATTCCACCTTTGTTTAGAGAGAACTAGCGGTGGTTTGTTTGAATTCTTAAAAATTCAAAATTTTGTGAATTTGCTTAAATCATATCTCCAAACTATCATTTTATTCTCTATTGCTAATTTTAGTGATCTCAATATATGTGCTTTTGCTATTTTACAGCATTTGTAATTTGTTTTTCTCTCGTAGCAACGCACGGGCACAAACCTAGTTTAGTATAAACTATCAAATATAGCTCGTGCTTTGTAACACGACTCTATCTCTAGCAACATGTTTATTATTTTCAAAGAAAACCAAGAAGAAAGATAATAAGGTGAAATTGGCAAAAATACTTTCAGTTCATGATTCTATGTATAGTATTGCATGCTCCAATAATATTATCTTGCATGGAGAAATTTTGTCATATGTATATGTTTATGCGCACACTCATGCATGCTTACTTAGCTCCAAGATCAACACTCATATTGGAAATGAATCGCACTAGTGCTTTCTCTATCGAGGCAAGTCATAATTGGGACGACAACAATGTCTATGGGTCAACTGAAATATCATTTCAACCACCATCCATTGATTGAAAACTGGTTTATAAGCACAATTCTATACATTAGTTGTTTTATACCAATAAATTCTGTGAGTTTGGACCCTTCTATTTATTTTTAAGAAATATGCTCGGAACACATATAAAAAGGTAATAAATTGATGTATATACGCATTAAGTGCAAATCGATATAAAATTAGGTTCAAAAGGTATAATTGTATGCTGAAGCTCTAAATTGGATCTCATTTTGCTTTCAACAAAGTTCATGTGTGGTCTATTGGTTAGTGGGCTGCCTACAAACCATAAGGTCTCTAGTTAGAATCTCATGTGGAGCGTTTCTAAAAACAATTCTCCGTGCCATCTCAAAAGTCTCGTGCCTCCCTGGAATCATGATTCTTTTGTGCTTTGTTTCACCCTCCAAACTCTTGCGCCCCAGCTCATGCTCCAGAAGCCCGTTTCCATTTTTAACTGGTTCTCATGTCCAGATGATGGGCCAAAAATTTAGAAATAGGTAGATATTGTTGGTCCATTACGTCATGGCACTGCAGTATATATGTACAGCACATTGCTGACATATATCTACGGAAGACTACCACTCAACAAGTACATTTGTTAAGTAGCCAAAGAAACATAGGATTCATCAAGTAATTTCCTTAGATTTCAATCCTATATATGTAGGGATTTTTTTAATGTGGCCCTTTGAAACAAAATATACTTATATGAAATCCTATATATGTAATTACTATAGAGTGGCTAAATACATAGAAATTATGGAGGAAATTAGATTGAGGTTCAACCTCTCGGAAACTTTTATTTGTGTTTATATTGTCTTCTAATTCCTCTGCTTTTCCTTTGACACATCCAAATGCCCATTAAAAATTACAAACTGGTCATGATCTAATGCCTATGTATTCAGGCTGGGCAAAATCTATTTATAGAGACTACACCATATGAATGGGTCTGAAAATTTTTTCTGGGGTGCAACACAACATATATATGGATGCATATGTATATTTTGCTCAAGCATTGGTGGTACATTTGTAAAATGTAGAGTAGTTACCAGATCCATCATTCCACCCAGAGGATATAGTCGACCTCGAGTATGCGCATTACTCTAACTTGTTAGTTGTGGCAGTAGTTATGAACATACCTTACTATCTATTTTAGTACAATAATTCATCACAATCAACCCCATTTTTGGGTATGTCCTGTATTCCTATTTAATTGCTAAATTACAGGAAATGAAACAAAATAGTGTTGTTCTTGGAAAGATTTCTTTGGGTTGCGGAGGGTAGAAAAGATTGCATTAGAAAATTGAGCTGCAACGGCCCCAACCCAGTTCAGCCAATCAAGCCAACTAGCTTGAATTTGTGGTCCAAGTAATGTTGCATCGCCTCGTTACAATGCACAAAAAGAAGAAGAGAGCGCATAGGGTTTTTCTTGCCGTTTGATAAATAGAGATTGAAATTCCCACACATCATACTTCATCCACATCACACATTTTCATAGCTTATTTTTTGTATTTAGACTTATTGTTGGAATCAAAGATGTTTAAAAAAAATTGAATGACTTTTTTGCAAAAGGTATTTACTAGATAATTTTTGGCCAAACAATGACCTATAGCTCATTTTTTTACTTGCCATGTGACAGGATTGTCGAACATGTCTATAGTTTTTTTTGTTCCAGCATATATTCCACTAAATTCATGAGTTGTAGCATGTTTTCTAGTCTTCCTATCACCCTTGAATTATTGGAGAAGTTAGAGCCCTCTTAATTTTGAAGGAATTTTGCAAAAGGCATTGACTTCCCAAGGTTTTTGTCCTCCCTTCTCATTCCTGGGCTATTTGAGGTGTCGGCAGACTATGGATATATTAATTCTAGAGAACTTTAGGCCAAAAGGAATATATGTAGCTCTTTTTTTGTCTACCCTCTTTTGTTGCTAGCATGTCGAACAAGTCTATGGATTTTTATGTTACCTGACATTTTTGTCCCAATACTTAAGTTACAACTTGATTTTTTGTCTCCATATTCGCTCTAGATTTATTGAATGAGTCATAGCACTTTAGAACTTTGAAGATATTTTTATAAGGCGTAGTCTACGGCTCCTGGTTTTTGGCATCCTTTGTGGTTCTAGAGTTGTTTGAGGTATCGGTGGATTCTGTACAAGACTTTTTGGCTTAAAAAATGACCAGATCCTGATCATTGTCTCTTGTGTCATTGCGGATCTGTTGGACATGCTTGTTGATATTATTGTTTTGGGATATTTTCTCCTAATTCACTTTGTTTTATTGTGGTATTTATAGATATTTTTTATTTGGAAGGACCTTTGCAAAAGACATGTGCTATAGCCTATAGATCTTTAGCTTTCACCTCCATTGCACATTCCAAGCCAATTGGATGTATCGAAGGACACCTCTGTTTCAAAGAACTTTTGTCCCAAATGATGACCTATATATAGCTCATGCTTTTTATTGCCCCCCATGTCATTGCATGTCTATTTGACACTATTTCTTTTTGTGTTTCGAGATATTTTATGACCAATGCATCACCTATAACTCATATTTCTTGGTATTCCTATTCGTACATGAATTAATGAAGGACTTAGAGCTTTCTTTAGACGTAAAGTACATTTTTTCAAAAATAAGTGATAATTTCATGTCTGTGGATTTACTTTTTAGGTTATGAATTTATTGGCATTGAGATAAAAAAAATCAGGTGTTGACTTTCTGGAAACAACACTATGGCTTAGAAAATTTGCTTCAACTTCAGTGCAGGTCCAAAATCTTGAGATTCGTGGCGTGCCAGTCAATTTGACCTGAAATTGACAAGGTAGAGTTTAATTAGTAACCTCAATGGAACTCATCGGCCAAAGCCCCGATTCGTTTCCGCAATCAGATCAACATATGAAGGAGTCCGATGCAAGAATGAACCATCAGCCTTGAGTCTGAATCGTGAGAATGTAGCATGTAGTAAAACAAGCCATCGACTATAAAAACCGATTTAGTAATAAATTAGGTTTAATCATGCTCTTTATTACACATATCTCTTAAGAACTTAAATAAACTAAAATCAATGTCACTGACAATTGGATCAGACCTAATAGAGACAGCGTTGCTAGCAGGGCACCGATTTAGCTTATCAAGCTGATAGATCTATATATACTAAAGAACTTGCTTAAACTCCATTTATTTGTGACTCAATAATTAAATCTAAATCAGCTTTATGAACAAGAAATATGAACGGATCCATTGCAAAGCATATGATAAATAACAGATAAACAGGACAAATAGATCTTAAGACAATGTAAGCCAATAAGATAAAACAACAAGCCACGATAAAGAGGTGAGAGATCTAAACGAAGAAGACAGCCTAGAACAACTCGATAAATTGGTGAATTATTTAGATGAAGAAGGATGATGCGCCTCAATTTAAAGCCTAAAATAACTCGATAGATGTCGTGCTTACAAACAAACCGGAGATCAAGCTGATGCAGCCCTGCTTGCTGAAGAACTCGACGAAAAGGGTTAGGTTGGCGTGAGACCGAAAGTTAACTTGTATTGATTGGTTGTGCAAGCATTGATTACAATGGCGCAAGGTTTATATTTATACTCTAGAAATCTAACTAAAAGTTGTCAGACACGACAATATCTCTAATTTGTTTAATGCAAATCTAAATCTAAACTACCAAAAGAGTTATAGTTGCCGCAAATCAGGCCTTGTAGAAGCTTCCAGACGCACGCCTCTTCTCTCAATCGTATTTGCTCCGGCCTCTTGTCATCGTGTCCGATCAGGACTCATTGCAGCTCGTGGACATATTCAATTAGACCTTCCCGATTAGAAATCGGCTTGCTCCTGAGTCAGAATCGGACTCATCAGTTTAACCAGAATCGGCTTCGGCTTTATCAAATCAGATCGGATTCATCCTTTATCCACCACCACCAGCTCCATTAAAAATTAGTATTTTTAATCCACCAGCCGAGTCAAAATCTGGTGTCAACAATTTGAGGAGTCAGAACTCTTATTTTTAATTCAAATGGACTTTTTTGCAAAAGGTATGTGTCTTCGCTTATGGGTTTTGGCTTCCTTGTCATTCCAAGGCCGTTGGAAATGTCAATGAATATATCCGTTGCAGACATATTTGGTTTAATGGGTGACCTATAGCTCATATTTTTCCCTCCAATCTTGTTATTTGTCTATTGGACATCCGGTAGATGTCCGTGTTTCAGGACAGTTTAAGACATGTACCACTACTCATCTCTTTTCCCAAAGGGCTATCAGAGGTGTCAATATGCTTATATCTTTTGCAAATATTTTTTTATAGCTCACAATAACTCAGACATGGCTGTGGATTTTTGTCCCCTGAGTATTTTTTCCCAATTTGTGAGCTATAGCTCATATTTTTTTCCTATCTGTTCACATTCACTTTGGATTAATTGGAGGAGTGAGTATTATTGAATTTCGAAGAACTCTATGCTAAAGGCATGTGTTGTTAGTCCATAGTTAATGTTTTTTTCCTTCCCATGTAGTTGATGGTATTTTAAACATATTTTTGGATTTTTATCTTATACATTTTTAGGCCAATTCCTGTGGAATTTTGAACTTTTTACATCTTTTTACAAAAGCTAGTGCTACATGCCTATATCTCATTGTTTTTTGTCCTCCTTTATCCTTCCATGGCTGTTAAGGGTGTCCATACATATCTTAGTTTTGGAGAGCTTTTGTTCCAAAGGGTGACCTACTCATGTTTTCTTGCCTCATGTCGTTAAGTTGTTGCTTGTCTGTCGAAGATTTTGTGTTCCTGAATATTTTTTGCCCAATACGTGAGTTGTAGATAGTGTTTTTTTTCTCTCTCTTCCTATTTGCTCTAGATTTATTGGAGCAGTAAGAGAATTAAATGCTAGTTTATGGTATGTTCATGGTTTATTATATAGGAAATTTAATAATGCGATTGCCTAATTATTCAACAACATAAACGAGAGACACCATACAAGACATCGATAACAAACCAGCCATATCTCTCCTTTGATCCAACAGAGAAGAAAGAGTTGTTGGGCACTCAAGAGAAACACATTCTCCGATCCACCAATGAACTAGCGACATGACAGAAAACTAACATGGTATTGGTATTCGCATGTATGTATGACTCATTCTAGGACCGAGCGATAGCTCGGTATTGGTATTTGCATGTATGTATGACTCATTCTAGGACCGAGCGATAGCTCGGTTGGTTGGCCTTCCCAGTCTGGGAGCCAGCCAACCCACCCTCATTTGAGCGTGCGGTCAAGTGCGGGTGCCCACTTTCTCTCTTAAATGATGGGCCAGTGCTCCTGGCTATATCCAAAAAAAAAGTTTTAACTCATTCTGTGATGATAGAGAGAACGGATTCATCAGATACACGCCCAGTGCATCACCACTAACGCACCATACCCGCACATTTTCATGTTTTGCGTGTGACCTCCTTCTTCTTATTCTACCATCATGTTGGCTTAAATGTCAGATATAATCAAACATGTGATGCATCGATCAATCCCTCAGTTTGTTACGATAATAAGAACTTAAGAAGGATTTGAAACTTAACGCATATGCTGAGACAAGATCGAGTCCGGAGCCAACAACATCCTGGCTGGCTGGCTGATAGAATTGAAGTTCAGTACGAACTTGTGTTAATTAAAAATTTAAAATGCGGATTGCTGTATATCCCTAGAAATTCAAGGCTCATCTCAGATGTTTAGAAATGTTGCTTCCTGCGAAGTACATCTGGATCAGTTTATCTGTGCACAGTATATGCGAGCTACTTACTAGCCTAAGATATGATCTCTCATGGACAGTGTTGTAAGGCAAGTTAGCAAGAACCATGCATGGTGCCTCTCTGGTTACTCCGGACCGGAGTAGTGTCTGCGAAAGGTGTGTCTCGAGCAGCAGGGAACCTCACTTGAAAAAGAGAGGAGCTAGGGATGCATGGGAGAGAATATTCCGGGACAGGCTAAGCTAGTGCACAGCTTTCTTTTCCAAAAGGTAGCATGCAATGGTATACATCAGATTAAGGAATAACAGCCGAATACCTAAGCTACTAGACCGAATGGATCGCATCTGAATCTTCAGCTGGACCAGGAGGACATACAGACGGTGATGGATGGGATGGGATGGGATCGTGGACTAAATAACAGGGGTCTCAATCTCAACGACTTGGAGATATTCTACGCATGCTGGAGATATTCTACACCATCTGCTCCCTGAGATAGATAGCTTTTGCCTTTCAGAGCTAGCAGAGAGATTCCTCGTCGGTCGGTGACGGCCGGCCGGGATGCCATGATGGCGGCATTGGATCCACACGCACCGGCCGCATGCTCTGCTTGCTTTACTCGATCACCGTCTGAATTTGCAGCCAGCGGCAGTGTTGCAGTAACAGAGAGTGTGGTGCCTGCCGGGGATCAAATCGATCGCGAGCGGCCGCTCGCCGGCCCGGGAATTCAAGGGTGGGAATCATGCTGACTCCCCGGTGGGAGGCACGCACGCGCCACCACGCCATCGCGCTGCACAGTGCGTTCAGTTCCCATCACCCAGTATTGCGAATCTGACAGTACCAGGATATCTGGTGGATTTGCTACCTTTATGTCGACAGCATGAAGGCAAATCGTTTATGGATTTTCAGCAGGCATTTGCATCATCAGACGTATGAGGGAAATGTCTGTGTCGTGAGGTAAATTCGTGTGTGGGTGCATGACTCTACCCACCAGTACTCAAACCATGGTCGGTTCAAAATCAAGACGAGGTTTGGCTTGTTTTGGTGAAGGTTGGACCCATTTGGCTTATACATTTGGGCTCGAGCAGTGGCAATAAAATTGTTTTCTCAACGAGAAACTAATATTTATTTCAAAGAGAAACAACATACTAACATTTCTGTGCCCCAGCCTGGTGGACTGGTGGCCCCTTCTAACGGGGTTCCTATACAGCAAACGGAAGCCAGATAAGGTAGATAGCTTCCGACCCACCTGGCCCATCTACTCCACTATTCTTCTTCCTCGTCTCCGGTGGCTTAACACTGTTCTGTTGTCGTCCCTGTCCTTTCTTGACACCTCCCACCACAACTAGTGGCGCGTTAGTTACCTCATTGTGTCGTCCCTTCCCCTTCCTCCAGCCATGGAAGGCAGCTCCCACTGTCCCGCCCATCTCATGCCGCTGCTTTGACTCCACCCACCGCCGCCCCGTCCATCGGGTTATCTTCCCACCACCCTGCCCGATGGCTCCCGCCGCCGAACCTTCTAGAATCCCAACCCACGCCTCTGAAATCCTAACCTGAGCGTTGGATTACGGGGGATGGAGGAAGAAGAGGGGATTGGACGCCTGACAAACACCATAAGAATCTCATATATCGGAAGCCATAGAAAAGAAAACTTTGCGGAAGCTCTCTAGGATTCTTGTTATTAGCCTCGCCTAGTGAAAATAAATATGTCCTAAAAGAACGAAAATTAAAATTTGATTGCAAAAAAAAAGAGAAACAATCGAATTCCATTGAAACAGACTTTGTTTATGGAGCAGACGGATCGTTTCTCCAATGAACGAATTACATAGAAAGCTGGCCTGTGCTCAGGTAGTACACAAGTTACTTATCGGACACATATGAACAGGAAAAACAAAAGTCGTCCATATATATTGGATTGGAATTAGCCAACAAGATATATAAAAATGAGACGCGGAATATTAAAAAATGAGCTCCTAGTAGCTAATGCTCAAGGCAATTAAACCCCAAAATGGAATCGAAGACGACCAGCGCATGCAGCGAGCCAGCTGAATGTACGTAGTAGGATGATCGATGATCGGGCGGTGATCGATCAGAACTCAGAAGGAATTCAGAAGACCTTGGCGACGTCCTTCATGAGCCCCGGGTTGGCGTTGCAGAAGGTGATGAACTCGTTGAAGTCGATGCAGCCGTCGCCGTCGGTGTCGATCTCGGCCATCATGCGCTGTACCTCGTCGGCGGAGGTGGAACCCAGGGTCCGCAGCGCCTCCGTCAGCTCCGACAGCGAGATCTTGCCGTCGCCGTTGGTGTCGAACCGCTTGAAGATCCGCTCCATGTCCGCCGCCTCCGCCATTGCCGTCCTCGTGTATGTCTCGACCGGCCGCTGTGTCCTCGCCGATCTGCGCGCTCGTCTCCCCCCTCTCTGAAGCTAGCGGCGGCGGCGGCGGCTACCTCGATGCGTTATGCTGCGGTGACCGATCGTTCAGTCTCTGATCGACGCTGTCGGCTATACCTTGGCCACGGCCTCTCGAACAGTCTGCACGTCGATCTTCTTCTGTCCGCTATATAGCAGTGGCGCAGAAGTAGGCTCGTGGAGGAGAGGAGACGCCGGGGAGAAATTGTCGGGTCACCCTCACCGCCATGACCGGCATGCACCTCGCCCGTCTCCCGAGGAGGAGGAATCGTTCAACCAGACACAGACAGAGGAGGGGAGCTGAAGAGGCTTCGAGGCCCAATCAAACAGGCCTTGATGCGTTGGGTAATGCCAGGCCCGTCCTCGTAGCTTTAGCCAGAGATAAGAACCTAAAGCATTTAGCCCATCTCGGGCCACATTTTATTGGGGGCACTTGAGTTTATTGAACATTGACTTTACAAACATGAGCTACAGCGTGCAAGTTCCTTCCCCATTAATTCAGAATGTTCTTTTTCTCAAAAAAATTAATCCAGAATGTTAGTGTTGCACAAGCACTGGACTAAGGCCCTGTTTAGTTCCACCAAAAACGCATAAAGTTTTCACCTAGAGAACCGTATCAGTTCATTTTTTCTCTCTGTACACGCGACCCAATGTATAAACACTATGCATAACGGGTGCATCTAAACACCCCTAAGAGTCAGCGCGACTCTGAGAATTGCAAAAAGCCAAACTAAACTTTGTTGTAAGCTAAAAAATAGAAAAACTAATAAACCCCTACATGCATGCATAGCCATGCATTTCTTAGAGCATCTCCAGCAGATTACCAAAACATCATACCCTATATAGTGTCTCTCTTCCTTACCAATATCTCTTTTTGTATTTTTGGTAACCAGTGCTGCAGCAGATTACCAAAACCACTTTAGTGGATAGGGTATTGAGATGAATCCCCTCTATTTGAGTAAGAAGAAAGTGTGTTTTGGTAATCACCAAAAATATTTTGATACTGGAGATTAGATTGGTAATCTGCTGGAGCACCTCCATTACCAAAAGGACTATTTTTTAGTATTGAGGAGAAGAATGAGTAATCTGCCGGAGATGCTCTGTATGCGACATGAGCCATGCATGCATGCATGCATGGCGCTGGCCAGAAGTTCCAAAAATACAAAAATCTCAACTTTTCCTCCAATACAGATCTTTTGGCTGCCTACTTAGTAGTCAAATCATCACAGGTTACATCCATCATCAAAAATACAGATTTGCTCCTCACTACTATAACTAAGAAGCATCCTAATTCTCAGTTCCAATCGAGCGCACATTGCAAACCCACTGGAGATGGTATGATGCCGATAATGGTCCAATTTTGCTGCTGCTTAGGGAAGCTCTGAGCGCTGCATAAGGAGTGGGAATAAAACGATTACGCCCAAATCCGCTGGCAATTTGAGGAGTTGATTCTCCTACACCTGCAGAAACTCCAACAAGCGGCTACTTGTTGGGTATGCCAACCTCTTTCGCCCTGGAAATCCACAACGAAGTCCACGCAGCAGACTCTCCCACATCAGCAACCTCTTCCTCCCTTGGACACTCCACGGACAAATCACTCCATGTCTGAAGAAACAAGACATGTCAGCTAAAAACAAAAAACTGATCTACATTCTCCTTATGATATAACTGACGCTAGCAATAGGACCAAAAATTACATAGACATCTCTTAAAATTATAATTCCAGCTCAATCCATTCCCAAAAGAGGAGGCTATACCGCAATCTCAGAAACAGAAAAAAGAACAAGGACATTGATAAACAAACTGATACTAAAAAAACGAGTCGTGTAAGAGAGGCCCAAGGCGGGGTGATTTGACATTGACGTTGATGACATATCTTCTCTCTTGTATCCTAAGGCAGGGTGATATGTTTTTTCTTCTAAATGCCTAATTTCCATTTATAATTAATAATCCATTCCATACAGAATTCTTCTCATTGTATCACAAGATAACAAAAAAGATCAGTAATTAAGCACCACTAGGACGGCCGCTAAGCGTTGAAGCCCAAGTTTGGGCAACTTACATATTTGATGCAGCTTACAAATTAAATATCCCTCTCGAACGTGACAGCATATTGTTAATTTCCAAAGGCACTGAATTAAGGTAACCCTTACTCCCATGATATTATCTCATCCAACCTCAATGTTTTATGCTTGGTTATTTTTCCATACTACAAATTAAACCCATCGTGTTGCTTGCTTTGGTACACGGTGGAAGAAGAACGTGACTGTTAATTCGACGTGCTCTTTCATTTTCAGACTAAGCTTCTTCTTCTTGTTGTTTTTTAAAATTCAACTAAATCTGCAGGTCTGCTGTTAAAAGCAGAATAAATCGGTAGCAAAACTTGCAAAAGATTGGCCAAAGCATCCAGTTCAAGTGCGGATTGCTTTCACCATTTCCAACACTGAATTTGTTTTTATTGGGAACTACATTTTGTACTTTAAAAATACAAACTACATTTTCCTCCATTCGCTAGAATTTCAACAAATTTGTCTAACTAGCTAGTTCACATTGGTCACATTAGTTGGTAATAAGAAATAAAGGTAAGGGGCTGTTAGGAAGCACCTGCTGGTCTAAGTAGTGGGTAAAGTCAGAAGTTAAAATCCTCAGGTATGGAACAGCTCCATTCTCATCAGTAACCTTGAATGCTGACACAACACCACGAAGACGCATGTCAACACCGAGTACATAGAGTTCCGTGACTTCCATCAGCCCGTGTGTGCGATTGTACTTGTAGTTATAGACCGAGAGGTAGACGACATGAGGCTCTACGGTGCTGATGACCGGAAAGCTGAGGCTCACTCGCACATCATTGCAGAGTGGGTCGTGCCAGAGATCTCCGATGCGGACCGATTCAAACAGCCGCCATTGTCATTTGCTCGGGCTCAGGGGGTCACTCAGAATCCATGTCTCGAGCTTCACCTCGGCCAAGGGGACGATGTCTCCTTGGTTGTAGTAGCCCTGCATCGAGACAAATTTCAATGCCCCACCTTTGATGAGGCACGTGGAGCGGTACTCCTCTGGGTTTATTCTAGTGGTGTTCATGGCAAGTATCTCAGGAGGCAATGGGACGAAGTGGAATTGTGGCTGCTCATCAGGAGCGGTGTGGTTGTAGATCAAGACCCCTGTGAGGAGGTCCACCCAGCAAATCGAGGTGCGTCCAGCCGCGAACGCCATGTCTGAACGGAAGGAGGTGTCTTTGACGTCGGGGAGGGGGAGCACCACCTCCTTGGGGACCCACTGGCCGGCGAGCTCAGCACGGGACTTCGTCTTCCACCTCGCGATGGAGCGCGACTCCCAGATGAAGAGAGTGGCCTTGTTTGTGGGGGGATGGCGCCGGTCGTCTTCGTCTCTGCGGAGGAGGAGCTCGGCGAGGAGGTAGCGATGATCGTCCCGGCTGGCGGCGGCGAGGCACAGGACGGCGACCCCGCCAGGCCCCTCTCGCCCACGTGCTATGCGCCAGTGGGAATAGAAGGAGACGGACATGAGCCGCGGGACGATGGCGACGGAATTGGCCCGGGTGTTGTAGACCATGTAGAAGCCAGCCTCATGGCGGCCGGGGCAGCAGTTGCCGAGGCTGAGGAGGAGCAGGCTCCGGTGGCAGCCGGCGATGATGGCGGATCCGGGGTACCTGTCCTGGGCACCGCTGGGTGGCCTAGCGATCTTGAGCGACAAGGACGTCACGCCGGCGGCGGCGGCGGCGACCCGAGAGACGCAAGGGTCGGCGCCGTGCAGCATGTCGCGGTAGTACACGGCTTCTCCGTGGAAGTCGCACCTGAAGTTGAGCGGCTCCTTGCGCACGGCGGCGCTGGGGCGGCGGGAGGCTTTGCACTCGCGCCGCAGTGCCGCGAACGCCGGCACCACGACCTCCGCCTCGTACCGGATCAGCTCTTTTCCGACGGCCATCTGCCTCTCTGCTCCGCTGCAGGACTCGCAGTTGCTGAAGGCGAGCTCCATGACCTCGTCCGGCGAAGGCCATCCTAATTCTTGGATCAAGCCATAGACTTGGTCGACGAATCTCACGTGGCGGTTGACCAACACTTCCATGGGTGGTGATGGTAGTGCTGGAGGATCCGCCATGAGTGTTTAGACTAGAAAACCAAGGGCGCGGCTTTGCCGCGCCATTCTGAGGTAATGAGCAGTGATTTTATGCCAAATCCATGAGCTTTAGAATTTGATAGCTTTAGAATTTGATAGAGGAGAACTGTGTGTAAGTTTTTGGGGGGATAATTCCACCGCTCAGATCTATTGGAGAAAATAGGATTATGTTTTCCGTGGTAGTGATTAGTGAATGCCATCCCCGTAAATAAAGTAATTCTTTTTCGTCAATAAATACAAGCAAGGAAACCAAAGTAGCATTTTGAGATCTGGATAAGCGTGGATATCTGCCACCAATATATTTTGATCATTTTAATTAATTGGTAATTGTGCATACTGTACTAGTTGCAATGTACGCGTCCAAATGCAGTTTTTAAACTTCAAAATGATTTAAGATTCAGACATATATCCATGCACAGGAATAACTGAACAATCATTAGTGCAATTGGTGAAAAACAATGTTAGTTTTATTGAACTGCAAAACAACATAGATGATGAAGTCCTTCACTTGCAGACATGCCATCTAGAAATAGAAAGGTCTTTTATGAACGAAGGAAAAACAACATAGGACTCAATGTAATGGAAAATAGATTCTGACACACAAAAAATGCATAGAGTGGGGGGTAAGCATAAGAAAATGGAGTTCATACTATTCCAATTTGCTTTCTTGCTAGTCTTGAGCCTGGTAAGTTACCGAAGGTAATGAAGCAATGGTATCAGCAGACAAGGTCTTTGCTTTCTGTATCGACAACTTCATCAAATGCAATTAGCTCCTGGGATCACCACAACCATGAACATTTAATAATACCTCTTCCAGCTTGACACAATGTAGTGTGGATTAAAATGCAGAGAACATTCTATTATATTCAGAAAAGATAACTTACTTCATAAGAGTATTTGTCTGGGCCAACATTATTTGTCTTGGTCAACATCCGATGCATCCTAAAGTTTGAATTAATGTTAGATACTAGCTTCATTCCCAGAAGATTTTCAATGAATATGATTTACGATTTACCAAGACAACAAGGACAATTTCCAAATAGGAGAGTTTTGTTTTGAATATGCAATTTCAGATGGAAGCAGCCATGATTGGAATCTCAACAACCAATTCATCGAGAAAATACTCCCAGTTATAATGATTTTAGCAAACTCCACTAAAATTCCATTTCTTACCAATAAGCAGCACCCTTCTGAGTAAAGCTCAAGAACCTGAAACTGGAGTACCTACAACGTATTACAGTATGATAGTATCAATTTCTAGAGCAATGAGAAATGATATAAAAATACATAATCCAATTCAATCAATACATGATTGCCTGACAGCCTGAGCATGCCCATATCAATCGAGCCACGAAGAGAGTAGAAAGAAATCTCACCTGTGGAATTTCCTATCATCTTCTTCCTCAGCCTCCTTGTTCTGATCCTGCTCCATTGCTTGCCCTCGCACGTATTGCCAGGCTAAGCTAACAGGGGAAATGGAAAATCAAAGGCGACTGAATTTTGACATCCATTTTGCACACGCACAATCACCAATCCGGCAAGCGCCTTGAACCTGCCGGCGAGCCGCTACTCAGCGTCCTGCTCCTGCAAGGTGCGCACGAACGCGTCGTCATCCTCGTACCGCGCAGGGTCCAGGTCCGGGTTCACATCCGCCTCGTCCCCACCGCATCGGCGACCTCGTCGTCCTCATCGAGGGCGTCCCCTTCCCTGTCCTCGTGGTTGCTCCCCTCGTCCTCGTCGTAGTCGTAGCCGTACCGCGCGGTCAGCGGTGCGTATGTCCGCCCCTGCGACGCAAACCTAGCAAAATGCACGACGAATCAGCGGCAATCAGGGAGCACTCCCCACACCCCATGGGCAACGTGATCTTGAGTGCTTACCAGCTTTCGGAGGACGCGGGCGAGGGCGAGGGCGAGATACGCCTCCTCATGGCTAGGCTGCTGAACGGCCGCCTTCCCAGCCGTCGCCATGGACGAGGCGCCGTCGACTCCGCGACTGGAGAGTTGCGCGCGTGGCCATGGGCAGCCTCGGGGCTGGCGTGGACCGCGGATTGAGTTTAGGAAAGCTCGAGGTCCGGTGCGTGGCGAGGAAAGGCCATCCCGCTGGGACTCCCCGTGGCTAGCAGCGAGAGAAGGGGCGCGGGACGGCGGGAGGCGCGCGGCGGCGGAGGGGATGAGAATGAGATCGTCGGTGACGCAGGTCTGCGACGATTCGCGAAGAGACCGGGTTGTTGAGTTGACGGGCGCCAGACCCGTGAGGACCCAGGATCGAACGGTCCACCTCGCTTACTTGCCGGATCCAACGGTTAACGGGTTAATGGGTTACGTGGATATCGTCTCTGCCCGCGAAATAACCCAGGATTCGTATGGTAAAGATAAAGATGGTACGGTGGCGGATCCGCCGGCGTCGAGCGAAGACGAGAGGACACGACGGCGACGGCGACGGCGGCTGTGTGGCCAAGATCGAGACAAACTAGTACTACACGATACGATTAGGCGAAGAGGGATGCAAACTCTCAACCAAGGCGATCGGATCGAGATCGTGGGCTCCCAAGTCCCAACCCAAGTTCATGGCCCAACAGGCCCAGTCAAATTACGAGTAGAGGCCAAACGCGCCAGAGGCCCATTACCAGCCGTCGCCTCCTCGATTTCCATAAAATAGCCCGGCCCACTCCAGTCGGCCCGCATCTTCTCCGCTCCAACCGTCGTCGTCGACCGTGGTGTGTCGTGTAAGCTGCGCAGCCTCTCAGGCGAGGGCGGCCCTGTCCCGTCCCCCTCCCGCGATCCCGCGCCAGGGTCTGCAATGGCGGTGCCGGCCGCCGCGTCGCGCCGCCTCCTCGCGCCCGCCCGGAGCCGCCGCGCGTTCTGGTCGGCCTCCTGGAGCGCCGACCCGGCCGTACCCTCCGCCTCGTCGCCGCCCCCGGACAGCAACAAGAAGAAGGCGCCGTCCGGGTCCGCCCCCCACCGCCTCGCCGCCGTCATGGACGCCGTCCACGAGCGCAAGCTCCCTCCCGAGCTCCGCGGGCGAGGAAACGCAGTAAGGTTTGGTATTTCTGTCCCTAATCCCTCCTCTGTACCGCACGAGACGAGACTCCCCAATAAACTCTGAACAGGAAACAAAAAAAGGTGTAGCTTTATCTTTATTGCTCATTGTGCTGTTGTTGCGGTGGAAATTGCTGATTAGATTCAACATGATCTATGCTGCAAGAATAAGTAGAAAAAGGATTGCTAGATGAAAATCCATTATGGCATGTGGACGCATACACATTTTGTAGCTCAGTTTTCCCAAAAGTAACCCTCTCACAAATACTAGATAGACGTTTGGAGTGGAAAAAGTAGATATTTACTTTGCCCTTGTACTACCATACCAAACGTGGAATTAATGGTATGGCCACTTGCCTCACAGATATCGTAGTGTGATATCTTGCTTATTCTTGACTAAATTGGCATTTCCGTTTCTTTAGGTTCCTGATTATAAGTTCCAATATTACCTTTTTTATAGCCTCACACCAACATCTTGTGTTGTGTGGCGACTTAGTATGCATTTTCAAAGCAATCCTATGAACCTGTTCTTCCTTGCAAGACAGATCAACCATCTGATTTTTTGGTACTTGGCGCTAGAACCTGTTTCTTATCATAATTGTACTTATATGTGTTCTGTACTTTTGCCACACTGAGTGGCGTCACTTTAAACTTCATCTGGGACAATGACTACCAAATTACTAGTAACTGTTTTGGATATGTTTGTTTGAAACCTTGTCCTTCAGGTACTCTGAAGTATTGATTAGAGTCCCCTTGCCACTGCTAATAACACCATGATTATCATTACCACTTTAGCAGATCCTCAATGGTTTCTTTTCTCAATAAATAGAAATAGAGGTGTTTCAAACCTGAACCTAAAGTGATAACCGGTAATGTTTATAGGGTGCCTTATTCATGATCTGCTGTAGCCAGGCCACGCATAAATGAGCCAAACCTTGTTTCTTCTTATCGTGGTCCAGCTCCCTTTATGCATCCTTTGTCTCATGCTGTAAGTAAAGTTTAGTGTAAGGGGTCATATCCTGCGTTTCAAGTTTCTTCTCTTTATTTCCAGTCTCTTGGTTTGAGTTGTAAAGCGCAGAAAGAACGTCATGATCACGCATGCCAGTACTTAGGGGCTACGCATTTCAATATCTTGCCTTGATGTCAGCACTTAGTAGCTTCTTGTACCAATAATTTCTGAATTGAGGACTGTATAAATGTTCAAGCTGGTATCTCATTGATACATCGAAGTTCTGATGCTCACACATTACTTGTCAAAGTATTTAAGTTGTCCCTAATAATAATCTAATCTACAACTTGTTTGCCAATTTCCAGGTCTGAAACTGATATAGTAAATGTCGTTGAACAAAGAATATGGCATTCGATGGAAGAAGGGCAGTTTGAAAATCTTCCAGGGAAGGGAAAACCCCTAAACCTCAACTCAAATCCCCATGCCGATCCTGCTGAAGACACCCTTTACAGGATACTCTCAAGGAATGGTTGTGCACCTGAATGGGTTGAGCTGAATAAGGAAATCCGTGGCATGATTGTGGGCTGGAGATCGGCACTAAGGAAGGCTTGGGCTAACCACTCTGAAGATGACGAATCCAACTGGAATGATGACTGCAGGTTTCTCCAGGAACAAATTCGCCAGATAAATGATAAGGTGCTACCTGGCACCGGCTCACGTGTCTCTTTTCATTAGCAGAATCACCAAGAACGGAATGATAAGGAGGTCTATTTTCGTGTAAATTGCAGGTTTTCCGGTACAATCTGATTGTACCTTTTGGGCGGCAGATGTTTGGTCTGAACTGGGACAAGGAGGTGGACAAGTTGAAGTCAAATTAAGAAGAAAGGACAAGGAGGTGGACAGACTTGAAGTAAGAACATTGCATGGAGGAGGTACTTTTGCTCTTCGATTTTGTTGCACTGAAATGACCTGTAACTAGGAATGTCTAGTAGGAAATACACATGCTTTGTAATCCATGAAGAAAGCAAGTATAGGTAGTCGTAGTCCTTTTATAGTATATGTACTCGTAGAACTTTTGAAAACCATGTTTTCAGGTGCTGGAGCCAGTTTTACCCAACGCTCTGTGGCAGACTGGCAGTCACATGGGCAGAGCCTAAGCTTACTGTTCTGCCAAATAGAAGTCACATGGGCCGAGCCTGGGCCTTATTGTTCTGCTTCTGCAAAATAGAACTAAGTAGCGACTGGTGAAGTTTTATGTATACTGAGGATATTCAGCTGAATACCGAGACTTTGTGCTATATGTTGTGTAATATGTTGATGCTATCGAAAATGGTGTACCATTACGGCTCGATTTACTGCGATGCAGTATTTGTAACGACCGCAATGAGGTATGTGCCTATCGGCCTATGTGGAGCACTGAACAGGCTTCCCGCGCTTCGACTGGGCTGGGTCCTCGCTGAAGAGACACTCGTCCTTGCTGTACTTGACGTCCGCGCGGCGATCAGAGGTCGCAGGAGCAGATGTGATGAGCAGAAGCCAATTCGCAGGAGCAGAATGGGTCCAGATTGGCAGATTCTTCCCGGTGTAGAGTAAGGGGGCGTTCAATTCACCAAAATTTTTCACCAAAGAGAATCTTACATACATGGAGTAGTAATCATGTGTTAATGATAAAACTCATTCCATAACCCCTGGGTAAATTTGCGAGACGAATCTAATGAGTCTAATTAAGCCATGATTTGCACCAGTGATGCTACAGTAACCATCCGCTAATCATCCGTTAATTATGGATTAATTACTGTCATTAGATTCGTCTCGCGATTTTCAGGCGAGATCTATAATTAGTTTTATTATTAGTCTATACTCCCTCCATACTCAAAATTAAAGTCGTTCTGGCTGGTGGGTTAATTTTCGAAACTCAGGTCGTTCTAGCTGGAGGCTTTGCATTCCGGACGTTTTTACCCTCACGTACGCGTTGAACGTCGCTCGCGCTTTGGCTTCCGCGTCCGCATTGAAACAACACCGCGCATTGAAGCGTGTTGTATGCATTCCCGGACCGTTCGGACTTTAAACAGCTTGCCTCTGATTCGCTTGCGCAAGCAGCCGCTCGCCTTCCTCGCACACTCGCCGGTGTCCCTTGCGCGCCGCCCTCGCTCACCACCGTTCGCCGCGCGATGCCCTCACTCCCTTGCCGGTCGCCGTCGCTCGCTCGCCGCGCATTCCCGACCATTTTTTTTTTCTGTTTGGTTGCTGCTGGAACCAGTCACCGAACCGAGCACGTTTAGCAAGCGAACCAGTCAAGGTGCCAAAGCAAAAAATGAGGCGCGCGCAGCGCCATACAAAAGAGCAAAAAAAAAATAAAACGAAGCATGGGAAGGAAATCGAACAGACGACCTCTTACGCAGAACCACTGCACTAGCCACCTGTGCAAAGAGAGATTGTTGTAATAAAGCAGCTCTGCGCTTTCTTTAATAGGGGCAAACATGGAAGAATATACCAAAATTAATTACTCCTTGGTATGCTAAATCATGTCCTAAACGACCTTAATTTTGAGTATGGAGGGAGTATTTAGTACTTCTAAATAGTAAGATTCTCTTTACAAAATTTTTCACCAAAATTTTTCACCGGAATTAAACACCCCCTAAGCGTGACCCACTGTCGAAGTGGCCGCAGCCGTGGGAAGGCAGTAGCCAATCGCCGTGGTTGATCCACCTGAAGCAGCCTGTTGCTCACTGGAAAGTAGATCAGTAGATGGGCCTCGGTCGGAAAACCTTTGCGTTCGTGCATTTCCAAAAATTCCAAAGAATGCACGTTAGGACTGTGCTCCTAATGAGCTGCCTTAATTTGTTCCTGAATTGGATTTCCGGAGCAGAGGCTTTCCACCGCATCAGTATGCAGTGAGGATGATCCGAGATCAATGCCAATGGCAGACCAGAAGAAGCTACAGCTTGTCGGCCATTTGATGAGCAGTCTTCGTCTTCAATGCAGAAAGGGCACTGTTCCGGCGTGTTTTTATGTATTGGAAAATTTCTTTTCTTTTCTTTGTGCACGCGGGCCAATACATAAACTTTTCACCCTTTTCATCGATCTAAACACCCCTTTACGGGCCTCTGTTGATGAGTCTACCGGGGATGTGTAGCTGAGGCTCCTGTCGTGGACGTCGAAGCAAAGACCACCCCCTGTGCAGGATCGTCCCTTGGGATGAATTGCCAAGATCTTGGAGCCGTTTCATCCAAAAAAAAATGGAGCCCTTGGCATCGAAGGACCTTAATCTCTGGCCCCTCAACAACAATCGGTGTATGTCATGCAGACAGAGAGCTTATTTTCTGAAAATAAAAATGAAACCAACGTACCGACTCGTGAAATTATGTCAAGTGCTGAATAATGCAATGCCATGTGTGTCGGTGGGCATTATATATATGTGCAGCGCTGAACGTGCAGTTTATTACTAGTGAAGAAAGTGATTTGCTCGAACGTACAGACCAACTGTGCTCTCTATTCGTAGTAGGTGCAGAAGCAGGAAGCAGGTGAGGTTGGGTCAGCTCAGGAGTTATGAGTCAAGGGAAGGCATCAGTCTCTGAACTCAATAAATATTTGGCTTTTGATTGTTCGCCGCTGTCGCCGGAAATTCAGCTGCAGCGGCGGTGCTATTAGTATGCAGTACTCGGCAAACATATTTCTCTTATCTATCCTTCTCTTCCTTTTGTATTTCTTGCATGTCTGAATGCTATCACCGCCAACAATATTTCTTTTTCTGTTTCTGTAGTAGTATATGTGAAGCCAAGACTGAATGCAGTATTACAAAACTAAAAAATGGGGAAAGAATCTTGAAGAATTTGGTGTCAGGCCGCTCTGTATCTCCATGTCATCGCAATGTGCTTTTCCTACTTCTACTTGGCAGGAGATCGTGTAATGTCAGCCAGCATCTTCAGTGCAGGGCAAGGGTTGTCGATGGGTACCTGCATTTGTTGTTGCCAACAAGGCAAACACAAATAAAGCATAAACATTAGATTAGATTTTCGCAGAGGAACAAAAATAAATTAAAAAAATACTTTTTATATTTATTTTGACAGCACGACGTCCCATAAACATAAACATTTTTTTTGGCATGCACGACGTGCCATAAGGCCCATAACCATTGAAGACCACACCTGCATCCTGCAACACTTCAGCTGTGTGTGTCCTAGCTAGCTTCATGCTGCATTGCTGCCTACTGCTGGTACATGATATCTATCGACTATCATCCATCACTGTGGGCGCATGTGTGGCTGCCTGTGGCCGGCCTAGGTCTTGTCTCTCCTGTATCACGGAAACGGGAGCATTCCCTGTGCACGTGGCCATGAAAAACCTCCCTCACCAACTGCATGAATGCACACCCTTTCCAGCTCATGCAGAAAAGGACGCGATGAGCCGATGAGATGGGCCTGGCCGACGAATCCCTCCCAGGCCCAGCTACAGTAGCAGCATTCCCCCATATGACTATGAATCTAGAGAGAATTCCCTCTGTGCCATTGAAAAATATAGATCATCCCTTATGTGCCATTGAAAATATAGCCATCCCTTCATTGCCACTGGATTCTAATTTTTCATCCCTTCTATGCCATTCTGTCAAATTTAACGGTTAGTTGCGGTGACTCCGTCTGTGGGTCCTGTATGTCAGCGAGAGAAATAGAAAACTCTTCTTTTTGGCCACGCGGCGAGCAGATGCGTCCCGCAGCGGACAGGAGATGGAGCGCGGCGTGCTGGGGCACCTCTACGGCGGCATGGCGTGCAGCGCTCGCGACGGCGCGGTGGTCGTGAGCAGCGCATGGTCGTCGTTCCTGCGCGACAGCGCCCCCAGCGCCACGAACCCGCCGAGTGCGACCGGCGCGATGGCGGGCTCCGCGCCGCCGGCGAGCATGACGTCCGGCCGGTGCTGTGGAGGCAGGGGCCGCCTCCGGACAGGGAGGGCACACCAGCGGCACCGGCGGGATCCACCGTGGCCAGCGGGGCCTCGCTCTCGATGGATCGATCCCCAGCTCGCGATTGAGACAAACAGAAGGACTGATGGAGACAGATTAAAACATTTTTTTAAAGTTTTTAAAAGCTTGATTGCTTCAGGCCTTCAGCTTGCTTCAGCTGGCACTACTAACCGTCCATGGCAGATTGTTTACACCAAGGAAGAACAGCACCAGAAGAGTCCGGCCGGGTAATTAGCAGAGGCGGGAGAGAGAGGGATTATTAGCTCTTAGCTTCGGTCGATCGATTCTGCCATGCTTGCTTGCATGTCCATCGATGGCGATGAAGCCCGCGCACTTGCTTGCTTGCTCTCCCTGCTTCTCTTCCATGCCCGGCGATCGATCAGTACGGAGGCCACGATCACCACGGAGGCCGCGCTCGCCCGCCTGGGCACGATCCGGCCGCGCGTGGCCCGCAAAGGCGCGGGCGTCCGCCTGGGCGCGAGTGGCCGCGCTCGTCTGCCTTGGCGCGTGCGTGGCCCACGTGTCGCCGCGCGGGGGCACGCTCGCCTGCCTGGGCGGCGGCGGGTACGGGGAGGCGACGATGCTCGGAGGCATCCGCGAGGATGGAGGCGACGGCGTTGCGTTTTTAACGTCGTCTTCAACTGTTTGTAGCGGAAACTAACGGCAGTGGCAGTGAGGGGATGGAAAATTATAACTAGTGGCATTGAAGGGATGGCTATATTTTCAATGGCATATAAGGGATGCGCTATATTTTTCGATGGCACAGAGGGAATTTGCTCATGAATCTATGACGAGGGTGGACGACGATGCGTCAACCTCTCAGCTCAGCATGCACCCTATTATATAGCTCTCACCACAGCAATGTCATTCATTCAGCAGCTACGGTTTGATGTGTTCATTCAGCTAGCTAGCTAGCCATGTGTTTAACGTTAATGCTGCTGCTTAATTGTAGTCTAATAGCTGCTGGAGAGGGTATTGTGTGTTTGCTTACCATGTGTCCAGCTCCGAGAATCCAGTAGAACTTGAGGTTCTTGTACGACTTGACGAAGGCCTGGGTTCCGGATTGGCCTTCCTTCTTGCAGTAGACGGGCGTCCTGGGCGAGTTCAGGAAGCTCTTGAGGCCGTCCCACCTGGCAAATTCAGACAAACTGAGTCATCCTGTGAACTTACGCATGTGCATATGACGAGAGATAGACGGAGTGCAGAAGCAGACAAAAAATGATGGAGTGCATTGCTATTACTCGAGCTTCTCAACCCAGTCCATGGTGCCTTTGGTTGCGCAGATGAGGTCCAGCTGCAAGGGAAATTTCCACATGTCAGGAGACTGCATCGAGACAAAACAGGCACACATCAAGGCTGAAGTTACAGATCCCCGTGATCAGCCTAGACTACTAAGGATATCACATCGCGTCTCCTTCCCTACTGCCCGTAGAGACCAAGAGACGAGACGACGACCGAAGATGCAGGGAGGTCACGGGCCGGAGTTGCTGGCAGGCACGGCGGTTTGTTATCCAGCCGTGCATGTGCATCGTCTCATCTTCTGAACCTGTGCGTGCTCGCTAACACACCCAAAGTCTCTCCTGCTGTCGTTACTCGATCGATCTGCTCACGAGTGTGCCTGCCTCCTCTGCCTGTTTCTCTCATGTGCAGTGTAGTGTACAAATTGTACACGTGTCCGATCCGATCCTTGCATCGGTATCGCACCACACGTGCCACACGATTTGTCAGTACGTGCGTCGTGTGACACCAGGCCAGTAGGACGGACAAACAAAAAGGGGCGACGTTTCTCGTGCACATGCTTGCTGGCTGCTGACACAGAGGCCAGATCAGATCAGAGAGCACGGCCGGCTGCTGCAGTGCTGAAGTCAGATCAGATCGATGTGCAAGAGTTCAAGTCTCTGCCTGCGGATTCTACATACCCTATTCCTAGCGTACGTATTATCCGTCTGCCTGTCGAGGGGAGCCAGCATGGATGTGGAGTAGTAGCAGGCAGCAACCTGTCGTTCCTCGTTGTCGTTGTGCCAATCATCGATTGCCTCCAGAAACGAAAAGGCAGGGAGAAGGACGAACCTGGCCGTTGTAGATGGTGACATTGACGCCGAGCTTGAGCAGCTGATCCACCTCCTCGATCCTGGGCTTCATGAAGTCCCCCGCCATGGCGTCGAACACGTCGCCCGACTGCTCTCCCCACCTGCACCCCATACACAAGGGGATATCGTCGAAACGATGAAAGAAGACGTAAGAGAAATTGGTGGTCAGGCCTGATGATACGAATGAACAAGCCAGCAATTATGCAAACGATGATGACGCACGAGAGGTCCTTGGGGATGATGCCCAGCTTCTTCTTGATGACGGTGTTCATGAGCCCGTCGAAGCTGCCCTCCCGCGCCGCCGCCGCCGCCATCGACTCCAGGTACCCCGAGTAGCCCTTCCTGCTCCTGAACGACGACAGCGTCGACCTCTGCCGCTGCGCCACCGTCGACGCGTCCTCCGTCGCATCGTCCTTGAGGAAGTTGTAGAAGTCCTGCGTGCGTGCAAGCACAGCTGGTTAGGCACTGGAGCAGGAATTAACAAGGCTGACTCAAGAGCGTTGAGCTGAGCTTACGACGGAGTTGGAGTTGGCGACTACGACGTTCTCCAGCTCCGACCACGACGCCTCCGCCTCCGCGAACTGCTTCTTCTCCACCTGATCCTTGATCTTCGCCGCCACGCTGCAAACATGCGTATTGATACCCATTCCAGTTACTTGCTCATCGATGATCAGGATTCATTCAAATCGTTGATCTGTAGAAAAGAAACAAAGACAGAAGAGAGAAGAAGAAAACAACCTGTTGCATTGCCGCAGGCCCCTCTCGTCGACCCTCGACACTTGGTACAGCAATGGCCCCCACGACATCTGCAAATGCGTCGGCTATTTATTATTACTCCCTCCCTCCGTCTAAAAAAAATTGCAATTCTAGCACAGTAATACGTTTTAGTATCTCAAGTTTGACCAATTATAAATTAAAAAATATAAATATTCATGAGATGAAATAAATATCATTAGATTAGTTACAAAATATATTTTTATAATAAATTTATTTAAAATCATAAATATGAATATAAGCCAATCCCAGTGGTAGGTTTCACGTTGATGTTTCCAAAATAGCTATATAAGCAACAAAATAATGAAATGATGCTTGAAACTACCTCTCCAATGGATAGTTTCATTTTATGGTTTCATAGGCACCCCAAGGCATTTAATTTCATGACTCAATGAGGGTTGGTATGCGTGCATACAGGATTTCATCTAGATGAAACTGGTGCATTCTCTCTCTTCATAAATTTGATGCCATGTCGTCAGAAAATCCTACGTGGCATGCTAATTAATGCGCATAAAACTCCCACTGGGAATGGCCTAACTCGCTAGAAACTTGATCAAACATGAACCACTTTAAGTGGCACGCAACACGTAGTTGTATTCTTTTTGAGACAGAGGGAGTATTTAGTTCTACCCAAAAGCTAGCTAATAATGTCACTAATCATGCATTGAATTGACCACACATCTTCTAATTTTTTCCCAGGTTTCATCAGTAACCAAATCGAGCAGTCCTCTATACACTCTACTGATCACTTGGTACAGTATCAAAAGCTCTGGATTTGGTTGACCAGCAGAAGAGGGAAAAATGAAGAGAGTCCTGGCTGGACTGGCTGACTGACCACGAAGTCGAGGGGCGAGATCCAGCTGTCCCCGAGGGCGACGCCGGCGAGGTTGGCGCGGAGGCGGCCCTGGTCGATGGCCCTGAGCGCCGCCAGCGCCGTCGTGACGGCGAACTTGCCGCCGTAGGACTCGGCCACGATGTAGAGCGGGCTGGCCCGGAGCCGCGGGCTGTCACGGTACAGCGCCACCAGCAGCGCCGTCAGGTCGCGCGCCGCCTCGCCGTCCGTGCGCGCCATCAGGCTCCTGTCGCCGCCCTCCACGTAGCTGAACCCCGTGCCCACCGGGTTGTCCTGCAAGGTTTCGAATGTCAATGCCGGCCGGATAGAAGAGCTGGAGGTGGACGACGGATGGTTACCGACCACGAAGAGGAGGTCGGCCTTGGCGAGCCAGGTGGTGGCGCGGGGCTTGAGCTCGTCGTCCAGCGGCCCGATCTCCATGAAGTTGCCGTACCCGACCCCCGACGCGCCCTGCATGCCAATTCATCAGCAATCGAGTTCAATTCAACAACGACCGAATCATCCAACCGAATTGCGCAGAGCAGAGGTGCTCTACTCACCGGGCCTCCCTGCAGCCAGAGCACGGTCGGCCATGGCGTCTTGCCGTTGTCCACGCGCTGCGGGCTGTGGTACAGCCACCAGAACATGTGCGCCTCTGCAGCACCAGCAGCAGGAACAAGACGAATCAAAACGACGAGCAGAGTATAAGATAGAGCAGGTAGATGGGAAATCGATCGAGCTTACTGGGTCGGACTTGGACGTAGCCCCACTCCTCGGAGCCGTCGGCCGTGCCGGCGGCGTCGGCCATGGAGACGGCGGCCGCGGCGCAGAAGAGCAGGAGGAGCGCGACGAACGGCCGCGGCGGCGCCATTGTGACGCTACTGGCGGGTGCTCTGCTCTGCTCTCCTCTGCTTGCTCGGCAGCAAGGAAGGGCAATCGAACCGGAGACGCAATCGATCGATGGAGGCGTAACGGCTTTACGGGGAAGGCTGCCTGCCTATTTATGTAGCAGAGGAAGCGCAGAGATAGGATGGGAGTATTGTCCTACAAGGATTCCATGGGTGGCGTGCTATATCCTAAAGATCGGGACTGATGCAGACGACGGGCGAAGACGACGGCGGCTGCGCGCAAACAAAAAAGAAAGAAACTAGTTATGAAGCCAGAGAGTATATAAGTATCCATCCGTGGGAAAATTTTTATTTAGCCCCAATTAATAAACATATACTATAATAAATATATCATCAACTCGAGTAAACTATTAATTTTGCAAAATAAAATGAGCTTGAAAATTTAGTTTCCATGGCAAAACGCTTAGAGATTTTTTTGCAGGAGTATATAATATTTTCGTAAAAAAAATCTCACCAGGGGCTTATTTGTAGAAAAACATGTTGAAAGGGTAAAATTGAAAAGGCTCAAAAAAATACATGCCGTGGATGGAACGAATCCAGCGATGATGGGAAGGGTTTTGTTTTCAGTTACGACTTTATCCTTAGCTGTGTCCTGTGACCTGTATCCGTGCCGTGGTTCAGTTTGTTCAGATCTCCAGATCGATCAGGTGATGGATAGATCGTGGTAAATACGGCTCCTTTCGGCGACCTAACCTAAACCAGATCGCCATTGACGATCTGTACGTGGAGGTTTCCGAGTTCAACTGTCCGTCGACTGAATTAACGGTACTCCATGCTACTCTATACTAATGTCTAAAAAAGACTAGTATAAAAAAATCATACGGTAGAGATTAATTGTACACTATTAGAGACTTTAACTGTAGTATAGTAATATACAGTGAGTAGTATGGTAGTATATGTGTATTTTGGGAAAAAAGTAAATAGTGTAATTGAAATATTTATATTTTGAAATCACTTTGATCCTTGATATATTTTTTACATCCCCAACTTTATTTTCATCCAAGTGAAATTATTAAACTACCCCTTATTAATGTGGGTTTATGTAACGTCCCGGAAAATCAAATCCTAAAACACGAGTTTTCAAATCAAGTGAAATTATTAAACTACCCCTTATTATCGATGAGTTTCCGAGTTCCTAAATCCAATCATTCTCATCCAACCCATCTTGATCTTTCCGTTGTTCCAAAACACCCATCTCCAGAAAATCCAAACGTCCGAAAAACCCTAACCCCGTTCTCTCCTTTTTCTCGATCCGCGCGTCGCGCCGATCGGCCGACCGTCGCGCGTGCGTCCACGCGACGCCGCGATTCCCGGCCGTCCTCCTTTTTCCCTTTTTCCTAATCTATTTTCTTCCCTTTTTTCTAAATTTTCTTTCTTCCTTTTTCTTCTCTTTTCTTTTTCCCTTTTTCTTTTCTTTTTCTTCTTTTCTCTTTTTCCTCCTCCCTTCTTCCTTCTTTTCTCTCCCTCCTCGGCTCACCTCCCCGAGCGCCACCACCTCCCCCGCCCGAGCCGCTCGCCGCCGTGCGCCCCTCCTCACTGTGCTCGTCGCGCCACCTCCCTGCGCCCGCGCCCGCTCNCGCCGTCCTCCTCGCCCACGCGGCCGAGCCCGGCACGCCGCCGTACCGCGTGCGCCGAACCCGCCTGCCGCCGACCGTCCTCCCCCTCGCCTACCTCTGGCCGACCAGGGCCCCGGCGTCAACTCCTCGGAGCTCGCGCGTCCTCGCCGCCGCCTGTGCTGCCTAACGCCGGGCCCCGCCGCCATTAATCCCCGCCCAAGCTCCTCGCCGGCCCGCCGAGCTACCGCCTCCCCCTCACCGCCTATAAAAGCCGGCCATCACCCCGAGCTTCACCACTCCACTTCCCCAGCACCTCCACTCGCCTTGCCAAGCCGCGTAGCGCCGCTCCTCCGCTCCCCTTGCCGTGCGCCGCCGCTCACCACCACCGCCGCCCGCTCAGCCGCCTCCCTCCCCGTCGCCAGCTTCCCTCGCGCCGCCCCGGACCAAGGTGAGGCGGGGAATCCCTTCCCCTCGCCGTCCCCGTGCTCCTGCGCCGCCCTGTAGCCCTCGCCGCGGCCCGGAGGACCGGGAACGCCGGCGCCGCCGCCGCCCGGCGCCCCCATTCCCCCTCCTCTGTTCGGGCCGGCGAAGAAAGAAGGGAGAAGGCCGGCGAATTCGCGCTTAACCCCCTGGCCTATCCTCTAAACCATAAAGAGCCCCCCCTTTTAGAAAAAAAACTACAGAAAACCCCCTGCTCCCTTCCAAATTCATATACACACCCTTTTCCCTTTGGAAGAAACTCCAGAAAACCCCTTAGCCTTTTTGACAAATCACAAATAAGCCCCTGTTTGTTTACCAAATCCTCCAACCACTTATCCAATATCACAA
Source organism: Alloteropsis semialata (assembly GCA_004135705.1). Lineage (NCBI taxonomy): Eukaryota > Viridiplantae > Streptophyta > Magnoliopsida > Poales > Poaceae > Alloteropsis > Alloteropsis semialata. The sequence continues at coordinate 21,343,000 of CM014275.1, forward strand.
CCATGCCCTTCCACCACATAAAACCTTCATATATAAGCCCCTGGCCCTTTATAATTATTATAAAGAGGTCCTAAAACCCCCGTTTAAGCCCTAAACCTCCCTTAACTCGTCATTTCATGCGCCAAATTTCTCCAGATTTCCACCAAACTCGAACACGTCTCTCTTTCATCCATTCCGGCCGAGCTTTATACAAATCATCCCAAAATAATTCCTTTTTCTATTTTATTTTGTTATTTCCTGTTTCCAACTCATCGGTAAAGGAATGTGTTTTCTTATTCTGTGTTTGTTTGATCGTGCCGTAGACGACGGAGTGAACGAGGAGGAGCAGTACCGCGAGCAGGACTACACAGGAGAGTACCGCGAGCCCGACCCCGAGGACCCGTACCGCGAGCAGGAACTCCCGGAAGCTTTTGTTGACGGCAAGTCCAATCCCATCCTTTGATGCATGTTTATCTCATGATTTATAAACACAACCTATTAATCCTTTGATATTGCATTGTTTTATTCAAAACCCGATTGGTTAGCCACCCCTTGATTGCTATGATATTCCTTGACAACCTAGTTATCACTAAATATGATATGCTCTATTTAGATGATAACCAATTTTAGAATGCTTAGGAACTACTGCTCCTTATTCAATCAATCATGACTATACACTTGTTTTATCAAAGAATAAATGTGTGAGTTGGAAAAATGGGTTTTGGGTTTGAAAAGAAAGAAACTGTGTGGATAAAATGGATGGGTATTTCTTTGTGAAATACTTTTGGAGGCTTGTACCTTTGTGGTTAAGCAAGTTGGGAGATATCCATTTTGTCCGGTTTTAAACCGAGGTGATGTGTCATCTTGCCTAACCCAACTGTTCTCGTACAACCACTCGACTCTTGTATGGTGCAAGGGCTTAGTCTAAATCCCACTAGCCGTCTGTTAGTTGTCTGGAGGCAGGTGTGCAGCGGAAAAACCAAGTGCCGTCTTAGTGACATGGTTGCCGTCTTAGTGACATAAACCCCTTGGTGCTTTCTCGTGATGGCTAGGCAGTTTTGGCTATGGTGGGTAATGACTTCGATAGGATCCGCACTGACACTAAGGTGATCGTGTTGCGGTACCCTACTTGTGGTGAAAGTGTACACCTCTGCAGAGTTTCCAAACTATTCGAATAGCCGTGCCCACGGTTATGGGCGAGTTATGGCTTGGTCACAATACTAAGGTTTTGGATGGGTTGGAGTGTGTTGGTTTTGGAATGAGTTCGGCTTTGTGCCAAAAGCTACGGCGGATGGGAAATCCGGTAGCACTAAAAGTTTGGATCCTTTGTGGATCAACCCCCCTTAATGACTTGTTACTAAAGCTTGCTTTGCTAAAATGTACCTTGATAAATCCGTGCATGTGTTAAAACTAGCTTTTTGGCAAAAATAAAATCTAGCCTTATCCTTGATATTCCTTGTGCATAATTCTGTGTTAACCCCTCCGTGGGTGTGATTGGGCTTGTTGAGTACTTTTGTACTCACCCTTGTTGTTGTTAATCCAGAAGAAGACTCGGACTTTGTTGAGGACGCTGAATAGGTGGTCGCTTCCGCACCCAACTTTGCTTGTGGAGTTTGGTCCCGCCCAAGATGGCTTCGTTGTCGCAGAACTCTGATTCCTTGGTTGAACCGTTCTGGTTCATCCTTTGGCTTACCGCAGTAGTTTACCTTTTAGCTATCCTGGTTTGTATTAGGTGCCCGCTTTCTCGTGGGTTGTAAGTTTCTGTATCATCTGTTGAATAAATGTGTATCAGCCTCCTGGGACTAATAATTTGTATCACATTTAGTCTCTGCTTAGGCAGAGGCGCTTCAGTTTATACTATGTATACCACTGATTGGTAGTACGGAGTAACGTAAAAGTTCTCTCTTTTGAAAGACTGTCGAGTATCGACTGAATTTCCGTCACATGATCGGATCGCCATGGATCGGCGTGCCACCACGGTTCGTTCGTTTCCTTCTCTTGTCTTCTCCTGATTGAGCACGAATGAGACGCGCTCGCGCGCAGACGAGAACGAGAAGGAGAGAGAGAGAGAGAGCGTGGCGGCGCCGGCGATGCACGCTCGGCTGCGGTGCAGTTATGCAGAGACTTTTGCGCCTTGGGAAGGACGGGGACGGCGACAGGGGTTGAAATGCGTGCCTCTGATGGCCATGGTCTCACCTTCCTTGGACCGCTCCACGCCAAGCATCAACGACAGCATCGCAATTCACATCGTGACATTCTTCAGAGAACTTAACCTCACCTGATTAACCACACTGCCGTGCGCAGGGAATGCACGCATGGATTTAATCATTTAAACCTTGTTGTTTTAAGTGAACGGATGATTTCGGATCATCAGGCGTCAGAATTCCTCCCAACGGCCGATCGAATTTGGAAGCAAACGAAGTATACAGTAGTAATCGGCAAATTACTTGGACGACGCTCAAATTAAGCCTGAGACAAGAAGTAAGCAGACATTGTGGGGTTGTGGCCTGGGTCTGTCCTCTTGGAAGCGACGCAACTACTCTGATTCTGAAAACGTATTGCCTCTGTTGGTCTGTCATGGTCGACGCCGTGGACCTCTTCGACCCAGTCCATCGGCTACCGGCTGCGAGCTGTGGCGCCCGTGCTTGGAGCTCACCGCCCCGGCCCGGAGCCCGCCGTCTTTGTTGCTTGCTTTCGACCATTTGCATATATACGCAGATCCATCGAGATGCACGAGGTCGATGCCCCATCCTCCGATCCAAGGCAGAAGGCAGCGTGCATGGAATGCATCGACGACCCGTCCCAACGAGCTGCAAGCAATGGCCCTATGTGGCGACCCATTCCAACGAGCTCCGGATCGATCCGCATCACAGTGACTCAATGTCAGTCATCTAAAACTTGGAGAAACCTCTTCTTCCATGAGGCACTGTTGAGAGGATGTGACGACGACGAGCACGCACGGACGGACGCACGTAGCCATGAATGCAATGCACTGACTATACTGTTGGTGTTGGCCGCGCTATCCAGAGCAAATAATGGCGAGGTACACGGGGAGAAGGCATCGAGCGTGCAGCAGATGCAGAGATACAGTGTACGTGCACAGAACAAGTTGTTGTTGCCTGCACTGCACTTCATCGATCGCCTCGTTACATCGAGTTGGAGCAGCAGTAGAGCGAGCAGCACTGCGCCGCTGCACCGGACTTAGGCCGCCGTGAAGTGTAGTGTGGACATCGTAAAGGCCCTGCAGGGCCTGGCCTCTCTGGCTGGCAGCATGCTCCGATGCTCAGCATGTCACGAAATGGAACACCGCACGGAACCCTTTTTTTTTAAGTATTGATTGACAAGATATTGATGCTTCGGTCAATACACTGCACACCAAGTACGTACCGCACGGAAGAGGAGGGTCTAAGCAGTTCATTTTTTTTTTTGCAAAAGAGTAAAGTGTTACGAAATTGGGAATTTGTAGTTTTGATGACTAGTGGAGAGGCACGTGCCACAGGCACGTATTCAAAAAACATAATCATAAGAGTTCTACATTTATAAAAAAGCTAGTGTGAATAACTACTACTTATAAAAAACATGATACGCAGATCTGTTTTAAAAAATAATATATAAGAATTTTTATTTAGTAAACCAAAATCACATCGTATATTATCGTGTGCCACACACGTGTTTAAAATAAATCTAGTTTTTTTTATGAAAATGATTAACCATCCAATCAAAAGTCTAGTAAACAATAATTTTATATTTATAACAAAAAAAAAGTTACACATGACGATGACGTATTTTCAAGATTCTAATAAAAAATAATTTGATGGTTAATGATTTCAAGCCAAGGATTGCGCATTTTAAAAATATTCAGTAGAGTAAACGTGCCTAGATGTGTCTAAAACAAATTAAATATTTTTACGAAAAACTGATAACCACTAAATTATGTTTCAATAGATATAATGTCCACAAAGGAGGACTACAATTTTAGTGCAATTTCAATCCCGCATTCTTCTTAACATAATAGAGTGCACACACACATGTTTAAAAGAAATCATGTTTGGTAATTAGTAAACTAAGTTATCAAATATTTTTTATTTTTCCAATTGTATAATCTATTTGCTCAGGGTCTCTCATGTTTTGTGGTGAATAATATAATCAATTGGGAGCCAGTTAACCGGCGACCAATCGCACTCTTTGGGAGCGCGCGACCACCCCGCCGCAGCCATGCTAATCCCGTCAGCCTTGACTCCTCGTCCTTCTCCTTTGGCCGACTGTCATCCCTCCCTCGCTCTCGGCCGCTCCACCCACCTCACGCCCCCGCCCTTCCTAAGCACTCCTGCTTCTCTCCCCCGCCACCGGCCGTCCTCCAACACCCGGCTCCGGTGAAGCCCTGCCGCATCTGCTCCCCCGCTCTCATCCTCTTTTGCTCCTTCTCTGTTGATTAAGCTAAGCTTGGACTCCCCTCCTAGCAAACTGAAACGGAAAAACAAAGTGTGATTTTCCTGCAAGTCTCACAATCTGGTTCTGGCCTCCACATTGAGCAGGTGCACATAGTTACAAACATATTCAAGCTAAAAGCAAATTGTCAGAGTGCACCTCAATCACTTACGAACCCCAAATCTTGTCACACAAGCTTGTGTCTCGACATTTTGAATTGAAACATTATTATCTGAAGCTGTTGCAATATATCCTCCATAACATGGTTGAAACCTTATAGGGCAGTCAACAGATATGCTAATGCTATTCTCTGCAACCAAAACATGATACCGGTTACGTACTACCAAATGCCAAATTTGTATTTCTAATGGATAGATATAACAATGTAAAACAATAGGATGCATTTATTCTTCAAAAAATAGGATGCATTTCATATACCTGTATTACACCCCATCAACTTTCTTGAGGATCAAACCCAAAATTCAGACTACATGATAAAAGATTGATGGAAGTATATCAACATTAGAATTGATAAGAATCATCTCCCCACCCCCACCCCTAAAATAGTAGTAATTAATGTGCTGCTTAGTACAAATATCAAACGTTTTCTCAATGTTTCACTTGTTTTATTCCAAAAAAACACGCAAGTGAACATATAGAGTGCTCAACAAAACTAAAAAAGATGGACACCAAACAGATTCTGTAATTGGATTACAGGAACAAGATTCCAAGTTGAATGAGAATATGGGTGCATACCTTAAAAGACAAAAATTGTTAGCATCCCTCAAAACATATCATATGACATGGAAATATAGCACTAAGAGGAGACTGCCTTTTCCACTTATTCTTCGGTGCTCTTTCAGTTGGAGGTGCTGGCACTGTACTATTCAGATATCATGGAACTTTGATCTGAAGTTCCCTGAACTGCCCACAAAAGCAAGGCAAAACTTTAGCTACCACAATGCATGGAAATTTTTATGGTAGTCAAATGAAATATATGGAGCAGACGCACAAGCTACCAAGTTTAGATGCATGCAAAGGAAGCTTAACAAATGACATTCTCCTCAAGCACATAGGCTAAAGGAACATTTTAGATCTCTAATTCTCTCTTGGGTGGGAACACTCTCCTAGATATGCTAAACACCTCCCTTGTAGTTTCCTTTGTTTTTACTTCATTTGTTCCTTCTCTTTTCTTCTCTTTTGTTCCTATAGTTTTCTTTACATTTTTACCATCCCTTACCTATCTTTTTACAACTCTACTGAGAAAGTAGTCCTCTCAAATTCTTTGTATAGCTGATCTGAGTAGATGGACATGATTTAACAGCAGGGGCAAGGCTCTCATAGCCCACCATGTTTTCCAACTTGAACAAAATGTAAATCTAGTTAGCCATAATAGCATGCTCCACATTTTGTTGTTTCAATGCTTCTACCTAGTTTGATGTAGCAACATTTTAAACCTAGAATATAAACCATTAGTGTAATTTTTGGAAGTTGTATCCAAAAGAATATGGATTCTGTAGTAACAAAAGTTATCAAACAGGCAACCAAAAATTCTTTGGTAACACCACCAATTAGGTATCTTTGCCACCTCTCAATCTGTAATTCTACCATGCCGGTACCTCTTGTATGGTAACAAGCAGCATATCTGACCCTCAAATTCAGCTAATAAAATTAGCTAGAGATAATCAGAACTTGCCGAAACCAATTCTTTTCCCTAATTTAAAGTCCAATGAATTACTTTTATCTAACAAGCTCTTCAAACATTTATGGTCTAGCATCAACTCTCTTAGAGTTGATTATGGGTGTGTAAACCTGTAAATAAAGTTTTTGCATCATAAGTGAGGGTAAACCACAATTTTTCTACATCAGAAGTGTAGTCACTTCTACCAAGTTACTTACATCCAAGCCAAAATTTCACTAACCTGATAATGATTATAAGTGATAATGAGCTAATAACAGTAGATTAGGAAGAGCTAACATTCAGTCACCAACCCATGAACAACTCAAACCAATTAGCTAAAAGAAAATAAGAATAGGTCAGCGCAACCATTCAGTCACCAACCCATGAACAGCTCAAACCAATATGAGCTCCCGTTTAAAAATATCCATTGGAATGGAACAAACTAAGATATATCTAAGTGAACTCCCTCAAGGGTATCAGATGCAGTCATGGAAAAGAAAGTGTTTTATGCTAAATGTCTGGTAATACTAAGAAGAAAAAAGAACATAGTATTTCAAAGAATTTCAAACAACAAGTTCTGCTTCTGCACTATTAGAATGCTTTTCAGATCAAATATTTCTAAGAAGTTTAAGCATGAGGTGCCCAATTAATTTAGCCTCCCAGACAACCTTAAACCTTCACTGACAAGCACTATTAATTTTAAAACTCTAAATCGTAGACCATTATCAATTTATTCAATGTACCTTGCAAAAAGTGCAGTGCCCTTGTTCCTAAAATAAGTACACGTGAATGGAAATTCCAACTGTTGTACTCGATAGTGCATTAAATGTATTATATGCGCAAACCAAACACTAAAATATTTTCCTATTACCTCACATACGACGGATTGCAGATGCTGGCAAGTGGGAACCCAAAGAATTTAAGCCCATAGCTTCACAAAGCTGCCTAAAATTTTCACTTAATGAAAAGAAAAAATATCTCTGTCACCATTGTATTCATAGCCTATACATTTTGTAGTATTCGTAAAAGCTACATCACCGTCACAGCAAAATTTGTCATTCATACAGTTTCCTGATGACACTGTTTTTACATCCTTATGAAGTTGTGATCCTAAAAATTAAATAGCTTCAAGTGCCAACGATTTATTTATATAAGATGATCCAATACCATTGCTACAAAAGAAAATCGACAAAAAGACCAAAATAAATTATTAGAACAAAGCCTCTCATGTTTTATAACAGTTAAATCCATATGTATGCCAGAAGGAATTGGCAGCTTACCTAGCGACAATAGCAGGAACTGCATCCCCGCAGACCCAACAATCTGACACCAGGCCAATCGCGCATGTATGCCTTCCAAAAAAGTTGGCAGATTCCCAACCCATTAGCCACTTGATTTACAGAAGCAATTACCACCAAACTGTCAATTTCTTTTCCTAAATGTGCATCAGCTAAGCATTTCAACAAAATATGATGGGGATGCTAGTGCTTTAGTGGATAAAACAAACCTCATGACAGCCATGGTTCTAGTCCCTCATCCAGTGTCTCATGGAAAAGAAGCATGTCCGCCTAGCTGTTCTTAATCCAGAGCCGATCGTCATAAAGAATATGTTACAACCTCTGGCAATCCAACCTCAAAGATAGTGTTACTGCAGTACTACAGTGATCATTCTGGAATGAAGCAAACCACACAAACACATTAAATTCTCAGTGTTATCATCTCATCTCCTGTACACCTAATATTCAGAGAATATTACAGCATTACTCCTGTTAATTTCAGAGAATAGAAAGAAAAGGAACACAACACGCAAAAGGCAGAAGTGATATACATAAACCAAATATAATAATAGGATAAATATGAAATTAAGAATAAGAAAAGGCAAAGACAAGAATTGGTACCTGAATTGCTTTGTGAGTAGCTTGTTTTTGATATATCTCTTTACCTGTTACATTGGTCCTTCTTAAAATCACCACTTTTCTTGGAAACAAAAACATAAAGCAATTAGATATTCAGTGGAATGAAAAACTCTATTCAATGGAAGAATTAGTTTACTAATAATACCAGAGCCAGTTAGCAGATTTAACATGAGAGCATGGTACTTCTATGTAACACTGACCTATAGAATTTATTTGATCCTTTGATTTCGACCGAATAGTAAGCAATTGTGATATTCGAGAAAACAATAGTTTCACAGTAATTGTGAAGAACATGATAGGAGAATCCACCTCCTCATAACAATGTCCAGGATAATCATTTTACTTGTATGCCATTTCATCAATAATAGTTTTCCCAACACAAATAGCACCACCATCAACAAGAGATGAAACCAGTGGGGAAGTTTGTGTCTTTGCATTGTTTGTTTTTGCCATTCAAGAGTCATGCCTAATCAAAATTTAGAAGGCAAATTCAAAAGCTGTCCAGCAATTATGAATGCAAACTGTGATCAAAATGGTTATCAAGTGCTAATGAATTTTTTTAAAAGAACACAACTGACAAGCAATTGCAGCTGTAAATCCTAAAAATAGAACCATCTAAATATGCCTGAAATTATTCCCATCTCACAGGCAGCATTGCAGAAGTTGATTTGCCATTTGCCTTCTCTAGCCATCAGGATGGACTATAGAAAGAATGACAAGTGTCTGAAACAAATCACCCAAACTGTAAATTTCAGAAGCACATACACCTCCAATGGAATGATCAAAGAGCCTTTAGTAGCTTCAGAACCACAACAAATTAACCATATGACCGAATATTTCTACAGTTTGAGGACACAGGCGGACACGGACAGTAAATGAAAGGGACAAATAGAGAAAGAAAAAAAAATCACCTCGTTGCTGTTGGAGAGGAGCTTCTCGCCGTGGTTGTTCCTCCGGGAGATGGCCTATCCAATATGTAGACTCACCTGCAATGAAAATCAAAACAATTGCTGGTGAAATTTGTGCACCCTACAAGAAAACAAGAAACCATGTAGTTAATCAGAAGGGGATGCCTTGATGCACAATAGTAGTTCAACAAAAGAAAAGAAACATCAAGCTAAAAGAAAATATTTCTAAATTAGGATATGATGTACTGCTCTCGATACTACTTTACATGTTCCTTAAAAAATGACAAGGGATTAATGCCTTCCCAGAGATCAAAGATTGTAGAGGAAAGCAATGGTAGCTTTTGTAGACAATGGTAGTATCAGCCATTGCAATACCCTTCTACCCAGGCAGTGAGTCACCAATCGCATGCCACTGTAGTTCCTTGACAGACAAATGAGAAGATATATATGCATTATAATTAAAAACAGGGGTAGGCAGGCATGCCAGTGCTACCCGAGGAAATAGAGACATTTGTAAACACATTTTTAATCCAGAAATTTAGTTCCCTTTCACAACATTAGTGAGTAAATATTGAATGCAATTTGGCAGTTACACCAAAACAGCGTCAGCACCTCAGGCCTTCCACAATTTATCTGCATTTCTTTCACAAGTTTTGCATACAAATTCTTGATGTATGTCCTAATATTTGGACAGAGAGAAAGAGAAAAAGACGCTCA
>CM014275.1:21353628-21384409 GCA_004135705.1 Alloteropsis semialata
AACATCGAATGTTGTGTTGTCTAATGCATAATATTGGTGTGAGAAGTACTCTATGCATATTGTGGAGCTTTTTTATGGTATATATAGGTAGGAGATTTGTTATGGCATAATTATTGTTCATATGTCAATTTGTTTCTATAATATTTTTCATCCTATAAATTGAAAACTGAGCTTGTGTGAACAGTCCAGCAAATCTTACTATTACTAATTGGAGACTCCTTTTGAGGCCTCCACGTTAATTCTTACGGGATGTTCTAGAAATAAATCTTAGAAATTCTCACAATAATCAAAAACATCTAACCATCAAGTCCATAAACTCTGATCATAATAGCCATCGGATCTATCATATTTTCTAAAAAAAATTACCCACTTTGCCATTATGAAAATACCCTAAAGTAACCCCTAAATTTATAGGTTAATTACCCACCACTGCCATTATAAAAATAACATAAAGTAACCCCTAATATTCATCTAAATTACCTCTTATGCCATTATAAAAATAATTTAAAATAACCCTCTAAATTTACATCTAAATTACCTATATCATTAAAACAACCTAAATATGTCATTCTACCATCCCAAAATACATTGCTATATGATTTCTAAATTATTATTTCTGTATTAATTGTTAATATATAAAATATAAACTTAAGGTGTTATCCATGTTTTCGCAAAAAAAGGTGTTATCCACGTTGGGTCTCACCATGTTGATCACATATGAACGATGAAGCAAAAGATGATAACAACGTCCGCTATTATTAAAAATGACATACGTGTCATTATAAAATATGTTAATTTACACCCAATATATGATTCTAATTACCTAACTCTGCCATTAGTTGTAAATATAGAAAATAACTCAAATTATATATGCATGATGTGTGCCACCATGTAGATCATATATACATGTATGAAAAAAACAATAAGAGCATAGATTTTCCATGTTAATTAAGCGCGTAGCTCATACTCTAAACTTGCATGCATCTAACTTACCACTGATATATGATTATAAGTTACCTATTTTTGTCATTGTTAATAACTTACCACTAGTATATAATTATAAATTACCTATTTTTTTCATTGTTAATAACTTACCACTGGAATATAATTATAAATTACCTAACTTATTAAGGTGTATATGCATGATGTATATCACCATGTAGACTATATGTACATGTATGGATGAAATAATAAGAATACATGTAAAATAATATGTGTTCGTGCACAGTGGCATACCAACACAACATTTGAAAAATACAGATAAAAGCAATCTTTGTAAAAAAAACATTGAAATTACATAAACATCTCAGATTTCTTTCTTTTTAGAGGTGTCAAGGCAAGTGTCAAGAACTGGACCAATGCTGATAGTTGGGTACTGCAAGCCATTGAAGAGATTTCGGCATCCAAGAACCAGTTAATCCACAGAATTTAAATCATAGCAAGCACGCATGTTTGGTTTGTGCCCCATTTTACCTTACCAAATTTTGGTCATGATCAAATCGTAGATAGCTCCAAAACAGTGGCAAAATAGTGTTTGGATTAGAACCCTGTCAAAACTAGTCAAATCTATTAACCTTCTTAGTATGACATGTGGGGTCCACTTGTCATTATTATTTTTTACATCGAAGTATAGTCACGTGACATCTTGTTTTATAGATTTAATTTTCAAAAATTTAAATATGCAAATGGAATTTTAATTAGGTAAGCCATTTAAAAGATATTAGCCTTTTACTATCACAAATCCATCTTCATTGATGTCCGTGTGGCCAATCAAGTTCCTGTGTACTGCTGCTTGGATTGGCAGCCGCCAATTCATTGACGAAGCTTGTGCTCACTCGCATTTTTTACCAACTCGTAGGCCTTGTTTAGTTCCCTCCAATTCAACTAATTCAACCAAAAGACATTCTATTGAACAACGTGCCCCCTCTCTGCTTTTTCGATTCCCAATGCATTTTTCTACAGTGCATTCAATCGAATTCAACCGAACTAAACAAGGCCGTATGTGCAATTTAGGGCACGTACAGAAGTCAGACGACTACTGTCTGTTAAGCTCTGTTAAGCTCCACATCAGCCAAATTATCCTACTGTGGACAACATTAACCGAAGAAAGAGAGCCTGGCCGTCTCTTCGTTCGTCTACGACTCGGGCTCGTGTTCCCATACAAGTCGACGGCTCCCGGCACCGCTGTACGAGCGTCGGCTGCTCGTCGCCGTCCCCCGCGGATCAGCTGCGCAGGCGCTCGCGCGCTCGCGATTTTCTTTTGGCGGCAAAAGAGCACGCCCTTCTTCCTCTCCAGCTCCAAATACCCCCTCAGCCTGGCGCAACTGCTTCACCTGGCGCAACTGCTTCACCTACGGCATTCGCCGATGGCTCTTTCTTCTTCAACAGCGGCAACAGCTTCTCCGCCGGCGCTGGACAGAGCCCCATGTCCCAGCCATGGATGCAAGCTCAGGCTTCAGATACGACGTCTTGGTAAGCTCTTGCTCCAGTTTCTCGATCAAGTGCTTGTAATTCGTACAATATCCAATCAATTGTTCTGCTCTTGGTAAGCCATGGACGCAAGAATGTCCGTAAACTAAATGTGAATGTTCATCCAATTGTAAATTGCCAACTAGTTGCTTTATGTTGGAACAGCTGTTCTTGTTGTGGACTCATTCTTCTACAAGCATACGTATAGTCGACGGAGGAAGAAAGGAGAGTCCACGTCAAATTAGTTGCTGTCCAACTTGTTTACAGGAAAGATATTGGTTTGTTAGGGTTTTTATGAGTTAGTTATTTGGTGGGCTCCTGCATCTATAAAGCAAGCCGGTAGTTTGTATTAGGGATTATCAAAGAATAAAGCTTTCCCGTGAAAGGGCGAGCTGTCTTCGACGGTGGCGTCTCCAGCCATCAACGACAACAGCTCGCTACCTCCATACATCCTGCGTTCGTGTTCCCAAGCCTCTGCATTCCTACGATCTCCTCTGCATGCTGTTCACCATCGCCCTCCACACCGAAACAATTTGGTATCACAGATCAGGACCTTGGGTGCTTCCACGCCATGACTGAGACTGACTCAGCGAAGCTTGATCGTGTCCTCGCCCAGCTCACCACCATCAGCAACCGACTGGAGGCGCACGATAAGCGGCTCGCGCGCTTGGAGAAGTCCAAGGATGTCGATGAGGACGACGACCTCGAGGACACCATGCCCGATGAGCACTCCAGCCGCCGCTGCGGGGGTGGCCGCTGAATGTTCTCGTGCCCCAGGGGGTAGGTACCTATAGGGTTATCTACCGTCCAAACCTGCATCAAGATTCGCACACTACCACACTGCATCAAGATTCGCACACTCCCCCCCTGAATGAAGATCGTGGCCGTCCAAAACCCTATGGGTACGTGCCCCCGGCGGAGGAGGAGGAGGAAGAGGCGGCGGCTACGGCGACGGCTTCTTCCACGACCGCGATGCAGGACGGCACGACGGCCGCGGGCCGCGCGAACCGAAGCTGTCCTTCCCTTGCTACAACGGCGAGACCGATCCATTGCCCTAGCTCAACAAGTGTGAGGGCTTCTTCCGCGGCTACCGCACGCTCGAAGAGACAAGGTGCGGCTAGCGTCTCTACACCTAGAGGGTTCAGCGTCGTAGTGGTATTACCAGCTCGAGCGGGACCTAGGCGTTGTCTCGTGGCCGCACTTCGCCGAGAGTACACCAACCTGCGTTTCGGGCCGCCGATCCGCTCTAACGCGCTCGGTGAACTCAAGGAACTCCACCGCACCGGCACACAGAAGTACAGAAGTAAGTTGTAGATGACAAATTTCAGTGATCAACTTCTGTTAGTGGCTCTTGGAAAGTGCTTTTTCAGTTTTTCTCAGTCATCAACTTCTATTATCCTAAACTAGTGAACTGAGCTCATTTGGTGTACTGGTTTTTGTTACTTGTTTTATTCATTGAACTCTGAATAGATGGAATTTCTGGACAATGAGATACTGATGGAATTTTGTGCCTTGTAGGTGTTGATGGAATTTTGTGGAACAAGGAGATGCTGCTGGTTCCTTTTTTGGCGTGGTCTGAGCATTTCTGTGTTCAGCAATGAGATGCTGTTGCTGATGTCATCTTTTTTTTTTCATTTCTAGAAACTGAACTGAACTGTGCTGTCATTTTTAGAAAGTGAACTTAACTGAACTTAGATGCTGCTGGTGCTTTTTGAGCTCTTTTACAGTGGCCTATACTACTACTCAGTAGTATAGAGTATAAAAAAAAGCATTCTAGTAATTCTTTCTATTGATAATTTTTTTCTCCGTCCCGGTTCGAACGCCAGTGCCGACGTATCATTGTTTTTTTTTCTTCCCGGTCGAGCCAAAAAAGAAGGTTACAGAGATGGAACCCAAGTCATCTTAATCCTAAAGTGAAACGCAATAACCAACTATACCATTGCAGCACAAAAGCAAATTCGTATGTGGACTTGCTTCTTTTTTAATATTAATACGATTCGCAATTTTAAAAATAAAAAACAAAATTTGAAAAAATCAGAGGAATTTAAATTTGCAAATATGACACAAATTAATACATAGCAGATATGACACAAATTAATACATAGCACATATGACACATAAATTAATACATATCAGGAAGCATATGTCATTGCCTAGATGTAGACACATCTGCATAAGGGTTGAAAACAATAGGGATATTATCCGTCCGCCCGAGTCAATTTAAACACTAAATGGATAATCCGGTATCCGTATTTGAAGATTCAATATCCGATCCGTTTTCATCCCTAGCCTGCATGTTCGATGTATCTGTATTTCAAGAGTACATGCAATGTCGAATAAAGTTACAAATGTGCCGATCAGTCAGGACCCACGTTCGCTTGTCGTACTTGTCTTTAATTGGCAAATAAATTTACTTTTTTTGGAGATTCAATATCCGATCTGTTTTCATCCCTAGCCTGCATGTTCGATGTATTTGTGTTTCAAGAGTACATACTATGTCGAATCAAGCTACAAATGTGCCGATCAGTCAGGACCCAAACGCATCGCCAACACATCGAATCAAATCTCACGGCAACAGAAATAAGAGATAAGGATGAAAGAAAAACCGGCTATGCCCATGTTACGGGAGATAAACATCCATAATTTAAGGACTTTGGAATCACATTAGGCAACAAATCCATTATAATGTAAATGTGTATTTTTAATAATATTATATTTGTACCAATAAAATTTCTTCATAATATTACATTTATGTCATTATAATTTTTTCCCATAATACCCATACTAGGCTATACTACCCACCTATACCACCTATACCATAGGTCAAGTTTTCACCAGTATACAAAAATTCTGAGCCGTCCGATCCTTTCATATCGGTCCTTTTTTATTCCATACTGGTCCATCTTTATTATGGTATAGGGCACCGTAAAAGAGCTCGTGTTTTTTTGTGTGATATGAGCATTTCTGTGTGCAACAATGAGATGTTGCTGCTGCTGTCATCTTTTTTTTTTCATTTCTAGAAAGTGAACTTAACTGAATTGTTCTGCCATTTTTTAGAAAGTGAGCTTAACTGAACTTAGATGCTATTGCTGCTGAGAACATTAGTCTGAGTTAGAGTCTTTTTTTTCAGTTACCATATTATAGAACAGTGGCTGTAGTCTGAACACCTCCTGTGAGAATTTTGTTAGACACTTAGACCTCATTTTTTTTGTCATGTGTACTATAGATGTTGTCATACCTCATTGAGTCGTGTGAACAGTGGCTATAATGTGAACGGAAGTCATGTACTCATGTGGGAACCAGTTGTAGCCATTTTCTAAAATTATATCACACTCGTAACACCTATTGTTATATTTATGTTTCTCTCATGCGATTATTCGAATATATCCTCAAAATGGCTACAAAGATCAAATCCGTATCTGATCAACATTGATTTATGTGCTTGTACATGGATTAAATAGCTTGCAGACGTCTAAATAGACGAGCCATTGTATAAGCTAAATAGACGAGCCATCTATGTGTGACATGGCACAATACACAAACAGCAATTGTCCAAACCTTTGTACATGCCCTTACATTGGCAAGGATTGGCGCGCAAACAGTTGGTTGTGAACCAAAGACACTCCAATTTTCGTAGGCAAGCCAAATATTTAGTTTAGTTGGCATTAGTAGCAAACCAAACATGCCCTAAATATGAGTTTGACAGTTTAATTTGTGTTCATCACTTGAAAACAAAAGGAAAGTAACACAGGTTGATCAGTATAGCCGGAGTAGTAACTACTCGCCATAAGAGACATGGTTGATCCAAAATGGTGACATTTCTTATAGGTACACCTACAAATTGGTCCCCTTAACTCGTACAGTACCAAAAAAAACTACAAAAAAGTCCACCCCTGGGCAACAGCAATGCTTCTTCGTGAAGTGGTAAATAGCGTGGGGCCCAGGAGAAGCAGTAAGTAGTTATCTAAAATCCCACAATGCTTATGTATAGGCTCAAAGATAAGGTGGGTCCTTTGAGTTAAAAGAAAAAATCCTTTCCCATTGTCCCCTGAGTCTTCCTGGGAGAGAGACCGGAAGTGGAGCAACTGACGTGCTATTTTTTTAATCCGAGTGAACAGTTTGCTACCCGGTAATAGGCTTGTTACCCGGTATTTGCTCCATCCGACACCCACAGTGCTTACTACCTGGTAAGAGTGTAACAATAATTGCTTACTACCCGGTTTCCTTCCACATTGCTGGTGCCTCACTATGTTTTGGTTCATTTTACCCTTAGACTCTATCATTTGGTTCAAATTATCCCTTGGTAAAATTTGTAATTTTTGTTTCTCCATACATAAGTTGAATCTTAATTCAAAATTTTGTATGCTTGTAGTGAACAATACAATGCATGTTAAGAAAATATACTAAGATTTTTTCATTAATGTTTTTCATATAATTTGTATTCTAAAGATTAATTTATTATTAAATATTCTACCTATCAAAATAATGGTGAAAAATTAATGGTATATTTTTCAAACATATGTTACGATGTCCACTACAATCCCACAAAAAATTAACTTCAGACTCCACTTATGTGTGGAGAAACGAGAAAGATAAATTTTATCAAAGGATAAATTGGACCAAATAACATAGTTTAAGGGGTGAAATGTACCAAAACATAGTTTATGTGGTTATTCAAACTTTGGTTATACTTGAGGGGAGTAATTTGAACTTTTTCCAAAAAAAACTATAATTCTAGTGTAGTGCATAGGTAAAGTAAGTGCACAAAAGAATTTCTATGATGTATAAAAGTAGGACTCCATTCCCCCACAAACAAACAAAAAACAGCATGTCTATAGAGCAAAAAGAGCATGATATAATAATAGATTATTGTATGGTGCATGTTGAAAAAACATGCCATTTGAAATCATCAAAGATTCCTTTGATGCGAGTGGAAAGCTCCTGCTCAAGATATCAGATCCTCCTATATTGAGAAAGGCTTAAAGAGTGCTACACTTTTGAACCAACAATTTAGGAGGGGACGTGAAGAACTCAAACAAGACAAAATAGAGGCTATCCAAAGACAGGCTATGTAACAGTGATCCTTCATCATGTGTTTTTCGATGACTCTACAGTTGGTCGATACAATTTGTCCTGCAAATGATTTTTATTAGTGATAAAAAAACTCTGTTCGGCTACAATGGCCGCTGCAGAACGCCCTTGAGAAGAAATAATAGTAATAGACAAGAACACAAACCGGTATTACAAAAGGGAAAAGCTATACTATACTTGGGTATTTTCTTCTCCTCTCACACCCATATTTTGCTTCTTCCTCAAAGCCAAGCCTTCTTCTTCCTCCTTTTTCAAATCCATGGTGGCTTCAGCTTCTTCTCCACCTCCGGCGAGGTTAGGGTTCGGGATTTAGGGTTTAGGTTGAGGGATCCGGCCATCTCCTCCATCCAGACCTAGAAGGAGGGCCGGTGGTGGCAGGCCGGCCCGACGGAGGTGGCGGGCGCTGGGGCGGTGAGCCCGGTGGCGATGGCGCCGCCGGGCGGGCGGTGAAGGAGGCCGGTTGGGCAGGGTAGGGGCAGGGGCAACGAAGGCCATGGCGGCGGCGGTGGGAGCACCGGAAGGGGCAGGCGGAGGCAGCCGCGGGCGCGGTAGGGTCTCGCTGGAGCCCCGCGCAGGTGGCGGCCAGCGTGGGGCTCCGACGAGACCCTACCGCGCCCGCGGCGGGGGGAGTGGCGTCCGCGGCTGAGGAAGAAGAGAAGATTGGTGGGAGGAAGAAGAAAACAGCTCCACCCTATGATCTTGATCCAATGGCTAGAAAATATGGGTGTGGGAGAGAGAAAAAGAATACCCAGATATGAGGTAGACAGCCCAAGATTTACTTGTTCAGTAAGTAGGCCACATCAAGAAATGTCAACCCTGGGAACATATAGAATAGCATGTTTCTGTAATATCAAATACTATAAAAAAAGATAAAGAAAATTGTAAAAACGCTATGGCTATCATCACCAAATAGTATAAAAAAGATAACAAAAAATTGCACGCCAAAGAAACAGGAACCCACCGACAGCATAGTCCTCCGGCTGGTCGAACTCGACCTGCGCCACCCGCTAGCCGTGGCACTATGCAGAAGCATCGTCCATAGGTGGCACTATGGAGCAGATGGCACGCGACGTCCCTGTCGAACAAATGGACCGCCCATGTCGCACTAGGCGACGCCCTGTTGAGGTGCAGGGGACGCCACTCCCGTCCTCGTTGCCGTGCAGATAGGTCCCGTGCGCGCGGCTCCACGACTGTCCTGGAACTGGTCCATGCTGGCAACGAGGATCGAGGACAGTGGAGCCGGGGAGTTTGGATTTATTTTCAGCGCCACGCGAAGGCACAGCAGAAGACTTTTTACAAAATGAAGAAAAGTTCCGATTTCACCCTCCTCCGATAGGATGCATCAGTCAAAAAATATTACAGGTAGTGGTAGCCTGCTACACCAAACAAGTACAGTTTTGAAAAAACAATTTAAACACCAATTCCTAAACTATAGGACCACGACCATCCGTTTGAAGTGAAGAAAAGAGCAGCCTTTCCAAAGATCAGCATGCCATGATCAAGAACTCCTGATCGTTCTCAGTTCCCTATAACTTGGCCCAGAACTTGAGCCAATTTGTTTCCCTACAAAAAAGTTTTTGGTTGGCATTAGTCAATAACCATAACATTCCTAGTGTTCCAAATTGCCCCAAAAATGCAGCATCCCTCGCCAATAAAAATAAATTCAGATTTTGTCCCCTTTGCTTGACCTTGACCCAACTGTCAAATAAGTCACTTATACTTGTAGGTGGGGAGACTCCATGTACTATATGTAGAGCAAGTCAGAAAAAATTAGTATAAAACAATTGAAGTAAATATGGTTAATGGTTTCCACATAACTATAAAAACTGCGGTATTTGTTCCTATTCTAGTTTCTTCTAGATAGGTTATATATCTTTGGTTCAAATAACCCCTTTTTTATACTCCCTCCATATTGTAAAGGAAGTCGTTTTGAGATTGTCCTGCGTCAAACTTTTTAAACTTTGACTGCAAATATTTTTTAATGTGTTAAGTTTATAAATGTGAAAATAATACGAGTAGATTCATATTGAAATATTGTTTCATAAAAGTACTCTTTAAATATATTTTATAAATAGTTTATAGCAAAAAGTATTAGTCAAAGTTATGTTTTGGAGACTGTGTCAATGTCCTAAATGACTTCTTTTACAATATGGAGGGAGTACCATGTGAAGATCATAATCTTTAATGATGTTTTTAACAGCCAAATTTCCTATGTGACTCTCACACCACTATTAACGAGATGTTTATATATGGAATGGATAGTGGAGGATTTATTTTTGTGAAGGGGCCATAAAAAATATCCTTCCTCCCATTGATATCAACATTCACAACTCTAGCCACTAGATTGTGCCATTCCATTAGTTGTCCCCCACTAGTGAACTCCCAAAGGAGATATTTAAAGGCACTATACTAAAGACTTCAGCAACAGTGACATGTTTTTTCCGACGATATTATATAAGTTTGGATACAACTCTTTCAGCGCATGATTTCCTAACCAAGTGTCTTCCTAAAATCTAGTTTTCCATCCTGAATTCACTTTAAAACTCTCCAACTTAAGAAAAATATCCTTCACTCCCAAAAGGCCTGTACAAAACTATGAATCGCCAGGTTTCTTGTACGCATTGCCTAGCAATTTGTTAGTAAGATACTTATCCGAATTAGTTTCTGCAAATTCCTTCCTCATTACAAAGCTTAAAAAGCCACTTACTTAGCAAACATTTATTCTGAATATCCAAGTTTATGATTCCTAAACCTCCCTTGTATTTTGGTTGGCATAGCAGTTCCAATTTAGCTAGTCTGTATTTTTCTTGTACTGATCATATTGACCCAAAAACCTAGAATGAAAGTAGTCTACTTCCTCGAGGACTCCCCTAGGGACCTCAAAAAAAGTGACCATAAATATTGGTAAATTGGACAAAATAGAGTAGATCAACACCAGCCTTGTCCCGACATATAGCATTTTGTCTTTCCATCTACTCAACATTTTCTCAAACCTCTATTCTATCACATTCCAGTCTTTATTGTTCAATTTCCTAAAATGCATTCTAGTGTCCGTATAGAGAAAATGATATGAGCCTAGCCCGCAACCAAATAGTTGTGGCTACATATCCTTGTACTCTTTTGTTTGCCAAAGCAGAATATCTAACTTTATGGAAATTTATTTTAAGACCCAAAAATTGCTCGAACTTACAAATCAATAACTTTATGTTCTTAGCCTATTCTATATCATGGTCTAAAAATATAACTGTGTCATCCGCATATTGCAAGATAGATAGTTCAACAGAAAATAGCCTAAAGCCTACAGCTAGAACACAAAAAAAATTGATCAAAACAACAGAATTTTCCAAAATCACACTATCATCATAATCACATCCATTGTTTCTTAATCAGTGGGCCAATCATTTCCATCTCAAATCACTAAGAGCTCATGATTATAATTACCAACTCAAACAATTACAACAAATACACCGACAGTAAACCATATGGACAAAATCTGACAAACTGCCATGCATATTAACAAATGAAAATTTATTTCAATAGCAACAATATAATGACTCGCAGATCAATATAGCTTGCATTTCAGTAACTACAGCAAGCCACTGCGACAAAGATATATTAAATTTTGAGATGTTCTAGAGTTCAGGCGTTGCATAACTTGCATTTTATGTTTGCTGAGATGTTCACATGTTCACTAAACCCAGGGCTCCAAAACACATGTGTGGCTCCCAGCACTAAATCGTTCTGCCACCTCCTTTGGCAGGCACGGGAGCTATGAAATCGAGGCTAACATCCGATAGTCTCTAACCCATTGGACACTGTCCTCTGACCGCTTCAGAAGCACAACTGCGTCGGCCTTCTCGAGACTTTGTTGTATTTCTACATCTCAGCAAACACAAGATTGCCTGGTAAAGCCATGGCGACATTGTCCGGATGGTCTTTTTACTCCCATTGAACTATTGTTTTATTTACTTCTTCACTATTGTTGACCATCCAAAGGTAGGAGAAGCTGCTATCTCCTTCCTGGTAACTCGGCATTTGTTCCACCAATAAATTAGCTACAGAAAACCCAGTTCCTGCCTCCAAATTTTGACCCTTTGTTGTCAATGGTTTCAGCATCTGTAAGGAGCTTAGGTGCCCTCCTAATCCTCAAAGTACAAGCTATTGACTCCGGTGTCTTAGCACGCTAGAGCAGAGCACGGAAGCCTCTTACTTCTAGTGGTAGCTGTTGTTGTTGCTGCAATTAAGATGAGATGAACATAAATTCAGGTTCACAGAACAAATAATTGAGAAATTCCAATAGGCAAGGCACATTATCAGAAAGAACAGCAATGGTCGTGCCAAATAATGACATGTAAGAAATCAAAATCGACAAGAAAGCCAAAGCACATTATAAAAAAGAACAACAATGGTCGTGCTAACGAATGATATGTCAAGAAGTCAAACTCCTAATTGACAAAAAAGGCATGATAACTCCTAAGTAATCATCCATATGATATGGATCATCCAACCCGACACAAGAAATCAAATTCCTATTGTTGCCCGGCTGCATGGATTTAGGACATCAAAGGTAAGATGCGAGCAACTGTCCATACCTCCATTCCATAGGCAAGATTGGGAGCCTCTTCGTTTGGAATGGTCTTCACCGACCAATGCACCATCTGGCTGATGTTGTCGGCAGCGTCCATGGCCATTGTGGCCCGGTTCGATCAAAGATATTCGCCATTAGCCCTATGATAGCCCAGCTTTAATAGCTGGTGGAGAAGGACGTAGTTGCCCGATTGCCCTGTGATAGGCGCAGAGGCTGCTTCGCCGCCAACTTGCCCATCGCAACGAGGTATCGTCCATAGGTGGCATTGTGTAGAAGCAGGAGATGGTACACGCCACCCCTTGCTGGACTGCCCATGTCGCGCCAGGTGACGCGCTGGTGGTCGTCCTAGAACCCAGGGGCGGGCCCAATGTAATTCAAGGATATTCAGTTGAATGCCCATTATTTTTAGGAGAAAAAATTCATATATATAGTGTATATCATGCCAATGTATTGAAAAAATGAAATAAAGCACTGAATAACATGGCTTCATCCATTCAACCTAAAAAACTAAGCAGCCAACCCCCTCTCCTGTCCTGATGGGCCAAAAGGCCTAACTTGCGCAGCAGGCCCGCTCTTGCCCACCTGCCGTCAACTCCCTTCGCTCGACTCAGGGTGTGTTTGGTTAAGCTGTAGCTTTTGAAAAAAAAATAGCTGTGAGCTGTGGGCTGTGAAAAAGTAGCTATGAGCTGTGGACTGTGAAAAAGTAGCTGTGCGCTGTGGGCTATCCAAAAGCCGTTTGGTGGAACAGCTGTGGCTTTTGGGACTATAGGAGGAGACGTAACTTAAGACTAGAGTGGCAGATGAGTAATTTCTGAAGCAAAAGCCAGCAAAAGCAAGGAGGTGAGGTGCTTTTGGATCTACACTAGGCAAAAATTGGCTTTGGCAAAAGCATCTATGGGCTTTTGGCCCTTTTGATCCAGCTTTTGGCTTTTGTAAGCAAAAGCTACAGCCAAAAGCCCAACCAAACACACCCTCAGGCTCCTCTCCTGTCATGTTCGACCATTCAAGCAACACAGTGCCATCCTCCACGCTCAACTCCAAACCCTAGGGGTAGGCAGCGGCTGGACGGCGCGGACGGCAATTGTGTTGGATTTTTATATTGCTTCAACATAATTTATATATTATGATTATTATTTGTCTCAATGTGGAAATATTCAGATGTATGTGATAAGGAATAAATGATGTGGAATTTAACTCGAAGAAGTAAATACTCGAGGTGCCGAGGACGTTTGTGCTGGAATACAGTAGAGAAATTAATTGAGATCGACTCTACTGGAATATTGCTTATGTACGTACTGATGACCCGGGTATAGCACAACAGAAGGGTTGGGTTTGTTTTACAGGATCGGCTCTGCAGGCTGTTAACCACATGATCAGATTGGAATTGATCTCATATATACAATCTGATTATGGCACGTGACTCATACATGTGTGCTAGGGACTAATATATTTTAGACTCATAAAACTGGCATGTCTGATCGTGGTTGGTGACATGGTTCAGGAGTCATACAGTTTTTTGGAACACAGGTGGAATATTTGTTAACCCTAAAAGTGGAGTTTACAAATAGTTCCCTACCCTCTAGCCTCATTATGCATCTGTGAGCGGCACCACGAAAAAAAGAGAAATAGAGAGTAGACCGTGTAGCCCACAAACCCTACAAAGCGGCCATGCGGGCCGCGAACCGCGCGGCAGCCGAGGGGCTTGCGGAGCCCGAGAGCCTGCTGCCCCGGCGCCCACGCGCGGCACTGCAGCAGCCTGGCGCAAGGCGGCGCGCAGCAACTCCTCCGGCCAACCGGCGGTGTACGGCCTGGGCACGACAGGCACGTTCGCAGCGACCGACGACCGACGGCAAACGCGGCCCCTTGTTTGCTTATTAGACTTGTCAATTTCTTTAGCGACTGAGTAGTTGAGACCATAGTTATTAGGACCGGACCGGTCATCCGACCGGCGAGGCTGTCGGTTCAATGGTTCATTGGTTCAACCGTTGAGAACCGGTTGAACCGCCGGTTCAAAAATTTTGAACCGTTAGACTGAACTGCCACAAATATATTGAACCGGTACCACTATGACATTTTATATAGTTGATAATAGTAAAAAAAATAAGCTTATAAATAACACGATTACATAAACATATTAAATGCATTTTAATTCCTACGTTCAAAGTGTGAAGAAAAATTCAAGTGACAAGTTCATAACAGCAATACAGTGACAAGACAAACACCAGAGTTCCACAGATGCACTACCAAAATACAAAACAAACATGCAAGGACAAGTTCACCACTCAAATAACTAGTACAATGATGGCCAATCACCATCAGCTTCTAGTGCAACATCACGAGAACTTGTTTGAAGATCTTCACTGAGCCCGGGAGAGCACACCGCACAGGCACAGCCGCCGGTGCTGCTTGGCGAGGCGCACAGGGGCACAGGGCAGGGCCGGCAGGCAGCAGGCCTGCAGCCAGCAGGGGCGCGGCAGCTGCGCACAGGGGCCGCCGCGGCCGCCGGTAGCCCCGCACGGCGCAGGCCCTCTGGCCCTGGACTGGACCACGCGCCGACCGCCGACTCGCCGAGGCGTGGAGCCTGCCGCGCGGTGCCGCCTGGACCTAGCACGCGGAGCCCGTGGACCGACGGTGGAGGCGTGGAGCAGCCGCCGGTGAACAGGAACTCAGAAAGAGAGAAGCTTCAGATCTGGAGAGCAGAATAGCAGATGCGCCGCCGGGCAAAAGCGAAAAATTCCCTCCCAAAGTGATGCCCGTAACTCTAAATGTGAGAGTAACTCAGCCATTCCGTTTATACCCCTGGGTGGAGGACACTGCACTGAATAGACAGAGGGGTAATTCTGGCAACGAACAAAAACCGCCTGGTTCGATTGGAACCGCCCGGTTAACTGGTTTTTCAAAAAACCGGCCGGTTCAAATGGTTTTTACCGGTCCGATTGCACAGACGGTCTTTTAAGTGAACCGGACCGCTATAGTCTCTGGTTCGCGGTTTTTTTGATCCGACCGCCGGTCCGGTCCGGTCCTAATAACTATGGTTGAGACTCCAAAATCACTAGGATTGGCCGATTGAGGTGAACGATATAATTTACAATTTCTGGCTGATTTCTGAATGTCTGTGTATGTGATAGTGTTGATTCCGATTTCTGAGTGCCTCTTAACAAGTATTTTTTTAGTCTAAAAAATGAACTTGTTAGGCTCTGTTTGGCAGAGCTCCAAGAGCTGATTCTCGGACAAATCCAGCAGGAGCTCTGCCAAACAGTTTTTCAGAGATGAGTGATTCTCGGCTGATTCTGTGAAGTGATTCTCTGAAATGAACTAATGGGTTGGGAGCTGAAAAGAGTAGTTTCTCCTGATCATGTGAAGTGACTCTCCATCCTGATTTTGAGAGTTTTTGCTAGAGGATGATTCTGTGAAGTGATTCTCTATCCTGATTTTGAGAGTTTTTGCTAGAGGATCGAAGAGAATCATATTCAGCCACAGAATCACTTCTCCCGAATAATCAGCTTCCATAGAGAATCAGAATCAGGTGGAGCTCTACAAAACAGGCCTTACTAGTGCCATTTTGTTGTCCTATGATTTCCTCCGTAGATATTGTCTGCCATGTTAACCATTTAGTACATCTATTATCTACACACTAGTAAGGTGCACGTGCGGCACGCACGTGTTTTTAAAAAAAACTGTGAAAAAGTTAAATGTGCAGTACAAGTATTGAATACAACAAAGATTATTCAACAATAATATTAATCCTAATAGGAACGGAGTGAGTCAGATTACGAGGAAGGGGCTCAAGTGAGGAGGCCATAGAACTGAGCAATATCTTCATATATATATATATATATATACAACAATGTTCTTACACCATGATTGGTTTAGATAGTAACATATATTGTACATGAGAAACAATAATAAATATATGGTCCTTACATAAAGTGCAACAAAACAATCAATCTATTCAAGCAAAGGTGTCCATGTGGCACACACGGGTTTTTGAAAGATTATAAACGAAAATTTAAATTCTAAGCTTCAGGGTTCCAACCACTGCACAATGTTTTGCTCGATCATCAGTCGGCTGCTCCAATCTCTTTGGAGGCTCGTGTTCAAGTAGAGCAAGTGAGGCGGGTCATTGGTATTGACCTACCTGAGCCTCTGAAGCTGTCCCATGAACTGAGACAACATGGCTGGAGCAGCTTAATGTATTTCATCAAGTGCACCTGTCATATACTGCACAATAAGAAAGTCAAGCTCATTAGCAAGGAGTGATGCGCGTTCTTGACCCTCCACTACAGCAAGGTTATATTCCCCAAGGTAACACATAAATGCACACAGAAAGGAAACATCGTAGACTACAGCCCTTGCTTGCTTTAAAAAGATATAGTTTCAATTGGAATAAAATAAATGCTACTCTTTGCTACTATTGCTGCTCACACCATCAATTGGACATAAAAAAAATCTCCAAGCTCCAATAAGCTCTAGCTATAAGAGATGCATGCGTAACATGTTAAACATATACGGAAAATAAAAAAGGGTTGGAGCCAAACAAATAGGATGTTTAGGATGTATTGAAAACACTGAGCACATACAAGGTGCAAATAGATCAGGATTACGCTACAGTGGTCAGGCCAAAACAGATTACTAACTAAAAGCGGAGTATCATCAAAATGGATTGAATCATGAAACTATGGACCATGAATGCAAGCAATATATGTAAACAAGTGAAATAAAAACAATGGCCAGAAGTGTCACTGCAGTAATATGTGTGCAGAATCAATAATTTTGAGCAAGTCCAGACTACCAGTAAAAACTGCTATTTAAGTTACCTTATCAAGCTCCTCCAAGACAGCTTTTACCACATCATTCTTTTGCTCGAAAAGATCATCCAGGTTCAGCCTCAGAACTATGGCCCGAACAACTATGATTGATGACATGTCTAATAGGCTTTTGAATTTCTCTCTAGAGCCTGGTGCTCATGTAACCCATTGTACATACCACCTTCATTTATACATAAAAGGGTAGGGACCTCCCTTGCTGACTTCCCCCGTAAAAATGATGACAAAAAAGTAAGATTATCATAAATAATGGCAGAAATATGAACTTAAAAAATGATAATGTCTCAAAGTGAAAATTCATCTTGCCTTGTCAGTTTTCGTATTTTGTCAACAAACTGCAAGGAATAAAACCGACCAAACAATATACTAATGCTCAAATATGTTCTGTAGAAACACAATAGATCTTAGCCCATTACCCAAATTATAAAAAGTGCAAACCCATATGCCTCAACGTGGTGAACTCAAAATGCCATAACCAGCCAAAACAAGAATATGATAACCATTGTTTTCCTGTGCTGCCAACATCTAAGGCATTACATATCAGTCTCTGTTTTCACATGTTTCATAAGACAAGAATACTACAGCTAAGGTCTTATGGCTTCACTAACATTCTGTTGAAGCTAGGCAAGATGGATGGGGAGGAGATGGACGGTGATGTTGGATGTAACAGGCCAAAAATTGATCTATTTAGGCCAAAGGTATTCTAGTGCTCAAATAGTCAAATGGTACATTTTCATCTCATGTAGTCAATCTTATAGTCAAAATGATAGAACACTAAAATCATGGAAAAGTTGGCCTGTCGTAATCATAAACAAAGATAAAAGTTAAATAAAGCCCAATTAGAAATACATGTGAGTTGCAAGTCGTGAGAGCATGCTAGCGTAATACTGTAGAAAAAAGCCACACATGATCATTTCAGTTCTGAAACTATTTGATTTTTCATATGCACAGGCATCGAAACGCAACAACCTCTTGCTCTACCTCTCTACGAAAATCTTAGCAGCACCACGTTCAGCAACACCACAGTTTTATGCAATAGAAAAAACCAAAAGCTTCACTTTGCATCCCTTTTTAAGCGCCACAAATAAAAAGTCATAATCAATGGAGTGCACAATTCAGGTGCAATCTTACCCTGAACATTGTAGAACTCCTTGAGACAGTCTGTGATGCATGCACACACATGTTTATAAAAATAACCATGTAAACATAGATTTTATATCGTTAAAAAATTACATGTAGCAAGGGCGTATTCAGAAACCAAAAAGTTTATAGTTCTTCCATAACTTATTATAGTATAGATCAAAATAAAGAGGGAAGACCATTTATAAACCTATATTTATCAACGCAACAATAAAATAATGACTGAATATTTTACAAGTTGAAAATTCACTGAAAGAAACAAAAAAATAAAGATGAACCTATGTGGATTCTAGCAGTATTCTTTAGTTACCCTAGGAACCATGAAGATAATTAATTAAAAAAAAGAAAAGATTTTGAACAGAAAAGTAACCTCATAATGCAGCAGCACTAATGCCCATTGAATTGGAGAGTTTGACACATCGTTGCCTCCTCTTCGACCTGTCCAAAAACGGGTTACTCCAACAAACTAACCAAGACAGCAAAAGGGCCCTAAGTCAAATGTGCAGTTGCTTGCAAACAGTTCAAGAGCCCGAGACTTCTAACTCTGAACCATGTTATTTCTAAGATTAACACTTACTATGCAAAGAGAACTAATTATTTAGAATGCCATCAACTACAGCAGCTAAATCTCAAGCAGTAAATATTACTTATAAAGGAAGGAAAAAACAAGACGAAAGATGAAACAACTCACCTGAGCAGTGCATATCCTGTTCAGTGATACGTGTCCAGCCAGAAAACCATCAATATTAGAGCAATAATGGCACCATGATTTGCCAGAAAACCATCAATATTAGAGCAATAATGGCTCCATGATTTCTGCAATGTTGAGATTTAGTGCCTTTGTAACAATATGGTCCACTAAGAATAAGGTTCGGATAGGAAATAAAATCCAGACTATTTTTATAATGTACATATAAAAATATTAATGTAAATATCTCTACCTTCACTGCTTCTCCAGTTCCTGTGCCTTCATTGATGGCTTTTGCCTGCAGCCATGGATTTTGAATGGGCGACGGTGTGACTTGATGAGATACGGACTACAGAAACGGAGGCTCGGCCGTCGGATGCGGGATCACGATGTTGCCATGCTGCAAGGACAATGGCGTCCGTGACGGCGCGAGGCATGAGTCCGCGAGTCACATTAGCCGATGGCGCCGTCACGACGAGCCGCCGATGCGCTGCTGGAGGCTGCTCGCCTCACGTCAGAAAAAAAATGAAATGAGAATTGAGAAGGCGCACAGATCATGGAGACAAGGAGACCCTGAGCGCCGCGTCGTTTCATCTTGCTCGGTCCCAAACCTTTCTCGTATACATAACACAATCATCTACTATACCGAGAGCGAGCCGAGCCTTGGGATATCCTCCGTGATGAGCGGCGTGATTTGCTTTTCTGCCAGCTTGCTTGTCGCGGTGAAGCAGTGCATACAGTACAGTGCAATTTGTAAAGGAAAGGCGTAGGGGCAAGAAGGAGAGGTACATACTATAAATGAAACGATCTATAAAGGAATAGTCGTTCCAACAAATAGAAAGAAAAATTCCGGTGCTAGCATTCCAAAAGAAGGGCGTTCATTTGGAGAAGATTACCATGCATGAGATTAATTAGAGTGATATCAGATCGGAGTAAATAAGGAAAGAAAGGCTACGATTACAAGGGAGGCAAGCCTCCAGTGATTATAATCCCTGGTTTCCTATAATGCATTATCTTAAATTTTCACGTTCCAACAAATAGAAAGAAAAATTCCGGTGCTAGCATTCCAAAAGAAGGGCGTTCATTTGGCGCGGGTGCGCGAGGTGGGTAAGGGGGAAGCGTTGGTGAAAAAAAACAGCGAAAAAAGTATGAAACATTTTAGAAAGCGCGATTTTTTCCAAATGCCAAAAACTTTGGTCATTCTTGAGCCGACGTGTGGGCCTCAACCCGGGGATATGTGAGGGGGTATGGGTGTGTTTTAAAGTGGAAGCCATTTTCAATTGTTTTGGATCCTTATAGTATAGATTAATAAACACTTTACAATTTAATTTTAAATTTTGAAAATTTTGAATACCATGCTACAAATCCTGGCCCCGCCCCTGCTAGAACCGGTGCATGGTGGAGCCGGCGCGAGGCAGAGGCGGGGCGGGCGACGCCATGGGAGTTTGGTTTTCTCGGCGCTGCGGCGAGGGCACAAAAACGGGATGGCCCTGGTCCTGCCGATTCAGCTGATGTGCCGTCTGCAGGACTGCTCGGCTGCAAAATTAAGCCTACATTCTATCAAACGCCTAGCGCGCGCAACCATACCCAACTGCGCAAATCTGCAAAGTTCAGCTAGCCAATTCAGCTGAGAATTTCATTGAACGCCACTTTTTAGCGTTGGCGGCTTGTCACCCACCGCCGTCACTGCCACCACAGGTGCGGCTGCAGCGGTGGCGCAGGAGAGCAGAGCAGCGTGGAGAGGTAGAAAGGCAGGGAAGGGCAAAGGGCCAAAATTAAAAAGAACCAGCCCATTTCTAAAGCATCAGACCACTGGTAGGGCCCAAGTAAGAGGGTCATGCTTCATCACCCTCCCACTAAGGGTCCAATATGCACGCTGCATTCTTTCCAAAGAAACTCAAGCGTGGAAATGGGCCCTAAAAAGCTTTTACGGTTTTTTTTAAAAAAATTGTTTTTAATTTATACATAACCCGTGGGAACTCCTGTAACAATGATCTTTTTTTTGACGTGGATTTCATTCATTCTTGGATATGATAGTTACAATCTGAATTCAGCAAGCTACCGATATCGAACGGGGCTTAGTGTACCACACCATCATCACAGCATCAGCCATAGTTTGCTTGGCCATCTCATGAGCGACTCTGTTACATGCTCTACTCACATACGCAAAGTTAAAAGCAGAAAACCGTAGACTACGCTCCTGCATCTCCATCAGGATAGGAGTGATCACCTCGCATACGCAAAGTTAAAAGCAGAAAACCGTAGACTACGCTCCTGCATCTCCATCAGGATAGGAGTGATCACCGGCCGATTTTCCTGTCTGTGCTCCCAAAGCTGGATAGGCTCCAAACAATCTGTTTCGAGCCATAAGCGTTGGATAACTTGTCTCTCAGCAAGTTCCATTCCATCTCTGCAAGCACATGCCTCCCCGCCAGCGAATCAATGCACTGATCATATAATTTAGTTTGTGCCTCAAGGAAATTTCCATGATCATCCCGTAAGACTCCACCAGTTGCGCATCTGAATGTTTCCTTGCGCCAAGCAGGAAATCAGTTGATCGAAAGTATTAAAAAATTGGATTATACCGGCCCACGGAACGGAATTACAGTATACCTACATACCTGGGCGAAACGCGGCGGCACCGTGCGAGTAATCGCTGGCGGATAAGCCGATAACTGCCGCCACGCCGATTGAGTGCAGCAGGTCCTGGATCAGTGGCGAATGCAAGAACAAATATTAGGCCGGTTGGGTTTCTTTCTTTCTTCTCTATCTTCAATTTTATTTTTTCTCTTTTTTTACTTTTTCTTTGTCTCTTTCTATTTTCTTCATTGTGTATTAGTGTAGGGGGGCTGGAGCCCCCTCAGCCCCCCTTGGCTACGCCACTTATCACCGAGCTGATCCGGTACTAGAAGCTAGAGAAAACAGGGCAAGGAGACGCTTGACGAAGTGCATGGTGATCAACAACAATTCTCGATCGATCGACCGAGCACTGGAAGCGGACCGTATATGCTTATTAACGGAATAGGTGTTTTTAGCGAACCGTGCTTTAGCATGTATTTTATTAAAAAGAAAGCAGTTTATAAACAGTTCTAGAAGCCGCCAAACCGGACTTGGCCAGCCCAAGAGAATAAAAGATTAAAAAACAGAGAAACACTAAAGAAAAATACAATCAAACATACAACAACACAACACGCAGACAAAAGAAGCAAGAAAGGGAGAGGACACACCCAGCCTAGCTACCATAACAGGCGACCCGAGAACTGAACCTGCAAAAGAGGGATACACTATCACCAAGGATGCCTACAAAACGGTGGCGAAGCATTCACCGGACAGCACGACCACGGCGACAAAGCATCCGCTAGAGAAAAAGAACGACGACAAAGCATCTGCCTAGACCCAACATGGCGGCGAAGCGTCCGCCCAAGCAAACAGTGGCAAAGCATCCACCTCAACCAAAAATGGTGCCAAAGCATCTGCCGAACCAAGAAGCGGTGGCAAAGCATTCACCCAAAAAGAACGACCTAGGCGGCAAAGCATCTGCCGAAAAGAGCCTCAACCAGCAAGGCGGCAAAGCATCCGCTAGATTGTAGCGACCAAAACAACCAAAGTGATGGAGGGAAAACAAGCGTTGATAGGTTTAGATGGAGCTACATCCAACGGAACAGAGACTATCGCCACTGCAGCCAAGACCCGACGGCACCAAGGATCCCACGGTAGGTGCAGAGCTTCCAAGACAATACCTCAAGGGAGGGAGCGACACCAATGGCGTCGCTGTCATCCAACATAAGGTCTAGTTTTTCACCCGGAGAGCTCATCAGAGAGGATGAAAGGAGGAGGGAGTGGATGACGCCTTCAAGAAGGTAAACGGCGCCCAAGGATGTCGCCATCATTAGCCCGCAAGAGGGCGTACGACTTTCGCCTTGCACCCCCTTCCTCACAGCGACCGGCCCCCCACCGGCAGAAGGGCCAGCCGCCGGGAGACCCGAGACGAGGGCGACGTAGTCGGACGCGCCGGGGAGCCGGCTCACGAAAAGGTCCTCCCAGCCAGTCGCCACGCTGGCGGAGGCGCCCCACACACGGCAGCCAACCCATCGGCAGGACGGGCCAGCCCGCACATATTCCAGCCATGGGAAGGCGGGTCCAGCTAACCTAGAGACGATTGACCCCAACCGCATGGCCACCATGGAAGGCGACAAGCCCAGGGCGACAATGTGGGAGCAGGCCCCATCAGGCCAGGGGTGCGCGGATCTAGGTGCAAACGAAGGCGAGTCCTGGGGATAAGTCAATGACGACCTAGGGTTTGCGAGGTAGGATGGGAAGGAGAGTTGAGGGCAGGGAGAGAGAAGGAGGAGGGAAGGTGGCCGCCACGGGCTAGTGGCTGGCGACGGCGATGGCCTGCGGGGTGAGGAAGGCAGGGGACTCATGACGCCGGCGCAGTCGCCCCCGCGTCGCCCGCATGGCCGACCCCACTAGGAGTACGTGTGGAAGCAGTTAGTGAAATACTAGTACAAGTCTTTGTAGAAGGTGCAAACTGACTCTTAGATTTATACAGTTTATGTTTATGCTTTGTGCTTTGATTTAAGAAAAGTTTTGAGGCCTAGTAACAATTCAAAAAAATTCATCAATGGCATGAAAAAAATGGGCAAAAAGCATGAGACAAGAGAGGGATGATCCCCATGGCTGCGCCGCCAGTGCAAGTGGCATCGTGTGGCAAGCAAGCGGTTCAAATCTTGTCTGAATCCACAGAAAATAGATGCGGCATGCTTGACGACATTTACCCACAGCAATATTGATTTTTCTTTTTTGGATCAGCAAAATTTCTCTAGCATGGCATTGCCATTGCTGCCACACCACAACATGGAAGCATCAACAGGACCAAATACAAGAGTGTTGATTCTTCAGTTCAGCTGCAAATGGGAAGCAAAGCACATACAGCTCAACACACCCAAAGGATGCGAATGCCGTGCCCCCTCCAGCAGCATGCACGGTATGAAAAAAAAATTTAAAAAACTTCACGAAATGACGATAATAAATACCCTCTCAGTGCGGTGGTACAAACGGCAATCAGCAGTTCAGCACACAACAAACATACTCCAAGTCTCTTAAGTGCAAAGACAAAGGAAACAAGAACAAGTCACCTGATACCAGATGCTGCCATTTCGGGTTCAGAAACATGCCAATGAGTATAACAATAAATTCAGAGCCAAGCACATCTCGAGTACCTGCTGCTTCACCATTTCATACAGTTCATCACCAATTCAGAAACATGCCAATGAGGAAAGACAACTGAGATGAGATGAGTGCCCAAGCCAATTCCAAAGGGGCAGTACCACACTAACATCCAATACAGGGAAAGACACCCTCCAGACCCCCACAAAAAGGACAGAAGCTCCCACCATCCAGAATGCAGACAAGTAAATGAGTACTAGTTAACTAGCAGGTAGCAGCATCATTTGCCGTCGGGGATTCACTCCAACTCAATGCAGCAAGGTCAAAATGACAGTAGCCCAAGTGTTCCACATCACAACAAAAGCAAAGACATTTCCCACTTCACACTCAGATCTGCATATATGTAGGTACTGCCCAATGAAAGCCTCTCAAGTGGTCCAGGAACAGTTTGATGCTGTAAGTAGTAGTATCAGGATTTCACCAAGGTCTGGTGAAAGGATAGATACTTGGCCGTGTTCTTACAGCCTTAGAACAAGAACCGATCCACATTTTCAGTGATGTATTTATTGTGGCCTGGTGGGGAGCTGTGCTTTATGGTTTGTGCTGTATTCCGAAAAGGATAGCTTGTTTTTGCTTGCTTGATATTTTAAAAACAACACATTAATAATCGGGTGGCCATACAATTCCATGCTTATTTACTCAAAGAAATAGAAGCCAGTAAACTGACTGAACTGAGATACAAAAGCAGGCAAGTTAAGCAAAATAAACTCTTCTCTTCTTCAAGGTGTGAGGAAATGTTGACTATCACATTCACACAGGTCACAAAATGAATACCTTTGAACCTACTCCAAAAGCTATGACACACACCATACCAACTCCCAAAAAAGGTCGTTCTCAGCAAAATGAAATAAAAAAAAAATATGTAACACAACCCCTTACAGTGATTCGTTGCTGTCATCACTTTCTTCACACAAAGGTGCAGATTGGATTATAACCCGAGCTCCAGAAGGAAGCCTGCAGTTTGAAAATGGCCTATTTTGTCAGTATTTAGAAACAAACCAGAAGATGAACTTATAGAAAAGTGAGAGGAAACTCAACTTTCTTCAATCTTGATCACATCATTTTCCTCATGGAATGACTCTGTTCTAGCAGAAGATAGTTTACCCAGTGATGGATCAGTCATCCTATTGCTTGCACTTTTTGATGAACCCAGTGGCGAGGATCTAGCACTATATTCTTGTCGACTAGAGCTGTTCCTCACATCAGAGGCAGGGGAGAGTATTGTTCCATTTCTCGATTGCTTACATGATATAATTCTGATCGTCTGTGGGAGACACCTGAAACTGCCTGATTCAACAGAACTTTCTGTATCACTTTTGGAATGTGCTCCTCTACAAACCCTGGAAAATGTTCAAAGGAGGTACTGGGTCAAAAATCAGTATGCCTGGAACTGCTTCAAGTATGGAACTGCTTGGTGATTCAACAAAACACTGAATAATAAAGTGATAGTCTGCAACTTCTAGCTTGGATACAATTTAGTGACACATTGACACCTAGTACCCGCACAAAGAAATTACATGATTTGGTTTCAAGTGTCCTGTTGTTGCAGTCTCTTAACTCTTTAAGTTATTCTATATCTCTAGACTTTAGTCTAGGAACAATCATAACATAGAATGAAGAAAGACATAAGAAATTGACTTGGGCCTTTAGCACCAAACATTCAGTGTGAGTAAGACTAACCGATATGACTTCAGTGAAATAAGGGAAATAATACAGTAACCACTGATCAGAAGATAATGAGGTATTGTCGTATTGATAGGCTACACTATCAAGATAATCAGGTAGAATAGTGTTGTATACAGTACCTATCCTCGTCATAAGATGATGAGCGTTTCAGTGTGCTGATTCCTCTGCCAGACTCATCCTGTTTCTTGGTCTCGACCAAGCTCCCACTGAAACATTCAGACTCTGGAGCTCTCATTCCAATCGTTCTTGTATTACAAGGGATTTTGTCAAGGTGTCTCAATGTCACAGGAGTGGAGAACACTGGAGAAGGGAACTCAACTTGTGTAAACCGAGGCCTGTACGTCGGGATGATGCCAAAGCCTCGGTGTTCTTTCACAGATATAGACCCACAAGTTATAAGCTGCATTAGCAAATTGGCTGGCTTGAGTTTCACACCCATTGGGCCAAACATGTGTTCCTCCTCTAGTGTCCTAAAGCTGCTTCTTCTACATGCTTCCGCTCTAATCAGGGACTCCAAGGTCTCAACTCTGGCACCTGGCGAAGCATCAGAGGAACACCCTGCTGGCGATTCTCGAACGATTTCAGGTCCCTTTGGCGACACCAGCGAGCTCCTTTCGTAGCATTCTTGAATCTCAGCATCAGATGTACCAGCATCCATGGACATTACAGCCATGCGAGTATCCTTCCCAGGAACATCCCTCTCACTATCATCTGTTTGTGTGGCGGCGTCCTGAGCTCCAATGGGTTTGCAGACTCTGTACTCTGAAGGCCCTGGGGAGCTTGCCTCTGATAGTGGAGCATTTCTCCCTGCAGGTTCAGGGGACTGGTTGCCAGATGAGCCTGAATGTGTAGTCCGGCATTGCTCATCCTCATGGGTGGTGGAAGCCGACGACGATGGCAGCAATGCTGATTGTGCCTGTTGCTGCAGCCGTGGAGTAGTAGGCGGAGGTGAGATCTCCTTGACAACGGCGGACGGAGATGATGATGAAGAGCATCCTTCCTGCGAACCCCGCGACTGAGGGGACTCTTCCTTGGGGTGCTTGAGGCCCTCAACCTTTGGGTTGCCGGCACCGTTCTGCTGACGATCTAAAACAGCACAAGGGCAAATTGAACCAAGATCTGATGAACACATTCCACATCAATTCATCCTGTGAAACCGCTATAGGAGGGGCAATCCGTGGGATACCTGGCGGCGGCGAGCGGTCAAGGAGCTCGGAGCCCTTGAGGATGTACTCGTTGCCTTGCGCCGGGAGCACCAGATCATCCTCGGACAGGTCGTGCCACACGAAGCCGTTCTTGTAGCTCCTGGCGACACAGAAGGGATCAAACCAAAGCAGCAGGGTGGGATTGTTAGCCTCTATTCTTGGATCCCCGAAATGGTGAGGTCTAGTACCTCTTGCAGGACCAGGAGTACAGGGAGGCCATGCCCTTCCCCCGCAGCACGTTGAGGCGGTTAATCACATCTGCAGCAGTCACGCCATTAACGCGAATCGAATGAGCTCGCTGGTACAAACAGCGGTTATGGTTGATTTGGGGGCCCGAAAGGCGGCGCCTTTATTGAGGCAATGGATGGAGGGCTGACCTCGCAGGTAGAGGCCTTCCTCCGGGGAGGCGAGCGGCACCTCGATGAAGTGCGGGTGCTCCAGATGGCGGTTGCGGCAGAGGTAGTACACCACGGACACCCTCTTCGCCGCCGCCGCCACTGCCGGGGGCGGCGACCGCGCCGGGGCCTGGTGGTGGTGGTGGTGGCTGTTGTGGCTCTTGCCCGGCGGCTCGACCCAGACCTTGTTGCGGCCGGGGCTGGGGCTGGAGCCGGTGGCGGTGGCGGTGGCGGTGGCGGTGGCGCGGCGCCGCGCCGGCCTGCCCTCCATCCCTCCCCCGCTCCTTGCCCCCAGCCGCGGAGCAATGGCGCGGCCGGATCAGATCACAGGGCGGCGGCGCTGGGCATGCGACTGGCACGAACGGGACGGAAGGGGTGGGGGGAGGAAGGATCAATCAAATGGAGCGGGCGGGGAGGAGGCGGACCAGGGGGGCCGAGCAGAGCAGAGCAAGCAGAGGCGGCGAGACGGTGAGCGATTAGCAGAGGAGAGAGCTACTATACTCTCTCTAGGCAATAATGGAGGCAGGGGCAAGCATGTAGGTGCACGACGCGACGGGACTCTGGCGGGGGTCCGTCCGTCCCGGATGGTATGGGGCTCCGCGTCTCGCCTCCTCGTGTCCTCCTCGCCACCACCAGCTCAAAGATTCCGGACGAGAGGGAAAGATGGTGACGGACTCGTGCACGCCAAGAGACTCGCTGCCGAGGGATGGGAGACGAAAAAAAGCTTGAGTGTGTGAGGAGGAAGACGATGATAAAATGAAATCACAATCAGCACAGCAATGCAGTGCGCGTGGATCAGTGGAGTGAGAGATCTCTACTGTACTGTATATACTGGTGAAGAGGGAGGCTGGCTGTCAGGCAGTCGTGTTGGGGTTCGCTTGCCTGCTTGCTTTTCGATGGATGGTGTTAGAGATGAAAATGGATCGGATACGGACGGATATGTATGGATATGAATACAGATATTTATTTTTTTCTCGGATCGGATTCAGATACGGATAGTGTAAAATGTGTCGGATATGGAATGTATATTGATATATGTTACATATCTGTAAGAAATATCCAACTTTGGATACCTGGATTCGGATACCAATTGAATATTGAACCTCCGAATACGGATATCGGACTATTCATTTAGTGTCTAAACTCTCTCGGTCCGATGCGGACGGATGAAAAATATTCCTACCATTTTTATCCCTAGATGGTGTCTTTTTGGATGCTAATGGTTGGGACACAGCGGCGCATCCTCTGCTTTTTCTGCTGTCTGCTCCGATCCTCCCCCAGCTCCCGGAGCAAAGCAAAAGGGGTGTTCAATTTCCCAAAAAAATTTCACCAAAATTTTTCTCAAAAGAATCTTACATGCATAGAGTAGTAAACATGTGTTAATGACAAAACTCATTCCATAACCCCAGGTAACTTTTCGAGACGAATCTAATGAGCATAATTAGGCCATGATTTGCAACAGTGATGCTACAGTAACCATCCGCTAAACATCCACTAATTATGGATTAATTACCATCATTAGATTCGTCTCGCGATTTCCAGGCGAGATCTATAATTAGTTTTATTATTAGTCTACATTTAGTACTCCTAAATAGTAAGATTCTCTTGCAAAATTTTTCACCAAAATTTTTTCACCCAATTGAACACCCCCAAATCATCTCACTTTTTGCTTGCTGTGCCTGAACTCCCGAGGCGATCGATCTGCACGATGATGCCGCAGCACTCATGAACCCGAGTGAGAGCTACTAGCCACTAGTGTACTACGCACAGTATCAGTAGGTTTCCTTTTTCCTGTGGGGGGCTAGGTTAGTGCAACAGTAGAATGTGGTCACTCGCGCGGCGACATGGGCGCGCCGTCCTGTCCAATTCCTCAGAGCGTTTTGGGTCGCCCTCACGTGCCCATGTGCAGCGGAAATCCAAGTGCCACCAGGTGAATGAAAGCTGTAAAAATGCCAATGTGGCCAACACAAGAATGCATGGTTCTTTCTCCTTTCTTCCTTCTTCAGCATCTGATCTCAGCTCCTTCACTGGCAAAGCAAAAAATAAAAAATAAAAAAAAAACCCCGTTGTTGATGCGGCTGTGCCACTGCCAGTCTGCCACATGGGGCCAAGGCAAAGCAGATGCAGTGAGAGGGTGTTTAGTTCCCCCTCCGTTTTGCACTCTGTGGTCATTTTGTATTTTGCACGATTCTCAATGCACTTTTTCCTCTCTGTGCACGCGGTCCAACGCGCCTCATTTTGCATTCTATTTTGCATTCTGGAGAACTAAACACCCCCTAAGATTGGATAGATGTACTGCCAGGTTGGGGAGACTGCAGCTTTGAGCTTTTGCATTACAAACCATGCCTTTTGACATGTGATTAGCAAGGCAGCGCCTCTCCCTTTAATTTAAAACTCCAGTGGAAGGAAGGAAGCTCATTAGTGGTTTGAATTGGCCCCTCTCCCTCCTGCACCTAGGCTATGATTATTCCTCAAGCTTGGAAGCAAGATAAGGAGTAGTTGCAAAGGACACATGTGATGGTTGCCAATGCTGACAAACAGACCCGAATAAGAAGAAGAAACAATTAGGGATGGATAGACACATATATAGGGTGTTTAGTTCACCCCCTCTCCCATCCATTTTGCAAAACGCACAATTCCCAACGCACTTTTTTCTCTCTGTGCACGCGGTCCAACGCGCATCCATTTTGCAAAATGGATGAAACTAAACACCCCCATACTAGATCTAAAAGGCCATCATTAATTCATTATGCATGAAAGCTCTCTTGCACCTAATTTCCTTCATGCACACATATATGTGTAGTCATAGACTATGCCTCCCTCTTGTATTGTGTTCTGCAAGAATCATTTGCATGCCAACACAGAATCACCGGTATTCTTCTTCTTATTATTTGAAAAAAAAGGAATACCAGTATTCTTGTCCCTGGTTGATTTAGATTCACTCCTGCTGACGAGAAATCGAACAAAATTAATTCTGAAGCACAATGGATACTTGTTCACATGCATCAGTTTCTTGATGTCTTCGTCATATCATGTCTAGCTTAATTACGGCAAGAACCAACACAGAAGTATTCGAAGAGTCCATTATTTTGTTTCTTCTTCTGTCCATCTTGTTTGAAGAATCTGCCTAGGTAGCAAGGAATAAACAATTTTGTTTTATAATATGTAATCGGCCGGAGATGAGTCGGCAGCTCAGTTGATGGAGCTAACTACCGAATATAGGGCAATGATCACAACTCACATGGGGATGCAGGCAGGACCTGTATATTATTATGTTCCTGCCTGCTGCATGCATACAATACATGGTGCCTGATGGGACCGATCAATTGCATATCATTCACACTTCTATTATGTTCTGAAACAACACTATTTGCATTATTAGTGTTGATCGAGGCTTTGTGAGGCTTAGAACATGCATGCAAATGCGATGCAGATATCTGCTAGCAATTTGAACGACATACTTA
>CM014275.1:21385409-21403896 GCA_004135705.1 Alloteropsis semialata
AAAAAAGCCCCCCTCACTCTGAGAAATTTTAGCCATTGGTGAAGAGAAGGAAGAAGGAGAGGAGGAGAAAGAAGAGAAATAGAGAAGAGAGGAAGAAAAAGGAGAAAATGAGTCTTTCCTTTCTTCTAGTCCTGGATTTGTCACTGGTGTGAAAGTGTATGTGTGCATCATCCCTTTTTTTCAACGAACCAACCAGGGGGGCAAGGAGCCCTGGCACCCCACCCCCCCTCCCCACACACACCCAGCAGCACATCCTGCATCCGCCACTATCAGTGTCTTAGGGAGATAAAATGAGTGCATGGGAGGAAGAAGACCAAAGCTGCTAGGTTACATTAACTAGTGAGATGGCAAGAAGCCATTTTGCCGAAAGCAGGCTGGTTTCGCCTCTTCTTGCTAAGCTAGGGAAGGGGAGGGGGGGAGGGTTCCTTTGCCTGTAAATCTTGGTGTTTTAAAATTTCAAACCACGCTAGGCTACGCCATATTAATCATACGATTAAATGGTCATTGACCCTAGCTCCGTTCGTCTGGTTTGATGTTTGGCGTTCCACCATCGACTATGTGTATTTTTTCCCTAACCGCGGGAAAATAGTGGGGCAGAAAAATTCTACGCCGATCTTTTGCCTAGCCGATGCATTGGGGCGGTGTAAAAGGGCGCAAACCAAGCAATCCTAAGATTATTGGATTTTTCTTATTCCAATTATAACGAGTGTGCGTGCGTGTGTGAGTATCTGTGTCTATACTGGTCTTTCGCAAAAAAAATCTTAGACTTTGAAGATAAAAAAGGCTCTCGGAGAGTAAATTACATGAGCGGTCCATAAACTTGTTCAAAAGTATCATTCGGGTCCCTAAACTGTTGAGATACATCTTTAGATCACCGAACTTGTCCTGGTGTGTCATTTGGATACCTAAACTCAAATCACCATTAACTATTTGTATTTGCTAATTTTTTTTACCATTTTCCACTAATATTTTAAATTATGAATTAGCTGCTTATTAATCATAATTAACATGGATTAATTGACCATTAGATCATTAAAGGATCAACGACGCATATCATACTTTTCTCGATTAATATGGCAATATCTACGCTAATCTTGAACTTTTCTATTAACTAATTGTATTTTCATGGGCTCTGTATAACTTTATTAAGGTAATTTGTTTCCAATCTCAATAAAAACCAAATAGCATTTTCATTAAATTTAAAATAGCAATAGAATTTTCATCAAACTTAAAAACAAAAATTTTATTGAAATTAAATAGTGTATGGAGAGTCCAGGACCTGGACACTATGAGACAAATTTATGGACCTAAAAATATATCTTGAAAGTTTAACGACCTATATGACACCGTGGAATAGGTTTAGAGATATAAAAACGTATTTTAGAAGTTTAGTGACCTATATTATATCCTGGAACAAAATTTAAGAATAGCTTGTGCGCTTTACTTGCTCCCGGAAGGAGAACTCGCGGCACAACCACACTCTTCGACAACGACAACATTGGGTGAAAAGGAATGACTGCCAAGGAAA
This sequence comes from Alloteropsis semialata, assembly GCA_004135705.1. Taxonomy (NCBI): domain Eukaryota; kingdom Viridiplantae; phylum Streptophyta; class Magnoliopsida; order Poales; family Poaceae; genus Alloteropsis; species Alloteropsis semialata. The sequence goes on from CM014275.1 coordinate 21,386,938, forward strand.
AAGGCTTCCTCTATTTAGGGGAAAAAAAAGATTTCACCGGTGAAACTGGGATTCTGTATTTGGAGTTTTGCTTCTAACGAAAATGACTTTCAATATCTGAGGGGCCAATTCGTATGGAGCTGGAGGAAGTGAGACCGAGTGGCGGAAACGCAGGGACAGAAACACGGCGTCGTGCACGCACGGAGATGCTGACTTTGGACAGTGACGTGGTCAGAGGAGACGAAAGAGCTAGACGACGTGGCAGGGAGGGCTCCACCCCCTTCCCCTCCTCCGAACAGTCGCTGTCGGCGCGACGTGTCACGCAGCGGGCGGTCCGTCCGCCTCGCCGCTAAGCTAAGCTAAGCGGGAGTATAATTTAAAATTTCTCCAGAGGGTTCGCGCGCTATAAATAGGCGGGCTAATCCCAACGCCCGGCGCTAATCTCCTCCACTCCCTCCCCCACGCAGCTGCAGAGCCTCTCGTATCCATCCGCCCAGTATCCACTCCGCCGCGCTGAGCTTGCTTCTTGCTCCCTCCTCCTCATGGGCCTCTCCACGGCTTACTCCCCGGCCGGATCGCGCCTCGCGGCGACCCCGCTCGGCGCCACAGTCGCGCGCCGCCGCTCCGTGCGGCTCCTCCGCCCGCGCAGGCCCCCGCTCGCCACCGTCCGGTGCTCCGTCGACGCCGCCAAGTCAGTACCTCCGGATGAGCGTACCAGTTTACTGGCTAATACACGTGCTGATGAGCGTATGCGTGTCAACGGTTGTGTGTGGATGTGCGTGCCCCCACAGGCAGGTCCAGGACGGCGCGGCGACGGTCGCGGCGGCGGAGGCGCCGGCGTCGCGCAAGGAGTGCTTCGGGGTCTTCTGCACCACCTACGACCTCAAGGCGGTGAGTCGCCTCACGCGATCCACACGCCATGTGTTTGTGGAAATGCTCCATCGCGCTACTTTCTCTCAGCTGCTGTGACGTCGTTGGACTCGCGCTGCTGCTGCCTCAAAGTAGAATTCTTTTCGACCTAAGCTAGCGATGTTGGTGTGGAGACTGCGATGCCGCGCCTGAACAATCCTTTACTTTCTCAGTGTTAGTGACTTGCGCAACCGTGAAAGATCGAATCCACTACTGTGCAAACGTGCAATCTTACTTACTATAATAGGACCACGTCTTACATGTTGCAACGCCTTTTTTCCTTTTTAGTTTTCATGCCTTTTCGGTTGTCGTATTCTCCTGGGTTTGTGTTTTGTTGGGGGCGAGTCGTTGGCATGCCGCTAGTTGTTGTATCTCTTTAATGCTTTTTTTCTTCTAATAAAAATTCAGCAAATCTCTTGCCGTCCTTTCAAAAAAAAAAAACATGTTGCAACGCTAGCTTTTGTTAATTGCCACGTTTCTGGTTGAACACGCACACACCAACATACATCAGGCTTATAAAGATTTCTTGCACACCACAGGGTAGGGTGGAGTGCCAGTGTCAGACTGTCTCCAACAGGAGACCCAAACACAAAATGGGTCTCCGACGTTACTGTTTCAGCCTCCAACAGAGTACCTATACCCAAACCCAAAATAGATTTTCAGTCTGAGTATCCTCTCTCCTGAAGACTCATTCGCAGAGAGAGTTCTCTTTTGGGTTTATTGTTGGAGAAGACCAAAAATAGGTATAGAACTCTTTAACTGTAGCAATATGCAAATGAGGAATGAGTCTTGTATTTTGGGTTTTATTGTTGAGTCTTGGAGATAGTCTCATGGAGAGCACTGCTGGCCACCTAATATTGACCCGTAGCTATGCAACCATGTGGTTTCGTAGCAGTACAGCAAAATGGTGTTGACATGTATTGGCTGTTTGGATCGACGTGTCATTCATTGCATGTTTTGTTTAGAGGAACGTTCATTGCATGATTTCGATTGGGGCTTCTTGTATTGTGTACTAATCTATCGTCCTCCTGTCAAATGGAACACAGGATGACAAGACCAAGTCATGGAAAAAGTTAGTCAACATTGCTGTGTCAGGCGCGGCTGGGATGATATCAAATCATCTGCTTTTCAAAGTAAGTAATCTTTTACTCGGTCACCATGTTTTCTCTCGAGAGATGCAGCATTCTCATTCAGTCATCTGGCATCATAATCTCAGCTTGCCTCTGGTGAGGTTTTTGGACAAGACCAACCAATAGCTCTTAAGTTACTTGGCTCAGAAAGATCATTACAAGCACTAGAAGGTAACTGACATTTTCTCTCTGCCTTAGTTTTTGAGAAGCCGAATCGATTCAGGTTTTTTTTTCTCGAATACACACATGAGAACTCGCCTCTTTCTATTAAGAAAAGTGAATCAATTCATATTTGCTACATAGTTTTGAGTTCCAAACTACCCTTACAACTTCCAGTGCTGCACTCCCAGATGTCAAGGCATAACTGTGAGTCTGTGACAGTGAACATATATGTGCCCTTTATTCCTAATGTGCTCTTATATTCGCAACTGTAGGTGTAGCTATGGAACTCGAGGACTCGCTATATCCATTGCTGAGGGAAGTCAGCATTGGTATAGATCCTTATGAGGTATTCGAAGATGTAGATTGGGCCCTTCTTATTGGTGCTAAGCCCCGAGGCCCTGGTATGGAGCGAGCTGCGTTACTAGATATCAACGGTCAAATCTTTGCTGATCAGGTTTCTCTCCATTCCTTGTTTTTTCTCAAGTACTATGAAATTGTAAGAAACCCTCTCAGGAAGTGCCAAGAAGCATATCTGAAACTTCACCCTCAAATTAATAAGGATTCCTCAGCATAGAACCTGCTAACACCCAAAACCAGCAACCAAGTATATATTTGAGTGCAGTGAAGAAATGGTTTGACAGAATAACTTGTGTTCTTGTTATGCTCTAAAATTTTGATGTGTCAGGGGAAAGCACTTAATGCCGTGGCATCGAAGAACGTGAAAGTCATAGTTGTTGGAAATCCCTGTAACACTAAGTACGGAAACTTGTATGTTTTGCCAAGTATTAACGGTTTATGCTATCACCATGTCTGAGTTGTGGTTTGCCTTTGATGCAGTGCGCTGATTTGCTTGAAAAATGCTCCAAACATACCAGCAAAAAATTTTCATGCACTGACGAGATTGGATGAAAATAGAGCAAAGTGCCAGGTGCCTGATGTTGAATTTTTATTGTCTTGTCCTTTTGTCCCCAACAGAAAAACAGATTAAGCAATCACGCACAATCTCCTTTTGTAGCTAGCACTAAAAGCAGGCGTGTTCTATGACAAAGTCTCAAACATGACTATTTGGGGGAACCATTCGACAACTCAGGTGAAGTATGACTCTGAATGACCAGACTGCTTTGCAGATACATTTCTTTCTCTGATTGTTGTATTGATCACCTGGGTGTAGGTTCCTGATTTCTTGAATGCCAAAATTGGTGGGAGGCCAGTCAAAGAAGTCATTAAGGATACAAAGTGGTTAGAAGAAGAGTTCACCATGACAGTTCAAAAGGTACCCCTCCCTGTTTGCAATATATTTGCAGTTATCTGTCATTCAAGAAATTAAGGCAACGATGTATTGTAATTTGTTTCATTCCTGTACATTTATATAAACAGCGTGGAGGTGTGCTGATCCAAAAATGGGGCAGATCTTCAGCCGCATCAACCACTGTTTCGATAGTGGATGCCATTAGATCCCTTGTAACTCCTACCCCAGAAGGCGATTGGTTCTCTTCAGGGGTAAGTCTGGTGATCTTTAAATTGTTCATTGTTATGTTTCTGCGTTTGTCTAAAGTAAAAGTGAAAAATATTAAACACAGGTTTATACTACTGGAAATCCTTATGGCATAGCAGAGGACATCGTTTTCAGTATGCCATGCAGATCAAAGGTACAGGAATACAATCTAGGATCCAAGTTGTGCCGCATTATATTTTGTTCCTAGGATCAGGCCACTCTAATGATCATGAATATTTTCCAACAGGGGGATGGTGACTATGAACTAGTTAGTGATGTGTTGATGGACGATTTTCTCTGGGAACGAATTAAAAAGGTAAGGGTTGTAGGTACTGCCTTCAATACTATGCTGCAGAGTAGAAGCAATGAAGCAACAAAGTGAATTCACTGTAACCATTGACCCTGTAACTCCAATTCTTTCAGAGCGAAGCTGAATTGCTTGCTGAGAAGAAATGTGTTGCCCATCTTACAGGAGAGGTAGGTCACCATGATGATCAATCCTTTTTAACTACGTATGCACATGTAAAAGAGAGATTGTGCCGGTAATGATTGACTTTGTGTTTGCTGGTGCAATGCAGGGGAATGCATTTTGTGATCTTCCGGAAGATACCATGCTCCCTGGAGAGATGTAGTTCATTAGTTACGGCATCACTACCGGTCGAATGCATTTGTGTATCTTAGTACAGTTTTCCACGGAAACACAGACGATAGTTGAGAGAAGCAGCTGCGTGCAATGATACCCATATGTATATCACATAATTATGCCAGGAATTTGACTATGATGCGAACTTTGTACACTAATAAAGCAACCAAACATAATGTGGGGCTGCCTTAAGCATAGCTAGGACTAGGATTGTCAAGTACCCCTGCCATCTCAAATTGTAAAGGTTTATTATTTTTGGCATACATCTAAACATCATGTATATCTAATACATGACAAAAGTATATCGAACCTTAAAAAGCCAAAACGACATACAATTTGGAACGGGGAGAGTACATTTCAGTCTCAATAGCAAACAATGCATATTCATCAGGATTCAGCAATGGCCACGTAGCCACAACAATGCATTCATCATTAACACAACAGGACTATACTGCAAATGCATCAGGATTCAGCAATGGCGAATCTGAAAAATATATATACATGATTCTGCACTAACATTGTCCGTTGCAACCAGAAGCATGACAAATGACATCATCACGCACCGATGATAAGCAATTCGCATACTATTGCTAACAGCACTGGATGAATTCATACATACACCATTAGCTCTCGAGCTGCAAACGGTACCGCTAGTGCTAAACAACCCCACAGGTCCATGTCATGCAATGCAATACACAAAGCTAGCAGGAGGCCCCAGTTTAGTCTGCCTCAAAACAGAGGATTAACCTAAATGTCATGAGATTATCTTACTCCAATACCAGGCTGGCTACTTGCCATAGATGCACAAGCCCACCCCATAGCTCACTAAGAGCATTATTGCCGAAAAGAAGACAAGACAGAAGCCACCACGCAGCACCGCGGTAATTGTGTTACAGCTGCAGTGTATGCCGGTATCAGGCTCAAAATCTGTTAAGAGCAGCTTCATGCCTTGATCCTTTTGCAGGGCCCACTTATCTGGGCCAGAAGCAACAGCTAGACTTCCTATACTAATCACTTCAGCAGAGACATGGAAGGTGTTGGGGTGTGCCCCAGAAACAGGAGCCAAGGATTTGCGGATGTTAGGCCGGAAGTCCTCTGATGCAAAAGCTGGGGGACCGGAGATCGAATCCAAAATCTTTACAAACCGCGTGACTTTACTCTTAGGCTGCCCATCTGTGGAACACAACACAAAAAACTTGTCAAAAATGCATTTACAGGTATTACAGGTACAAGCTAATGACAAGAAATTGCATGCCCGCTGTATATAATCCTGCCCCAATTAAGCAAGATTGAGCTAAATTTTCTCAACAACACAAACGGTCTAATACTTCAATCTTGCTTAATGAGGGTAGGTAAATACAACTAACATAAGGCAAAAGGTATGAAAAATGCTCCTTTTACATCATGGATCCCGCAGCTGACCTAGTGTAATTTTCCATAGTAGTTTACCTGGTAAAACAACACAATTTAACTGACTACCAGCTTCAGGCAACCTAGCAGATGATGGGGCTCCAACTACAAAATTAGGTTCTAAAACCTTTTGAGCTGGACTATATGTATACATAGTATTGTTGACCTGTAAAAGTAGAAAATCGTGGGTGATCAACAGTAAATATATCTATGCTCTGCACAAAACGCAGCAAACTTCGTTTCTGGATTCAAATGAAAGCAAACCTCTTGGGTAAAGACTGGATCATTAAAAGCATGGGAACTGCTACCAGCTGGCTGCTGTATGGAGCCCAGAATATCATTGAATAAATTATCATCCATTGCATCATAATACGGCATACCATCATCTACCATGCCAATACCAGATAGATTGGTAGCTGGGGAGCCAAGAATCCCATTCGACTGTCTAAACCCGTCATCACACATGGTGGAATCGAAGGGTGCATCATAGAACATCACAGAATCATCCTCTGGCATAACTGAATTTGTTATAGAAGAATGTGGCGGATCAATGATGCTCGAGCCGAAATGGGAATCTTGCTGTATTGACTGCAACAGCTGTTCCAGCTCATCAGGCTGGAAAGTCTGGTCATCAGGGAGCGGAGGAATATCATTGTTACCTCCATTTACAGCTTCCAAAGAGTCAGGCGTTTTCCATGCCCAATCATCTGAAGGCCAGACAGTGGATTCATTGCCTAAAGGGTAATCAAGATTTGCAGCATCTGCAAAATCCTTCAGCTCTAGGAACCCATCACTGGGGCTGGAATTATTAAAAAAATCTCCAGCATTGGCATTTGATATCATGTTTTCATTAAGCATCAAACTATTCTGCTCCCCAGGCTCGACATACTGAAGAAAATTCGAGCCAAGGTTTGGGTCACTTAAAATGTCCCCAAAATTTGGATCTACATCTTCAGAATGGTTGCTATTATTTGAGGTATCAGAAACTGGCAAACCAATTGTACCATTGCCATTTTGATCACGCAGACCCTGAAAACGGTAAAGAACAGTAATTAGAACGTGTATACCAATGTGTAAATTTGATTTTGTATCAAAATGAATTGAGCATAAAACAAAAAAGGATGACCTATGTACATCATAACTTAACGTTAAAGAAAATATAAGCCCCTGCATGAATGGATAGTAAGATCATTTTAGATTTTAAGAAATGCTTTCCTTACCAAAAAGAAACAACCTATGGTCAAGTAACTATTCTGTTCTATCCTACTTTGTAGCATGATGGAGTTCACACCATACAGTTAAAGATGAAAATGACAACACAGAATCCCAACCTTTTAATGCTCAGATATGAATAATATGACATCATGACTCTTGTAGTCGTGATCTCATATAACTTGCTACCTAATCCTGAGAAAAGAGTAGTAAGATTTATGCCAAAAAGACAAAATAAGTCAGAATCCTTGCTAGACAACATGGGATAGTATTCTATAAATCCAAGTCACAACAAGCCAAAGACCAATACTGGAGGAAATCCAGCAACCCTGTTAAGAACAAGATGCATGATTAATTGATATGTATTCAGAATGTAAGGCACGCCAGGAGTCAATGTTATTTCGACAAGGTGCACTCCACAGTTGTGGGCCCCTTTCAATGATGAGCATAACATGGATCTTACAGTGGACTGTGCCATCAACTGACATCCTAGAAGAAGTGCGCTAAGAGAAATGTGCTGATCAGTAATTTAACTAGCAAAGACTTCTTTAGTGCTGAATCAAAAGTGCAAGATAGACAAACTTTATGTGACAGTTCACAGTTATACAAATCATACTTATACTAGCATAACATTGCATCCTTTTCCTTTGATCAGACACAAAAAGAAACCAATGAAAATTCCAATACTAGGCAGCCAAATCTGACTTGGCAACATAACAGCAGGAAAGCTATTTTTTCCACAATTATTCTAACCCACCTATAGAACCTCCAAAAGCAAAACATTCAACAAGTGAATTTTACTATATCCGTAACCAGTGTCAGTTGCCTATAAAGCAGTGTATTATTAAACAAAGCATCAGAACTAGTAAAGATGTTTCACGAATAACTGATAGCAGAAGTAGTGAAGTACAAAACATAGGTAGGTCATTCAGAGGATCCATGTGCTGCTTCCATTTAAAGGTTCTGATGTGCACTTTAAAATTTAAGTGGCATGATTTAAGATGGAACTATCCGGTGTATGACAAAGGTTTTCACGAGAAGGAGCAAATATCTTACACAGTTGCACATAAAACCAACAATTTTAAGGCCTAATATATAAAATTTATAAGAATAGTTCATACAAATAGGAGCTACCTAGTCTATAAAAGTTAGATGTACAGTATCAACCGCTTCTTCAGCTTCTATACCATAACTGAAACAATGGAATACTTTCAGAGATATAACAAGTATAGCTCCTCATTTTGTGCTATGTTCAGGTTTTGGAGGCTAACAAGTACAAGTTAGACCTAAATATGCACCTGAAATTGGCAAATAAAAAAGCATGCAGGCTGAGTGCTCGCGGATATACCTGAATGAGATCACTCATTTGAAGATAGCCTTTCTCCAAAGCACCAGGGACCTCCTTAGGAACTTGGGGGACCTCATGGTCAACAACAGGATCACCCTCCACCGGAAGCAAACCGACATCTTCATCGTCCTCCTCCCATTCCTCCTCGACGAAGGGTGCTCCATACTGAGCCCCGTTCTGCGGACCAGGGCCAGCTTTCTGGAAGATCCGGCACACCACAAATGAGTCCTGCACCAACAAGTTTACAAATCAGCATCAGTGCGCTGTATATATAAGGATACTATCAGTTTAGTGAGAAGTAAATTCTGGTATTCTCTTATATAGTTACAAAAACCATATTAGAATCCGCACAAGTCCATTTTTACTGGAAATCTGGAATCAGGTATGGATTGTGACACTAATCTAACTCATTTACCACCGGGTCTAATCTGTGGGACGCAATTTTCGGATTGACGAGATATTATCAGCAACATACAAAACAATGTGCACGCAAGACAAGAATCCGAAGTAAATACATACAATTCATCGATATGACAAACGGACGCAATCAAGCGGATGGATGCTAGCAAATACACACAATTCATCATCAATAAGATAAACGGACGCAATGGATGGATGGATGGGATGGGTACCTGGGGTATCCCCGCGGCTTCGTCGCCCTCGAGGCGGTACTCGTGCATGACCCAGTTGGTGCGCTCGCCCTTGGGCGCGCGGCCGGCGTGGAAGACGAGCGTCTTCTTCATCCCGACGATCCTGGGGCCATGGCGCACCTCCCTGTCCTTTCCGGTGGTCTTCCAGTAGCCCCCCGATGTGGCGCGGTTGGTGCGGGCGCGGTTGGCGTGCTTGCGGTCGAGGCGGCTGAAGAAGTACCACTGGGAGTCGCGGGAGCGGAGGCGGGAGCGGGCGGGGAGGTCCCAGGGCTCGAGCTTGTAGAGGTCGACCTCGGCGATGGCGTCGACCTTGAGCGGGCGGCCTTGGACCTTGCGCTTGAGGTAGTAGGAGACGAGCTCCTCGTCCGTGGGGTGGAAGCGGAAGCCCGGCGCGAGGGAGGTGGCCTCCGCGGCCGCCGCGGCGGGCGGCGGCGGGGCGGAGGACGACGACGAGGAGGGGTGGGTCATGTGCTTGCCACCGGCGCAGGCTGCTGGCGGCGCCGCCGCTAGGGTTGGAGAGGAGATGGGATTGGAGTGGATTGGGGAAAGTTTTTGGGGGAAGGAGAGGATGGATTGGAAGGGGGTCTCCGGGAAGAAGGGGAGTGGCTTGGGCTATAAGAAAGCCCAGGGGCCTTTTCGGAACACCCCGCCAACACCCCCCAGTCCAGCGCAGAGCGGGGGCAAAATCCAAGGATTATTGTTTATTTTTTAGTATAAAAATATACTACTACTCGGACCCGTTTCTCCATCCCATTCCCCACTGGCCTCTTTCTTCCTTTGCTTTGAGGACCCTTCCCTTTTGCCGCATTCACCCTGTGGGGTGGTGTTTTCTGATTATGGTCCCTTGGAAACACAGGTTATTCAAATTCCTTCTCTAGTTATGGGGGAAAAAATATAGGTTGGACTGGTGGAGACACATGTGTAGTCTCTTGTGGAAATCTCAACTTTTAGGAATGTCTTATAACTACATAATGTTAGCTTTTTTTCTTCTTTTCTGACAGGTTTTTTTTGTATCCTATATTATAAGATTATTACTTTTTCGCATAGTCTATTTGTGGTTCTTTCTGAAGAAGATTGCACATTACTATTGGCATGCAAAGAGCCGTACAAAAGTAGATTGCACGCTACCAAATACCATGCAAAGAGTCATAAGCACGACAAGGCGAGGGAGTAACGTGATAATCTAGTAAATGTGGCAGCCGTGCAATCAAATAACTATCTTTACAAAGGGCATATCTCTAAGGCTCCATGCAGTTACATATAGGAGAGTTCATCATGAAACACTAGCCTCTGCATACTGTTGCTAAGGTGGTGTTTACATTGGTGAAAAGGGTGAAAAGTTTATGCATTAGGCCGCGTGCACAGAGAAGAAATGAACTGACACAGTTCTCAAGGTGAAACCTTTATGCAAATTTTGAGAATCTAAACACGCCCTAAGCCGCTACTGTAGTGAGATCCAGCATTGATCTAGAGCCAGAGAACAGAACGGACTGGGCACGTGCGAGCCCATACAATTTGATAATATCTATAGGTGAACTCGGAGAGAACATTGAGTTATTTGCAAATTAAGAACTAGTTAGGGACAACCTTGGTAAAACGTGGGGGAGTGACGCAACGCTACAGCTAACAGCTGTGGGGGGAATTGGGATGCTCCTTCGGCTGCACGGTGGGGACAGGGGAGTGGAGGCGACACGCAGGAGTGGAAGCGAGCGGGCCCAGTCCATCAAGCCCAAGGGAAGTTTCCTACCACCTGCATGGTTCGGTTGACCGTGGACTTTTCCGCACCAACGGCCACGATTGGTGCGACGATGTGGAAGGGCAAAATGCCTCGCGGCGGTCGCCGCGCCACGTGCTGATGGCCGATGACGTGGCAGGCCCCACCGGCCAGTAGGGATGAATTCGGATCGGATACGCATGGAATCGAATCCGGATATCATCTTTTACCATATTTTAATTCGAATACGAATCGAATACGAATCTCGTCGGATACGAATACGGATGCGAATATTGTCCATTGTTGTCGGATACGAATACAAAACGAATACATCGAATACGGATTCGCATTCGGATAGATGGCTTTATCACGTGTTAATTCTTTCCGGATACGGATAATATCGGATATTTCACATTTTATTCGAATACGAATATGGATTCGTATAGAGAAAATTGATGAAAAGCGAATTCGAATATTTCCATTTAACATCCATATTAAAATCGAAAACGAATACAGATATCCATATTGATGTTTTAGTCGAATACGAATACGGATAATTCGGATATCTAAACATCCGAATCCATCCCTACCGGCCAGTGACCCCAACGACCTGCGAACCAGGATTAAAATCTAGTAAACGTCATGAGAAGAGACTCTTTTAGCCAGTGTGTACACACAAAATATTCTGCGTGCAGAGCACAGAGCAGTATACCTACCTGTGACATGGATCAGCTCCTGTAACATGTCCAAATCCAATTCGGACTAGTATTCTCCCCGTGCCCGCCAGTACTCGTTTCGCATTTTGCCCTTGGCTGGACCACTGTACTAATTGTTTCCCATTCAGATCAAAACAAGTGCCTGAATATAACTTTGAGATGTGCGTATCTTGATCAGGGCTGAGATAATCAAGCTTGATTCACACTCGGAACAAAAGCTTGTCCTTTTTTTCTGCTTAAATGAGAATCCTTTTTCACAATTGATTATGGCCCTGTTTAGATTCGCGAAAAGACACCAATTCAATCAAAAGGCAACGCATTGAACTACGTGCCCCCTCTCTACTTTTTCAATTCCCAATGCATCTCCAATCATTGAATTCAATCGAATTCATCCAATCTAAACAAGGCCTATATTGGGAAAGATAATGCAATAGATCTTTTTTCATCGGCTTAATCATTTCTTTTTTTTTCCATTTTCTTCTCCTTGTCTCTATGCTCTGCTCACCTGATAGGCTGGAGCTTGGCTAGCTCACGTCCGCAGCTGGAGCTCGGCCAGCTCGCGCGGAGGCCCTCGACGTGGGAAATATCGTGTGGCCAAGAATCTTGCAGCCTCGAGGTCGTGTTGCGGAGAGAGAAAAGAAAGAAATGAGAAGAAAAGGGGCAGGAGCTGAATGCCCTTTCTGAAGGGGAGAGAAGGAAGAATAAAAGGGATTGAGAAAAGTTTTAAAAAGTGGATTATAAAAGAGGATCGGTTAGAGAAAGACTTTTGTCCCACCTTTTAATTATGAATCTATACTATAAAGAGGGAGAGATTTGATGTCAAATTCTACACAACGTTAATCCACCCTCACCTCACTAAACCCTGGATTGGGCCCACCCACCAGGTGGTACGAAGACGAAAACGAGGGGGAAGAACGGTTTTGGCGACGTTTCCCCGTGAAAAATCGCTAATGCATTGCGTTTTTTCTCACCAAGATTTACTGGCGTACCCTCGGGCCCACTGCAGCCTTCCCTCCCTGTTCACCGCTACAAGAATTGGCGTGTGCACAAATGGCGCCCTCCTCCCCGCCCAAAATCTCGCCAACAATTGCCGCACTCCTCGCCTAAAATCTCGCCATCAATTTATGCCCTTCCTTCCGAATTCGAATGCGAGCAAAGGCACAACCGACCATGTGAACTATAAGAAGATGCTCGCACTGCTCCCCACGGCATGATAGGTGCCGTCGGTGGGGGCACAGCGAGCGGTTGCAGCCAGCGTACCAGAGAAGAGGAGGCAGCTTTCGGAGATGGGCGGACGGTGGTGCGGCAGGGACGAAAGCCGCGGACGCGCGCCCTAGCTGGGGCCGCGGACGCCGCGCGTGCTCGAAATGGAAGGGAGGCAGGGACATGCGGCAGTCATCCACGCCCCGCCCCGTCTCGCTTCGCGCCGGGCTCGTGTGTCGCGCCGCGCGTGGCGGCAGCATCGGACAGAGAGAGAGAGGGCCGCTAGAGAGGGGCCCCTACCGGGCGCGGCGAAGGAGGAGCAGGGAGGCGCCGGCGGACCCGAGAAGAGGAGCAGGGAGGGTCCGATCTGATGTTGCGACGCCCGCCCGCTCCGCTGCGACGCCGCCGACGCGCGCGCCAACCTCTCCCTCGCCCGCGACCCGGCGCTCCTCCTCGTCTCCATCCGCCTCCCCGCCGCTGCGCTCGCAGGCACGCTCCTGCCTGAGCTCGGCGTCTTCCACGTCGCCGCCCTGTCCGGCGCTGTCCCGCTTGACCTCGGCCATCCGCTGTCCGCCGCGAGGCCCCTCCGCCAGCGCACTGCCCTCCTCCTCCCTCCCTCCCTCACTCCGTCGACGCCGGATCCGTCCGCCGTGCCGGATCCCTGCTGCGCCCGCCAGCCGCCGCAGAGGGAGGTGTGGGGTCCGCTGCCGGCCCCTGCTGCAGGCAGCTCCGCCGACCGAGGAGGGCGACCGGGTGCAGGGAGGGTGAGGCACAGGAGAGGCCGGCTGGGGAGTCTAGGAGGGAGGGGAGGCGCAGGGAGCTCTGCCGCGGGAGAGGAATGGCCCCGGGTGGGCGCCTCGGACGGGGGTGGTGAGGGAAATAGGAAGAAAAAGAGGGAAAAGAAAAAAGAGAATAAAAGAAAAAAGAAAAAATAATAATCATTTTTATTTAATTAAAAAGTTGTATTACTAATTATTTTCATCCCATGATTTAGAATAACTATTCTAAATGGTTGTTATGAAGAAATGTGTTTGTTGAGAAGAAATGGTAGTTGGAGATGATTGAATAAAATATAGGGTAATTGGTATAGAATATGAGATATAGAGGATAATGGGTGCGGTAGAACTGGATATAGAGGAGAGAATCTCAATGACTAGGATAGAATATTTCTTTTAGAGGATGAAAAATAGAGTATGACGAGTGCGGACAGCCTGAGCATCCGGACAGGAACACCAAGACCGAGGATAGCCCGCGCCACGTCCAATCAACATGTGCAGTCTGCTGTCAGCTCTCTAGATAGTTCTTGAAATGGCATGTGAGATTTAGGTTTGTTGTGGGTCCCATATGAAAATATTTGTGATAATTATTCGACATAGGAATACATGGGTTTAGACCTATATGATTTGTTGTATCTAACATATTTGTGAGCTATAAATGTTGTTAGTTTAACTTGAAGTGAATAAAAATAATTAAATGATAAATAGTACGCTTCATTATCTTTAAATATATCCTTATTATATATATTATTTTTACTAATTTTTATGAATATAAATTTTCATGTACTAAGTTTTTTTTAAAACACGCGCCTGGGGTATCTAATTAATCCCTTTAATCTTATCTTTGTCTAACAATGTAAAAAATGTACTTTATATATTGTATTTTTTTAACACGTGCCTGGGCACGTGCATCTCCACTAGTAAACCAAAGAAGGCGCACGTCATTATGGTCAATGCACAAGGTATATTACATATATTTATTACCGTTACCTTGCCGATTCTTGTTGATTGTCATTGTAAAAAAAAACCAATTCGGTGCAGACTATGTGTGACGAAGAAAAATGTACTCTAGTGGAGATGCACGTGCCCAGGCACGTGTTTTAAAAAAACTTAGAAATCAAAATTTAAATTCATAAAAATAAAATAAATAATAGTACCTATGACAAGAGTGTGGCCTTGTTTAGCTTCAGTGAATTCAACCAAAAGTAACGTATTAAAAAACGTGCCTTCCTCTCACAGGACACACTTCTCATTGTACTTTTTTTACAGAAAATTCGATCGATTAGACTGAACTAAACAAGGCCTATATTTAAAAAACCAATAAAGCGAATAATTTATAATTACATGTATTAGAACTATTCAATAACATAATAGCTTACTCCATACCATAATTCCTCTCTCCCTCCCGTTCATGTCTGAGAACTGACTACACAGGTCACAGTTGATTTTTTGTTTCTCGTGCTAATGATATAAACTTTCTTAAATTAATTATTCCTTGTGACAAATTTTTTTTTGCAAATTATTCCTTGTGACAAGCAACACATATGACAATCCATCGTCAACATCCTCAAAACACATGGAGCTGGGCGAATCTATACCAAAGAGGTCCTCTATATCAACTACCAACTAACCAACACGTGAAATCCACATGTCAGAATTTCTTTTTCTTTTTTCTCCTTTTTCACCCTTTATCCACTCGAACCCCACACCCCCACGCTCCCCTCCCGCTCTCCCTCTCTCCGCCGGTCCCTTTCCCTCCCTTGCTACCCCTGCCCGCGCCCCCTTCGGTCAGCTTGCCACCACCTTCACCGATGGCCGCCACCGTCTGCCTTCCATCCGTGCGCGCCCTCCTTCTCCCCTCGTGCCGGCTGCGTGCGCGCCCTGCTCTCCCGCCGGTGAGCCGCGGCCACCGCTCCCTCTCCGGTGGTTGGGCTCCCCAAGCTCTGCGTGGCGGCCATGGCGCGGCACGCCTCTGCCTCATCGCCCTCCTCCCCGCGTTCGGCGCCGGCGGAGGAGCAGGGGGCCCTCCTCTCTGGCATCCAGCGTTGCGCGTGCCATGCTGGCTTCCTCATCCACAAGAGGAGGAGAAGGTGGCGGCGAAGTAGCTCAGCTCCGGCGGAGGCGGGCCCTCGCTGGTATGGATCCACTCCTTCCTTGAGCGGATCGGGCATGCGGCCTCGGCGTGCGGCTGACTTGCAGCCCGGTGGGCGGCCACGGTGGAGCGTCGCCCCCTGTTCCCTCCCCACACCGGCCGCTCCTCGCTCTTCCCTACGCCGCCCCTCGCTCCTCTCCACCCCGCGCTGCTCCTGCTCGACGCCGGCGCCGGCGCCAGGGCGCTCCACGGGCTCGGCCACTGCTCCCTTCCTCATCTTCTCTATCCGGCGGCCAAGCAGTGGCTCCGCCTCTGCACGTGGCCCCGTGTGACAGGCAGTGCGGAGGTGGGGTCAGGGTTGCTCCGTCGCTTGGACGACAGCCTCGTCATGCGCCGGCACGCCATGGTGCAAACAGCCTTATAGCCCAGAAGATGGCGGTGCCTTCACTCGCCTTGAAAGGAAGGCGTGAATGACGGATACAGATTGCGGACGAGATGTGAGGCCTGAGGCGGTGATCTTGCCGTGGCGAGGAAGGAGAGCAGGAGGACGTGAATCAGGGACGAGATTAGAGGACGTGAATCAGGGACGTGATTAGAGGACGTGAATCAGGGACATGAATCAGGGACGAGATTAGAGGACGTGAATCAGGGACGTGATCAGAGGACGTGAATCAGGGGCGTGAATCAGAGGCGTGAATCAGGGACGTGAATCAGGGACGTGATTAGAGGACGTAAATCAGGGACGATATTGGTGGCGGGGGCGACATGCGCGGTGTGGAAGGAGGACTGTGGAAGGTGTTGTGGGCCCGGCGGGTACGAGAGAGAAGCCTGGTGAAAAAAATTTGGCTGCATCCGCTCTTTTTAACGGGGAAACCACCCCAAGATCGTTCTCCCCCCCCTTTTCGTCTTCGTCCTACCTGACGGGTGGGCCCAAAAAGGTGTTTAGTGAGGTGAGGGTAGGATCAAGGTTGTGTAGATTTTGACATCAAATCTCTCCCTCTTTATAGTATAGATTAACATCAAAGACTGTCACTGGTATCTTGCCGTCATAAACGGGAAAAAACGAGAGATCCAAGTTCTTGATTCCCTGGGTTTGATGGGTCGAGATGACCTAAAACATGCTGTAAGTGACAGATTTTTATTGTTCTCCTTACTCCTTATTATAAAATTTGGTGATTTGGTGACTATTGTATATTATGTTTCTTTTTTCATTCGTCCTTCGTTCTTTGGATGTCAGTTGGGCGGTCTGCAAAGACAAATCAATATAGCTTTGACAGTTAAAGAGTTTAGTGCATGTAAATGGCCTGATCTGGAGGTCTCCTCATGGCCTATCGTTGAGCAGTTCACTGGGCGGATGCAACGTGATGGGTACATATTTTCATTACACTGTATATAGTCATGTAGAAATGTATTGATTTATATATATATATATATTCATGCAAAATTGTATATATTTCTGTGCGTGTTTTTGTTGTTGGTGTAGTGTGTCTTGTGGGCTGTTCCTTGTAAACTTCATGGAG
>CM014275.1:21410236-21426351 GCA_004135705.1 Alloteropsis semialata
TCCAAAAGATCTACAACTTTATAGTTCAACTTTTTTTCATTTGAGACCACTTGGTACCAAAATAACCGATGCCATGTTTAGACCTTTATTTATAGATCTAAATATTATAATGATTATTTCGGCATCAAAATGACTTCAAACAAAAAACTTATAAACTACAGAGTTGTAGATATCGTCGAGATATATAAGTTTTTTATAAATTATATCTCCATCAGAGGTCATATGAAAAAGTTATGATATTTTTTATATATGTTACACTAGTGAGTGGATAAATAAAGGGATAGCTAGCACAATATAAACTTAAAAATTATAATATTTTAATTTTAACTTTTATGGGGTACAATTTTATATGAAAATTATAGGTCTCAACTGGATCTACAACTTTATAGTTCATTTTTTTCCATTTGAAACCGTCTTAGTGTTGAATCAATTGAAATAATGTTCAGACATACAAATATAGATCTGAATATTGTATCCATTATTTAAGTACCAAGATGGGCTCAAATGAAACATATATGAACTATAAAGTTGTACATTGTTTGTATCTCTACAATTTTTGTATAAATGCATCTCATCCGAGCTCATATAAAAATGCTATGATTTTTTGAGGGTGAGCTACACAGTGAAGAAGCATGCCGCCGGATAAAATGGCAGTAATGTCCTTTCTGCCAATTTACATGGCTATATATATGTATAGTTTTTCAAATTTTTTGTTAGGACATTTATTTTTTTAAAATATTGAAAATATAAAAGTGAAAAATCCGATATATATATACTACATACGAGGTGGGCTGTGCAGTGCTGTCTCTGATGATGATGCAGCCCAACAACTATAACAGATGCAGCAGCCGCAGCCCATTCATGCCTTTTCTCCCACTCCGTCCGGCCCACGCATGTTTCTTTTCCTCTGCCTGCCTGCTTGCATCTGCTACTGCACACTCATGTCTTGTTTCTACAGTAGTCTAGGCGTCTGACACTCTTATACTTGGGATCGAGTTAGGAATAGCATTTCTTCTGTAATTTAAGACCTAATGAGGTTGGTTCACCAACAAATCAAACGCAACCTAGCTACCAAGGACCCGTTATTTATTAATATAATCTATAACTATAAGGATGACCTTGACATTATCATGAACACGATCGGATGCCGGCTGACCCAGGCCCCGTTTGGCACAGGTACCAGAGCTGATTCTCGGCTGAATCCAGTAGGAGCTCTACTAAACGGTTTTCAGAGAGAAGTGATTCTTAGCTGATTCTGTGAAGTGATTCTCTGAAATGAACTAAGGAACTGAAAGCTGAAAAAAAATAGCTTCTCCTGATTCTATGAAGTGATTCTCCACGGAGAATCAGAATCATGTTAATCTCAAGGTTGCGGCACCACTGGCATGACGACACACGACGACATGTATATATAATCTGGAACTGTTAACACGGGTGCATGCATATGGATAACACTTCGACCAAAAATGCAAATTAAGCATCGGGATATCGCAAATACTATTCTCAACTTATGTTTAAGCATCGGGATATCGCAAATACTATTCTCAACTTATGTTCAACCTCACTAACCAACATAATTTCATTCCCTTTTCTTTTAATGAAATACGTGCTAAACGTGTTTAAAAAAACATGCATGCTCGCTGGTTCCTTGGCTGTCTTCCGTTCTTGAGATGGCACTTAGCATCTCTTAGGACTCGCAACTAGACCAACAATGTAGAGAATTGATGAACATATATAGAGGAGCTAGCAATGTGGCATGATCTCAATCTCAATCTCATACCAATTTAAAGGTACGGAAATCACCCTGCTATCATTAAGTTACTAGTCGCCAAATAACTAATGTAACTTAAATCATGTAAAACGTACGTTCTTCGCCATGACAAGTCCGAAAAAAATATTTCCGGGAAAAATCAGGTCAGCAGATAACATTGTAAATACCATTTTGTTACTAAAACATCATGGCAAAAGCCATGCACAAATTCTTAAAAAACACCCAATATATATCGAGGAGTATTCCATTTAACTTTTTATGAGAAATGCATGTGGGCCGCCGGCCGGGTCTTTCAACGAAAAGGGAAAACTCACGGCCAGGCAAATTTTCCACCTAGTAATCCCTACACAACTACGGCATTTGTCAGCAAGGCGGTGGTGAGGCAGTAGGGGTTTATCCCCCGAATCCAAAATATAAATAAAGTTGTGCTGCAATCCTTGTTGGTCATTTTTTTAAAAAACAAATCCAGATCAATAAGGTAGAGAATTAATGAACTTATACCAAATTAATAGTGCGGAAATTGCCATGTTATAATTAAGTTACTAGCCAAATCATTAATGTAACTTAGATCATGTAGTACAACCTATGTTCTTCATGTCAACTCCAAAGAAAATAATTGATCCCGGGAAAAATCAGGTCAGCAGTATAACATCGTAATTAAGTACCATTTCGTTAGTAAAACATCATGGAAAAAGCCATGCATAAATTCTTTAAAAAGTATTCCAATAGGATTATTCCAGTTAACGACTCTTTATGAGAAATGCATGGTGGTCTTTCACCAACAAAAAAAAAAAAAGCCAGCATGGACAAATGTCCCACCTAGTGATTCTTACACTACTACGACATTATCAGCAAAGAATTACAACTATGACATTATATCAGCAATAATGCAACGGTGAGGCAATAGGGGGTTATTCCGTTTGAATCGAAAATATAGTTGTCTTGCAATCTACGTTGATCACCTTTTTTTAAAAAAAATTCTGATGGTAAATATCATAAGAAATTAGTATGGGCAATATAAGATTGAGATGTCACTCAACAGAAAAAAAAAGATTGAGAAGTCCCCAGATTTATCTATTTTATAAAAAATTACTCCCATAGAACATTTTAGGATCTGAGTTGGACAGTTCTTTTCATTACTTCTCTTCTACTTGAAATAAAACAGTTTAATAAAAGTTGCTATAGTTCTGGTGTAGCTGTTTTTTTCATACTGTCATATATTGCTTGTCCTCCACAACTTATATTTTAGTGCAGAGAGGATATTCATCATTAAATAAATTATAAAGCGACTGTGTGCAGTGTGCAGATCATGGTGCTGGTGAGGCAGGGACATGGGTGACATCCACGAACTGAAGCAATACCTCTGATCTGATCTTCTCTAGCAATTACTTGGTCATCTGACCCTTGACAGTACAATTGTGCATAATTTCATGTTCTTGATAAGACACGCTAAGCAATTTCAGCATAAGCAGATGCCGTTATTGACCTGATATCCCAATAATATATATTGTGTGTCATATGGAAACTAGGGGTTAATCATGCTTTGGAATTATATATGTTACTGTTTAAATTCCTTAAAAAACTAGTGATAGGTGTTACTAGGTAATCTCCATTGTAGAAAAATGGATATAATCAAAGAGCCATCCATTCTGGCATATGTTCCAATAATAAGACACGGTGGTGTCAATTAATATGCATGCGTAAGTAACTCATCCCAATAATAAAAAATATATATATTATTCTATACAAGAGAAAGCAAAAATATATGAGCTTTCAGATGGTATATATAACTTAATTACCAGAAAATATTTTTTGTTAACAAATTGAAGAATACTAACAGTTAAGCTATATTACTCAAAGATGTCACTACTGGAATCGTCTGCTTTCCCGTATGCCAGGGGCACACGGCAAAGCCCATAATGCGCACACGGCAAAGACTTTGCCGTGTGCCGCCACGGCAAACCACACACGGCAGCGAGGCATGACGGCAAAGAAGACTTTGCCGTGTGCCTTCTGCCGGGCACACGTCAAAGCTCTTTGCCGTGTGTTTTATACGGTGCACAACAAAAATATGCATCGACGGCGTGACGCGGAGCGGAGACAGAGACGGCGTGGCACACGGCAAAGCATAACGGCCGTGGCTCGCACTGCCGGCCGTTAGCTGGGTTGCGTTTTTTTTTTGCCGTGCGTTGGGAACCAGGCACACGACAAATTTATTCTTTGTCGCGTGCTTAGCTCTGGGCACACGGCAAAGAGCTGATTTGCCGTGTGCCAAGGCTTTGCCATGTGTTATCTCTGTAGCACACGGCAAAGGAGCTGTTTGCCTTGTATCCGATAGATTACGCATGGCAAAGTTTCGGACACACGGCAAACCTCGAGTTTCCGGTAGTGTGTGGCAGTCATATATGTTTGGTTTCCTTGCCTATAACTTTTTAGTAGTGGAAGGAAATTTGGCTAGTTAGTACGTGGAGGAGAGCTATTCGAATATTTCCAAAACAATGAACTGGCTGGATAAAGTGAGGCAATGAAAAAAAAGAAACGCCTTTTGCCCACTAACTTTACATAGCAAGGTGCAAGACTAATAACCAAACGTGCCTATAATCGCCAAGAACAACACTTAACAAATTGAAGGCTAGCTGTGGCTCTCCAGTGAAGGTCTCTGAAGGAAAACCACCTTCTTTGCATTTATCTGCACTTTGAACTGATGATGAAACAGGCTCATACCTGAATACATGAAATCTACACAATTACAGATTGAGTGCTTCTAGTCGTCATATTCAGCCTTTTGGGCCTTAGAATTTGCAGAGTTAGAGTAAACAAGTGAATTATTGCACTGGACACATTTGCTATATGTTGCCATCTTATTGGAATACTAGTACCATTTAACCAAAACCAAACTAAACCACATCCATCACACTAATAGCTAATTTGTAATTACAATCCTATGCCAATTGGTCTACACAAGCACAGCAAAACACAGCATGAGTTTGATTGCTGTAATTAATCCTTTCATTCATTCTAGATAAAGGAAACAGCAATCAAACTCATGCAATTGGTTTTTCTGAAAAAGCATGGAGATTTTTATCTGTATATGCAGAGATACTGTGATGCACATCGATCATACCTGCTGATTGATAGATGGTACATTACACAGCTTCTGATCACATCACATCTGCCATTACGTGCCGAGCTGCGTGGATTCCGCCGCCGCCGCCGCCGCCGCCGACAACCTCTTGCCGTTGGCTTGCCTGTCGAGCGGCACGGCGGCCTGGTGGCCGGTGAAGAGCGCGAGGTGGCCGATGAGCTTGTCCTTGCGGGAGAAGGAGGTGCCGCAGGAGCAGAGCCAGCGGTGGTCGCCGCAGTGCTTCTCGTGCGTGCGGAGGTCGGAGAGCACGGAGAAGTGCTTGCGGTTGCAGCGGTTGCAGACGTACATCTTGGGGCAGTGGCTTCGCTTGTAGTGGTTCTTGGCGCAGATGACCGACTTGAGCGGCTGGAACTTGGCGTGCTTCCGGTTCCACCGGCACCCCTCCTGCGGGCACGAGTAGTAGGACCTGCTGCTGCTCGCCGCCGCCGCGGCGCCGGCGGCGGCGTCCCCGCCGGCGGCCTTGGCTGGGTTCGCCAGCGCCGCGCTGCTCTTGTACTCGTCGCCGTGCGCGCGCATGTGCATGCGCAGGTTGGCGTCGCGCTTGAACCCCTTGCCGCATACCTGGCAGTAGTGCGTGTACTTGGCCAGCAGCTCCGCCGCGTCCAGCTCTATGATCATCGTGTTGGCGCCCGCCTCCTCCTCGGCCATCGCCGCAGTCGTGGGCTGCGACGGCACGGCCGCCGCCGCGACGACGGCTGCTGTCTTGACGCCGTGGATACGGCTGTCGTCGTAGCCGCCGCGGTGGTGCTGGTGCTGCTGCCACTGCTGCTGCTGCTGAATGACATGGTCGGCGGCGGCGGCGATATTGTTGTTGGAATGGCCGGCGGCGGCGATGTTGTTGTTGTTGCCCCCATGCCGTTGATGCTGCGCGGCGTTATTAGCGGTGGTAGAGGATTGTGCACCGTGCCTGCAGAGCTGCTGGAAGGCGTACATCATCGAGGAGGCGGCGGTGATGATCTCCTGGATGACGGCGCCAGCGCTGGACACGGCGGCGGCGGGCCCGGGCCCGTCGTGCTCGACCGCGAAGCCGACGAGCGGCTGCAGCTGCTGCACCTTGTCCCTGAGCACGGTCAGGTTGTAGAGCAGCGCGTGGCAGTGCGCGTCGGCGGCCGAATCGGACGCCGGCGGCTCCATGAACCCGCCGCCGCCGCCGTCCATGCCGTCAAGCGCATGGTGGAACATCTGCTGCTGGTGGTGGTGGTTCTGCAGGAAGTAAGGGTTCCCTCCTCCTCCGCCGCCGCCGCCGATCATGGCAGCTAGCTAGCTACTCTCTCGATCTCTCGGCAGGCTAATTAGCCTGCGATTCTGCGCATGCGATATGAAATCTACCGAGGCGTGAGGGGAGGAAGAGATCGAATTGGCGGTCAATGGAGATAATAAGGGCAGAGGTGGGGAAGGGGGTGGAGAATTGGAGACGACAACAGTGGCTAGTTTTGATAAGGTTTTGTGAGGGGGAGGAGGTCAACTGCCAAGGGCAAGGCCGGGGTGGGCACTTGACAACATCCCTACTTGAAGCCTCCCTCAAATGACACCCAGCCCGAAAGGTGACACACCCTGTTTATATATGCATGACTAGCTAACATGTCAGAAATACAATAAACTACTATATGCTTACCTATGTTCATACCTCTCTCTCTCTCTCTTCCTCTCTCCTATGGCAAATGCAAGAACAGGCAGGAATATATTTGCTGGTGTATTTTAGTCCAATCATGCCCCAGCTCAAATGTTTGTTTAACAAGGTTTGGTCCTTTGGAGGAAATATAAAAGGGTGCTTTATTGGCCCTGTTGGGCATCTGATTGCTTCTCCAAGGCAGCAGCTCAGCAAAGCAAGCACCATCTATCTATCTATATCCATCTTAAAAAGACAAACGAGCCTTATATATGCACAGCTCGTCAGAGCTGGGTCACTGACCTGTGGGGCCATGTCGTTCCAGATCTACCGTTGGATCACTGCGCTTTGTGTGCTGGACTGGCCACCGGATTGAAAATGCATGGACGTGTTCGTCTGTTCGAATGCAAATACTATTCTAGGGCATGTTGTCCGAGGCTTCATCCAGGACGATCGAGGCTGCGCCTCTTCTTAATCATAGTTAATTTGCCCTGGCAGCGGTACGGTTAGTTTAATCAGTAGTAGTATCCCCTGAGAATGCGAGATTAAGTAAACAGTCACGATGGGAATCCACACGCCCATAATATATATGTGAACAACTAAGAACAAGTGACGCACACGCATACGCTGTGTCTTGCTTCCTCTCAAATCTCAATATATCATCGTGCAAGCGTAGTTACCTTTGTTTATTTATCAACCTAATATAGGCGTCTATTTTCCACACAGCATTGGACTCGACACTAGTCACGCACACGCTGTTCTTGCATTGCTTCCTCTTAATTTTCCACAGCATTGGACTCGACACTTTGCAAAACTATATTGTACTTCTTTTTTCTTTTCTTTTCCTTTCCAGTTTAATTTAGACCTTACATTAAACTTTGTCGAGGTAATTGCGGCGGGAATGTAATATATACGTACAAGTAGATAAGATCTCTAAAATTTGGGGCTGTCTATATTATTTTCTTTTTGCCAGCTGACACCTGTTTTTTTTCCTTCCATTAGATCAAGATCCGGCGGTGAATTTTCTTTGTTCTTCCTCCAACCATTCTTCTGCCAAAAAATATAATTTTTTTAGAGTTTTCTTATAGGTGTATAACCTTATCATTAAAAAAATTAAAATATTTTTTTTAAAAAAAACTATACATTGTTCACAACACACACTAACCTTACTCTTTCATACACTTCAAAGCAAACTTTCATGTTTACACACTCTAAAATATTACTTTTACTCATATTATATAGAAATATTTTTTTTGCATGTGTTATACGGCATATAAGTTTGCATGGAGGACTTCCGAATTTTTTTAAAATGATTTGCTATTGTTTGAATCAAATGATTTTCCAGTACTTACCGTACACCATTTTTTTTTATTTTTTGCTACTAGCAGTGTTGAACCTTTCATGAAGCAAAACTAGATCATCACAAAATTAAAAATGATTAGTATCAACAGTTATATCATCACGAAATAAAGATAACTAGAACATCATGAATTGAACATAACTAATCCATGACAAATAATTCAACAGTGAGAACGCTGTTGGTAGTGATGAATGTTTATGATCTCATATCAAAATGAATGATATGTAATTAATTTCATGAGCTACTTACCTCTAGTTCTCTACTGGTAGTGAGGTTCTGCTAAATTTGCATTGCATTGCTGAACTAGACATGGGCGAATGATGAGTACAGTACCTATAACTACGTAAGGTTGTTGTAAACAACTAGCATGGCACAATTTCAGCTTCAAATAAATAAGTATGCATTTTGACGCAATTTGTTCGTAACAAATATAATCATCATTGCTTTGGTATGTGGCCTTGGTTACATCAAGTTACAATCTGCATATATAGCTTTGGCTCCTTTCGCTAATTTCCATGTCCCCTGTTTTGTGCAACTACCGTAATTCGTTTTCATCTTTTTACTTACTTTGGTGTCCGGATTAGTTTAGTTGTATAAGTTTTGGCTCAATTCAGTAACCCTAAGATATAGCAAACCCTGCCCCATAATAACCCGTTCAACACTCAACTGATTTCTATTATTGTCTGCAAGTGCTCTTATACATATATACTCAGTTGACCAGGAACTGGTAAGCAGGCAAGACAAAATCTGTTTGGTCATGTTTTTTAGTGGCGGTAGATGAATCATAGTCAGAAAGAACATTTTGGTGGGCTACTAAGCATTGACAGAAACCTGTTTTGTGCAATTGAATATTTCAAAACATACAGACTCCAAATTTTTCTGCAAACTTTTTGGTGGTGTGCACACACATCATATGATGCCCTACTGGAGACCACGACAAAAATTCAGGCACGTTCGTGCGGGCATGGTTTCAGAAAGAAACGAGGCTTAACAGATGTCGGCAAACGACACAATAATCTGCAAGAAAAAAAAAACTTGGGAAACCATTTGTTCTCATACAGTACGAGTTATGACTGGATAAATTCCACGGGACACTCGCCTCTTCAAGCATTCACCTGAATATATTTCGGCTTACATTTGTGCACTAGCTAAAATTAGGAGGACGCATAGCTGCGTAGGTTCAAAGACCGGCCAAGAAAACAAGGGCCACACAGCCAATCTTTACAAGAAACCTCAACTAAAACAAACGATGGAGGCATTGCAGCCTTTTCACCTAGGATTGGCGCTGTGACTGTTAGACTTCTGTTTCGCCTTTGCCTTCTCTATCAGGGGCTTCAACTGTTTCTTCTCCTCAAGAATCTTGAGAAAATTGAACAGGAACGGCACATAGTTGTGCTTCCTCCTCATGTTCTCTGTCTTCCACTTTTTCAACTTCTCTTCCTCCATTATGATCTTCTCCGTCACAGCCTCGATCTGAGCAGCCACCTCTGCTAGAGACTGCTCGACAGTTGGCACGTGCCTGCTGGCAGAAGGATCGCCCATCTGCTGCAAGAGGCTCTCCCTCTTCCTCTGGAGTTCTTTGAGCTCTGCTGTGTACATCTCCTTCCGGTTCTTTAAGATTGCCATCACGCTGAATCTTATCTCATTCTGAGAGAACTGGTTAATGTGCTCTTGAATCACAGGCTGCGCCACCCTAAGCCACCCTGCATCACCAACACCACCTGAGCATTTCCCCAGACTTATTGGCCCTTCCTTAAGTCCATCAAGCTCATACAGGACGCCATCCACTGGAACATAGCTTATGAAGTGGTAAACATCATCATCCTTGCTAGACGGTTTCTGCTCCTCAGGGACCTCTGACCTTGCAAATGAGTTGTTTAACATACGGATGCTTGCGCAATTGACTATAGCCAATCCCTTGAGCTCAGGTGGCAAGTCCTTTGCAAATTCCTTTAGCTTTTTAAGCTCATCACTAAGGGTGATGCCAGGAGAATTCAAGAGAACAGAAATGATAGCTTGGGTTGCACATGCATTATTAATTATCTGCAAGTGAAGAACAGGTATGATTTGAAAACATGAAGATCAATAAAGGTGGCAGGAGTAGCTTGGCAACTCAATGCTTCTGACCTGGTTGGCAAAGAAAAGATTTGGGATTGCCTCCTTGATGACAGGGCGCTCATCCTTTTCTGGAGGTCGCCATTTGTACAGCACTATGAGCCCATAAATTGGCCTGGCAAACACCAACACAAATTAGCCGCCACTAATTTAGAAAAAGATTGGCATTCATGGTAATGCTGGATGTAGGATAACATACTGAAGATCATTGAGAGCATCCAGGTCAAGTGAGTAGAGTTCATCAACCTGATAAGGGGGGAAAATAGCATAGACATCATGCTCTGCCGGGTTTTGTTAATGTAAAAGAAATACCAAGTTTCACAAAAGAAAGAAGAAAAGGGAGAGCCTCACTCTTGTTTCCCAAAACATTACATTTCTGTTCTATATTTAAAGTAGTATTTAGCAAAGGCTAAAGGCTTGAAAAGTACGACAAAAAGCTACAGGGGTCAATAGACGAAGAAGGAGAAACAGCTAGCGCTATATAACTATCTGCATATGCTAAGGTGACAGCAACGTTTTAAATAAAGGTCGTTGTGGGCTTGTAAAATGTCGCTTGCATGGTTTAGGTAGCCTAAAGAGTTATGTCAAACTAATCTGGTGGCCATTCATATGATTAAGGTAAAACACTAATATCTTGTGGGGACTGTTTTTATCATACAAATATCTGTTTTTCATCATGAATTGTAGCATGCAACATATGTCATAAAGTATCAAACAAGCAAAACTTTGTCAGATATTCTCATTGTTAATGCCAGTGTGAATAATTGCAAATGATTCCATTCTATGAACAGGAAAGAAGCATTGTATGCTCACTTTAGTAGGGTACAAACACACCAGAATCCCAATCCTAATGTATAGATATTAAAAGTTTGGGTGACTGTTTGCTAGCCATCTAACTTTGTCAAGAACATTAGACTCATTGATTGAAAGTAGTTGATTACTTACTTGGAGACCCTTAAGTTGCATCTGCTGCAACAGTTCTGTAAAAACACCTGTAACAAGATCAAAAGCTCATGAGTTGTTTCTTCCTTTGCCAGAAAGGAGGTTGACAGTTACAAGGTGCAGCAAGAAATTAACAGTGCGTTGTTGAGCTGGTTGGCATATATCACCATGTGATGGAAGAGAGTTCTAGGCTCTAGAAGTTATTTTCTCCCATTCCAACCGCAAATGCATAGGATAGGGAATTCTAAATTGAGATGGCCACTCTGTTACTGTTAGTCTGAGATAATCCAAAGTGAAAAGCAGAAATACTGCAGACTGCAAGTTGAGAATGACCATTGTGTTAGCATCCGATGAAAATAAAATGACATTATGTCATCATCAATCTGCACAATGGTATAGACCGCCTGGTACACATAGTACATGTAGTCTTGAGTTGGCCAAAAAAAGCAGAGCCATGGAGGAATCTCATCAAGTGTGCCACCATATTCAGAGCATGTGTTCAAGAGGAAGGAAAAAAACAAATTTGCAATGTATAACTGCTTGGAAACAGAAAACAAATTTACCAGGATCATTCTCGATTGCAGCCCAAGACATTTTGAGACAGTCGCTCCAATCCTGCGCAAAGACAGCAATAAAGACGTCATCTGCAAATGGACAAATTGGAGGTAGCAGTCTAGCAGATAGGCTATGGGCACAAATAAAACCGGAACCAATCCTAAGTTTGGGCCAGTTGCTTCCGAACACAGATGCGATTCCGTAACCGTGGATAAATACATAGCCGCTGAATTGGGGGGAAACTCGAAGTTTAGCAGGTAAACACATGGTCAGATCCGAATACAGTACAAATAGCATACATGAGGGTTTTGGGGTTTCGATTTCGCACAGCAGGAAGGGGAAGGAATAGGCGAGCATACCTGTCGGATGCTCGTCACCGGCGAAGACCCGGGCAACGGTGGTGGGGGTGGCCGCTCGCCCTGTCCGCCAGTCGTCGCCGAGGAACAGCCGAGAGCCCGAGAGTGGAGCGGAGAAAAGAAAGAAGAGCAAAAAGGCACGGACAAGCAAAGAAGAAGAACGCCACTTGGGGCCATCGTGGGCCGGAATCTTAAAAACTTCCAGCCAGGCAGCCCTCTCCGTTTACTCCACCAGCGCATGGGCCAAGGCCCTCTTTAGTTGGGCTTTCAGCCGATTTTTTTTATATTTTTTATTTTCTGATATTGTAGAAATAAATGCCTACAATAAAAATTACAAATCTACACTATATAGCTGTTTCAAACGGCTATAAGCATATAGCCAAATGTCCAAATGATTTACCGCTCAAAAAAAAAAGTCCAAATGATTTGTTGATAGGTAAATGCTCTTACCGCTGTTTCATTTGGCTGGGGCCATTTGAAAAGGCTTCCGCGTCGTTAAAGCTTAGTGCCTTATAGCAATTTGAACCGGCTATATAACCTGATAAAATGAATATGAGATGCACACAAATTCTAGGAACTAAACACGGTCAAATAAAATGTGATTTATTTATTTAAATATAATTATAGTTAATATAAATGGTATAGGTCTTATTGATTGTTTTAGGGGGAATGTTGCTTTATTATAACGTAGAAAAATATGTTAAGAGTAGCACGACAACTATGAACGATGCAAATTGTACAATACTGAGTAGCTCCACACAACAATGTGTATGACTATTTCTTCTTATTCAACTTATGTTGCTATTATTCGGCTCTTTTTATATCAATACCTATATACTGGTATATGTGGTTAGCAAAAACTTCCAAGTTCTGGAGCAATTCTAGAGGCCTTGGGACTAATCATGGGCCCCACAATCAATGATTAACGAGACTTACTCACAAGTAGGACCAAGGACTGGTCGGACCGGGGGCTCCTATCTAACTTGTGTAAGCTGGTTAAGCGTGTTGGCTTTAAACCCAACTAAAGCCCACCTAAAAAATGAACTAAGCCCAACTAGAGCCACCGTTACACGAAACGGGACGAGCGTGATTTTTTCAACACGCTTACACGCAGTCGAGCGAAAATACAACGAGCGCGCAGGAAGCGAACGCCGTGATTTTTTTCAACTAAATTTAGATAATGTTGACGCCATGACTTTGTTTTGAACAGGATGGCAGTAAGCAGACGCCGAGACTTTTTTTAAATGTTGACGCCGTACGCCTTGACTTTTTTTTTCAACACGATGGTAAAATACAGTGCATTCATTTCAATTTTTTGCGGGGCACGTGGTTTGAAGGGGGTACATAACGGGTGGGGACTTTGAACTACAATTTTCAAGTTCCAATTTGCATTGCATAAAGTAAAATATTTCTGATGATGTTTCAAAATTCAATGCATTACAATAAATTTCAAAACTAAAAATTAAATATTATAGCAAAGAAGTGTCTCTCTCTCTCTGCAGTCATATCAAGTTCAACATGAACCTGCCAAATATAAAACAAAATCAAATCAATTTTTTTAAATCTAATATATTAGAAATGTTGAAATAATTTCAAAAAAATATTGAACAAAGAATGAAATAAATGTTGAACTACAACAACAGAAATGTTGATCCTGAATATAGGAAATGATGATATAGTATGTATAAAATGTTCAATGAAGGTTACAATATTTAAAGTAATGTTGACATAAACTAGGAAAATGTTGAACTAAATTTGTATGAATGTTGAACAATAAACTAGAAAAATGTTGAAGTAAATTTCTAATGTATAGAAATTGTTGAAGTAAATTTGTATGAATGTTGAACAATATTTAAAGTAATGTTGACATACATTAGGAAAATGTTGACAACAATAACAGAACTGCTGATTTAATTTATAGAGAATGTTGAACTAAATTTAGATAAGTATTGAACTATATTTAAAGGAATACTGAGCTACGAATAGAGCTACCTTTCTATAAAAGTACAAATGATATAGACAAGTGTTGACATACATATAGACAAAAGTTGAGGTACATTTAAATTGTTGAGAACTACAACCAGTGAAATGCTTCATTTCAAATTCTAAAGTTTCAATGCATCAAAAGTAGAACAAATCGCATACCTTGAAATTTCATTGGTCTAGATTAAAAGCTCAATAAATTGCGCCGAGAATTTGTTGTGCTTGTAAGACAGTAACTGGAATAGTAACTTTTGTCATAGTGGAACCAAATCAGCCTAAAAAGATAACAAAAAAAAGTTAAGCAATTAAATATAATTAAAAAATAAGTGCATATGTGAAATGATAAACATACATTTGAAATGTTCTGAACTCCCTTTCCATTGTATGTCTGCATAAATGAGAGTGCAAATATACCTGAATCATACATAAGAGGCATAAATCATAATACAAATATATTTGAAGCCGAAGCAATTTAGCCTTCTATGGCAGGGGAGCCGAAGCCGAAGCAATTTGGCCTTCTATGGCAGGGGGTATATGGCCGCCCCAAACCCCGAACATGCTTCTGAACCCGATAGGACGGAGTCGCCCCCAAACAAACCCTGAACCCTAACTGGTATAACCGAAGCCGAAGCAATTTAGCCTTCTATGGCAGGAGAGCCGAAGCCGAAGCAATTTGGCCTTCTATGGCAGGGGGTACATGGCCGCCCCAAACCCCGAACATGCTTCTGAACCCGATAGGACGGAGTCGCCCCCAAACAAACCCTGAACCCTAACTGGTATAACCGAAGCCGAAGCAATTTAGCCTTCTATGGCAGGGGAGCCGAAGCCGAAGCAATTTGGCCTTCTATGGCAGGGGGTACATGGCCGCCCCAAACCCCGAACATGCTTCTGAACCCGATAGGACGGAGTCGCCCCCAAACAAACCCTGAACCCTAACTGGTATAACCGAAGCCGAAGCAATTTAGTCTTCTATGGTAGGGGAGCCAAAGCCGAAGCAATTTGGCCTTCTATGGCAGGGGGTACATGGCCGCCCAAACCCCGAACATGCTTCTGAACCCGATAGGACGGAGTCGCCCCCAAACAAACCCTGAACCCTAACTGGTATAACCGAAGCCGAAGCAATTTAGGCTTCTATGGCAGGGGAGCCAAACCGAAGCAATTTAACCTTCTATGGCAGGGACATGGACAACCCTAACTAGTACAACATTCTATGACAAGGAGTATGACTGGCCCTAACCAGTACAATCTTCTATGACGAGAGGCCACCGCAACCAAAGCTCCATACACCACTGCACCACGTTCAAAACGTTATTAAACTAGTATGTCTAGCGTTGTAAAATGTTGGATCCAACATTTTGTAAACCAAATTTAATATTTCAAAGAAACCATTTCAATATTTTTTAAAAAATATTGAAATAGTTTATAAAAATGTTAAGATAGTTCATAGAAAATGCTGAGCGACACCATCCAAAATGTCCGACTAGTTCAAAATATTGAAATGATAAATTCAAAGTTGAATAATTTTACACATGTCAACATTATGAAATATTTAATGCAACATTTTGTCAAAACGAGATCAACATCTTGAAATTACTATTTCAACATTTTCAAAAATCCATTATTGTTATATTACATTTAGAAGCGTTGAAAATGTTATTTAGCCAATGTATCTTCTCGTGAGATTAGCCATTATTTTTAAAATATTGATGTAACATATTACAAATATTGAATGGTATATATTAAAAATGTTGAACTAGTAATTGAAATGTTGAATGTTCAAATAATTTTTTTAAAAATAACATATTGGATCTTATATCGACACATTAACTCCACTGAATACCATAGTTCAAACGGATTTCGATTTGGATGTGTGGTTTAAGAGAAACGAGCATTTGAAGTTTGAAACCTGTTTCCGTCCTACCCACTGCTCCCCTCTCACGTTGCAACACGTGTCTTCTTTCCTGCTCTTTGCGTGCATGCTCCGCCTGCGCTTCTGTTCAGTCAGGTGAATCTTATCCATCCATGTTAGTTTGCACGAATCTTAAACAATGGAAGCCGGGTAACAAAAAAAAAAAGTCACCGGAAGGATTCCCGGGTTGGACCCGATTGAGTAGGCCCCACAACAATGGCCCCGTGAGATAGGTGGGCGGTGGGCCCCACACTAGATGGGTCCTATGTACATTTGCCATGTCCTAGCAATTACTAGGTCACAGGCCCATTCTAGATTGTTTATGCTACCTATTTTCTTCCCGAAAACAACGATGGTCTAGACACAAAAA
>CM014275.1:21432969-21483662 GCA_004135705.1 Alloteropsis semialata
GTAATTACACAAATGGACGAGAAATCGCGAGACGAATCTATTAAGTCTAATTAATCCTGAGGGTGCAGAATTAATTAGGTTTAATTGTTTTCTCAAAATACGTGAAAAACTTATTTTATTTTATCTCATGGATTTAAACAGGGCCGAGAGAGGAAGGTGGCGGCCGGGGAAAAAGGATAATGACGGGTGCTGCTGCTCTGGCGCTGCTGAAGGCGGCAGCGGCAGCAGGCAGACGATGGATGCAATTGAAGAGGAGGAAGAAAGTGATGGCGATGGTAGATGGCTCGGTTGGGAGGAGGAGGTGCTCATTTATGGCCGGCCGGATCGGTGCCGGTGCCGGACTTGATGGTTGGGAGAGCAGCATCCATGGCGCCCATCTGCTGAGCCAGCTCTTTTCCTTTCCTTTCCTTTGATTAGCCGGCCGGCCGGCCAGCTCGCCGGTCCGATCCGGTGGTCCGGCCGATCCTCTCCGTGTACTCGACCGCCACCGCGCTCTATGCTCACATGCCACCTCATTAAGCGCCACACGCTACCAACACTCCAACAGTGCATTGGAGAACACTCCACCACCATTTCTTGAAATGAAAAAAAAATAGATTAAAGGGATGCACTGCAATATAATCTCGGAAAGCACTTGCAACTCCCATCCTTAACATGTCGGAGAAGAAAAACTTTCTCGTGAGCCTAGCTTCTTCACGTTACACTCTGTTTGGATTATTACTATTTCTCTCTAAAATAATTATTTATCTATTTCCATGCAGCTAGCTAGCTACTGTGGATGGAGTATGGAGTATAGTACTCCAGAGTCTTCTCTGGGCTCAAAGAAGCTGGAATGGCTTAATGCAGGCCCAAACAAACGGGTAATAGTCCAGTCGAATTAATTCAATGCAGACCGGGTGGCCAACTACCGACATTAGGGGAGCACAATCATCAGACATCATATTTAGCATATAGAATTAACTTGCGATGCCATCTATTGATCGATCATGTGCGTGGTGCTTAGTTTAATGAACTTATATCGGAATTGTTGTTGCTAATTGTCTGTCGAATGTTTTTTATTTTCTAGCAATCATACTCACCGGTGGTGTCGTCGTCATACAAAATTAAATTCAAACAATTCTGTAATTGTGAGGCATGTGCATCATGAATGGACAGACAAACCCATAAATAATTGCATGTTCTAGCTAATCACACATCGGCCTTGTTTAGTTCAGCCAATTCGATCGAATTTCCTGAAGAAAAAGTATATTGAGAAGCGTAAAAGTAGAGAGAGGACATGTTTTTCAATGCGTTGCTTTTGGTCGAATTGGTGTCCTTTTGGTGTAACTAAACAGGGCCATCAGCTATTCAGCAACTCAGGTACGATGATGGTACCATTGTACTAAGTCTTCATTCAAGCTTAAACATTTTACAAACTCCATCACACGTTGCTTCACCCAAGTGAAAGCTCCCGAGAGCCTCCCAGCTAGCTTCCGGCCCTCTCCCTTTCCGTCTCCCGGCGGTTCGTCGGCGACAAGGGGAAGTCCTCCCTAGTTTAGTTGCCTCCCAGACGAGGAAGTCCTCTCTAAACTCCATCTTCGCCCGTTTTACATTTTGCTGTAGTTAATACTACCTCCAGGGTGGGGAAGTCCTCCCTAGACTCCATAGTTGCCGTCATCATCTAGTCTTCGAGCAGCTGCAGCTCATCTCCAAGCAAACTGTCCCGCTCATCTTTAAGGATCTCATCGTTGCCCCTTGAGCTCGTCGTCGGCCGCTTTGGGATTTCATCGAGCCAACCATTTACCCTCAGACCTCACTACTCAACTTCATCCACTGTGCCTGAGAACATGGGCGAAGCTAGAGTAAAGTTTAGGGTGGTGCACACTAGTATAATTATGTAGAAATTTGCTAATTTTACTTATCAAAATAAGATTTTTACAAGAAAATTTATTTTTTTAGATGGTGCATGTGCACCGCCTAAACTAAACGTGGCTTCGCCACTGCCTGTGAAGTTTTTCTATTGTGGCTTCGTTGATCCCGTCTCAACCTCAGCTCTTAAAGCAGGAGGCCCTTCTCGCCCTGGCGTCCTCGACGCCAGTCAACGGCGACGTCCTCACCAGCGTTCATGCTTTATTCTCAGCGGTCAAGCGTTTCGACACGTGTTCCTCCTATGTGGAGGTTGCAGGTGTGCGTATCCTTTTATATTTCTCACTTTTTTTGAGGGTGAATTTGTAATGCTCCAAATTCAAAAAAAAATTGTAATGCTGCTTTATTGTATATAATATATAGTATAAAAAAGCTTAAACTAGGCCCTGTTTGGTAGAGCTCCCAGAGCTGATTCTCGGCTGAATCCAGAAGGAGCTCTGCCAAACAGTTTTTCAGAGAGAAGTGATTCTTAGCTGATTCTGTGAAGTGATTCTCCAAAATTACTAAAGGGCTGTGAGCCGAAAAAAGTAGCTTCTCCTGGTTCTGTGAAGTGATTCTCTATCCTGATTTTGAGAAATTTTCCTAGAGAATCAAAGAGAACCACTTTCAGCCACAGAATCATTTCTCTCGCAGAATCAGCTCCCATAGATAATCAGAATCAGATGAAGTTCTACCAAAAAGGCCCTTACATGGTGAAATGTTTCTTCCACCGGTAGAGGCCAACAAACGTGCCTCCACGGTGCCAGAGCTGCATCATGAAATGTTCACTAGTTCGGAAAGTGGAAACTTGCCAAATCGTAAAAATGAGATGTCAGAAGAGGTATTCGGATACTAATAAAAAATAATTACACAATTTGTCTGAAAATTAAATTTCGAATCTATTAAGCCTAATTAATCCATTATTAGAGATTGTTTACTGTAACACGACGTTATCTAATCATGGCCTAATTAGGCTCAATAGATTCGTCTCGCGAATTTACCCAGGGGTTATAGAATAAGTTTTATCATTAATTAATGTTTAATAGTTCTAATTAATGTCGAGACATTCGATATGACGGGTAAATAATGAAAACTTGCCGGAAACTTGCCCAACTAAACGAGGCCTTATCGTAGTCTGACGTAGTAAACTATTTCATCAATCAACAAAATGGAGGTCTGTGGCGAAGTTATTGGTCACTCGGAGTTCTCGTGTACATGAATTTCAACCGCGAGAAGTAATACGCAGTGAATGGATACAGATGGAGTAGGAGAGATTACAGATTAGTGCCTGCAGGACAAGTTGTTGCGTGTGTTGAGGAATGCTAGCAGCAGAGAGTGCACGCG
The DNA here is from genome assembly GCA_004135705.1 of Alloteropsis semialata. Lineage (NCBI taxonomy): Eukaryota > Viridiplantae > Streptophyta > Magnoliopsida > Poales > Poaceae > Alloteropsis > Alloteropsis semialata. Next base: position 21,436,198 of record CM014275.1, read on the forward strand.
GGGGCTGGGCTATCCATCCTGAATCTGGGAAATACATAGCAGACAGCCAGCTCAGCTCAGATCAGATCAGATCGGAGCGCCAGCATGAGTGGCAAGGCCGTGTTTAGACGGAGGGACAAATTTTTTCACCCTATTTTAATCATTAATTAGAGGTATTAAATAAAGTCAGTTTATAAAACTACCTCTACAACCCCTGACAAATTCGCAAAACGAATCTAATGAGGCTTTTGACCGCACGATTAGAGGATAATTACTGTAGTATTACTGCTACACTTATCTATGAAAATGTTTTGTAAATAGACTTCAATTAGTACTTCATGCATGCAAGATAGCCACCAGCCACCAGCCAGCCAGCAGTACTTTTCTCTCACAACAAATCAGCACCAGCCACCAGCCGCCAGCCAACCGAACAGGCTGGTTAGATTCGTCACGCAAAGTTACACTTATCTATGAAATTATTTTATAAATAGACTTTATTTAGTACTTCATGCATGCAAGATTCCTTAAGATAATTTTTTTTATCCGAACGATCCGAACACGGGTAAGAATTTATTTGAGCCGAGTGAATAGCGTACCTACCTACCTAGCGTTCTGTCGACCGGCCGGCGGTGCATGTTTGCATTAGAAATATTTGCACCGTGTGCTGTGATGCTATAACCGATTCACCGTAGGGAACCAATGAAGCTCGATCATCATGCTTAGATGCTAATAACCTCATGGTATATGTGAGCGAGCGATCAAGCTAGCTAGTTGATGAGCGTTTGGGTTGGAGAGAGGATGGGATGGAACTGAGTCCATCTCTATATATGTTTGGTTTCTCTGTATGTTTGGTTGGGAGACAGTTGTGATGTGATATTTATAGAGAATATGTCTCCGGAACATGGATAGACTCATCCCTTCAAAATGACTGGACCAACTCGTCCCCGTATAAGGTGTTCTTCTCCGTCTCCTCTCTCTCCCACACATGCGACATGCTCCTCTCTCCCGCACACGAGACATGCAAGTCAACGTCTCGAGCAGGCTAGAGCGGCCGCGGGCCTCGGCAGCGGTGACGGGACAGGCGAGGCTGACCGGTTGGACCTTGCCGAGATCGCGGCGGATCTCGTCTGGCCCCCACTGAAGCTTGTCGTCGTCCCTCGACGACAGGCAGGGCGGATCGACGTTGGGGCCTGGGAGGCGGTCGCGTAGACCAGGCCGAGATGGTGCCCGGTGGCGGCGGGAGGCGGGACTGGGGTGGACGGCCGCTGGGCCAGATGGGGTGGCTCCCTTAGCCACAAGCTTGCCCCCGCCCAAAGCTCGCCGCAGATGAGTCATGGGGCCAGGCTGATCGGCCGCAGCGCCAGGATTGCCGGACGGTGGACATGGGGCGAGGCTGGGGCGGCCATGGCGAGAGTTGCAGGAGGCGAGGTAAAGCAGAAGCCATGGCGTCCTCTATTCATAGCGGCTGACAAGCGGACCCTAGTTCTTAGTGTAACTGACATTTGGGCTCTCGTACCAAACAACAAAGATGGGCATCCCATCCGTCCTACCAAGCACCTAGTGGAATCATCTCATCCTCAACAAGAAATGACCCTTTCCCGTCATCCTTCCGACCTCAGACTCCCAACCAAAGCCATCCTTGGTGCAGCAGGAGGAAGAGGAGGAGGACACTGCATGGTGCATGCTGGACACCGCACGAAATGATACATGATGGATGCATGGATGGTATTAACTAGCCGAGCAGTGTGTACCGCTTAACTATCAAGGCGATGGATGGATGGATGTCGGTGGCATGAAGATGCATGGCCGCATGTTTTCCAATAAAGATTTCAACTTTGCTGTTGAGCCGTTTGACAAAGGGACAGAGACCTACACAGGAGACCCTGCTGGTGCGTGATTGCTAAACCAAAAGTTTCTCCTCGATCCTCCTCCCTCCAAAATACAGTAACATTTTGCATCATTAATTCAATGTGTCCTGTTCGTTGGGTTTGTGCATAGTAGAGAGACACGGGTGGGCGCATGCAATGCAGCAGCTGCAGTAGTACCAGCAAGTAAAGTCGTTACCTGCAGCCATATAGCTAGAGAGGCAGAGACTTTTTTTTTTTGTTAGAAATATAGGCATCATTTCATATATTTTAGTTTCGAATAAAAGCATGTAAATCATGATGATAATTAGTGATCCAGTGAGAACATGATATGTGCATGTGTTCAAGTTTAATCTCATATTAATCAAGAAGAAAGTAAAGAACCAAAGAAGGTTCAGGGTGTACCCTGAGACGGGGCCTGGATTAGTCATGCTAATCGGTTGACCTTGTTCGATGTAGCCGTACAAATGCGATGCAGTGACGAGTCGATGTAGTGCAGTCCCTCGAACGACACCAAGAAGTAGTGGACGTAGTCGTACATGCCACTAGGAAGTAGACGAACTTGAGCAGTCGCGTGAAGACGCTCCTCAAAAACCTTATCGTCTGGCTATCCCGAGCAGGATCTCACGCCAGTCAAGGTTCCGGAGGCTCTGCTCTCGCTAGAACCGTGCGCGCAGTACTGGCGATGGGGAGGCAAGCGTTGCAGCAGAAACAAATGAGGGAGAAGAGAGAGAGGGGTTGTGTAGGTGTGTGTCTCTGGGTAGGGGAGGTCCTCCTTTTATAGAGGCTGCCTGGCGGAGGAGGATGCACCTGGACGTCTCTACCGGAAAGGCAAGAATCACGCGGAGCAAATAAGGCAGTCCCTGTGAGCGTTTAAGGTAGATAATTGATTCTGCTATTAATCCCGTTGACAAGTGGCAAGGCGAGTGAGCGAGCACGCGTGTGGCATCCCGGTTACCTTTTGCCAACTTCACATTGGGTGTAGCACGTGTCCACCTAATAAGTTGGTTGAGATCCTCTCAACTATCAATATGGTAATAACCATTTTTAACTCCCTTTGCATTAATCATGGGCCTTAAATATTTTAAATTTAATTAAAATTATAAAAAAGATCCGGCCCAAATAAATCCAATAATTTTCTCGTTTCCCTTTCCTTCCATCAAGTTGCGTGCTCGGAGCGATCCAACTGCAGACACGATGTTACGTGATGTGATGATGGCTAGATGAGCGAGCTGGATGGGTAATTTCTGGTCTGCCTTATTGGAGCAGTAGAAGCCGGGCGTGCTGTGCTAGCGTCAACAATTCAACAGTGCCAGGAAATGGCAGAGGGCCAGAGAGACCGGGCGCGGCCGGCACGGCAGCCGTGTTTAGATGCCCTTTGCAAAATTTTGCAAAAGGGAATCTTTTTTGCATGGAGTACTAAATGAAGTCTATTTGCAAAACCCAGCCACGGATGAGCGTAACTTTCCGAGACGAATCTAATGAGCCTAATTAATCCATGATTCGCTACAGTGATGCTACAGTAACCATCTTCTAATCATCCTCTAATCATGCGGTCAAAGGCCTCATTAGATTCTTCTCGGAAATTTACTAGAGGTTGTGGAGGTAGTTTTATAAACTGACATTATTTAATACCCCTAATTAGTGGTGAAAGATGCATTTATTACCCTGAAAAATTTTTCAGGAGCCAATGAAACACGGGAGGGAACTTTTGGCATGGCATTGAACTTACAACACGGAATTGGCCATTTAAACACATTAATTAGATGGCCTAATTTGCCAGGTGCTATAAATGGCCACTTTATCATGTAGGGCGCCGGCACACCGCAATGTTTCTCTTTTGTTTTCTTCCCCGTCTGCTGTTTTATACAGCGAAATTAAAATCCTCCGTCTTCGAATTCATGCCAGCCATATTCTCTAAAAAAATAATTATAAAATTATTCTTATTATTATTAGAGGAGAGCGGGGTACGGAAAGTCCATTCTGCGACAGCGACGAATGCACACTCGTGGAGGTGTTGTGGCCATGTTGGGTTGTGCGTGTACGGATGCAAATGGGCGGTGCGCATGGAGGCCAAAGGTGCTGTGCCTGCTCGAGCCGAGCTCGTGATCGGAAGGAAAATAACACGACATCACGGGTGGAGCTGGATAGAAATAGAGGATCATATACATGTGTTCATATAAACATGGCCAAGATCCAGAGAAATGATAACTCTTTATGGAATTTTTATCAAGCGTGGCCGCACCCAGTAGCTGCAAAAACGTAGCTTCACCCCTTGGGCATGCGTAATCTTATAACCTTTGTGGTGGCTGACCGTGATTTCGTAATGCTATCCAGCATTTTATATACGTTTTAGACCGAAGACCCCTGCTCCGAATTTTATTGAAAGCCAACACAAGATCCATGCTCCGGCATTATACGTTTGCCGTGTGAAACAATCAAATACACGTGTCAGGGTAAAATGTGCCATGCGTCTGCGTGGGTGTGGTTGGCAAGAGCCGGGCGCACTGGCGTTGGTTGGGTTTGGGAAGGAGGGATAGGCACCGAGCATGGGCCAGGGTTTTTTTTACCGACCGCTACCGGTCCGGTTCCCGCGGTTACCGCTCTTACCGGTCCGGTCCGGTTAGGGTACTGTTCATCGGTTACCGAAAAAACCGGTACTGTTCATCGGGAACCGGTAAAAACCGGTCCGGCTTACCGCTACCGCCGGCCGGCGGTAGCAGGCGACCGGTCGGGAAAAAAAACCCTGGCATGGGCTGAGCCTCAGCACTTTCTTTTTTTTTTTTGGTAGCGCTTGAGCAGTTGAGCAGCATGCATGTGATGCCGCCATGCAGCATTCAATCCGCCACTATAACTATAAAAGAAAAACCGCCATTAGGCTGTCCGCACTCGTCGTCCTTTAAATGCATCCTCTAAAAGGAATATCCTGTCCTGGTCATCGAGATTCCGTACTCTAAACCAACTTCTCCCGCACCCGTCATACTCAAAATCACATACTCTATCCCAACTCTACTATATTTTATTCATCCATCCCAACTACCATATCATCTCTCTCCTCATCTTTTTTTTCTTTTCTTTATGAATTTTATCAAAATATATCCATCTGAGATCTTGTTTTGAAGAATTTATTGCAACGAATTTAATGGTGCAATCGGAATTTAATTTGGTTTTTTGGTTTGTGAGTTATAACATTTTTTAGTTAGTTGAAAACGTGGGGCCCGCCACTCTCTCTCTCCTCTCTCTCTCCGCGCACGCTCCTCTGCCCCCGCCAGGAATGGCGGATGTCTTCCCATCCGCTTCGGTTCAGTACGCGGCAGCGTACCCCGCTGCAGGGGAAAAATCGTTCGTCCGGTACTGGAGGATCCTTCACAGGACGCCGGTGCGGGTAGCCTTATACTCCAGAAGCAAATCACAAGATGTGTCCGTCCATCTGTCGTCGAGAGGAACAGGGGTCGCTACTATTAAAAAAAAAATCCATTCCACGACCCTTATCTATTAGCGTAGTTCGATTTACAACTCTCAACCGCAAAACCATGTATTTGACACACCCGAACTACTGAAACCGTCCGATTTACACCCTTTAGTGGTTCCCGAACTACTGAAACCGTCTGATTTACACCCTTTAGTGGTTTTAAGGGCGGTTTTTCTGACGTGGCACCACGTCAGCTGTCCTGCGTGGCACCACGTCAACAATGAGGGGGTTGAATTGGACTTCATTGATAGTTTAAGGGTGTCAAATAGACTTAAAAAAATAAAAATATTTTTAAGAAAATAAAAAATTAAAATCCTTGCTTACTCTTAAAAAATTCATAGAAAATTTAGTTTAGCTCAAAAAATATGAAACCTATTTCATATTTTTTATAAAATCATGCTCTATATTTAATGCCTAGTTAGGTGTTGTTTAGAAATTTTGTGGTCTCATTTAGGTGTTTACTTGCTAGTAGTTTGTCTTGTTGCCTATGATAACAAATATGGTTAGCGTTTTATTTAGTAGCAAGAACTTTTCATGGTATGAATATTTAAATAAGCACTAACCAGACAAAAAGGTCGCTAAACTAGCTCGTTACAAAAATGCCCTAATTATACTTATTTTTATTTTAGATTTAAAATTAGGTGATTTTTAATGAAATTCAACTTCATCCTAGCTCGTTTAGCTCGTTTGAAGTTGGGTCTCAAAAGATATAGAGATCATAATAAATAAGAATAACTTAATTCCAAAAATCTTAAAATAAGGAGATCATAATAGCCCCTTGTGAAACCTACTTTTCATCGAAATGAGCTAATATGGGCCGTCAATGTCATCGAACTCATTCTCGGGGTCTATTAAACTACTTAGAATAAATAACATGAACAACTTTTAGCGAAAAAAATAAAAGTATAACTATAGGAGATTTAAATAACTTATAACTACACCCTAAAAGTTAAAGCATGATTTTAGAAAAAATATGAAACTAGTTTCATATTTTTCTGAGCTAAGACAAATTTTCTATGAATTTTCTAAGACTAAGCAAGATTTTAGGATTTTAATTACACATATTTTCTTTAAAATATTTTTATTTTTTGTAAAGTCTATTTAGCACCCTCAAACTATCAATGAGGTCTAATTCACCCCCTTGTTGTTGACGTGACGTTATATAGGACGGCTGACGTGTTGCCACGTCAGTAAAATCCGCTTTCAAAACCACTGAAGGGTGTAAATAAGACGGTTTCAATAGTTCAGGGATGTAAAATAAATGGTTTTATGGTTGAAGGTTGTAAATCGAACGACGCCTCACGGAATGGACTTTTTCCTTAAAAAAACAGAGATCCTTTTCTCACTTTTCATCCTGTGCCTCTCCATTTCCGATCCAGTAGTTTGGGCTCGGTTCACTTTGCACCGCCGGTCCAGCCCAGCAGCCTTCTTCTTCCTTCGAGAGGACGACACTCCTTCTCTGGGCCGCTTGCTACCCCCAGGCCCGGCCCATGGCACGCCCGAGCCCGATCAACTGCAGACTGCAGAGAAATGAGAATGTCATAGTTTGCAGGCCGCGTTAGTTGTCAAGCATGTACAGTCTTCTTTAATTAGTCCGGAAAAGAAATTAAGAAAACCATAGGCCATGTTTTTGTTTTCTTTTGAAACTCCGTGGGCCTTTGTACACTACCGGATGTTTCTAGATTCCGTTGTACCGGTAGTACGTACTCCTAGAGCGCAACCTTGTGGAACGATAACGGCGGCTTTAGGTTGCATTGTACGGAGTACGTTAGTACGTAACGGCGCTGACGTGAATGGGCTTAGAAAATGGAGAGCCTGCCACACGCCCACACCACCGCCTTTGCTTTTTCACTAGCTCGACAGGCTTGTTCCTGCGTCCAAACAATTGCCAATACAATCACTGATGGGGTGTTTAGATGTTGTTATGTATAGTATTTTTATGCATTGAGTCGCGTGCTATAGAGTATTGAGAAATACGTATTATACAAAACGGAGGAGAGAGGGGGTGAACTAAACACCCCCTGAATCACACCCAGCAAAATTTCTAACATCGCAACGGCAATTTTCATCCTGATGGTGTTACATTTTCCCTTTCTTTTTGGATGGAATAATCTTTTTCTGCGAGGATTTTGGATGGAATAATCTGACGCGCTCGATTTTCTCTGATGGTATCTGTCGAGGAAATTTCGTTTTTTTTTTCATTTTTTGTTCTTGGAAAGCAGCGAAGATTGGATTGAACTTGCAGATCAGGCAAAGGATCGAAATACTACCGAAATCAAATGGAGTGGTCTCTCACTCAATCACACACGCTTATTAGCTTAACATTGTTACAATCGATCTCTGCTTATTGCTACTGTCCTCTCGATCGACGTCGATAGAACTTGTTCCATTCCATCCGTCCATATATTTCGATAGATAGATATATAGATCCATCCTCGAGCTAGTAGTCGTCGTCGTAGCCACCGTCGTCGCCGTCGTACAGGTCCTCCTCCACCTTCTCGGCGACGTGGTCCTCGACCTTGTCCTCCAGGTAGCTGGCCCCTTCCGCCAGCGCCAGCCCGCCCAGCAACCCCGCCGCCGCGCCCACCGCCAGCCCCGTCCCCATCCCCATCTTGCTGCTCTTCTGCGCCGCGGCAGCGGGAGCCGCCGCCGCCGCCCCGTACGCCGGATCAGCAACCGCTCCGTACGCCGCCGGAGGAGGAGGAGCAGCTGCGGCGGCTCCGCCGTAGGCACCGTACGCCGGGTACCCCGCGGGCGGCGCGGCGTACGGCGGCTGGCCCCCCGCATAGTATGGGTCGCGCGAGCCCGCGCCGTACGCCGGCGCCGGGTACGGCGGGTTGGGGTCGTAGTAGCGCGGGGCCTCGCGGACGGCGACGCGGACCTCGAGGCGGCCCTGGGGCCTGCCGGAGGGCCGCTCCAGCCTGAGGCTGCGGGAGACCTTGCCCCCGACGCCCGCGTCGTCGAGCACGTCGCGGAGCGGGAGGCGCGCGGAGCCCACGAGCGGCTTGACCCCCTCGTCGCCGCCGGCGTGGACGACGTCGACGTGGAGGACGGCGTCCTCGAGGCGGGCGGCGGAGGGCGGGGGCACCGGCACGGCGAGCTTCTCGTCCCACACGGGGTCCTCGCCGTTGTCCGGGTCGACGCGGGTGGAGCACTTGGGCCCGTCGTCCACCCACGCCACGGCGTAGGGCTTGAGGTCGCCGTTGCGCCAGTTGACGTTCTTCAGGTTGGTGGCCGAGCCCACCGTCAGCTCCACCTCGTAGCGGGAGCCCATGGCTGGCGACCGACGGATCGGATGCTTTCCTCTTCCTCCTCTCCGATCCCTTCTCCTAGCTAGCAGCTAGTGCTTGATGCTTCTGGAAGAAATGGATCGATCCTGTGATGGTGATAGCCATGAGAAAGGGGAAGAGCCCTGTATAAATAGGGGCGGAGGATGGGGGTGGGGCTCACCTGTCGGTGGCCCAGGTGGCGGTGTCGCCTTGGGATGGGCGGACGCGACGCGACGCGACGGCGACGCTGCCTATCCTTCCTGCCATGCTGGCGGCGGTTACTGCTGGGCGGCTGACTGGCTGCTAAAATAAGCAGAAAGCTAGGCTCCATCGCCACCCATGTATCATCGGTTTCTACTTCTTCAATTCCTTGCGCCGTTGCGTTTGAATGGACGAGACTACGACTGCTTGGGCGTCAGTTTCTTAATCAGTACGTCAAGAAATTTAATTTCTTAGGGCTTAAGATCAAGGACTCCAAAATTTGCCGTGCTCTAGTTATCGTTGTTTCCATGGAATTTCAGGAGAGGGACGAAAGAAAGGAAGGAAGGAAGATAAAGAATCTGAATGATCAACTTTATTACAATGAGTCAGCACTCAGCAGAGAGTAAGGCGATACTAAAACGGAAGGAACCCTTGTATTAGCTGATGCTGTACGTGACACTGCTAGGCTCCCACGTTTTGACGTTTTGCTGCTTAGTTTTCTTCGTTACGAAGGGATGGACAACGGAGGAGAGGAGAGGAACGGACAGAAAGAACTTGCAATAAGGCATGAATATCGCGGCACTGAAATGGAAGGGGGTGTGCCGTGTGCGGTGTGCCATTGTTTTTGGGCTGAATGGCTTTTAGCAGATCAATGGAGTAGTGAAATTGGTAGCCAATAGACGCCATGCCGGGATAGAGGGGGGTGTACACTGTACAATGTCCATGCCAAACTGATGAAGGTTGCTTGCTATGGTACAACTGTGACCACTGACGAGAGAGCACCACTAGTTCTAGCATATAGCATGGCAGCATGCGACCGAAAGCAAAAGCATCCCCGTGATGTGCCGCCGCTGTCAATGTCTCAAAAAGGATACCTTACCTTGGATGCTGCCTGTGGCTCCAACCACACACACGGTTTGGACGCGCAGCCGTGTGTGCACTGCACGCGAATCCATCACACGGATACGTCAAGACCACCCATCCTAACATATTTCGACCGATCCGATCCCCCCAACTAGCACAAGTGCTGCCACTACGCACCCAATGGCGTCTGCTTCTCATCCTTGTGCTCTGCGCTGCCGCTGCGCCTGTGGCTTGTGCAGTGGAGCGCGGACTGATTGGCCTTCAAATTTACGCGAACACTAGTCCTTTATTTCCAAACAAAAAGAATGGAAATCTGGTGGCACATAGAAAAATAACCTGCTGTAGCAAAGAGCATACTAGAAGAACGACAACGACCTGGCAAGGCTGGAAAGCTCTACACCTTCCAGAACTCTCAGCAAGTTTCTTTTGAAAAAAAAAAAAACTCTCAACAAGCATTCAGGTTTCAGGGACCCATCAGTCCGGAGGACCACAGCATCAGCCCCGCGTGTTGCACTCGATCACTGCAATCCTGCTTCCTGCCTCGTACTGACAGCAACCGGCACGTGAACCAGCGATTCCAAGAGAGCCATCCATGCACAACACTCCGAACCCCACCAAACCTGGCATATCAGGATGCCTTGGCCGAGTTCGCGCAAGTTCAAAAGGCAGCAGGCCTGTTTATTATTCTACACAGCGTTATGCCAATAGATGATATTTCATTTCAGTTAAGCACATGAGTCGCACTAGTGGTGCCCTGGAACTCTTCAAGGCTACCACTGCCGTGCTCAATTCATTTCCTTGGCAAGCTTAAACTAATCCGCCAAGCTTTTCGAAGCTATCTCGTACACATTTTCGGAGAGTCCATTCGCCGACACAATCATCTCAAGCTGGGCCTGCGTTACATATCGAATAAGCAACGTGTTACACCAACTCTATTACCCTGCATCTGTTGCAATCGACAGAGATGAGATAGCTAAATAGGTCATCACCTTGGCAAGCGCTTGCCTGGTCTCGTCGTACCGCCTCCACCGAGAGAATGCTGAAACCATGCGGGAGGCCACCTAATTTCAGATCCACCAGTGCAGCGCGTTAGCTACAATTCTTCAAAAATCAAGAGAGTAACCAAGATGACATGGGCACAAGTGCTCCGAGTTAACCTGAGGGTTTATCTTGTCAAGCTGCAAAACAATTTCACCCAAGAACTTGTACCCGGAGCCATCCTTTGCATGGAAGTTCACAGGTGACCCACAGAATCCCCCGATTAGCGAGTATACCTGAAGTTTTTTTTTTTAGCATGACTTGGTCAGGTACTCAGGTCATAAAAGTCCACATTCAAAATTTAAGCCAACATAAGTTAAACCTGATAGTACCATGTACCTTGTTGGGATTCCTCAAGTCGAAAGCAGGGTGAGACAGCAGCTTCTGGACATTTTCCACATTCCCAGGAATGTCCGAAGTAGCTTGAAGAGCAAACCACTTGCTCACAACCTATTGCAGCATAAAAGCAAATATAGGTACCAAATTAAAACAAGCATGCTACATTAATGCATAAAAAAGGTTTATTTGTTATTTGTAAGATATGTATACTCAGCACCTATGTATGTATGTATCTTACCAAATATTCGTGCTGCCACATGTTATAGAAATCCAAAAGGGCATCATCCCGAACTTCGCCTGGATTTTGGGATAGTGCTGCTAAGGCAGCAAACTGCTCTGTCATGTTTGTCGCAGTCTTGTACTCAAGCTGCACGAGATCAGTGACATCTGGCTCATTCAGAGAAGCAAGGTATGCTACAAAGAACATCAGGAAATGTGTAAGGCCACATTGTCTTTAGCGAAATTCTCAAATTGGACCATAAGTTTGGAAAAGACAAACATACCAAGGCAAGTATTTTTCAATGCACGGCGTGCCATACTGTCATGGTTAAATGTGTAAGGCTCAGAACTTCTGTTGCTTGCCACCTAATAAGAACATGTTAAGATAAAAGGCTGATACACAGGGGAATAAGAACTCTACAGTACATACAAACAGGAACTTGGCCGGTGCGACTTACAGCTGAAAGAAGATCATCTTTAAGTTGCAAGGCAAGCTCCTTCTTAACAAAGTTACGGACAGCATGAACTGCATCAGGATCTGCAACTGCCATCATATCCATAATCTCCCCTTGACCAGGCAAAGTTATTGCTTTCGCGATGAATTCCTGTAGCAATTACAATACCCATATTTTATAATTGAAGTCTCTGTCATAAATCACAGTAGGGCTACGAAAAAAATTACCTTGTCCAAGCTTGTGTTGCGCAGAATTGATCTAAGTCCATCAACAAATTTTTGATTTAGGACCAGTGCTTTCTGTTGCTGGAAATCAGCTACAAGACTGAGCATCAACTTACGTGCCAAAACTTGGCCAGCTTCCCATCTAGGGAATGGACAAAATGTTAGATTTAACTTTCAAGTAGAAAATGCAAATATCTTTAGCAGTGTAGTCCACAGCATACCTGTTAAATTCATCTGAATCATTGGCAAGCAAGAAAAATAGGTCGCTCTCACTCAGATCAGAATCTAGACGGACAGGAGCACTATATCCCCTCAACAGAGAAGGAACTGGCTTCTCAGGAACATTTTTAAATATGAACTCTTCTTCATTCTGAATAATAAAAGCATGTTCGAGTATGAGAAAAAAAAAGTCAAGAGGCACTAAAAATTTCATACGTATAAAAAGACTACAAATAGGTGTCTAGGTGCCTGCATACACAAACCAATTAACTGACTACAAACACCAGCACTTGCACAAAATTTGAGGTCTTATAAACAGGCTTCCAAATTTAAATTAAGAAAAAAAAAGGCTGTGACTGTAGCAAAGTATCAATAGTGTAACACTGAATGAAGAATGGACACCAGAAGTCCAGAACTAACCGGACAATATGCAACAGATTCACAAATCAAACCATGCCAATTAAGCTCATTACTTAAGGAAAAGGCTTGAAGGAAGATAATCACAGTTCCTTGTACCTTTTTAAATTGAAGTACAGTGGTGAAAACTGGATGGCCATCACTAGAGAGTGTTTGGAGAGTTCCATCACTATAAATGGAAGTTAGGGGCATATCTTTTCCAGTAGAGTCAACAAGTCCAATAGCAACAGGTATGAACATTGGCTCCTTAACCGGTTGGCCAGGAGTAGGTGGCACTTCTTGGCTGAAATATTTGAAAACGCAGATGGTTTAATTAGAAATGTACTATTTTTACCAATTACTACAGAAGGAAGAAAAGCAAGTATCAGGGTATGTAAAATCCATGTGGCACTAAAGAAAATGGCTGTAAACAGAGAATGTGGAAAAAACAATATACATCACATATCTAACCTTAAGTGCTAAAGGTCAATAAGTAATTCAAAACCAGAGAATGTGGAAGCTTACCTAAGTTTCAAAGAGAATGTCTGGGAACTAGGATCATATGAAGATGCCACCTTGACTGTAGGCGTACCTGCTTGAAAGTACCTGTTGGATGGGTTCTTCGAGAATTAGATAGTGTTCAGCTCTTTGCAACAAGTAACGTGATTGAAAGATAGATGTCTACTACCATTGTAAAAAGTTCGGCAGTTGTGCATTATTTGCATCACACATGGCTGCATAGAAATCTTCACAAGTGACAGCTTGCCCATCATGCCTTTGGAAATAAAGATCCATGCCCTGCAGGAGAAGGCAGAGTGGTTAATACATCAAATGTATGAAACACACATTCAACAACTGAAGTAGACATCCCATGGCAAACCTGATGTGCATAAGATTCACAACATGACGTGCAAATATCTTCCAATGCTACACAACTAATTTCCCTTTTTTCATATATAAGAAACACCACCTTATTCTAGAATTATGATTTGCAACAAAATATGTAAAGGCAAATCTTAAAACTTTGACCAGTGACATACACAAAATTAATTTAGCTTGTCACATGGAAAGTAATTCCATATTGTTTATAATTTTTACTGACATATAATTAGAAAAGTAATGGAATGGGTGTGCATTAGACACCACGCCAAAATCTAAAGGGAGGTGAGGTTCTACTCCCTTTGTCCAAGTGGGCAGAGGTCGTACTATGGATCATCAACATGGTCTTCTACATTTAAGGTCAAAGCTCGTTGTTTACCTTTCGAAACCCTGATGCTCCAAACATGGTCTTGTACATTCTGACAACTTCAGCACCCTATATAACAAGTAAATGTCCAGGTCACATCTCATTGTCATTTTCAATGAAGGGGTTGAAGGCATGCAAATTGAAAAGAAACATCATTTCATGCACAAACCTTCTCGTAAACCTGTGGTGAATCCCGCATGGTTGGATGAAGAAAAATAGGAAGCAACAAAATAGAACGTTAGAAGTTTAATCATTAAACTAGCACAGTGTGTGCTTAACATAAAACAGCATGAAAATACATACCGTCACTGCCAAGTTGTTCATAATCAAAGTCACCAGGGAAGATTCATCAGATGATGTTTCATAGCAACAGGGGATGAATCATAATTAGTTGCTTGTGCATCTCATTGTATGCTGCAAACTTTATAGATAACGAAACTCACCAGTATAGAAGTTGTCCATCTGCAAGTCAAATTAAATAAGTTATACACCATATCTTTATATGTTGGTTGCAAACAACAGAGTAAATAAATTCAAATGATCGAATAATTTGAGTATTAGCACCTTGATATATGAATGAGGGCGAATAGGATGTGCCATAGGCCCAGCATCCTGGATATCAGAGAAAAAGTCAAAGGGTGATCAAAAACATCATGCTGCTGTGCAGTTTATTTTAATCAGCAACAAACTGGAATGCACTGACAGAGTGCAGATCAAGAAAACCTGAGGGAATTGATAGATTCTGAGTTTGGAGACATCAGCGATGCGTTTTACTGCACGACAGCCGAGATCTGATGAGAACTCCTGCACAATTAATTTAATTAGAGCAAGATGAAATAAAAATACATAATTGCAGCAGCTAACACATGGCCCACTGTCTGAGTACCTGATCCCTGAAGACGGTCAGTCCTTCTTTCAGGGTTAGCTGGAACCAATCACGGCAAGTTACTCTGCAATATCATAGAAATAAAGATCCTTTTGTTAGGGGGNTGTGCAAAAAAGAGGATGTCATTATCATTCACCTCCCAAACTAATAACTAGTCATGGCATAAGGCAAAACACCAATTGATGTTTAAGGAAAAACAAATAAAGAAGTGAAAAGATGAACATATTAATCAGACATGAAGGAATTAGATACAATTTTTTATAGTAAAATTATTATAGGAACATCCATCCTGGTGATATCGTGAAGGTAGTTACCTATTCCCAGTCCAGTTGTGGAAATACTGCAAAAGTAACAAGCGGCAACATCAACTCAGTTCACTGAAAAAGAAACATCACAGTGTGTACATACCTCGTGTCCAACGACACCCAGAATTGCAGCATAATCACCATCAGTGGCAAGCTCAGGTGATGCCAACACAAGTCTAGATTGAAATATCTGTTTATTCATAAACAAGTGTTAATAATGAATGGATGCGCAAATACTTTCCAAGCAAAGGTAAAATCTTACATTCAAGCTCTTATTCTCCATTGCTCCCCTGCAATTAACAAAGTTACCTTTATCAGAAGACTGTTGGAGTCATGCTAGATTACAATTGGGCAATTGGCTTGTTGATACTTAACCAAAGTAGCAGGTTCAACTATCATTCCACACTCCTACAGAGGAAAGCAAAGCCATTCCCCAAAATATACTGCAACGTGCTGATGCAAAGTTGCAAACAGGAAAAAGTGGACTTACATATTGAAATCAGGAACAACAACAATGTTGAATAAATCAAGATCATACTCAAGACCAAAAACCTGGCAGGTGGGACAACAAAAAGGCAGGATTGGATCAGCTATCTGAATAAAATGTGGACAAATTATAGAGAAAATGAATCTCGAGAGACCTCCTCGTCCCACTTCATTGCTGCTTTAAGAGAATACATAGCATGTGCTGTTTTTGGTAAATCTTGGGCAGGAGTCCAAATTCTGAGTGTTACATTGCGGCCAGAGCATGTAACAAATGAATCCTCCCGGCATCCCAACTGACCAGCAACAAGGGCAAACAGATAGCTTGGCTTCTTGAAGGGATCCTCCCACAATGCATAATGCTTTCCACCCTACAGCGTAAAAAAAAGAAAAATGGCAATACAGTGGTTATCCCTTTCTTGGCTCCACTGAGTGGTGATATGTCAGGAAGATAGCATACCTCAAGGTCACCCTGCTCAATAAGATTCCCATTGGACAACAATACTGGATATAAAGTTTTGTCAGCTTCAATGCGGCAAGTATATTTTGCCATGACATCTGGACGATCCTGTGATAACATTCAACATTTCCAAATACAGATCATGTATTAACAAAACATCAACATCGACAACTAGTAAAAGATGATCTTTTAAAGACAACACAGCATTGATGCAGATGGTAATATCAGACCACGAGCATACATGTATCTAATATGACAATATATGATGTTCATAAACGATAGGTAATCTTAACACCAATCCATAGAGTAATTTTACAGAAACTAGAACTACCTGAAAGTAGGTAATCTTCCGGAACCCTTCTGCTTCACACTGAGTGCAAAAGTTACCAGTCGACTTGTACAGCCCCTATGAATTTAACAAGAAAGTAGAGTAGAAAACACATTAGCTGTTAGCCTACATTATATCTAGTGGATTACAGTGTGTAGGAACGTAGCACTCTAAAAGTAATCAGTACCTCCAATGATGTGTTTAGCTGAGGATATATTTCCGTAACAATTTCCAAGATGAATACACCAGCAGGTAGTGTTGAAAGTGTCAGATGGCGTGAATTGACTGTATACTCTTCACCCTATATAGTGCAGTAGATACAGGCAGGTGAGAAACAAAACAGTGGAATAAAATGCAAGAATCGGAAAACTTCTGTAATACGAGAAATAAAATCAAGTGCAGTAAGGTCGCTAATCGCTGATGGATATTATGATTGATCCTCGTCATACTAGAAATGTTAGCAGGACAGAGATCCATTAAAACATATGCTAGCCCACTAGGTCAATGCAAGTATCACTACTGCGACAGGAAAACATAGGACAAAGACTCATGTTGCCCACAAGAAACCAATTGGCTATAGCTGAATGCTACCATATAACAACTATTTTCCCTAGAAGTGCTTCTTTCATCTCATCACAACCGCTTCAAATTCTTACACATGAGGCCCTTCTTGTCTTTCAGGTGCAATTCAAGTGCAAGCCTTCATCTGATTTTCTTTTGTTGGAAATAAGAAAATTATGGGTATAGGTATAAAATATGCAATCATTCTAATTGGAACAAAAGGAGTTTCTTCCCACTGTTTGTTGTTGAATCTTGTGTTGTTTCCATCAGCATATTTCCCAAAAAGATGTTATGTGTACCTTTTACTATTCTACAAATAAATGTCAAGAGAAGCTAAAAAAAAATTTAAGAGTAAAATACACAAGTGGTCCTTAAACTTGTCTTGTGGTGTCATCTAGGTCCCTAAATTCTTAAAATGCACATTTGGGTCCCTAAACTTGTTAGGTGTGACACTCAAGGTCCAAATCACCCTAACTAGCACAAATTTGCATATGCGGCACTCAAACAAAGCATATAACATGTAGTATACCTGATACCAGCAGCTAACCTGAAAACATAATCATGGGCACATCTCAAGATTCATATTAGTGTGTCACGTACTTGTTGATCTAGATGTGCACATTAGGAGTTTAGGGACCTATATGTGCACTTCAGGAGTTTAGGGATCCAGATGGTACCACGGGACAGGTTAAAGTACCACCGGTGCAGTTACTCAAAACAGAAGGTGGTTATCAAGGTTCAAACCCATGACTGAAACTATGGCAGTTTTAGCAGGAAATGGTCGTAACAGGAATCATAAAGGAATCAAGGCTATGTGAACAGTTGTGTGAAGTAATTATCAGTTATCACCTTCAACTCAGTGCCATTGACTTTGACTGATAACAGCTTCAGGTCACACCCATGAAGAACTAGTGGAGCTGAGATGCCTGCTACAATGTTACAATTGAAAATTAGTTATGAGGTCAAGAACCTCATCTAAGACATTCCAGAATTACTTCTCATGGTGTAAATGAGAAAAACAATGCAGAAGGAAAAAAAAAGATATGCAAGAGTGATATGCAGGCATCTAATGAGGTACCATAACAATAAATTGCCAAAAAATAAGTACGACAAAATAATTGCAAGGTCAGACATTGACCTTCAACAACAGGAGATACAACTATTTTAGATGTAACTATGGTCTTTTCTTCACCAAGTTGAAACTCCAAATCCACCTGTAGTTGAATCAGGTGACAGTAAAAGGTTAGAAACATAATACAGGTAAAAGAAATGGCAAGGAATCAACAGTCGATCTACAGGAAACATTAATCACTGGTGGCCATGTCAGTTGTCACGGCCATCAAGATAAAAGTAACTTATTACAGTCAGTGGAGTGTCAAAATAACTATAAATGCTAGCATATCTATGCAGTCACTTGCCATGTTTTAAAACATGTTTTTTCGAGGATGTGTGGCCCTGAACACTAATGCACACAAAAAAGTCGTATGAAAAAAATGGTAGATCTATCATCAAAACTACTTTCAATATACAACTTGGTGTGACTTGCATTAATATATTTCTTAAAAGTGAACGTCGAAGGTGTCAGTTGGAAATATGTTGATGTCTAAAACAACAATTATTCCCATAGAATCTACTGGACTCCAAATGCTGACCACATCATGTATAAGCCATTGCAGTTAGAGAATTTCAAGCAACAAACGATCAGATATCGAAAGCAGCGCAGGAAAGCAATTAGAAAAGGCATGTAGTTACCTGGTCAAACAAATAGTCAGGTTTCTTGTAATCTTTCAAGAATATCTCCTTGGGAGCATCCATCCTAGGCTCTTCAGTTGCAGCAGGAGGCGGCTCTGTTGCAACTGAACAAGATGTCCTCTTGCCAACAAACTTTGCACTCTGAGTTATGGATAAGAGAAAAGGTAAGGAAAATCCAAACGGAAGAGCGGTCAAGGTGCATAATTTGGTAAGAGTTACAAAATGTGAAGAAAAGCACTGTTGTTTACAAAATTCCCATCTAGCAGTAATAAAAAAGCATGCCATGGTTTTGTTCTCTCAGTGCAGAGTAAGGGAAATATATTTAACCCAACAGCCCAGTATCTACTCTGTATATAGAAATGTATATTAATTAATTAGATAGCTGGGCAAGGAAGAAGATACTGACATTTACGGACAAGAAAGGCTCGGTCCTTATCCAACGTGAGCCCTGCAACAGGGTAAAACAAAATGTAAAAGCAGCAACAGTAATGCCACAAAAGAATTTGTAATTGAACTTGGCTAACGGCATGCAACAATAATAAGAATTTGAAAACATGGGAGGGAGAGATGGTACCTCTTTCCTTAAATTAGCACGGTAGCTAAAGCAATTCTTCACTGATGAACTCCGCTTGGATGAGCACGATGGCAAACTTTGAAGCTGCCAAAAAGGGAGGGAAATTACTAGGCAATCAATGAATGTAAGAATATACATAGTAATACTTACTCGCGACAGCTACAAGACAAAAAGTGCATCTGCTTATATCAGAGGCATGTGGATGGATACATACATACACTGTCGAACTGAGACTAGTAGAAAAAGAGCATAATACATGGAAAAGGAATCCCCAGTAAGCAGAGCAGGCAATCCAATAGTATGACTTGAAATATGTAGTGCAAAAAGGGCGGGCTAGGACAATTCTGATGTGCATCAAACAGTATTACTAGATGCTAGCTTGGTCTAACTAGAATCCAAAAATTTGGAGGAGGATTGCAAGGAGAAGATTGGAGAGAAAGGGTAGGGCAGGGACTAAGGGAGGGAGAGTGGAATCACATGGAAGGAGGAGAAGGCGCCGAGAAAGCCGGCGTTAACGAAACCGCAGCCTCGGCACGCCGCTGCGGGGCTAATGAGGCGACGAGCCATCCCAACTCAATCAATCCCAAACGCCGAATCGATCCTAAACTGGTAGTAGGTACGCATCAGTTAGTATAGGGCTCCTCTTTCTGCACACGATGCAGCAGCAAACAAAACAAATCGAATCGCAAACGGAGCGGAGCGGAACGGACTGATTCGGCACAACAAATCGATAGCTCCGACAGGAAAATTGCTAGAACAAGGGGCTAATCGATCCGTCCGAGCGTGCAGCGAGGACCAGGGGTTCCTTACCGAGGAGCGGAGCGGAGGAATCGATAAGTCGCCGGATGGATCTGCCGCCCGACCACCAGTGGAGTGGAAGAGGAGGTGGCGGCGCGGCGGAAGATGAAGTGGCTGCGGATGAGGGGACGGCAACTAGTTTTCCTATTTCACGCAACGAAATTGCCGATGTGATGTGATGGCTTATTTCTGGACCCACGCGTCGGCGAGACTCCTATATAGAAGTACAGGAAAATATCTTATCTCACTCCTCCATTTTTTCGGTACCCCGAGGAATATATTATCTTATCTTTTCGAGGAACTAAAAATAGAGGTTTTAATTTAATTATCCCTTTTCTCGAAGAAATTATCCTTTTGTGTTCCTCATGAAAGTACCGTAGGGAATCAACATAGGCACTTCGATAAACAGTATCGGCAGCAGATGTTTTGTATCGAATAGAAAACCAAATACCATACATACTATAGGAACAAATTTGGATCGGGGCCATTGCAGATATTTAACTTGAGATATGTCATTACAGCTTATCTATTTAGAACCGTGTCATTACAATTCCACCTGTATCCGACTCGCGCGTAGACCCATTACCTCGCAACTCCGATTTTGTATGGACCAAAATGCCCCCAACAATCTCTATTCCTCTCTCTCTCAGCTGCCAACACATCTCGACCATGGGGTGGGGATGGAGCTATCAAGAATTTAAGATAAGGGCGATCGGCTTTTTGGGAGGGAGAGGCGACGAGCATAGCTAGGAAGCAGGGGTGGTGGTGCCGGAGACGAGGCGGCTAGCATGGCCTACCACGAGAGTGGTGATGAGATTTCACCCAGCGACCATGGTGGACAGGGAGCTACTGGGAGCGGGACTCTTCTTTCACCACCGACACTTTCGGGTATATGATGGAGCTCAACAACGGTGGTGTGACACCCCTGATGTCACTATAGTAATTAAAAACCATAATGAACTTAATTAAACCAATCATGACATGCATCATTTCATAATCATATTATTTGGGTATTTGTGTGTACTAGTGGATACGCACGTGCCACAGGCACGTTACAAAAATTTCTAATATCAAATGCATTCATATTTGTATAACAAGTGCCCTGGCACTACAAAATTTTTTTGTCTCAATTCTTCTTAGACATAAAAATTAACAAATTGATTCACAGAAACCATATAAATGGAAGCTTTATGAACACATGCATATTAATATACAAGTGTCATTCACATTACTACACAAGCTTAACACATAATACAAGGTCGGACAGATGCATAAATCTGTTACATTGAATTAGCATCATCATAACTAAATAGATGCACAGATGTGATGGTTGCTTTCCGGGCGCATGGCTCCAATTGTGAGCCTAACATGGTTTTTAAATCGTTAAGGCGAGGCGTGGCAAGCCACCATCGCGTTGTCGTCTAGGCGGGATATGGTTTTTAAATTGTTAGGACGGGACGAGGCGAGGCACCACTGTCTTGTCTCCTAGGTGACGCCTTAAAAACACTGGAGCCCAATATTTCACTGATGGTAATTAACCGTTGCCTACAATACAGCAAAGTAGCGAAGGAGCTTTCCTAAAAAGAATCAAGTGTTTGTATAGAAAATTCGTTAGCTATCAAATTAAATCAAAGGCACACAAAAAATCAGGAAAGAGGACCGCAAATTTAGTAGAGCTTTAATCCCACATGTTCTTAATGTAGCATAAGCCCACAATGTTTAAAAGAAATCACGCCTTGTAATTACTAAAAATATGCTATCAGATTTTTTATACTTGTTCATTTTCTTGTCCAACTCTATAATGTAAACAGGCATGTGTTTTCATATAATCTAATAAACAAGATTTATATTAATAGAAAATCTAGTAAATATAATTTGTATTTATAGTAAGATTATTTCAAAAACAAATACAATTAATATTTTTTTAAAAATTAACCCATACCATATTTAACTCAACAATTTAGGATGTGATTTTAAAAACATCTCGTAAACAATAAAAATTATATCGTATATCAAAATATTTGGAGGAACATATATGGCAAAAAATTATCATATTACCTTACAACAAAAATGTTAATGATAGACATGGTATTCAGTGTACGCCAACATATTCAGTGTGTAACCAGAGCAATCAAATCTGATCGACTATGGGGGTGTTTAGTTCACCCCTTTATGCATAA
Organism: Alloteropsis semialata; assembly: GCA_004135705.1. Lineage (NCBI taxonomy): Eukaryota > Viridiplantae > Streptophyta > Magnoliopsida > Poales > Poaceae > Alloteropsis > Alloteropsis semialata. The sequence continues at coordinate 21,458,311 of CM014275.1, forward strand.
TTTTTGCATAATGCACGTGGCCCAATGCACTTTTTTTCTCTGTGCCCGTAGCCCAATGCATAAGCTTTACACCCTTTTCACCCATCTAAACACCCCCTATCAAAGGAAAGCAACATCTATTTATAGTAAGGAAAAAGAATCTGATTGACATCCTTTGATACTTGAACATTCGATTCTATGGATTGTTTTGACCTTAAAATTCAGAAGAAAAATAAATCAAACATATTGTCAACATATCACGTCTTAGCCTAGTTCTTTAAAGACTTGCTAGTTGTCAGATTAACTCCTCTAAAAACTTGATAGAAAATAGTAATAAATTTCATAGCTGCATTCACTGTGACAAGGTACCCCATGACAATTCAAACTGTGTTACAGTTTAGTACTACAAGCAGACATTCGAGAATTTGATTTTCTTTCGGAAATTGCAACATGTAAAAATCAACATGCTACATATCCTTCATCAAGCCCATCATGTAAGTGGTAGCATATATCAAAAAGGAAAATGCAACTACTGTTTGAGTATTTGTTAATTACGACCAACTATATTAGATAAGTCAAGATAATCCTGGAAGAGAAAATAAGAAATGTATTGCCTAAAAAAGTGTCATAGCTGCTCTATAAATCCACTGCACAATATTATGTATGCTTGGCTCCTGCAAGCAAGCAGTTACACACATGAAATCGGCCATTATGGATATATGATTAGTATCATGGCTAACAAATAAGTTTCAAGCTTCCATGTAGTGATCAAGTGTGTCACATGTTAGATGGTTCACCTTTTCCAATTCTTGGAAGGTATTTTTTTAAACCTGCCTACCAGATCTTAAAATAGGCGAGAACAAGCAATGTTTGTGTCAAAATCTTCAGTCTTTGACAGATCAATTAGAGATTAAAACTCATGTATTAGAGACAAATCATCATGACCTGCCAAAGCCATGATCTTCTCCTATAAGTCCAATTGTTCCAATGCTCCCTGAAAGAAATCAGAGGCGCTGGATAGCGTTAACGTCGGCCTCCCTGTGGAGATCACGACGGCTTCGTGTTGATTGATTAATTGGTGCAGATGCACGTACACATATATAGTCAAGATCAACCGGCTGGAGATATTCTAGGAAACAGAAACTATACAAGCTTATCTCTACAACAACTTACAACAACCTATATCTCCAGCCGAGTATATCTCAACTATAGGATTACATTGTTTAACACTCGCCCTCAAACTAAACCTGCTGAAGGTTGAGGTTGCCTTTGAAAATCTCAAACTGCCGAACTGCAAGAGGCTTTGTCAGTCCATCTGCTACCTGGTCTTTGGTTGAAACATATTCAATCTCAAGTAGCTTCCGAGCTACTCTTTCTCTAACAAAATGATAATCAATTTCAATATGTTTAGTTCTAGCATGAAACACTGGATTGGCAGAAAGATACTTAGCTCCCAAATTATCACACCATAGCTTTGCTACTCTCGGTGCTTGAATACCAAGTTCCACCAACAAAGTTTGTATCCACATAATCTCTGCAGTAGTATTTGCTACAGCCTTGTACTCTGACTCAGTGCTTGATCTAGACACCGTTGCTTGTTTATGTGCACTCCATGACACTAGATTAGTTCCCAAGAACACAACATAGCCACCAGTAGAACGCCGATCATCCAAGCAACCTGCCCAATCTGAGTCTGAAAAACCACTAACAAGTAGAGACGGGGACTTAGTAATCTTTAAGCCAAGTTTCATTGTATGCTTAAGATACCTTATAATTCTCTTCACTGCTGCCCAATGCACCGTAGTTGAAGCATGCAAGAATTGACACACTTTATTAACTGAAAAAGAGATATCAGGTCTTGTCAAGGTTAAATATTGCAAAGCACCAACCACACTTCTGTATTGAGTAGCATCTTCTGGACCGAGCAACTCTCCTTCATGAACACTCAACTTTTCCGAGACAGACATAGGAGTATTAACCGGTTTGCAATCAATCATGCCAACTCGCTTGAGCACATCTGAAGCATACTTCTCTTGTGACAGAACTATACCTTCTCTTGTCTTGTTCACTTCTATTCCAAGGAAATAATGAAGATCTCCCAGATCCTTCAAAGCAAATTCTTTGTTCAGATCCTGCAACAATGCATCAGTAGCACTCGGCATAGAGCTAGCAACAATTATGTCATCCACATACACCAACATGAATATCACTACATCTCCTTTGCTATAGAAAAACAAGGAAGTATCTGCCTTGGACGACTTGAACCCTAGCTCATACAACTTGTTACTTAACCTGGAATACCAAGCTCTTGGTGCTTGCTTAAGCCCATAAAGAGCTTTGTCCAACTTGCACACATAATCAGATACTGTCTTGTTCTCATACCCTGGAGGTTGCTTCATATATACTTCTTCCTCCAAAATTCCATGCAAGAAGGCATTTTGAACATCTAACTGGCGAAGGCTCCACCCTTTAGACACAGCAATAGATAAAACAATCCTGATAGTAGCAGCTTTAACAACCGGACTAAATGTGTCCTCATAATCTATTCCATATCTTTGTTTGAACCCTTTAGCAACTAACCGAGCTTTATATCTATCAAGACTACCATCAGACTTCCTCTTGACCTTGTAAACCCACTTGCAATCAATAACATTACTCCCTTTTTGGGGAGGAACCAAATGCCAGGTTTTATTTTTCATCAAAGCTGAATATTCACTATCCATTGCATCCTTCCAATCTTTATTTTCTAGAGCTTCAATTAAATTACTTGGTTCACCAGATGAGGTAAAACAGCCATATCTAATAGTGCCATCAGTGTATACCTTTGCCTTGCGTATACCACTCTGTAACCGAGTTTTTGGTCGGAGGTCCTCTGGTTGCACAGGCGAAGGAACACCAGCTTCTGTCTCAGAAGATCCAGGCGAATCCTCTCCGGGCACAGCACCCGTAGCAGCTGCTCCCCCAGTCGACGTGGCGCCGCCTGAGTGATGGACGCCTCCACTTGCCGGTGACGGAGAGGGAGCAACATTGCCTCCGTCGACCGGTCCAGGTGAGGTGGCAGCCTCAGACTGGTGCAGACCAGATTCGGCCCGAACAACCTGCGGCACTGCCCCTGCAGCACCTGATCCGTTCAGTATATTACCATCGGATCTGGCGCCCGGCGAATTTGCTTGCTGCAGTGCACTGCCTGCATCAAATAATGTCCTGTTTTCTGCACAACTTCCAACAGAGCCATCAGATATATTAGGAGGATTAAACATATGATCATCTACTTGTTCTCCCCCATGATCAGATGAAAACGGAAGAAGACCAGGAGGAAGAAGAGAGATTTCTGTTCTTAGGCGAGCACCGGCATTAGGATGAAGTTGGGCAAAGGGAAAAATGCTCTCATCAAACACAACGTCCCGGGATATATAAACTCGCCCAGAGGAAGGATCAAGACATTTGAAGCCTTTATGAAGGATACTGTATCCGAGAAACACACACTTGGTGGAACGAAATTGCAATTTGTGAGCATTGTATGGCCGGAGATTCGGCCAACAAGCACACCCAAAAACGCTAAGGAAGGAGTAATCAGGTTTTGTGTGAAATAAACGCTCAAGAGGTGTATCATAATTAATAACTCTACTTGGAGTTCGATTGATGAGATAGGTGGCAGCCAAAAAAGCATCATCCCAAAATTTTAAAGGCATTGATGCATGGGCAAGTAAAGAAAGGCCAACTTCAACAATATGCCTATGTTTCCTTTCTGCAGCACCATTCTGTTGATGTGCATGAGGACAAGAGACATGATGTGAGATACCCACACGCTCAAAGAAAGAATGGAGTTTTTGATATTCGCCACCCCAATCAGTTTGCATAGCAACAATTTTGCGATCAAAGAGTCTCTCAACAAGGTTTTGAAACTCATGGAATTTTTGAAACACCTCAGATTTAAACTTGAGCAAGTAAATCCACGTAAATTTACTGAAATCATCAATAAAGCTAACATAATATTTCTTTCCTCCAACAGAGTTTGATGCAGGACCCCAAACATCTGAATAAACAAGTTGCAAAGGATGACTAGATGAACTTAGGGACTTTGGATAGGGCAGCTGGTGACTTTTCGCTTTTTGACAAGCATCACACACGGCCCCTTTATTGGAATTATCTAGACAAGGCAAATTATTGACACTAATGACTTTGGAAACAATGGGAGAGGAGGGATGGCCGAGACGGCTATGCCACCTCTCAAACGATGGTTTAACTACGCCAAGCGCCTGCTTTATTGAAGATGCTGAAGGAAGAGGATAAAGGCCCTTGCGACATGGTCCCCTAAGGATGGTGCTCCTCGTGGCCTGATCCTTAACCAAGAAATAATCAGGGTGAAATTCAAGAAAAGCAGAATTATCTTTAGCAAGGCGATGGACAGAAACAAGATTCTTTGCAGCTTTAGGAACATGAAGGATGTTGTTTAGATGTAAGTTTCTAATAGGGGTTTGAACAATAGAATGACCAATATGTTTAATTTCCATACCTGCACCACTTGCTGTATGAATCTTGTCATTGCCGTTGTACTTGTCTCTCACCGCAAGTTTCTCCAATTCGCTGGTGACATGATCAGTAGCACCGGTGTCCGTGTACCAATTCGTGTCCACCGTGTAGGTCTGTAGAGCGGCAGCAGCAGCAACATGACGTTCTTCAGGCACATAATTCTCATCATACCTGTGCCAGCAGCTTGGCGCCATGTGCCCTGACTTGAAGCAGACTTGGCAGATGGGACGACCATTGTCGTCGTGGCTTGGCATGTTGGTGAAGGTCCTGCGCTGCTGGTTCTGGTTGTTGGAGGAGTTGTTGGCGCGACCAGCAGAAGAACGACCACGACCACCAGAGGGACGTCCGCGACCAGGGAACCCGCGACCGTGACCAAAGCCTCCCCGGACTTGCGGAGTGCCACGACCACCTCTTCCTGCAGAATTAGCAGAAGAAGAGCCTCCTCCCTGCTGAATCTCTAGCCTAGTCTCAAAGCTTAACAACTGAGAGTACAACTCAGGGAGATCAACCGGTTCTATCCTAGTTACAAGTGCAGATACAACAGGATTATAATCAGAATCAAGGCCATTACAAATATAGGTCGCCATCTCATCATCGTCAAGAGGCTTCCATGCAGCAGCGAGTTCATCACCAAATGCCTTCATCTTGTCGTAGTACTGGGCAATCGTCATGTTTTCCTTCTTCGTCGTGGAGAGCGCAAGCCGCACATTGGCAGTGCGCGCGCGGGTCTGGGAGGCGAAGGTCTTCTCGATCGCGCTCCATGCTTGTGCTGCAGTTTTTGCAGCCGCAACGTGTGCGAGGATCTCCCTTGATAGGGAGGAAAGAAGGAACCCGAGGACCTGTTGATCAACGGCGAACCATTCTTCGTAGGCGGGGTTGGGCACCATGATCTCCTTGTCCGCCTGCTTCTCTGGGATCTCAGGAGCTGGAGCAATGGCCTTGCCATTGATGTAGCGCTCCAGCCTTGCGCCACGTATGGTCGCAAGAACCTGCGCCGACCACATTGCGTGGTTCAGGCGGGTGAGCTTCTCGGTGACTTGCGACGCGAGAAGGGAGGTCGCCGTGGAGTTCGACGACGACATGATTTGTGGATTGGATCTCTCTCTCTCAAGCTCTGATTACCATGAAAGAAATCAGAGGCGCTGGATAGCGTTAACGTCGGCCTCCCTGTGGAGATCACGACGGCTTCGTGTTGATTGATTAATTGGTGCAGATGCACGTACACATATATAGTCAAGATCAACCGGCTGGAGATATTCTAGGAAACAGAAACTATACAAGCTTATCTCTACAACAACTTACAACAACCTATATCTCCAGCCGAGTATATCTCAACTATAGGATTACATTGTTTAACACTCCCATGTTACAGAGAACATGAGAGAATCAACTCATGAGCTCCAAATTATGTATCAACCTGAGCTAATATGACGCAATCCAATGCCATGATCCTCTCCTGTAGATCCAATTAGTTCCCACTTTTATTAGCATCTGCAGAGGAAACAAGATTATTTTCTTCTCCTAGCAAGAAGAAAAATTGGAGAAGTACAAGCAAAAGAGAACCAAGTTCAGTGTATTTCTACTGCAACAAACTCAATCCACATGTAGGCCAGAGCATCACACATTTCCACCCTGGTACATTGTCACATCTAATCATTAATTAGAAAAACAATGGCGACCTACCCAACCCCGCACCAAGCGCTAGGAATGCAAACCGTGACCATGCTCTTATATAGTCTCCGTTTGCATCACAGTTTCACATGAAAATTCATCAAGCAAGTGGTGATCCCAAAAGCTGGGTCAAGGTGATCCAAAGAGCTACAATGACATGAATGATGAGTCCACAATGATAAAAATGCAAAGGATATGTCAAAACTAACCAAGTAGAGATTTTCAGATAAGAGAGAGAGAGAGAGAGTTCACAAACCTTACATCCGTTGGTCTACACTGCCTACCGTTGATGAAGGCCACTGGGCAAGCCTGTCTCTGTGGTAAGAATGACCTCCACCTCATCCAGTTGTCGAAGAACTCATTGTACGACAGCGACAGAGGCTCGGGTGCATGGCCATTGCTAGGCAGGAGCAAGGCACATAAAGTCGCAATTCCATTCCAGCATTACCGAGAAAGTCAAATTTTCATTCAAATATGTATTTAAATTTAATAATTTCCTTCTTTCCGCTTTTTTAGAGGCCCGAGAACACAAGTCACCAAAGTAATCTACATAAATCTGCTACCCAAGACGTCATCACTTAGTTTTTAAAGCAAAGTGGGGTGGTATCACAAATTGGCTAGCTGATTACACACTAATCAAGAAGTACAATATAAAACCAAGGAAAATAAACTGACCCGCATGGCTTATCTCATGTCCGAGCATTTCAGATAGTTAGCTTTGCATGAATCATTAATCATGTATGATTTCGACAAATAAGCAGAGTGATGTGTAGCTCACAGTAGAAAAAGGAGCCTCATCTTGGAACCTTTGACCTGCAACTAATAACCCAAATTAAATGAGCAGGTCAGTCAAGCCTCTTACCCTCCTGATGTTCAAATCCATATGGTTGTGCATTCTGGTCTTCCAATATAAACTACAAAATGACCATGAAAATGGCAAAAGATAAATGAGAATTCTCAATTAATATGCAAAACCAAATGAGGCAGCGAGCTTCCAACATAATATCCAAATCTTTTAAATAGCAATGCTAGTTATTGTCAGAATAATCCCCAAGCCTTTAAATAATGATGCTACTGGTTCCATCCATATATAGAGCTGACATCAGTTCTATCATCTCTCATGCACCTAATACAGTAGTAGAGCCCATCCATATGGATGCAGAGGTAAACAAATAAAACATTTTGACAAAGATTCAGGAAGTATACCTCATTCCAGCAACCTAATCCTTTTCAAAAAAAAAGCATATACAGTCTGATTTTTCTTTTAAGAAAAAGGGCAGTCCTTCCCACGGTAAAGATGCCAACATATTTTGATGTTGGTCACCAAATTAGGAACATCAATGGTAACAAAATGATATATAATACAGTGCAAACAAGAGATACATTTTTCCAAATTCTTCATGCAAGAATCTGTACGTAGTAGAGATGCTATAGCAAAGAGCAATGCAAATTATCTGTTCCATCTCACCTTCCTACAGATAACATATAAATTCTGTCGTTGGCGTAATTCACCTATCCACAGACCAGGGTCAGTGAACCAGCAGAAATGAGGTAGTGGAAGGAAAGGCCTCTAATCAGCTCACACCAATGACAATAACGGAGGAAATGAGTTAACTAATCACTGACCTAATTAAAAAAGGAAATCAGGATAAGATCCATCACTGCAGTTTGAAAACAGAGGAGTATGACAGAGGGAAATTGATTAAGCCCTACCGCCTCTCTCATTGTCCAACCAATCTAATCCTAAAAATTTGAAACTCAATTCTTTGTAACTCTACTCTTTGGAATAGCAATCCATGGAGAAAGATGCTGCAGCATATTCAAAAGTAAAAGAAAAATTGTAACTGGAAGTAGAGGTCATGATGCAAACAACGAGAGAAGGATAATGCATAAAATCTTTGATGTTAGATTGTTAGGTGGGACCCCTGGCCATTGTTAGGAAGAATAATATGCAAACAGTGACAGCAACTTGGGAGCAAGGGATTGGCCCACATAAAAAATCATTACGCTATCAACATGCAAAGGAGTTGCAAAGCACCTTTTTCCTACACAGTATCACTCCAAGCTTTCGTTAGCCTACACCTATGGCCACCTGTGATATTTGGTACAATTAACGGCGGTTTAGCAGCTTTACAATTAACAAACAGAGGAAGACAAATAATCGATATATAATCACCAAAATAATTTTCAATGCTCAATGGTGATTGCCTGACCTGCTTTGCACATTCAACCTTATTAACATTTAGGCTCAGAACTCACACTACTCCACCTCCTTTTGGATACCTGAGGACAAAAGGAAAGAACCATCTGTCACCACTAACCTTTAAGTGGATAGGAATAAATAACAGCCATGAGCTCTCGCGTTGATTTTAGTTGCACTTGGGATCGTATCACAATTGGGCACTTCATCATTGTTAATCATTCTAGATCTTAAATTTCCAGCGATCCATCAAAACTATGGTGTATAGTTTTATAATTGATAGAAAAGCTAGCAGCATCTATTCATCAAATATTTATGATCACACAACCTAATGGTATGAGATAAGAACACATATACCTCTGCAATTTACACACATCACCATCATTGATGTGTTGGTCATCAATCATCATGTGGAATTTAAATTTATGTGCATGCCACCAAATTTGTTAGGCTCAAACCTGAAACAAAATAGGAAATATAGTATTCAACTCATCAATAGAAAAGGAGATTGTAAGTAGGTCTCAAAGAAAAACTAAAAAAAGTCGTAAATTGAATTTCTATCATCATACTTCAGAGCTCAGAAAGGAAAACTATATTTTGTTTGGTCCTATGTTGGATTTTCTATTGTTATATTACTTTTTTTAACAGTATTGTTATACTACTTAGTTCACAAAGGAAAACTAAAAAAATCCTAGTTGCGCTCAATTCTAGCTTATGCCATGCAAATTCGTGCAAGAGGCATGGCCGAGATTGTTTTTGACATGGCCAATCACCAAGCTAGGAAGTGACGCTACCTTGGTGTCGAGCCAGTACTTGTTGCCGTCCGTGACCCACCTCTGTCGCCAGAGGTACGTCTCGGCGACGGCCAAGCTACGCAGCACAGCGAGTGGGCGACAACAAGGCCCATGGCGTAGTCAGCCGAGCCCGCAGAGAACACAGCATTGGCGTTGGTGACGGCGAGCCCACGGCGGCGGCACGCCTCCAAATCGACGTGGTTCACCCCGACGGAGGTGGCCGCCATAAGCTCCAACTTGAGAGCCTATCAATGAGTCCGGTGGTCACCGCGTTGAGCCCTGGCACGAGCAACGCCCTGGCCTCTGCTGTGGTAGCCGCATCAGTTCCGCGGCAAGGATGAAGCAACACACACACAAACGAAGAAATCACCATCTGCACACAAATCGAATCCCGGTATTATGCGAAGATCCGATGAAGTCGAGATGCAGGGACGGGAGACCTGGACGATGTGTGGGACGCGGCCGGGGAAGAAGTCGGTGGCGAGTCCCCCTACCCGCAGTCCCGCACTTCGCCGCCGGTGGGCGTCGCTGTGGGTTGGGGAGGAAAGGCCATCATGCACTCCAAGCGTGATGACGAACAGTCGAGCACGGCCACGGCAGCAATGCGGTACCCACGAGATAGGGTCTGTCGTCCGTCGCTGCCACACAAATCAGAGGCTACTCGCGCTGGTTGGCTATCAGGGCGTCGCCGAGGGATGGGATCGGAGGATTACAGATACGGTGTGGAATGAGAGGACGGCGTTGAGGCGACAAAGGAAAGAGAATCATGATCGGAGGAGGGCCATAGACGCGGAGGAAAGGAAGGCCCTGTGATTGGTGGGCGGAATCGTGGGTGGGTGCATGCGCGGCGTGATTGAGGGAACCGCGGGTACGCGGGAGGGTAGGTGCAAAGGCGCGGTGACAAAAACAACGGAAAAACGTCCGAAATATTTTCTAGCGTCAAGTTTTTCGATCTCCCCCCTCCTCCTGTCAAACTTTTGGCCTGACAAATGGGACCTCTGTGAGAGGTACACGTGTTTAACCTTGGGTGAGAATTGTTTCCAAATGTTATTCTCTTTATAGTATAGATGGGTTGACCTAGTCAACCTATTTAAGCAAAAATAGTCAAAATATAAGAATTATACCAAAATGTCACAAATAATGTCAATTACATGTTCATGAACTTTTATGAGCATGGAAGGTTCAAGCAAAAATTTAAAATTCAAATTTGAACTCCTTTGATTCTCATTTCATGTAAATGAGCAAATTCTTTTTATCCTTTTTGAGAGGCCCCAAACAATTCTTTTTGCCTAAGCACTTGAAATTCCACCAATATGAAAGTTGGAGTACAAAGTACCCTCTTTACAATGGTGGTAATGTGGATCAAGTCAAACTTTGTTTGGTCATTCAAAAACCTTGGTCAAAATCAGGTCAAACCGTGAATTTGCAGCACTTGGCTGAATTGTCCCAAGTCCTAAAAACGTGATTTTTCGCCTAAATTCAGAGCCCTGTAACTTTCAAACCGTTGCTCAAAACTGGCGACCCTTTGTAGAAATTGTAGCCTGATGTACCCTCTCCAACTTTTGTATTGGACGAATCAAATGTTTATATACGAAAAGCTGAGTTTGAGTCAGTTGAAGTAGGCCCATTTGTGCTGAAACTTAACTGAATAAGCTCTAAGCCTGAAAATTGTGTTTTTGCCTGTTTTCACAGCCCGATAACTTCCAAACCAGCGAGCAAATGATATAAGTCCCTTGTAGAAATTGTAGCCCGATGAACCAGCTACAACTTTGGTATTGGCCGATCGGTTTGTTTACAAACAAATTTTGGAGAAAAATCAAGCTGAAGTTGGGCCGGTGACGCTGCCTCGGCTGACTAAATAGACTATTCAGTTGAACAGACCGAGTAGGCCGAGCTCGGCCGGCGATTCGCACCGTGCCGATGCACTGTCGCACGCCCAGCTGGCCAGGGCCGCGCGTCCAGCTCCTCGCATGCCCCGTGGCCGTGCCATTCAATTGCCGCGTCGCGCTGGCAAGGCGAGCTCCAGCTGGCCGCTGTCCTCCGCTCGGCAAAACAGGACGCAGTAAATTGCATCGGCCGATTCACCCTCTGTGCTTCATTACTTTCCAATTCACCTTGGCCGTGACTCATCCACCTCGCCCTCTCCGCCTTCCACACCCTTGCTCTCTCCGCCATAGCCCAGGGCCGACGAAATTGAAGAAATTCCGGCCACCATTGCCGCTATGGCCTAGAGCTCCGCCTTACACGTGGCCAGCCCTTCCCGCTGCTCCTTCCCTCCCTTTGAGCACCAAAATGGAATCACCATACCATCTTGATCCTCCCCGGCCGTTCCCTTCATTTTCTCCTAGCTCCGGCGGGCCACTCCACCGTCACCAGTGCCGCCACCGGGCAGCTCCCGTGGCCGGCCGTGTTCCTGGCCGGGGGGAGGGGGGTGGGGGGCAGCCACTCAAGGCCGGGGTCCGGCCGCGCCACCGTGCTGACCCCCTGCGCCCCTTTCCCGGCCGAGCCGGCCAGCGGAGCGGCCCTGAGCCGAGCAAAGCTCGTGCATCCGAGCTCTGTCTGAATGTTGGAAGAAAGTGGACCTCAGGGTAATGATTCTAAAAGCCTAGGGGGTTATCCATTAAAAACTTGGACTTATGTGTGGAGGTGGGATTTTACAGGGGCTTGGTCGCAAGAAGTCAGGGGCTTATCCGCGAAGCAAGGACCTGTTTGCAATTAATTTATTTATTATAGGGACTTGGATGTAAAATAGCAGTCCTTTTCTTTTTGTGTTTCTTTCCTTTATTTGGCTGAAATTTTGGTAAATCACTAAAAATCACAGAAAAATCGTAAAATCACAAATCTGATCTTGCTGGAACCCTTGAGAAATTATCTTTCCATTGATACATTATATGCATGTGTAAATTGTTGTTTGCAGAATGTATTGCTTTATGCATGAATATGTGCTTGGGAGTTTGTTTATTGCTTTATAAATCCTATGCATGAGCAAAAATTTGCAAAACCACCTCTTCTAGTTCTGTTGTTGATAGTAGAGTTGGGATGAGTATCTGATGGCTATAGTTTATTCATGATTTTGGTAGATTTGGAATTAGTTAAGTTAATGGAGTAGAAAAAGTAATAAATATATAAACTACACAATAAAACTTGGCAATTTTGTTAGAGTTCCTCTGGAGTATAGGAACCTCATGAAAAATGCTCAGCTCCAGAATACAGGTAGTTTTGTAGTTGTGATTTAATCTTGTTTCTAGCTAATTAAGTAGAGTTAAATCACCAAATATCCTGTATAGATTAGAAAAATGTGAAAAATTCACAGTAGAGTTCTTTGGTGTAGAGTAAGCCCCAGTAAAAGTTGCAACTCCGGAAAGTATATGTAGAATTACTTATCATTTTCTAACTATTGGCAAATAGTGGCTGTTAAAAGAAATAGAAAACAAATAGGTAAAATACTGAAAAATTTCTAAAAAAATATGTTTGGCTGTCAGGAACACAGAAACATGTTTACCTAAATTTCTGTTTAGGTAAATATAATTTCTAGGCTTTAAATGGTGAAAACTAGCTAGGAAAGGCTTAATTAATAAATAGTTTCCTTGTTGTAAAATGAATCCTAAAAATATTTATAGCAACTTGATCTCCTGAGTGTTCAGATTCAGCTATAGGAACCATTTTACTACTTGTAGTATTTTATAGATATTTTATGTTTGATTTATGGGATGATTTAAGTTGCTTTTAGTAAATTAAAATGATTAGTAAGTTTATTTTATAAGTTATTCAAGATCTGAACTGAATATAATCTGCCACTAAAAGCACCCCCACCTAGCTTTCTTTCTGAGCTTCTTAGTTTGTTGGACTCCGTAAATGATTGCCCCGTGATATGTATAAGTGAGTTGCTGCATTTAGTTGTGTGATTGTTTGTTTATACATTCATGCATCTCATACATGTGCATCTCATGTAGATAACCCCATCGTCGACGGCGTGTACGAGATCGAGGTCGAGCACGAGGGTGATCTCGTTGCTGCTGAGCTGAACTGTACCGCTGAGCAAGACCCGGGCCAAAGTCCGGAAGGGCCAAAGGCCGCTGGTGATCAAGAAGGCAAGCACCGGAGCATGTCCCAGCTTTAACAAACCCCAATGGGTTGCTTTGTGCCTTATTTTGTGCATTTAAGTTTAAGGAGTTGTTTGAAACCCTAGTTGCATGATCCCTAGGTACCTATGTCCTAATACTAGTATGTGTAGGTCGTATAGAATGCCATGCTTAATTAGGACCGGTAGAAGTCGAGTGATTGCCTTGTCACTCGCGAGATATAGGTTTTATGTTTTACCTTATGTTGGAATCATGAGGTTCGGCAAGCGGGGCCTTTGCGATATTCCTGTGTTGGTTGAGCGCCCCGTTTGCACAGTTGAATTGTGGCTAAGGAATTGATGGTGTGGTCAGTTGGTCAAGCTTTTGAAGGTACTAATCGTATGCCGGGAAATGTGGTAAACTGGTAAACTTAGTACTTGATTCAAACTGACGTCTGACGGACATATCTAATCCATTGGGCGAGGGGTTGATGGCGAGTGCAGCAGTGGCCGTGGCACATGGTTGCTTTTTGCACCTGGGTCCGTTGGGGCGTGCACTCGGGTGGAGTGGTCCCCGATGGCAGACGGCAGGGAGAGATGAAAATGGTTGCCTCGTGAGGTCCTGGGTGTCTCTCACAAGGCGTGCGATTAGGTTGTCCCATGCATGGTAAAAATCAACTCGAGTTGTCCGTCCTTCGCGGTTACATGAAGCTGCTTGATCTTTCGTCACACATCAGTGTGCTTGGACAATGGTTAGAAATGTTGTTAGTTGAATAATGTTGATATCTAGTTAATTAATTGTTTTTCGACACTGAAGGTTGTTGGATAGTTTGGCAAACTTAATAATGGTTAGTCTCACTTTAACTTGGCTAAAATATTGAAAATAGGGATCAACTTGTAGATGCTTTTTGGCAAAACAATCTCCTCAGCCATAAAGCCTTGCATGTCTAGAATGTTACCTTGTCGGGTAAGTCTTGCTGAGTATTAGTATACTCAGCCTTGCTTGTGGCTTGTTTTTTAGATAGTGGTGATGGCTATGATCCTGTTGCTGCTTTGACTTGGCCCTGTATGCTGCCCGATGGTTGGACCGTGGAACGGGTGCCGTCTGAGTCTGACTCAGGCCGCGGTGATTGAACATTATGTGAGGGCTCTGCATAATGTTATGTGTTCGACGCTTAGACTTCTGCTGTTATATAACTCTGGTTTGTAATAACTAAAACTTATGCAAACTGTTTGTATAATTATCCATGTGAACCTTGTGATGTAAAATTTGTGATGAGTTGTACTGCCTGAGCCCATCTTCGAGTGGGAATTGCTGCTATTTCGTTTCGGTCATGAGAAATGGTGGTTTAATCGGAAAGGTATCCGACGGGCTGCACAGTTAGTTCGGTTGAAGTATGTGAAGTACCGCAGTGGAAGTGGTCTCATACACTTAAATCGGGTTAATTAGGAGCGGTCTGCCACAGGTGGACACGAGATGCTTGGGTGGAGCTCGGCGGCATGGCTGCAGCAAGCGGGAGGTGGGGCTGTAGCTCCACAGTGGTGTGAGGTGGGGCTGGGATAGAGCTCAGCGCAGCAGGCGTGTGGGACTGGGATGGTGCTCGGCGCAGGGAACGAGTAGGGCTAGGATGGAAGTCATCAGCAACGAACGCATGGCTGGCATGGACGAGGGGGTGACAAACAGGGCAGGCAGGGCTGGAGCTCGACGATGGCAGACGTGCGATGTGCTGGGTTAGAGCTCCACGACAGCAAACACATCGTGGGCTGAGCGCATCGGATCTAGAGGCATTGTGGTTTGTTGCGGCCTTCGTTGGAGAAGAAAGGATGAAGGAAAGGGATGACATGAGAGCCCTATGAGTCAGTGAGTAGAAAGAAGATGTGGCGAGGGTATTTTTGTCCACACAAAAATATCAGAGCTTGCCCATGAGTTTACAGGCATAAAAAGTATAAAATGGCATATCTCGGTTAAAGTAAAAAAATGTAATGGCACCACGTCGAATTGATGAATTGTAATTTTATATTTTAAAGTTGGATATTTGCAATAGCACTAATCTAATTAACTCTTTGTATATCGGTGGTAGAAGAAAAATCTAATTAACTCTTTGTATATCGGTGGTAGAGGAAAATTGGTTTAGGACAAACTTATATAAAAATAGGGGGCAACAATATATTAGGATCATAGGTAATAACGTGTAAGGTTATATGTAGGGGTGGATGTCGAGCCGGCTCAGCTTGGCTCGGCTCAGCTCGAGCTGGCTCGTTAAGATAACGAGCCAGCTCGGCTCGGCTCGTTATCTTAGCGAGCTAGAGCAGCTGCTCGGCTCGGCTCAACGAGCCAGCTCGGCTCGGCTCGTTATCTTAGCGAGCTAGAGCAGCTGCTCGGCTCGGCTCGTTTGGCGGCTCGAGCTGACTCGGTTAGCTCGTGAGCCAGTTCAACGCAAGACGCAGGGTCCGGCGTCGACGTCGTCACCCGCAACCAGTCCCGTGTAAGCATAGCTCTGTTCGCGGACATACAGAAGCTTTGATTAGCTCCGAGTTTTGGCTGGTGTATATAAGAATCAACGAAAAATTTCTAGTCAATTCACTTCAAATTGATTGGTTACCGTAGTTGAAGTCCAACCAGAGCCACGTGCTCCCCTTGCTACCTCCCATGCTGCAGCTCCGGCCTCGAGCGTGGAGCAGCTCCAGCGTTGTGCAAAAACGAACCCAGAGCTACAATAACCGAACCATGCGCATTGGACGGTGCGAACCGTGGCTGTCAGAGCACAAAAGCGCTGTTGCAGACGAGCCGAACAGAGAGAAATAAAATAATGAGGTAGGCACATGGCCGTTACCCCTTCCGCGCACTCCAAATAAAATAAGGTTTGTGTACAGTACATATATGGCCGTTGGCGTAACCGTTGAGATGCAGGCAGACTTGCTTCCTCATCTATATACATGGAGCTCATACATGTTTTTAAACTCACACATTTCTACAATGGAGAACTCACCCAGATCTAGTTTCACAAATTTGGTGAATTCCACGATTCAAAGCTCAGATTCCCAAAACCCAAACACCCAACAACAAAATGGTTTCCCAGGCCATTTTCCCATCAACTTTTCACCTCAACAGTTTGGTCCCAACCCCTTTGCGCCTCACTACTACCCACAAAATTTCAATCCATTTGGTGTCCAACCAGGTTACAACCAATTCCCATCAGGTTGCCAGCATGGCTTTCCTTTTCCTGCAAGAGAACACGCTCAAGCAATAGCTGTTATGGCTGCAACAGATAAAGACAAGGTGAAGATGGAAAAAATCAAGCAGTACACTGAACTTTCGATGATTGACACCTCATCATACAGCGAGGCACAAAAAGCACGCCATGAAAAGATGCTAGAGTTTTTAGCTGATTCAATTTATGCTAGAGACATTTAGGCTGTATGGATGAAAGCACACTTATTGAGACTATGGTGATGTTTTGCAAGGGTATCATTGAATGCTTTGGGCCAGACTACCTAAGGAGACCCAATGCAGCAGACATTCATAGGTTGCTTCATGTGGGGGAGGCTCGTGGCTTTCCCGGTATGTTGGGAAGTATTGACTGTATGCATTGGGAGTGGAAAAATTGTCCAGTGGCATGGAAGGGACAATATACCCGCGGTGATCATGGGGTACCCACTGTCATGCTTGAAGCTGTTGCCTCACACGACTTATGGATATGGCATGCTTTTTTTGGAGTGGCTGGGTCCAACAATGATATCAACGTTTTAAACCAATCACCATTGTTCACAGCACAGCGGCAAGGGATAGCTCCAGAGGTTCGATTTACAGTAAATGGCAATGAGTATGATATGGGTTACTACCTATCTGATGGTATATATCCTGAGTGGGCATCATTTGTGAAAACTTTCAGATTGCCACAGAGTGAAAAGCACAAGTTATTTGCCCAAAAGCAAGAATCAACAAGAAAAGACATTGAATGTGTATTCGGTGTGTTGCAATCTCGTTTTGCTATCATACGTACCCCAGCGCGTATGTGGCAAACGCGAACTCTTGGTGAGATCATGTATGCTTGCATTATATTGCATAACATGATCGTTGAGGATGAGAGGGAGTCTTATGAGGGTAGACATGACTTTAACTATGACCAAGGGAGCTCTCCAGTACCACTAAATGGATATGGCCTAGGGCCAATTCATGGATTTGACAGAGTACTAGAGATAGGCGTGGCTATTCGGAATAAAGAGATGCATCATCGACTGAAGAATGACTTGGTTGAGCATATATGGAATAAATTTGGAGGCAACAACAATAATTAATCCTGTCTTTCATGTACTGCATATTGCTTTCCTTTTAGATAATTTCTCCTCTATGCAATGTAAGGGTCCTAATACTGTACTGCATTTCAGATAAATTTCTTCTCTATGTAAGGGTCTAGTAGTGTACTGAATGTTTTCTTCTCTATGGTCTATGCAATGTAAGGTATTACTACTTCTATGCAATGTTAAAATATGTTTTTCTCATAAGAAATCATCACGGCAAATAGAAACAAAGCAGTAGAGGTTGCAGAATAATGAATCCAGAGTTACAAAGCAGTAGAAGTTTATAGAATAATGAATCTACCTGTGCATGCCGTTGCTTCCACCCTCGAACAGTGTGTAGATCAGATCACAGCATCGGCATCCCCATTATTGATTGATTGTTCAGCCGAGCAGCTGGAGGAATTGTGACTTGAACGCGTCCATGTGTGCCCGCTGGAGCATGGACACCGTTACCTGCACCCCGTCGCCGTCCCTGGCGCGGACCAGCGCCACCTGCCCGTCGTGGTTCATCCTCACCGGCGCAGCCCGCCTCGGCCTCCCCCACCCGAAGTCCGCGGCTTCGCGAGCTGGCCGGCCCCCTCCGGCGCGAGCGGGAGGCCTGGCCGGCGAGCTGGCCGGCCCCCTCCGGCGCGAGCGGGAGGCCTGGCCGCCGCGAGCAGGCCGGCCCCCTCCGCCGCGAGCTGCCTCGAGTTGCATCTGCTCCAATACACAACGGATTTACCTGATCTGCCTTTCTCTCGGGATTAATTTGAGGATTCATGGCCGGATTGGAAGGATTGAGGAGAGAACGAAGGATTTGCAAGGAACTGAGAAGGGGAACAGAAGGGGAACGAGAGAGAGGAGAGGCGAGAAATTTCCAGCTGCTCGCGGGACAGAAACGGAAGGCTGGGATTTCTGATTTTTTTTCTAAGATATGGGACCCACGAAAACGATGCTCAGGCTGTTGGCGTCGAACCGTAACTCTGTTCGCCTGCCATTCACCGCTCAAGTCGAACCAGCGTTAGAGGTGCTCTAGCTGCTAGCAGGAGCGCGACGCCATCGATGGTCACTTGGAGGTCGGAGCCATGCCGGACAACAGCGGCGCTGTCACACCCCAAAATTTCATATTTTGGGATGTGAATAGATTACACTAAATAATCTAAAAGATTTAAGAATTTCTAAAATTTTCCAAGATTTATATTTTATTACAGGGAATTTAGAATATGAAAATTAGTGTGTCTTGAGTAAATTAAAACAACATAGGCCTTAAGAGCGGTTGTTGTGTCCTTGCTTTGGTGTGTCTTCAACGTTTAGTGTTTAGCGTCCCAAATCCTCTCAGATATCAATTAGGTTCCTCTGGAATCTTTTCAGATCTTCTCTAGAATTTCATTCCTATTCTTTTTCTGGAGCTAAATCTAATTATCAGAGCTTCTAGAAATCTTTTCATGAGTTCCAAATATCTATTTTGAGCTTTCATGTCCAAAATCTATCTTTAGAATTTCTGTCGCAATCCTTTGATGCTTTGAGATATCTATCACAGATTAGAAACATTATCTATACTTTTCTGAATTTGTTTTTGAACTAGGATATCTTTTTCCGAAATAAAGAAAACCTAATATCCTGTTGGATCGGCCTGGATTCTAGCCTATCCAACGCAACCCGTTACCTTTCAGTCCTGGCCCTCTTCCTCTCTCTGCTAGTGGGCCCCATCTCTCCTAACGGGCCGAGCCCGCCAGGTCCGACCCGGCAGCCAACCGTGGCCATGTCGATCTTCTGTGCGCGAACGGCCGCAGCGGCGCCGCCGCAATTTCCGTTCCCTCCGCGTGCGCGACACGCCAAGCTTGGGGCCACGCCCTATAAACAGCGGACCCCGTGCCCCTCGCACGTCCGTGCTGCTCCACGATCGCCTGCCCTAGTGCCGCTCGTCGCCGCCTCCTCTCTGCTTCGTCCTACGCAGCGCCGCCAGGAGAGCCAAGGCCGCCGCCCGTCCATGCTGCGGGACCATGCCGCTCCCCTGCGTCGGGCCCTAGCAAGCCTGGAGTTTCGTGACCTCGATCTGCTACTCCGCCGCCGGCCTGCATCACTATTCAGATGCCGGAGGAGCACGCCTGCGTGAAGGTCGAGCCGCCACCGGTCGTCGTCGTCCACGTGCAGACTCGCCGCCGCCGGCCTTGCTCCGCCCCGATTCGACGAAGTCGTCACCTGTTGATGGAGGCCGTGCCCTTCCCAAGCCCCGCGTCGCTCCAACCGACTTCCCCGGCACTCCCCGTCGCAGCTCCCCATCTACACCGCAGCGTCCTTCCCGCCTCCACCCCGTGACAACCGTCCACCGCCGTCACCAGCTCAACTCCGGCCCAACTGACCATCACAGCCGGCCATCTCTTGTCGCAGGTGAGTACACCAGGGCGTTCCCATCTCCTACGGTCCTACCTGTGTTGCTTTGCCGCTCACCAATGCTTCTTATGTGTTTCCGATCCACGTCGCTGCGGAAGTCCATGGCTCTGCCTCTCCATGGACCATGGCGCCGTATATAGCGTCGTCCTGAAACCGCCAGGGAGAAGCTACCAATCCTCCGACCTCACCAAGAGATGAAGAGGTTGCCCTGAAGCTCATCGCTGTTTCCCTACACCGCGTGACGGATCGATGAACGCCGGCGAGACACCGTCCAGTATCTTCCCGCCGGTGAGCACACCCATGCACTCCCATCTCTACCTCCTCCCGGACTCCTACCTCGTGTAGTTCTGTTACGTTAATCTGGCCATGCTCTTTATATCATCGCTCCCTTCCGCGCGTGCTGCAGCTCTGGTGCACGTACTGCACCGGCCATGCACACTGCCAAGCTAAACCTCTTGGGCCATCACCGAGCTTGCACGTTGAGTAGCTGGCCTCTGCATGAATTGATGTTAGTTTCCTGTGCAGAAGCATAGCAAGCCCTCAACCACGTTAGCAAGCCATGCGGTGCTAACTCCATAAACAAATCAGCCATGGAAGTGATGACGTAAAGGATGGCATCATGTTTTCGTCATGATCAATAATAATTCTATTTTGTTCATATCCTTAATCATCCGTTTAGCAACCAAAGTCACTGAGGCACATGTTTAGGCAGCTGACCGGAATTGTTACACCTTTTAATGCAAACCCTTTCTGTCGGCCTATCCTTGTTAATTAAGCATAGTCATTAATCTAATCAAATTGCTTTCTTTTGATTCAATTACCACGCTAGCCCATGCTTTTTGATCCAAGCCTAGTAAAGTTTTGATAGTTGACAATTAATTCTTTGCAAATTAGCATCTACTTAGTAATACAATTTATGTTGTTGCAATGATAGCCAGGATATTAATTACTGGTCCATTTCAATGTCATTGTACTACAACTTAAGTTTGCATTATTAAACGATGTATAAGCTTGTAAAGGTCATGTGTTACTGCTTCCATCGTTTCCTTTAGCCATTAATCATTTATTACTTGTCAATATCCTACAAGTGAAATAATATGTTGCCCACTACGGATTAGTTGTATTATTTAATGGTTAACATTATGTTTTGACAATGGTGTAGCATTTAATTATTCTATACTGTTGCATTATTGCATAAGTGAGAGCCATTAAAGTAATACATTAATCTGCAAGTAGCATGTTAATTGTTCCTCGTGTCCTTCGTAATCAGCTAAGGCTAATTAAGAGACAAACTAAATTCTAATTTTCCTCCCTACCGTATGATCCTTTGCCCAACATATTTGACGACATGCAGAACTCCAGTAATGTCATGCTTATGTCACGAACATTATAATTTAGTTTTCCCTTCACATTATCAAATTTATTCACAATCTATCCTTCATCGATCAGCCATGCAGAGCCTTTCATGGATATACGAGCACTACCTGCTACCTGCACGCTACGTATGTCTTGATCAAAGCTTGTCGTTCTACCCCTATGCCTTTACCGTCGTTCGTTTTAGCTCCGTTTCGAGTCGTTTTTGTTGCGTTAGTTTCATATCGATCAAGTTATGCGTTAGCAACAACGATAATCTTCTTTTGTTGTTTTTAGTTTCTACTAAAATGTTAATATGATTAAATACTTATTCACTAGTTTTCTAATTAAAAGTTAATTAGGTTTTATCTCAGCAAGTTAATTTGATTAATTGCTATGTAACTAATTAAAAGCTATTTAGAGTTAAACGTCGGTTTTCGTAATTATTGTTAATATGGTTAATACTCAAAGCCAATGTTTTTTCAATAATAATGTGATTAGTCGAACACGAATCATGAAGTTATACGTTTAGATGTTCACACCTGTTTTATTTCTATTTAAGTGTTTAATTGGTCTAATTCATACATAAACATTTAGATGTATAAAAATTGACTTAGTCTTATCTCGGTTTTGTAAAATAAACTCTAATATGACATAATTCCAATTTAGGGAATTTCTTGGAATATCCTTTATATTGTTTTTATTAAACTAAAATAAACCAAGCGTATAGTCTCTTGTGCTCTCATAACATAAATGTTACGATAGTTGTCTTTTCGTCCTTAGCGTCGATCTCGTCGTTTCTTGAGCCTTCGTAACTATAGCTTCAAGCCCCGCCTTTTTGTGCGTTCTTTTATTGTTTTCTGTTCGTTTGGTGTATTGTTCTTAGTTGTGCTTGTTGTCTCTTTGTTAGTGTGTGCTTGTGCCGATGTTGCTGCGAGTAGAAGGAACGCAATTCAGGTGCTTTGAAGAAAAGAGTTTCAACAAGAAGAGTTTGAAGACTCTGAGCAGTACGTGGTATTTTTATTGCGGAAAGGCAAGTGTCCCTAACCATCCTTCTATCTATACTTTATTAAATATAATGATGATTCTAATTGGAACATGGAGTGACCACCCAGGAAAACAGTGCAACCACAAGCACTAATGGGCTCTGGTCTTGGCTAATTAATTAGAAACCTTAATTTATAGTGGCCTTACCGAAAGGGCAAGAGGGGAAGCATGGATGGGGTATAGCCGGATCTCTTGGGAGTATGCTTTGGTAAGAAACTCGGCGATTAGAAAAGGTTATGCTCTGCTATGGCTTGAAACCTTAGCGGGTTGCTATGAATTGAGGGATCTTTGTAAAGGCCTCGTAGCGTCCCTATGCAATCACACCAAAGGAAGTGTGATACGTGCCTGATCAGCACAGCGTGGTTGGGTCTACGCTTCTTGTGGGGAAAGTGTACAAACTCTGCAGAGTGTTAAAAACTGTTATAACAGCCGTGCTCACGGTCAAGAGCGGCCTGGACCCTCTCATGATTAATTTATTTGAAGTTGATAATAAATCATATTCTGGTTATTTCTTGTGGCCTTGCTGAGTACCAACCATAAGTGTACTCATCCTTGCTTACTGCTGCTCAGAAAGGTAATGTGAAGATGTTGAAGATGATGCTAGGCCTACGCAACCCCCAGTCGATTGCCTGCGAGTTTGGAGCCTTCGTTTCTAGGATTAAGCGTAATTCTCTGATAATCTCTCTTTATTTACGTGATACTGTTACTGTTATTCACTTATGATGTCACTATATGTATGAAACTAGATCCTGGCATACATATAGATAGCACTTGATTTTGTTTTGAAACCGGGTGTGACAGGCGCCTGCTAGCTGCTTGTCCGAGCCTGTGTTCTGCGCCTCTGCGGTGGTGTTGGGTGGAATCAGAGATGGATGTGGATTGGGATGGAGTGGTGCATCGGCGGACGGCGGCGCTTGAGGAACGCGAGATGGGACGGCGGCGCGTGAGGAAGAGCATCCGTGAGAGAGGATAAGGTTGGGTTGAAGCATTGAGGAGCACTGAAACAACGGTGTTGTTATTGGGCTGTCTTTGGGCTTAGAACTCCCTCGGGCCGCTTAGGAATTAACATCAGACCACTTCGTTGCTCGAGATCGCGAGCTAGCTCGTTATAGTAGCGAGGTAAAATGGTTGATCGGCTCGTGAAAAAATATGAACGAGCCGAACCTACCGAGCCACGAGCTTTTCGTCCGGCCCTAGTTATATATGAATTTTACATATTTTGGCATGGAGTATGTCACTTACACTTAAAATAGAAATCCTCAATTATCCCTTTTCTCGAAGAAAATATTTGTCGTATTTTGTCTTATATACATATCTTGTTTCCCACAATAACATTCTAGAGTATGTTTTTTCATAAAATCATTTCATCCAGAAATTTTCGCAAAACTTATTTGAATAGTTTCTTCACAAACTTGAAGAATAAGTTTAAGAAAACTTATTTGCTAAATTTTCATGGAAATTTTTAGAAAAGTTTTCTTAAATATTATCTGAAACAAATCATCAAGGGTTTTCTTGAAAAGTTTAGTGAAATAATTTCTTAATGTTTTTAGCAAAGTTCTTCCATCACAATTTTTTTTTGGTGAAAGCTTTTTCTGTAGACGATAAGAGCGGCGAAAAAGAAGCTGAGTTGCGAGCATCAGTGTTTTCGCTGCCCACGCACACACACGTGTCCTATATAGGCGTGTTTGGATCAGATTCACGCAGCTCCACTTCACCAACTCCACCATAGAGCAGATCCACCGTGGAGTTGCAAAACGTGGAGCACCTCTTGAGGAGCTCCACAAAAAACGTGGAGTTGGCCTCCAGATTCACGTTTTTCGTGGAGCTGCAAAACGTGGAGCTGGTGGTGTTTGGCTTGAAATTGTTGGAGCAGAGCTAAAAAACGTGGAGCGGAGCGGATCCAAACACGCCCATAGCTGGCGCCATTGTTTTTTTTCCCGGTTCACATAGTCGGGGAGAGCGAAAACTGTTTGAAAAGTCAAAAGTCGAGCAAATCCGGGTCTCCGACGCTATGTGAAGATAATCTCAAAATTTGACAGCTAATTACGTCGACAGAGAGTCAGAGACCCGATAGACCGACAGACAAAAACCAACTATGCAGAAAGATGCGGGTGGAGCAGCCTGACGGGGGAAGCGTAACGTAAAGCAATCGATTGATGGATCCTAGCTAGTTGCTCACGCCTTGTTTAGTTTTTGTAAATTTCTGCAATTCAACTAAATTCTCAATGTGTCTCTCTCTGTGACACACTTCTCAATGCACTTTTTTTTAAAGAAAATTCAACCAAATTCAACCAACTAAACAAGGCTCTTGTTATCGTTGCTGTGACGAACACGCTTTCTGTGTCGAGCCAGCTCGTGTTGTTGCTTTCCCTTTCAACGCTCCATTCTCGGCTATGGGCTATATCAGTGAAATATCTGGTGCTGAATTCAAATGCAACTTGTTGTGCGACGCGGATGCTCGAACTTCTAAACTTTACCACTGGCCCATCCAACTCGGTGTAGCGTGTAGTAATAGATAAGGCTAAATTTAGCTGAGGTTTAAAAACTTTAGATAGATAATAAATGCTAATGAGTGCTAAAGTTTAAGTATAACTTTAGGCTCTGTTTGGATCCGATAGAGCTAAAATTTAGCCATGTCACATTGAATATTTCGATATTAATTAGAAGGATTAAATGTAGAATGGAGGCTAATTCACGTGACAAATCTATTAAATCTAATTAGTACATGATTTGACAAAATGGTGCTACAGTAACTATTTGCTAATGATAGATTAATTAAACTTAATGAATTCATCTCGTGAATTAGCTGAAGACTTCTACAATTAGTTTTATAATTAACCCACGTTTAATCTTTCTGATGTGACACGGAAAGACAACGTTCTACAAAACTTATTAACCCCGGGTAACTTTGCGAGACGAATCTAATGAGTCTAATTAGGCCATGATTAGACAACGTCGTGCTACAATAAACAATATCTAATGACGGATTAATTAGGCTTAATAGATTTATCTCGTGATTTCCCATCCATCCGTGTAATTA
>CM014275.1:21493797-21505947 GCA_004135705.1 Alloteropsis semialata
AAAGGATGATCTGGTATAATGGCAGCTTGTTCATGGTTTTGTCGCAAGTGAATAAGAGGAGCTCTTTTACAGTGCCGTATACTACTACTCAGCAGTATAGGGTATAGAGGAAGGGCATTTTAGTAATCTTCTTCTGTTGAGAAATTTTTCCCTTTCTTCGTCCCAGGTTTGAATCATATTGATGTCTTGACATAGATTGTTAAAAATATTTACAGTTGTTCCATTACAATATTTTTAATAATATTATATTTGTGCAAATAAAATTTCAGGTCAAGTTTTCACCAGTATACAAAAATTCTGAGCCTTCCAATCCTTTCATATTGGTCCTTTTTTATTCCATACTAGTCCATCTTTAGAATAGTATAGGGCACTGTAAAAAAGCTCAATAAGAGTAGGATTAGCACTCTGGGAGAATTGGAATATCTGACGGAAAAAAAATATTACCCCATGTACTTTGCAGGCAACGAAAATATTACCCCATATTCCCTCCCGGATGGCCGCTCTTGTTGATGTAGGGTGGCTCTCGGCAAACCCGAGCTCCCTTCCTATCGTTGTTTGAGCGTAGTCAGCAAGTCGCCGCGCTGCAAAAACTGAAAATAACACTCGGGCTTGAAGGCGAAGAGCGCTCGGAGTCCATGATTTGCCTGGATGCAGTGCACATCTAGGCAGTCGCGGCGAGGGGCCCGACAGCTGGGCGGCAGGTGGCACTTCCCCGACATCGCCGCTTGCAGCTGTCACCTCCGCACCACCTTCTAGCGCCATTACACCAACTGAGACCTATGCAGAGAAGGTACTCAAATCCGTGATTGCACCTGCAGTTACAGCAGCACCTATCAAAGTGCCGCGTCGTAGCTCCAGGAATGCGGCAACGGCTGACGTCCATACCCTACATAAGGTTGAACGACTGGCAGCAAAGAAGAACCTTGAATTCCCAGGTAACTCTTTCACTAGCTTTACAGATTCCAAAATTTTATCAAACCTTGGTAGGGTAGGCATCAACCTAGGCACCTCAGATGTAGTGACAATTAAAAACTTAGAGGTTGACAGGTTAGTTTTATGTGCTAACAGAAAGAAAGCTGCTACATCTAAACCCTCCAATCTTGAGAGTGATGATGAGCGGGATGACCAACTTGATGCAATTCTCAGCCACGCCTGTGGAAATCTAAATGAGAATTTGCAGGAGGAGGAGAATGATCAAATCATAGATCTCTCTCCACTCCGTTGGAAGAAAAAATATAATAATGCCAAGAATACTTTTAATGGCAAACTTCCCAAGAAGCCAAAGGCCCCCTCAAAAATTATAATAAAATGAAGGGAGTATTCTGGAATAGCAGAGGTCTGGGAGACTTGGCTAAACATAGGTTTTTGGCTGAATTAGTTAAGGAAGAGCAACTTAATTTTATTGCTCTCTCAGAAACAGGCCGGGATTCCTTCCCGGATCATGTCCTCAAAAATCTTTGTGCAGGACATGATTTTCTTTGGCACACCATGGCACCCCACGGTAGGTCAGGGGGCATCCTGCTAGGTGTGGACTTGAATGTTTTTGACATTGGAGCCATTGTGGAGGGAGATTTTTATGTAAAATTCACCCTAAGAGTCAAATCAAATGACTTCAAATTTGTGCTATATACGGTTTATGGGCCAGCACAACTCCAGAATAAGAGTGCTTTCTTAGCAGAACTCGCCAACACGTGCTCCAAAGAAACCCTTCCATATATGATAGGAGGGGATTTCAACATAATGCGAAGGCCAGAAGATAAGAGTTCTGGGGACTTCGACCCTAAATGGCCAAATCTTTTTAATGCTGTCATTGAATCCCTGGATCTTAAGGAGATTACAATGGCAGGCCGCCAATATACATGGGCGGGGCCAGGGGATAATCCAACCTTTGAAAAGTTGGATAGAGTTCTAGTGAGCACGGACTGGGAAATCATGTTCCCTTTGACAACTGTAGAACCTAGGGATAGGAATATCTCAGACCACACCCCTCTAGTGCTTAACACCGGTGCTTCGACCCACCTAACCCACAACCGTCCTTTCAAATTTGAGAGGGGATGGTTGATACGAGATGGGTTTTATGATATGGTTGCAAATATTTGGCAATCTCCATGTTCTGGGTCCACCCCTCTTGAACGTTGGCAATTCAAGATCCGCAGACTCAGACAATATCTAAGGGGATGGGCGAAACACACTGCAGGGTCATATCGGAAAGAAAAAAAGACACTGCTTGCTCTTTTAGAGAATATAGATAAGAAAGCTGCCTTATCTGATCAAGAGATTGATATGAAGCATTATCTAAAAGAACGTTTAGTTAACCTTCTGAGAGAGGAGGAACTAAAATGGTATGAGAGAGCCAAAGTTAAAACCCTCTTGGAAGGGGATGCTAACACTCGGTTCTTTCATCTAGTTGCCAATGGGAAACATCGAAAGCAACATATCTATAAACTTGAAAATGATCAAGGTGTTGTGATCGGTGATGATCATCTCAAACATCACATTACGACTTATTACAAAGACCTCTTTGGCCAGCCGGAAAACGTCGATATTTCCCTTAGGGAAGACCAAAACCTGGACATCCCATAGGTATCACCACTGGAAAATGATATTCTCATCAGCCCGTTCACTGAATCTGAAGTGAGGGAGGCTGTCTTCCAAATGGAGCATAATAAAGCTCCGGGCCCGGATGGTTTTCCTGCGGAATTCTATCAGATGTTTTGGGGAGTCATCAAGGAAGATCTTTTACCCTTATTTGCTGAGCTGCATAGGGAGGCTCTTGATCTCTACAGCCTGAATTTTGGTATTATTACCTTAATTTCAAAGGTGGATAATGCAATAAAAATTCAGCAATACAGGCAATTTGTGTTCTTAATGTGAGCTTTAAGATATTCACTAAAGTAGGCACAAATAGGCTTAATATGGTAGCTAAAACTGTGGTGAGGCCAACGCAGACTGCCTTTATGCCCGGCAGGAATATAATGGAAGGGGTCGTAATCTTACACGAAACCATTCATGAACTTCACACCAAAAAGAGAGACGGTGTCATTCTCAAAATTGATTTTGAAAAGGCATACGACAAAGTGAAGTGGTCTTTCCTTCAACAAACGCTACGTATGAAAGGTTTCTCCCCCAAATGGTGTCGGTGGGTTGAAACTATGGTCACTGGAGGAAGCGTGGGGATCAAAGTCAATGATGACGTAGGACCCTACTTCCAAACCAAACGCGGTCTCAGGCAGGGAGATCCTATGTCACCAATCTTATTCAACATCGTTGCAGATATGCTAGCTCTTCTCATTAATAGAGCGAAAGCCGATGGTCAGATAAGAGGTGTCGTCCCCCACCTTATAGATGATGGGTTATCCATATTACAATATGCGGATGACACCATCATCTTTATTGATCACGACCCAGGACAAGCACAAAATCTGAAACTGTTGCTTTGCGCCTTTGAGCAATTATCTGGGCTAAAGATCAACTTCCACAAGAGCGAAATATTTTGCTATGGTGCAGCTAAAGAGATGGAATCCTTCTATACTGGTCTCTTCGGATGCAATGCTGGGGAATATCCCTTTAGATATTTAGGGATCCCAATGCATCATAGACAACTCCTGAACTCTGAATGGAGAAAGGTGGAAGATCGTTTCAAACAGAAACTCTCTTCTTGGAAAGCAAAATACCTGTCATATGGGGGAAGACTAGTTCTGCTTAATTCAGTCTTAAGCAGCCTACCTATGTTTATGATGTCCTTCTTTGAGATCCCTAAAGGGGTGATTAAAAACCTCGATCATTATAGATCAAGGTTCTTCTGGCAAGGCTCTTCTGACAAACATAGATATAGACTTGCCAGATGGGACATCCTGTGCCGTCCTAAAGACCAAGGGGGATTAGGTATCCTAAATTTAGAATTGCAAAATAAGTGCCTTCTAGCCAAATGGCTGGTTAATCTGTTCAACACGGAAGGCGTGTGGCAATCTCTTTTAAGGAATAAATATCTAAGATCCAAATCCCTAACTCAAGTGGCAGCCAAACCCAATGACTCCCATTTTTGGAGAGGCCTCATGCGTATCAAAGATGAGGTGCTGGCTAAAGGTTCATTCGTTATTAAAGATGGAACCACCACTAGATTTTGGGACGATAAATGGGTAGGAGATAAGCCTCTGAAAGCTAAATATCCATCTTTATATAATATAGTGCGGGATCCTCATGCAACCGTCTCAAAAGTGATGGCTACTAGCCCTCTAAACATCTCTTTTAGAAGGGCTCTGGTGGATAATAAACTTACAGAATGGCTTAGTCTAGTAGCACGGATCTCAAATGTCGAATTGGTGGATGGGTCGGATTACTTTAGATGGGATCTAACCAAATCAGGGTTATTCTCTGTCCGCTCAATGTACCATTATCTTATAAATATACAAACACCTTTTCGTCATAGGAAGATTTGGAAGATAAAAATTCCTCTAAAAATTAAAATCTTCCTCTGGTTTTTACAGAGGGGGGTCGTCTTGACCAAAGACAACCTCGCTAAGAAAAATTGGAAAGGGAGTCAGAAGTGCATATGTTGTAATGGGAATGAAACTATCCATCACTTATTCCTAGACTGTCCCCTTACCAAAATGATCTGGAGGATTATTTTTTTCACTACTAGTCTAACTCAACCTAGATCAATCAGCCATATGTTCGGGAATTGGCTAATTAATCAAAATAAAAGGATTAGAAATTTGATTTGGGTGGGGGTGGCTGCCATTTGCTGGGCTATCTGGAGATGCCGTAATGATGTTATTTTTAATCAAATGAAATCTAACTCTATTATGCAGGTCATTTTCAGAGGAGCGTATTGGTTACGCTCTTGGGCCCAGCTGCAGCGTGACGAGACAGCCAAGGACGCGCTCTCAACGATGAGCAAGAAATTAGAAACTATTGCTTTAGAGATATCCAATAAAGGATGGAAACATTTATATTGTTTGAACTAGCGTCCTGGTCGATCTATTAGACTATGGCTTTCTCTTTTACTTCCACAAAGTTTTGTAATAATTGGCTGTGTACATCCTTGGATGTAGAGGCCGGATATTGTTTATCCATTATCTAAAAAATTTATAATCTCAAAAAATCCTAATAACCCTAAATATCAACGTCATTTGAAGCCTCTAAAAAGATGTAATTCTAAATTTCGTAATAAGCCTAAATATGAATTTTATTTATAATCTCTAAAAATCCTAATAACCCTAAATATGAATATCATTTAGAATATCTAAAATCATAATAAGCATAAATATGAAAATCATTTAAAGTTTCTACAAATAATCCAAAAATCTAAACAATGTCTAAAAATTTGTGCATCATCTCTACACATGCAACAACTAACTATATAGTGATTCTCTATTACAAATTCATAATAAAAATGAAGATTCAATCTAAAATCTCTTATTTCAATCCATTCCACAAAACATAAATTACTCAAAACATAGAGCATGAAATAGACCATACTAAACGTCAAAAGAGAGAGGATGAAGTTGCTAACCTTCTAGCGGACTTGGTTTGCAAATCTCCAAAAGTTATGGAAAAATCGGGCATGAGCTCCCCCAACCCGAGCTCAATGGAGGATGAAGAAATGAGCCATGGCTCGGGCTGGGGGAGGAAGAAAGGGATTTATACGCAGAGCCCCTTTGGTACCGGTTGGTGGCACCATCCGGTACCAAAGGGGGCCACTTTGGTACCGGTTGGTGTCACCAACCGGTACCAAAGGCCTCGAGGCTCATTGGTACCGGTTGGTGACACCAACCGGTACCAATGTTGCCTCATAGGTACCGGGTGGTGCCACGACCCGGTACCAATGAGCTCGCAGAATTATTGACCGTTGGATCCGGTACCAATGCATGCATTGGTACCGGGTCCTTTCCATCCGTGACCGATTACGGTGGATTACCAAAGAAAGGTCTTTATTTTTAGCAGAATCTTCAATGTGAAATGATTCTTACCTTAATGGAAAGACAGACTATTATATGTGAATCCTTATTAAATTACTAGGAGATAAAATAGATTAGTTGACATCGATAGCTTGAATAGTTAGTGGTTGGCTACATACATACAATAATGCAATTGGCCGAGATGCTCGTTTTCGAGAGGCCCAATATAACTTCCAGTTTATAAAGAGCTCTTGGGAGCCGTAGTAGAGATGCCGGGGAGACAAATTGATCGAAGTTCCAGTGGAGAGGACGTCCGTCTGCAAAAGCAAAAGCATGGCCACGAAGTCGGCGCTCCCGCCGACGCGGCACGGGAGGGTTCTCACGGTGCTTAGCATTGACGGCGGCGGCATCCGTGGTATCATCCCGGCCACCATCCTAGCTCGCCTCGAAGCCCAGCTCCAGGTTTTACAGTTTTTGTTCAAGTATTAACTGTTGTGTTATGTGATTATGTCACACATGCATGCGCTAAGCCTTGTTGATTTAATGAATTTGTTGCAGGAGAAAGACGGGCCCGACGCGAGGATCGCTGACTACTTCGATGTGATCGCTGGGACCAGCACCGGCGGTCTGATGGCCGCGATGCTGTCCGCGCCCGGCGAGGACAAGAGGCCTTTGTTCCCAGCCAAGAACATCACCCAGTTCTACAAGGACAACGGCCCGCACATCTTCCCACAGACACAGTACGTATACGTATGTAATTCCATTCAGTATTCTGAATAGTTTCGGTATGGATGGTGATGCTCGATGCTGATCTGCAGGGGCTGGCTCTGGAGCATGTGGCAGACAGCCAAGGATCTGGCGAAAAAAGCATGGGGCGGCCCCAAGTACGACGGCAACTTCCTGCATGAAAAGATCAGGAGCCTGATCCAGGACGACATCAGGGTGGCGGACACGCTGACCAACGTCGTCGTGCCGGCGTACGACGTCAGGCGCCTGCATCCCGTCCTGTTCAACACGTTCGACGCCGAGAGGGAGGCGCACAAGAACGCGCGCCTCGCCGACATCTGCATCGCCACGTCGGCGGCGCCCGTCTACCTGCCGGCGCACAGGGTGATGACGCTGACGACGGCCCGCCGGCCAGCAGAAACCGCAGTAGGACCGCCATGGCCGCGCTCATCGCCCAGAAGAACAAGACGCAAGCGGAAGCAGCAAGCGAGTACAAGGATATCCTCGTCCTCTCCATCGGGACGGGGATAGCCAAGAAGGCGCAGAAGTACACCGCCAAGGATCGCAACAAGTGGAACATTCTCAACTGGTTGCACAAAGATGGCTTCAGCCCCCTCGTCGACTTCTTCTTCGACGCCAGCGCCGACATGGTCGACACCAACGCCCAGGTGCTCTTCGAGGTCTTGAATTGCGAGAAAAACTACCTGCGTATCCAGGTAATTACAGTACTAACTCCACCATCAACCCTAGCTTGCACGTCGAACAATAATGTGTGTTCGTATCATATGAATGTAGACTGACACCATAATGGGAGAAATGGCGTCGCTGAACTGCACGACCGATTCCAACATGAAATCGCTGGAGGACATTGGCAATGAGCTGCTCAAGCAGAATGTGGCGAAGGTGAACTTCGACACCGGGCATATGAGCCCGTCGCCAAAGGTCCCAGCAACGACAAGGCACTTGAGATGCTGGCCGAGAAGCTCTGCCATGAACGCAAACTTCGCCAAATTGACTGCGGGCCCGCGAGTGCACAGGTCTCTTCTGCGTGTATCTGCACGCCTGGAGCCCTAGCTTGCCAATAAACTAAACAAAAAAAAAGTAAAAGATTATTGGAGGTATATTGATCAGTAAACCTTCAGGTCTTGAGAAATTTTATGGTGCCTGGGAATTAGACAGCCGTAGCGAACCAGTTCTTATGGTACCAGTTTGTTTAAGCAGTCCGATCCTCTTATGGTTTTGTATTAGTTCTCTGCTTTCATTCTACTGTATGCCACCTTGTTTTATCTATTGTTTTTGAGAGAGGATCTTCTCAATGAATTATTGCCACTGCCTTTTCCATTTATTTTTTATAAAAATGAAACAAATAAAGTGTGACACGATGATATAGTGATTAAAAATGTCCTTGATCCCTGAAGCTGAAATTTATAGCGCTGTCACATGCATTGCATGAGTCAGATGCCATTGCTCTAATACTGCCTTCACGATATTAGGATATTAAGTACTATTCAGCTACAATGCTGATGTGGCATGACATGCTGGCGAAAAACCCTCTCAATTTCTTCTCTATCTCCCCGGAGTTCGGACGGAGCAGGAGGGTGCGGCGGCGCAAAACAGCGGGTGGAGGCCGGAGCTGCGAGCGGCACAGTGGCACCGGCGAGTGAGCTGCGGTCTAACCATTTAAGGCGCAGCAGCCCTTTGGCTGAGGAGCGGGCTCGGACCTGCGGGGGGTCTCTTTTGGCCATGTTTGGAAGGACCCGTCCAAAAAATTGGCGGCCAAAGATGTGATGTGTTCTGGACAATTGTTTGGCCAAAGTGGGACCGCTGCGGGGCTCACGGGCGACCGCGTTAGGCGTCCCCGTGACCCTTCCCCCGGCGCAACGATGTGCCCGGCTCCCCGCTCTCCCTCTCGGGTGAGAGCTTCTCCCCGCCGCCCCGCCGAGGGCCGCCGCGCCGCCGGCCCCATCCGAAGCTCCGCCGTCCATCCAGTCCCGCGCGCGCCATATTTCGCCGCCGCCCACCGCAGATCTGGCAGCGTTGCCGCAGCCGCTAGCCGCACCGTGCAGATCGGGCGCGCGTGCATCGGCGGGCCTCAGTCTTGGGAGCTCAACGGCGAGCGGCGCGAGGTGCTTGGCGGCGAGGTCGGCCCCTCGGCCTACGGATCTGCTGCCGTGCCTCGCCCTTGGGACTTCGTTCCGGCCGCAACTCCATCGGGCGCCCCTCTTCGCCTCCTGTCTTCAAGCTCGGTGACGGCTGCATCCGCCGCTGCCTTCTGCGTCCGCCCGATGAGCCGGATAACTTGCTTCGTTCCCTCTCCTCGTTCGTCCCATATTGGCGCCGCCTTCCACAGTCGTCCTCACTTCACCGCCACGCCACCCGCTCCTCCTGCGCACCCGTCCTCGTACTCCCATCCGCCTGCATCGCGTCTATTCCGGCCCCCTTCACCTCTTCCTGCACCTCAGCATCCTCACGGCGGCAGCATGTCCGGAGGAGGGGATGACCCATTCTGTCCGTACTCGCAGCCGGACCCCCGGTTTCCCTCCGGGTACTACCTCATGCATCCGTCGTATTCCAACCTCCCGCTCCCCGGCAGCGGCAGTCAAGCGCCGCCTCCTGGGTTCCCGCGCTTCGACATGAACCACTACTTCGGCACCTGCAGTACCCCATCCGCCCCGCCTGCGTACCATGGAGGCTGGCCACCTCAATCCGGCGTACTCCCCTTTCATGAGCCTGCACGGCATTCGACCTCGTCCGCGGCACCCTTCCAACCAGGCCCCTACGCATCCCTTCCGCCGATGAACACGCCTCCAGTGCCTTCCGGATATGGTGAGTGGCATGCATAGGTGTCACTATTTTTGTTGCAATCCCTCCAATTCAAACAATCTTTGCTCAATTAAAACTTTGCAGGACCTTATGGCGAGGGCAGTAGCCATCCAGCCCGTGTGGACGTCCCACTGGTGACCCCTTCATGGCCTTCGGCTCCGACGGCCGATGAGCCCGCTGCGTCCGGTGTACCCGGCCATCGGATGACCCGCAGCCATTCGCGCATGCAGGGAGCGTCCCCCGTGCATGATGTGGGTAGCAACAACAATTCAATGGACTCTGATGGTGCTGAAAACGACATGTCCTTGGTGAGGATAACTTCCGTCTTACCAGTCCATTTATTGTGTCATTTCCACTGATAGAACCAATTCACTGAGGCTGTTCATATGAAGCTGTTACAATTCATTTGAAGCTATTACAATTTCCATATGTTGCTCTTCAATCACTTCTTAGTCATATCCATGTACCAATTTATGATAGAAAAATGTTAGTGCTCTAGCTGATCTTCTTATACTTAGAGCTAATAAAGACGTATTAGGTTGACCTTGCCTTACCACTTGTTGAGCTGACTAGCAGTAGCAGCAGCAGTAGGTAGCAGTAGCAACTACTGTAAGTAGTGCATGATCATACCTGTAATAGGAGCAAGCCATGCTTTGTAGATGTCCTGGATTGTGAATATAACCAAGGCAACCAGAGCACCTGAAGTGTGTTTGAGTGTATGGGTGTGTGAGCTAACTGCTCACCTGGATCAGCTGCTCTGAGGTAGATAGGCTAATAATTTACATTAGCAGTTTATGAAACTAGCATTAATATTTTAATTTGCAACGCAGTTTATGAATCAGCATTCCTAAATTCCATAAAAGCCTAGAAGTTTCAGGCAATACCGCAGTAGCAAACTATCCTAAATTTCTGAGCAGGATATCACACATCATTTTACAAACTTTTTTTTTGCTTATTGAGCATTGACCTTTTTCTGTGCATTGTGTACTGATTCAGTAATAGTTCCTATCTAGATCCTTGTGTTACCAAGCTCACAGATAATTTGTTCGTATGTAGATCCTTGTATTACCAAGCTCACAAACTTTTTTTTGGCTTATTGAGCATTGACCTTTTTCTGTGCATTGTGTACTGATTCAGTAATAGTTCCTATCTAGATCCTTGTGTTACCAAGCTCAGAGATAATGCAGTTTATGAAACCCGCATTAATGTTTTAATTTGCAGCGCAGTTTATGAATTCAGTAAGACATATGCATGTGTTCCTATAAAGTTTGAATTTATATTCATGTGTTTGCTGAGTAGGGTACCATTAGAGCAAAATGGGACGATGTTCGTACTCAAACTTTATGCCAGTTGTGGATGGACAAAAAACAGAAAGGCAACTGTCCTCTGGGTAAAATGAATTGTCATGGTTGGAAAAACATGGAAGCGGAATTCGGCAGACGAACGGGGGTTCCATATCATAAAGGCAAGCTCAAAGCACGGGTCTCACAGCTCAAGTTGTTCTATGGCGCATTGAAAGTATTGCAACGTGGCACTGGGGGCGGCCGAAACCGGAAAGGTGGTTTCAAGGCATCAGCTCATGTTTGGGCAAGATTGAAACAGGTAATATCTTGCACTAAACTTGCACACCTAGTTACTCCAGTTCCCTAACTGATGACCGTATTTCATGATGCAGAAGCTTTCTGAGGTGAGCGCTTGAAGAGGGAAGAGCCCCCTTGGCTTTGTATGCTGGAGGACATGTTCAGGGAAGTGACGATCGACTTCTCTGCTATGGAGGCATCGGCGGCCGATCCAATCCCTGACAACATTGAGTCCCAGGACAGTCCTGCTTGTGACACCGTTTCTCCATCTGGTACATCTGGTAGCCGCAAGAGGACAAGCAGTGGGGCGACCAAATCCACTGCTGATAGCCCGTCCAAGATGAAATAGCCACCCCGTACACCTTCTAGTAGCATTGCACCAAAGAAGAGACAAAATTTGTTTATGAGGATATTTCATAAGGTGACAGAAACCCAGGAGCACACTTCAAAGGCTCTTGCCCAGCTTTCTGCTGCTCAAACCCAGCGTAAACAAGAGGCAAAACTGGCGTATCAGCAATGCTTGCAGTTGGCTCTGGATTCAGGGATCAATGGCGACAGTGTAACGACCCGGAAAATCAAATCCTTAAATCACGAGTTTACAAAAAAAAACCTTTGATCGATGAGTTCCTAAATCCAAATCCAAACCCTCCTAATCTTTTCCATTGTCCAATTCCAAATCATCTGATCTCCAGAAAATCCCGAACTCCCGAAAAACCCTAAACCGCTGTTTCTCCTTTTTCTCGATCCGCGCGTCGCGCCGACCGGCCGACCGCCGCGCGTGCGTCCTCACGACGCCGCGAATCCCGGCCGTCGTCCCCTTTTCCCTTCCTTTTCTTTTCCCTTTTTCCTAATTTCTCTTCTTTTTCTTTTCTTTTCTTTCCTTTCCTTCCTTTTTCTCATTTTCTTTTCTTTTTCTCCTTTTCTTTTTCTCCTCCTCCTTCCTCCCGCTTCTCCCTCCCTCGGCTCGGCCCGACGCCACCTCCTCCACCGGCGCCTCCCCTCACCGCCCAACGCCGCCGTGCCCCAACCCCCTCTCCTCCCTGAGCCCACGCACGCTCTCGCCCTCGCGCACCCGAGCCGCCCGCGTGCACAGGCGCGCGCACGCGCACGCGCGCGTACGC
>CM014275.1:21508012-21519142 GCA_004135705.1 Alloteropsis semialata
CCAATTCGCCACCACACAAACTCCCCCACCGCGCCACCAAAGCCCCAGCGCCGCTCCCTCGCTCCCACGCAGCTCACAGCGCCGCCGTCCGCCTCACCGCCGCCGCTCCCCTCTGCTCGCACGCGGAGCCGCCGCCTCGCTCATCCCCTGCCCCTGGTAAGCACGGGGCTGGACTCCCCTCGCCGCCCCCGTGCTCATGCGCCGCTCCCTCCACCGCCGAGGCCGAGAGGGCCCGGAACGCCGGCGCGCCGCCGCGCCGCCCGGCCCCTTCCCCTGTTCGGCCGTGAGAAGAGGAAGGAAGGGAGAAAAGACCGGCGCATTTGCAGAAAACCCCCTGCCTTCCTCTGTTTCCCAAAAGAGCCCTTCCCCCTTTAGCCAGTTTCCAAAGAAAGCCCTCAACCTTTTAGGCTATTCCCAAATATACCCCTGGCAGTTATCAAATACCCCAACCACTTATCCAAATTCACAACCATGCCCTTCCACCTTACAAAATATTCACAAGAAAGTCCTTGGCCCTTTATAATTATTATAAAGAGGTCCTAAACCCCCCGTTTACGCCCTAAACCTCCTTAACTCGTCATTTCATGCGCCAAATTCCTCCAGAACTCCACCAAACTCAAACACGTCTCTCTTATATCCATTCCGGCCGAGCTTTACTCAAATCATCCCAATATAATTCCGTTTCCTATTTTATTTTGCTATTTCCTGTTTCCAACTCATCGGTTAAGGAATGTGTTTTCTTATTTTGTGTTTGTTTGATCGTGCCCTAGACGACGGAGTGAACGAGGAGGAACAGTACCGCGAGCAGGACTACGCAGGAGAATACCGCGAGCCCGACCCCGAGGACCCGTACCGCGAGCAGGATCTCCCGGAAGCTTTTGTTGACGGCAAGTCCAATCCCATCCTTTGATGCATGTTTATCCCATGATTTATAAACACAACCTATTAAGCCTTTGATAATTGCATTGTTTTATTTAAAACCCGGTTGGATAGCCACTCCTTGATTGATATGATATTCCTTGACAACCCAGTTATCACTAAATATGATATGCTCTGTTTAGATGATAACCAACTCTAGAATGCTTAGGATTTGTTACTCCTTACTCAATCATGACTATACACTGGTTTTTATCAAAGATCAAATGTGTGAGTTGGGTTTTGGGTTTTGGGTTTGAAAAGAGTGAAACTGTGTGGATAAAATGGATGGGCATGACTTTGTGAAATGCCAAAAAGGAGGCTTGTACCTTTGTGGTTAAGCAAGTTGGGAGATATCCATTTTGTCCGGTTTAAACCGAGGTGATGTGTCATCTTGCCTAACCCAACATATCTCGTACAACCACTCGACTCTTGTATGGTGCAAGGGCTTAGTCTAAATCCCACTAGCCGTCTGTTAGTTGTCTGGAGGCAGGTGTGCAGCGGGAAAACCAAGTGCCGTCTTAGTGACATGGTTGCCGTCTTAGTGACATAAACCCCTTGGTGTTTTTCTCGTGATGGCTAGGCAGTTTGGCTATGGTGGGTAATGGCTTCGATAGGATCCGCACTGACACTAAGGTGATCGTGTTGTGGTACCCTACTTGTGGTGAAAGTGTACACCTCTGCAGAGTTTCCTAATCTGTTCGAATAGCCGTGCCCACGGTTATGGGCGAGTTATGGCTTGGTCACAATACTAAGGTTTTGGGACGGGTTGGAGTGTGTTGGTTTTGGAATGAGTTCGGCTTTGTGCCAAAAGCTACGGCGGATGGGAAATCCGGTAGCACTTAAAAGATGGATCCTTTGTGGATCAACCCCCCCTTAATGGCTTGTTACTAAAACTTGCTTTGCTAAAATATACCTTGATAAACCCGTGCATGTGTTAAAACTAGCTTTATGGCAAAAATAAAACCTAGCCTTATCCTTGATATTCCTTGTGCATAATTCTGTGTTAACCCCTCCGTGGGTGTGATTGGGCTTGTTGAGTACTTTTGTACTCACCCTTGTTGTTGTTAATCCAGAAGAGACCCGGACTTTGTTGAGGACGCTGAATAGGTGGTCGCTTCCGCACCCAACTTTGCCTGTGGAGTTTGGTCCCGCCCAAGATGGCTTCGCTGTCGCAGAACTCTGATCCCTTGGTTGAACCGTTCTGGTTCATCCTTTGGCTTACCGCAGTAGTTTACCTTTTAGCTATCCTAGTTTGTATTAGGTGCCCGCTTCCTCGTGGGTTGTAAGTTTCTGTATCATCTGTTGAATAAATGTGTATCA
The DNA here is from genome assembly GCA_004135705.1 of Alloteropsis semialata. Lineage (NCBI taxonomy): Eukaryota > Viridiplantae > Streptophyta > Magnoliopsida > Poales > Poaceae > Alloteropsis > Alloteropsis semialata. The sequence continues at coordinate 21,510,251 of CM014275.1, forward strand.
GCCTCCTGGGACTGATAATTTGTATCACATTTAGTCTCTGCTTAGGCAGGGGCGCTTCAGATCTGAATTTGAATAAACAACTTGCCATAGTTATTGTCAATAATGCCACCCAATTATTCATACATGAGTGGAAGGGCGGTATGGTTGCAAAAGATTAAAATAATGCCTGGAGGTGAACTAGTTAGTGTCGATTAGTTTATATTTGTTTAGTTGGATTAGTCAAATAGCTTTACACGAGTTATAATTTGTGCTATATTTCTATCAACCCTAACTAAATAGCAAAACAAACAGTTTGTAGAAATATACAAGTTATAATACTTACATGCCTCCTCTCAATCTTGGACACACATAGATTTTTGATTCTGCTAGGTTAGATATAGACTTTAAGATCTCAGATCATCAGTCATCTTTCCATTCAATTTCAATAATAATCAATATATCTGATTTTATACTTCTGCATAGGTAAATTAACCAGTTCCAGTACAATTGTACCACTGTTTTCTAGCACATGAATTTTCAACACCCAGCCAGGCCCTCCGAATTTTCAACACCTAACCAGGCCCTCCGGCACCACCTGACCGGCTCGGCCCAGCCCGACCCTTCTCCCCTCACTTCCCCAAGCTAGCTTTTCTTTTCTGTTCGTGAGCCCAGATGCAAGGGAGGGAGGATGGACTAGGGACTAGGGAGAGTAGCATGCTTGCAAATACTAAAATATGGAGTACGGAGCATGTCATGGCCTCGTCTCTCCTCTTTGCTGCCTAGCTCTTCTCTATCGTACCACTGGAACCACATGCTAGTTGGCTAGGCCTAGCAAAAGGGTGGTAAAAAATTGAAGCAATAAAACAAAAGATACTAATTTCTTCGAAATAAAAAGATCCACTACAACACATACAACAGTAGCACATGCACATATGCCCATATGCCGACGGGATTTGATTTTTTCAAAAAGTACACATGATTTGATTGGGGGCTTGCATTGGGCATTGCACTGAAGAGAAGGAAGTTGGAGCGCCCAATGCAAAGCTGCAAAGGGATGGACGAGCCCTGTCGTATCCTCTGATCTTGTTCGCACTTGGAAACACTCGCCTAGCCCTGGCCAGCACCAGCAGCCATTGGTGCAGAACCAGGAAGGCTGCTTTGCTTTGCTTGTTGCTGTTATGGCCTGCCTTTTTTTTTCCTGCCCCTCCTCAATTTGTCCTGTCCTGTTACTCCTGTACATGTGTGTGTGCTGCACCTGCCCGAGCATGATGCCAGCAGCCTGTAGTGGCATAGCTCGCTCGGATATGTTGTTCCTTCCTAATGGAACGAGTTGATAGATTAATATCTCTAAGTAGACAAGACATCAACTCTACAAACTACTCTCTCCAACCAGTGTTTTTGAGATGGGCCCGTAATAAAATTTTTGTGCACTTCTACTCTTCTTTGGTAAGGAGCAAGCACGAGTGCTCAATGCAAAGCTGTAAAGGGAGAGATGGAGAGAGATGGTGGAACAAGGAACTCAAGAAAAATCCCTCTTTTGCATGTACTACCGTAATCAATTTTTTGTGCACTTCTACTCTTCTTTGGTAAGGAGCAAGCATGAGTGCTCAATGCAAAGCTGTAAAGGGAGATATGGAGAGAGATGGTGGAACAAGGAACTCAAGAAAAATCCCTCTTTTGCATGTGCTAGCATCTTCTCTCTTATTTGTCTCACTATGCATCTAATTATTGTAAGATTATGGCTATGGGCCTGTTAGTTTAGAGCACCAGTGATATATATATAACACAATGTTGCATTATACTACTGTAAGTTTTTGTCTTGCAACAGTCTAAACAAAAACAGCCTTCACCTTGCACCGATGCCTACTATGCTGCAGCAACAGGATTACAGGACCGAGGGGGAGGATGCGATTGGATCAGAGGCTGACGTCGAAGGAGGAGACTAGACAGGGTGACAAAGCGGAGAAAAATTGGGTGGGAACCGTTCCTAAAGCGCGCCCCGTGAGGACCCTCCTCTGATGATCGCCGCATGGGGACTCCATCGATCGGACGAACTCTCGAAACCCCTGCTCGCTCGGCTCCCACGTGGACGAGGCTCGCAACGCGTGGCATCCCATGCATCGCTTGGCTCCTAGGCATCACGTGGCTCGCTCTGCCAGAGTCCAGAGCCCGCTCACATATTCGCATCTAATCCAACCTGAGACGACACCGTCATTCTATGCCGCTGCCGTTGCCTTGATCTGCAGCAGCCGCATTACCCACCCCTCCTCCCCTTCCTCTGTCCAGCTACTCCATAGTCCACGTCCACATCCCTGCTCATCTAGCATCATTGCCTCCGTTTTCTTCTGCCATCGCCGCCGCCTCCATGGTCCGGCATCACCGCCGTCCCCACTAATGACCGTTTTGTCACCGCGTCAAGAGGCACTTCTACCTCCCTTGTCCATCTGGATCGCCTCCATCGTCTAGTGCCATTCCCCGCGCATCAGCCACATCTAGAGGTACATCATGCTAAGAAATTGTTAGCTTCTCTGAACGTTTAGCCGCCATTCAGTTATCTAGTTGCATTCAGTTTGTCACTTAATTCACAATCTGGAAAAGGCTAATGGTAATTGAATGCTGTATTAACTAGTTACCATGCTACTCCAATTCTTTAGCACTGCAAGAACTTTTACCTCAAAAGTGCTTTGTCACATAGCACATTTGACAATTCACCAGACTGGTCTTTCCTCTTAACCAGTGGAGTTGCGGACTCTCGATGTTGACTCCATCTGCCAACACTTCACCAAACTGTGGATCATAAAATCTCTCGACCAGACTAATTACACTTGATTACGACTTCCACTCTCCCCAACTATAGCCATTGTAGTAGCACTAGGTACTTATAGGCACAATCCATCATGTATCAACTGCTCAGGCCTTGCAGGGTACCTAAACACCACATCCCTTGATTTCAACATTTCTCTTGATATCTTCTAATACTAGTCCAGAAGTGTCAGTGTTGTCAACATTTGGTCTTCTGTCGATAATTTGAATAACCTCTGTGCTGCATATTGCCCTTCTACAATTCCAGAAATAGATGGTGACCTATAGCCCTGTTCCAAATAACCAGACCGTAGTGTCAAAACTTAGCAATTGATTTCTTTAAAAAAATTAGCAGTTAATTTTATGAATTCAGTTTTTTACTTTTATTTGTGTGTGTAATTCACAACTAGGGAACTCACATTGGTAGTTCCCTTTTTGTACTCTTGTGGTCTTTGTGAATTGGTACAATAACACAAGTTTCATTTTCTGTGTATATTCAGGTTCAGCTAAGGCAGAAATTCGCTATATTGGTGGGGTATGCCAACTATGCAGAGTTTGCTATTGAATCCATAATGATGAGGACACCAACAATGCTGAACTCAGAATGTCGGAAGCATCTGCTCAGTCTATTTCGTTCATGGAGAAAGTAAAGATTGAAGATCCATTGCGAGCAGGGCTGCTGAGCTCCATCGCTTCCTTTAGCTCCTGGCCGAAGAGGTCGTCAGTGATGGGTCACCACCAAGTTGGAAGTCATTTTGTTGGAGCAGTCCACACCGTAAATGTTGGATTGTTCAGAATTGTAGTTTGTAGTTATGAAATTACATATGTACAGATATTTGTTTTTCATAGGATCAAAGGTCAATGCATGATGTGTGCAGCGAGCTATTCGTAAGATTTGACAAGATCAATGTACAATGTATCTTTTTTATCGGAAATACAGATGGATGCTTTTGAATCTATAATGTGACAGCCATGCTAAAAAATCATGGATGTTTCCCTAGTTTGTTTCAAAAACAAAGTATTGAGCATAGTCTGATCTGCAAAAAAAAATATCAAATCTACATTGTGATGTCTGCAAGTTGTTAAAAAAATAACGTATGCAATCTGAGTGTGATCTGGAAGCGAGGAATGCAAAAAAAAAATGACTGGTTGATGTCAAAATTTACTGAAAATTGCTGATTGCTTTATGATAAAAGAACCACAGAGCAAACAACATAGATTATATGGTCGCCTAAATGGATGAGTTCACATGTTATATAGTGCTACCAAATTCAAGATCCCAACCGACACGGTACAGATGAAAGTTAAGCATCAAAGGAAGCTAATTTGTGCTGTAACACAATAGCTTTACATATTTTCAGTTTTTGGCACTCCATCAAAATGTAATTTTCTAACACACCGATGTAATGTGGCAGCATGATCTACTCCAAGAATGACATCCATATACCCTCCTTGGGTACAAGGAGCACCCAAGAGTGAAGAATTCTTGTCTTGGATGAACGGAGCAACCATGGTCAAAGATTGACCATACACATCATTTGCAAAGTTCGGCATTGTACTGTTAGCTCTAAGATCTTATTTCACAAAATTTGAAATTATTCATTAGAATGCATTTAAGCAAAATAAATAAAAATAATATAGTCCAAGTCAAATATCTTACGATAAATTGCCCTGGACCAACACCTTCGTAACTATATTCTGCTGCATTCTTTGAATCTTCTCCTATAGTCAAACATATTAAGTTAACTATACAAGAATGGAATGAAAAAAAAACATGTTAGAATTGGTAGGATCAATACCTTACTCCCCCTTTATTCTTTTCGAGGGAGATGGTCCATCGTTTACTTATCGGACCTTTTGCCACTGGAGGAACTCTGAACGATATTGTACTTTTTAATGTATCTGTTGTAGAGTCAGTCGGAACTAGAGAAACATCACTGGATTGTTCTTGTATCTTGTTTAGAGAATTATCTGCTCCCAAACCCAACTTATCTATGGCTTTCTCCAAATCATCAAGAAGTTGTTTTGACAAAGAACACTTCAATGCAATGGATGTCGCCTTTCGTGAGATACGTGCAGCATGTGTTCTCAAACTTTCCTTCTCAGATGCTTGCTTCTCAATATAAAATCCTCTCTTTGCATATTTTGTCCATCTGTGCAATATATACTGTGATGGCAAATTGAAAATGTCATTCACATTGAAGACTTTGAGGGCATGTTTGCACAATATACCTGTAAGATATGGAGGCAATATTTCATCATTTTTGTATTAGAAACTGTATTAGTGATATGTAAAATGTGTATACATACCTATGGATTCATACTTCCTGCAAGCACATGTAATGGTAATATCTGCTTCATTGAATATGACTGTTGCTCCATAATCAGAGTGCATATGTGTAACCATATATGTCAAGATTGATCCCTCTGTTCTTATCAATTTACAAGAGAATGAAAATTGCTCTTTAAATTCTTCCTCAAACTCTGAATACATCCTTCTTGTATATGACTTGGCTGCAGTCTTCAACATTGGTAAACTTGGGATGTAAGTAACTAGATTCTTTTGACGTGATTGAAAATCTTCCTCCAACTCATTTCTACGAAGACTAGCACAGACCTTCTCACACTCTACAAGGAGTTCTGAAAGACCAAGTTTCCTACGAAATCTTTTCTTGAATATATTATTCATACCTTCGCTCCTTTGAGTCGACTTCATATCAGCTGTAAATGAGTCACGGTACATGGCAGCCCACTTTGCCCTCAAATCATATAGCCTTGCCATCCACTCATTTTCCTCAAGGTTGTACTCATGTAACAATTCAACCCACTTTTTTTTGAAGTAAAACTCTGATCTGTCTTCATAAACACATCTCTTAAAGTCAGGTAGAAACTTGTCAGGATGCTTTTCAATTACATGACTGAGGTGTTTAGCAGCATTAAGGTAAATGTGCCACAAACAAAGGCGATGGCTTGTGTTTCGGAATACATAAGCAATTGCTCCTGTGATGGTCGCATCCTAATCAGTGAAAATTGTGCTAGAATGCTTGCCTGACATTGCTGTTAGAAATGTTTCAAAGAGCCAAACAAATAATTTTATAGTCTCATTAAACAATAATACAGCCCCAAAAATTATTGTCTGCTTGTGATGGTTGGTCCCAAGGAGTGGAGCAAAAGGCATTTCAAACTTATTGGTTTGGAACATGGTGTCAAATGCCACAGCATCACCAAAACAAGCATAATCCAAGATAGATTGCCCATCTGCCCAAAAGAAGTTGGCTATCCGACCATCTTCCTTATCTATTTGCATGGCTTAAAAAAGGTTGAATCCTGTAACTGCTTACCCTTCAAGTATTCAAGCAGTGTTTGTGCGTCACTGGATTCTAAGTACTTCCTTCGCTCACGACCAATCTCATTGTTTCAATCCATTCATGAGAATGGCACTTTGTCGGCTCCTCCATAAAACTCCTTCATAAACTCATACACCTGGGCTGGCTTCATCCCAGCTTCCCTTATCTGACTAATGAGCTTCCTATGCGCTTCTTGAACACTTCTTTGGGACCTTAGTTTGTCCCTTTTGTTTGGACTAGCAAGGTAATGATTGTGATCAACTACAATTTTTTGCACTGTCCAAATCCCCTCTTTGCTGACACTGAACTGAACACAAGCATCACAATATGTCCTTGTAGTGTCCTTTGATGAATCAGTTTTCCGATGACCTTCGTTATTGCAGACTATATATTTCTGAGATAGACTCTTATCTCTTCGTCGTTTCGTGTGGCTCTTTCTAATACTGAACCCAACCTAACCAGCATAGGTATTGTACATCTCAAAAGCTTTCTCCTCTGATTCGAAAGCCATTCCAACTTGAGAAATGATCAAAGGTTGCATAGCTTATCGATCACCTGTTGTACAATAAGCCAATAATTATAGATGGCTCACCATAAAACGAAACATTATGTTCTCAGTGAAATTTTCTAGTTTAATTCACTTACCTTATATTGTGCTTTATCTACTTCGGGTACTACGCAACAGATTGTGTAATCATCGCCATGACTGTTGCCAATGGAGTTCTGTTCAACCTACATATGGTCATCAATCAGTAAAAGGCCATGTAACCCAAGTGAAAAAAATCATCTCAAGAATCTACCACCCTGTTGATATAAAACATTTGCTCTAATCTGGTTGGTCTAATCTAGCTGTCCTTACTTGGAAGTCGTTTTTATGAACAATACTAGCATTTGATGTTTAAAACACCAGGTAACGAGAACAACACTCACCAAAGGGATTCTGCAAAAATAGATGATACTGTACTCAATGTCTGAACTTTTTGAATCTTTGACAGGCACTTAGGATGTCGTGGCAATCAATGCAACCAGAGGCAATATCATGAGATGCCGACTACGAATATTGAAACTAGAGTACATGCTTGTGACAAATTAAGCACAAATGTACATGACATGAGGTACTGTAGGAGTAAAACTAAACTCTCTTACGGCTGATGCAGGTTGCAGCAACACCAGCATTACTACAATCGTACGCTCTCAAGAACCTACTGACTACTGCCCTCTTGATGAAAACCATTTGTTCGATCAAAGAATGAGGCGCCCAAACCCTACCTGTGTTGTCTCCTCCCTGTCGTGTGCTAGGGCATGCACAGATGGCACCATAGGCGTCGAGGCAAGATCCTTGTCCTTCACCTGATCGCCTCCTGCCATGTGGACTGTTGCGACTTCTTCGTCCAGTGAGTTTTCTCCTGCCATGGCTGAAACCTTCCTCGGCAAGCAAAGAAGCAGCCGCGTGGGGAGTCCTAGCTCAAGCCTTCGTCGGCAAGGAAAAGGATCTGGGCCTCGAGTAGCCCTCGCAACCGCCATATCTTCCTTTCGTTACAAGGAACACTCACGCCTGAGCCGAAGTCCTCCTGGCTCTTGTCCATCTGGTATCACCTGAGCCGTGAGCCGAGCCTTTCCCAGGCCGAGGCGTGCGCTCGCGTCTCTTCCGTCAGATTCTTGCGTTGGCCACATGGAAGCAATTGGGTGCCGGCCCGCACGGATTGCAGTTTGGGGACCGTCCCCACCCAATTTTTCTCTGACAAAGCTGTGCAGGTTACCTGTCCTCTTCTTTCCCTCTCTTTCTTTCTGCTAGGACCAACGGGTCGGCCGGGCTGGTACAGTCCAGCTAGCTTTGGCTTTGTTCTGTCACCATGCATGAAACAGTTACCACAGTCAGATGGCTTATGGCCTTCACCTTCTCTGCTTTAGCTTTGCTCGTTGCTCCGCTCCAGTGGTGGTATGGGGCCGGGGGTGGTCGGCCGGATGGGCAATGCCTGCACCTGGCGAGGCTATACTGTTTAACGTGTGTGTTTTAGTTCAAGACACTGGTGGCGTCGGAGGAACATGACATGATTATCTCGCTCTAGACGCTCGCTGCCACATACGAGGCTAACAGCTCGCGCTCCTGTTCAGGCCAATCTCTCTCCTCCCATCATCCTACAGTTCTTTCCTTTGCCTAGAGAGAGAGAGAGAGAGAGTATGTACACACATTTGAATGGTGCCCACCGATAAAATCCATATCAAAGCTTTTTCACTAGGAAAAACTAATGTTATATTGGATGAGATGTCCGATAGCAAAATTTACTCCAACACTAGAACAACCCATCTCTCTCCTTGACATTCCATGCGTTTTGTGTTGGGTGGGAGAACGAGAGCGTGCAAAGAAGCTGCTGCTCTGCTCTGCAATGCGATTGACCGGTCGGCCCGGCCGATAGTTTTTCTCTTTTTGTCTTCACCATTGTGTAGTGTAGGATGCGATTATTGGTACTACAGTGATCATTATCATGTGTTGTGTGCATGTACCATTTCATCTGTTAATATGGAACAGCTAAAATCTAAGGCAATTGTGTTATCCAAACCTTATCTATTTTTATTTATTTATTTTTAGGGAGAAAACATGTTTAAATCAAAAGCTGCAAGTAGTGTGTTTAAATCAAAAGCTGCAAGTAGTGTACTACATTCAGGTAAGAGTTTATATAGGAAGACCAGGTCAATGTCCGTTGGGTTATTTTCACCAAAAAGCAATGTGTATTTCCAAATGTCTTGATGCAAGCAAACACTA
>CM014275.1:21520142-21586168 GCA_004135705.1 Alloteropsis semialata
GCGCCGTCGGGCCCCGCCGTGCCGACCTCCGCGCGCCGGCCGTCCTCCCTTGTCCGCTGCCGTGCCGCCCCTCTGTCCTCCCCGCCTACCTCCTCGGCCAACGCGCGCGCATCCCCGCCGAACCGGCCCCACGCCATTAACGCCGGAGCTCGAAGCTTCCCGGCGCCGGCCGAGCCCCGAGCTCCCTCCCCGTCTATAAAAGGGGGCCTTCCCCGCGTTCACCACCACCTCAACCTCCTCCGCCTCCTCACCAAGCCAGCGCCGCCCTTCCCTCGCTCCCACGCCGCTCCTAGCGCCGCCGTCCACCTCACCGCCGCCGCTCCCCTCGGCCGCACGCGGAGCCGCCGCCTCCCTCCTTTCCGGTCCGAGGTGAGTAGGGGAATGGACTCCCCTTGCTTCCCTCGTGCCCGTGCGCACCTCCCCGAGGGCCGCCATGCCCTAGGGGCCGGCAATCGCCGGCGCGACGAGCGCCGCCGCCGCCCCCTTTCCTCCTCTGTTCGAGCCGGCGAAGAAAAGAGGAAAAGGCCGGCGTTTTTGCACATAACCCCCTACCCTTCCTCCTATTCCATAAAGAGCCCCCCTTTTTAGCCAGTTTCCAAGAAAACCCCCTATCCTTTCTGTATAATTCCAAACAAGTCCCTGGTTGATTCATAAACCCCCCAAATACTTTCCAAATATCACAACCATGCCCTTCCACCCTATAAAACCTTCACAACTAGGTCCCTGGCCCTTTATAATTATTATAAAGAGGTCCTAAAACCCCCGTTTAAGCCCTAATACTCCCCTAACTCGTCATTTCATGCGCCAAATCTCTCCGGTTTCCCACCAAACTCAACCATGCCTATCTTATATCCTTTCCGGCCGAGCTTTACACAAATCATCCCAATCTAACTCCGTTTCCTATTTTATTTTGTTCTTTCCTGTTTCCAACTCATCGGTTAAGGAATGTGTTTCTTATTTTGTGTTTGTTTGATCGTGCCCTAGACGACGGAGTGAACGAGGAGGAGCAGTACCGCGAGCAGGACTACGCAGGAGAGTACCGCGAGCCCGACCCCGAGGACCCGTACCGCGAGCAGGATCTCCCAGAAGCTTTTGTTGACGGCAAGTCCAATCCCATCCTTTGATGCATGTTTATCCCATGTTTTTATAAACACAACCCATTAAGCCTTTGATATTGCATTGCTTTAGTTCAAAACCCGGTTGGTTAGCCATTCCTTGATTGATATGATATTCCTTGACAACCTTGTTATCACTAAATATGATCTGCTCTGTTTAGGTGATAACACTTTCTAGAATGCTTAGGTTTAGAATGCATAGGATTTGATACCCTTACTCAATCATGACTATACACCTGTTTTATCAAAGAATAAATGTGTGAGTTGGTGTTGGTTTTGGGTTTTGGGTTTTGGGTTTGAAAAGAGTAAAACCGTGTGGATAAAATGGATGGGCATAACTTTGTGAAATGCCAAAAAGGAGGCTTGTACCTTTGTGGTTAAGCAAGTTGGGAGATATCCATTTTGTCCGGTTTTAAACCGAGGTGATGTGTCATCTTGCCTAACCCATTTATCTCGTACAACCACTCGACTCTTGTATGGTGCAAGGGCTTAGTCTAAATCCCACTAGCCGTGCTGATTAGTTGTCTGGAGGCAGGTGTGCAGCGGGAAAACCAAGTGCCGTCTTAGTGACATGGTTGCCGTCTTAGTGACATAAACCCCTTGGTGTTTTTCTCGTGATGGCTAGGCAGTTTTGGCTATGGTGGGTAATGACTTCGATAGGATCCGCACTGACACTAAGGTGATCGTGCTGCGGTACCCTACTTGTGGTGAAAGTGTACACCTCTGCAGAGTTTTCTAATCTATTCGAATAGCCGTGCCCACGGTTATGGGCGAGTTATGGCTTGGTCACAATGCTAAGGTTTTGGGATGGGTTTGGAGTGTGTGTTTTGGAATGAGTTCGGCTTTGTGCCAAAAGCTACGGCGGATGGGAAATCCGGTAGCACTTAAAAGATGGATCCTTTGTGGATCAACCCCCACTAATTAAAGTTGTTTCTTAGAGTTTGCTTTGCTAAGTTATACCTTGATAACCCTTGCATGTGTTAAAACTAGCTTTTGGCAAAAACTAAAACCTAGCCTTATCCTTGATATTCCTTGTGCATAATTCTGTGTTAACCCCTCCGTGGGTGTGATTGGGCTTGTTGAGTACTTTTGTACTCACCCTTGTTGTTGTTAATCCAGAAGAAGACCCGGACTTTGTTGAGGACGCTGAGTAGGTGGTCGCTTCCGCACCCAGCTTTGCCTGTGGAGTTTGGTCCCGCCCAAGATGGCTTCGCTGCCGCAGAACTCTGATCCCTTGGTTGAACCGGTCTGGTTCATCCTTTGGCTTACCGCCGTAGTTTACCTTTTAGCAGTTCTAGTTTGTATTAGGTGCCCGCTTCCTCGTGGGCTGTAAGTTTCTGTATCATCTGTTGAATAAATGTGTATCAGCCTCCTGGGACTGATAATTTGTATCACATTTAGTCTCTGCTTAGGCAGGGGCGCTTCACTATGATGAAGCACACTTCAATGAAGAACCTAGGGAGGAGGAGCCAGAGGCAACTGCAAAGGCGTACTACGATATGTTGTCCGCGGCTCAACAGCCCCTTCACGGGCATACCAATGTTTCTCAGCTAGATGGCATTGCACGCCTAATGGCCATAAAGTCCCAGTATAACCTTGGTCGGGAGGCCTTCAATAATATTTTGAGAGTTGTTGGCAGCTTGCTTCCAGAGGGTCACATTCTGCCAAAGAGCATGTACGAGGCACAATGTATCATCAAGGCCCTCAAGATGCCCTATGAGTAGATACATGCTTGTCCAAATGGATGCATCTTATTTAGAAAAGAACACGAGAAAGCGAGTTACTGTCCAAAGTGTAAATCCTCTAGGTACGTGGAGGAAGACTGTGCTGATGGTCAGAAGAAGCAGAGCAAGCTCCCCGTGAAAATCCTACGGTACATGCCGTTCATACCGAGGATCCAACGGCTTTACATGACCGAGGAAACCGCGAAACAGATGACATGGCACAAACAAGGACGCAGATACAATCCTGACAAGATGGTACATCCATCCGATGGTGAATCATGGAAACATTTTGATCAGATTCATCGTGAGAAAGCCGGAGAGGCCCGTAATGTTCGTGTCGCTCTGGCTACAGATGGGTTCCAACCTTATGGGATGGGGGCGGTCTCATACAGTTGCTGGCCCGTGTTTGTTATCCCTCTCAATCTCCCCCGGCGTCATCTTTACTCGGCAGAACATATTCCTGTCGTTGATAATTCCTGATCACCCGGGGACTAATATGAATGTGTACATGGAGCCTCTGATCGATGAATTGGAGCGTGCTTGGGAGGAAGGGGTACTGACATACGACCGAGCTACAAAGAGAAACTTCAGAATGCATGTTTGGTACCACTACTCCCTGCATGACTTTCTGGCATATGGGGTATTCTGCGGCTGGTGTGTTCACGGGAAGATGCCATGTCCAATATGCAAGACAGCTTTGAAGTTCATTTGGTTGCCGAAGGGTGGCAAGTATTCCGCGTTCGACAAGCATCGGCAATTCCTCCCTCTCGACCATCCATTCAGGCGAGACATCAAGAACTTCACAAAAGGTCTTGAAGTTATAGACCCTCCACCGCACATTATGACCGGTGCTGAGGTGAGTGCTCAGGTAGCCGCTCTCCAGGTCAACCAACAAGGTGGTTTTGTGGGATATGGTGAAGAACATAACTGGACTCATAAGTCAGGATTGTGGAGGCTCGCCTATATGGCAGACATTCTTCTTCCACATAACATTGATTTGATGCACACTGAAAAGAATAACGCCGAGGCTCTTTTTGGATCAATCATGGACATTTCTGATAAGACAAAGGATAATGTAAAGGCTCGAGTGGATCAAGCAACGTTGTGCGATAGACCAAAGTTGAACATGGTGCCTCCCACAACCGGCAAGAAATGGAAGAAGCCTAAGGCCGATTTTGTGCTGACCAGGGCCCAAAGGAGGGAAGTACTCCAATGGTTCCAGACATTAATGTTCCCCGATGGATATGCGGCTAATCTGAGGAGGGGAGTTAACTTTGCCACCATGCGAATCAACGGGCTCAAGAGTCATGATTACCACATATGGCTTGAGCGGCTTCTTCCGGTGATGGTCCGAGGCTATGTCCCCGACCGTGTCTGGCAAGTGCTTGCAGAGTTGAGCTATTTCTTTCGCCAGCTTTGTGCCAAGGAGATATCGCGGACCGTGATACAAGAAATGGAAAGATTGGCGCCTGTGTTGGTCTGTAAGTTGGAGAAGATCTTTCCTCCCGGTTTCATGAATCCGATGCAGCATATGATTTTGCACCTCCCGTATGAGGCACGAATGGGTGGGCCTGCGCAAGGCCGTTGGTGCTATGCAATCGAGAGATGTCAAAAGACTCTTCGAAGTAAATGCAGAAACAAATGCAAAATTGAAGCTTCTATTGCAGAGGCATTTATTTTGGAGGAGGTGTCAAACTTCACAACAAAATACTATTCTGACAACCTCCCCAGCGTGCATAATCCCCCTCCTCGTTACAATGCTAGCTCCAATGAATCGAATCTCAGCATTTTCCGAGGGCAACTGGGCAGTGCTAGTGGTGCGAGCAACAAGACTTTGAACATTTCAGAGTGGCGCAAGATTATGCTATATGTCTTGACCAACCTCTCCGAAGTGGAGCCGTACATGATGTAAGTTCTCAACATAACTTGTTTTTGATTAGTAACTTTTCTGCATCCAACCCCCTTGTCTCTTGTTGGTCCAGGGAATTTCATCGTCAATATTGGCGTCGAGCCAGGGAAGCAACGCCACAGGAATATGATAGGCTTCTTAGGGAAGGTGCGGGACCGGGAAAGCTTGATTTCATTTCTTGGTTCAAACAGAAGGCCCAATCCGATGCTTCCATGAGTGCCGAATTGAGACAGGTTGCCAATGGCTTTGACTATAGAGTCAGGTCGTTTACCGGTTATGATGTCAATGGATATCGCTTTCACACAACAAGGCACGAGCGCGGTCGGCCCAATCGAAGGACCACCAATAGCGGAGTTTTTACGCCAGGCTCTAATGGGGTAGAGTATTATGGAAGAATCGAGGAAATATACGAATTGGGGTTTCGTGGTTGCCGGCCTTTGAATCCTGTCATATTCAAATGTCATTGGTTTGATCCTGAACAAGTGAGACGAACCCCGAATGTTGGGCTAGTCGAAGTCCGGCAGTCATCAGTCTATCCAGGAGACGATGTCTATATTGTCGCTCAACAGGCCACACAAGTTTATTTTCTCCAATACCCTTGTCAGACCGACGAGCATCTTAAGGGGTGGGATGTTGTGTACAAGGTATCGCCTCATGGCAAATTACCTGTCCCAAACAATGATGATTATAATATAGATCCAAACACATATGAGGGGGAATTCTTTCAAGAAGATGGCCTTGAAGGGAGTTTTGTTATAGACTTAGGAGAAACTCTCGGAATGGAAGTTGACAATGAAGATCTAGGTGACGAAGACGATGGAGATGAGGTTGAAAATGCGATGGACCTACAATTACTTGAGCGATGGCAATTAAATGATGAAAGTGATAACATTCTTCCTTCAGAGCATGATGATCTCGATGCACGTGATAGTGATGATGAATACATTCAGGAACATAATCTTGATGATGATGATTATTTCGTATAAATGTACGTTCCATAATATTTTAGTTATATTTGTATTGCTATGTTATTTCTAATAGTGTTTTATTACTTTGCATTCCTTTCTAAGTATATTTTGCTTAATTGTGCTAATTTGTCTATTCTTCTTTATTTACAGGTGGTTGAGCAAATATGGCGGGCGGCAAGGTCAGGAACGTTAACTCTGTTTACCAGAGAACGGAGGGAGAGGGGTCAGGGGAGGTTCAGAGGAGGGGCAGGGGTCGCCCAAGAGGCAGTGGTCAGACGTCCTGGAGTGGTCAGGGGTCTTGGAGTGGTCAGGGGTCTGGTACAGGCCGCAGGCGTCGAGTGCCGAGGTCACCGTCGCCTCTACCTGAGGAGGAGTCTTCCACGGACGAGGAGTTTGTACCTCCCGCAGAGGCGCCGTCGTCGGAGGAGGAGTCGGTGTACGACTCGGTGGAGGAGGAGGAGGAGGAGGAGGAGGAGGGGGAGGGGGCCCAGGGGGACGAGGAAGAGGAGGGGGCCCAGGGGGACGAGGAGGAGGAAGAGGAGGGGGCCCAGGGGGACGAGGAGGAGGAGGAGGGGGCCCAGGGGAACGAGGAGGAGGAGGGGGAGGGGTACGAGGAGGCCGTTGGTGATCCACCGAGAGTTTGGTTGCGAGGTCCATCGACCCTCCCCAGACGACCGGCTCCACACAGACGCCCGGTGATTAGACCTTTTGGGCAAAAGTAAGTGCTTTTGACTTGATCTTTACTTTTCATATGGTATTCTTTATTTTTCAGAAGAACATAATATTTCATTGTAATCATTTTTCAGGAATTGGGAAATGGTGGGCGTAGGTGATCACACACGCCTGGTCAACGGCATACTGGGCCTTCTGTGCAAGGAACACTTCCCTGGCATGGTGATGCATGCCTCTAACTACGAGCCGGCATGGTACTTTGAGCACTACTACTCCGCTGAAGACCAGGAAGATCCTTGGGGAGGGTTTTCGAGAACAAGGCGGAGCGGGTGAAGCAGGAGTTGTGGGTAAGTCTTCCTCATAGTACATTACTCAATTCATCGCATTCAGACATTACTCAATTCATCACATACCTACGCTAAGAAGCATTGCGTGTATATGCAGGATTTCTTCAAGTGCGAGGATGGATATGAGGCAAGGGCGCAGCAAAATGCTCACAGAGCATGCAAAAAGCTACTGCATGACATGCACTATGAGGCGCGCATCCAGGCCATCGTTAACTACTACGCAACCGAGCTTCACACGAAGGTCAAGAAGAGGGAAGCAAGAAAAATGACGCTGACCAGGGAGCAGTTTCTCCAGGTAACTGATAACATCAAGATTCATCTTTTTGGACAATGAACATGCTTCATTTGATCTTCTACCTTCATTTTGATGACTTGCAGGTGCCTCCTTCTTGGTGCAATAATCACCAAGAAGCCTGGAAAAGGATGGTGGACAGGTGGTGCTCTCCCGAGTGGCTGGAGAAGCATAACATTGCCCGGGACAGACGGTTGAAGATGCCAGGACCATCGCACCATCAAGGCAACCTAAGCCTCAAGGCATACGCCAAAAGATATGTAAGCAAATTCATTTCTTTATTTTGATGCTAGCTAGACATAGTGATAAATTGCTAACCGCCCGTCTTTTACTCATTGTCCGCAGTCTGATTCACATGGTGGCCAGCCTATTGGTGAGGTGAAGGCATACGCTTTAGCTCACATGGGCAGGGCAACGGCCGACATCGACTACACCCTGGAGACCCCGGCCTCGGCGTTCACCAATTCGACCATCGCCCCGCGGCTTAGTGCGTACACAGAGAGGGCAAGGGAGGTCCATGGGCCAGACTACGACCCAAGCACCCAGGACTTTGATGGACAAATCGTCATGGAGGTGGGAGGAGGGAAGAAGCATGGGCGTTACTGGTTGGGTGATGGCTCTATCGACTCGACCTCGGTGCCAAGACTCCCCGAGATTCGAGCAAGGGCGCCGAGCGGAAGCGAGTCCATACGCCCACGTATGACGGTTGACCAGATGGAGATAGCGAGTCTAAAGGTTATTTCTGTTTACCTCGTCTTTCATTGATTCTGGCATGCGATTGTTTGAATTCTAACATCTATTATGTGGCAGTCCGATCTGCAAGCTGAGAGGAGCCAACGGGAGCACTTAGAGGGAGTTCTGAGCCAGATGTACATTTGGATGCAGAGTGTGGGCACTCAAGTCTCTATACCTCCCCCTCAGCTTCAATTTCAGCCACCGCCTCGCCAACACACCCCTTTGAGTATAAATGCTTTAGTTTATGAGTTTCTAACTTAAATCTTGTCTCACACGTGCAATCTATTCTCCTTTGTGCAGGGTTTATCGGCGGCCTCAAATGATCCTGCTGCCCATGTGTCGCCTGGTAGTAGTCAGCCTCGCACTCGCAGGTCGCCTTGGGGGCCTTGGCCGGGATCTCAGCCTTTGGGGGCTTGGCCGGGATCTCAGCCACAAGAACCTCAAGACCCACAAGACCAACAGGATCAAGACTTGTCTCAACCCTTCCAGAGCAACCCATGGGAATGGAGGCCATCTCCTTACTAGGTTTTGAACTTGTTGCCTTGCCGCCTCACCATTGAACTTGATAACGTTGTGGATATGTGGTCGAACTTGTTTGAGTTGTTAAACTTGTGGATATGTGGTCGAACTTGTCGTTGTGTAATAATTATGGACTATTTGTGGTTGTGGACTATTTGTGGTTGTGAAATGTCTATATGAACTGCCTGTAATGCTTATTGTGATGCATTGGATATGTTTGTTGTGATGAATTTGAGTGGGGGTACCATATACGAGCGAAAACAAATAAAACAGGTGCCAGGAACAGCTCTTTGCCGAGAGCATTTACCCAAAGCTCTCGGCAAACAGGGCCTTTGCCGAGAGCAGCTCTCGGCAAAGGAGAGCTGCTCTCGGCAAAGAGAAGTGTTTGCCGAGAGCTTTACCTTTGAGCTCACGGCAAAGAGCCAATTCTGGTTCTTGGTTCGGGATATTTGCCGAGAGCGTTTGTGACAGGCTCACGGCAAAGTCAGGAGTTTTGCCGAGAGCTTATGGCGACGGCTCACGGCAAAAGCAGGAGGTTTGCCGAGAGCTTTTGTGGAGGCTCACGGCAAAGCCCGTTCCAACATACCGTTGAGTCCGCCTCCACAGTACCGTGCCGTTATGTTTGCCGACCGTTTTACGTCCTGGCTCTCGGCAAAGGTAACGGGTGGACCCCACTCCTTCCTTACCGTGCCGTCTCCTCGCCGTCAGTGTATTATATTTTTGCCGAAGGCTGCCAGGGCTCTCGGCAAAGGGTTTGCCGAGTGGCCGCGTCTTGGCTCTCGGCAAAGGCTCCTTTGCCGATAAATAGTTTGCCGAGTGAGCTTTGCCGAGAGCCTTGCTCGAATTCCTCTCGGCAAACCCTTTGCCGAGGGTGTTTGCTTCTTTGCCGAGAGGGTCCTGCTCTCGGCAAACCTACTGTGTCTAAGCAAGAAATAGAGGGTTTTTGCTTATTGTCAACTAAGCAGCACCATAAGGCACCAACTGCAATGTTAACACGTTCTGAAGTCAAAGCTTGTCTCACTTAAGTTCGTACAATCCAGGGGAAAGCAAATGGTTTTGCACTTTTGCTGCTTGCTACTTCATTCAAAGAAGCTTATGTTAGAAGGTCATTAGCCTTACTGGAGCAGAAATGATAGGTCTTTCATCCAGGTCTCTTGGGGCATGGTATCAATATTAATGCCAAGCGATGTTGTACAACATGTTGCAGTATATTGACGGATATATCTGTAAACTTGAAAAGTATAACTGTAGGTCAATGAGGAAGACTGAATGACTTTCCTGAAGAGTATGATTATGTTTTGAAACCTGGAGCCACTCTACAATGGGGCTTACTATGTCATAAATTCATATGAGAAATGTTAAGCATCTGCCGATCTGCAACGTGTGTATCAGTGCCAACAATGTATTAGTCAAATACATGTGTATGATTTACATCTTCTTGTTTGTAGCTGCAGCAATGGCAACTTTGAAAGATGCCTTACCCATAGGTAAGACTGCTTTAAATTGTCCCAAAAGAAAAATGCACAGATCTTAGTTTCAAATGGTTTGGTGCAAAATTAGAACCTTAAGTCTTTAAATATAGGGTGTTTGCCGTTTATTTCAAAAAAAAACATACAATTACCTCCCCTGCCATGAGGCTTCTTGGTCATAAATTCATATGTGAAATGTTAAGCATCTGCCGATATGCCACATGTATCAGTGCCAACAATGTATTAGTCAAATACATGTGGTATGATTTACATCTTCTTGTTTGTAGCTGTAGCAATGTGAGTTTATGAATTTTGCATTATGAGATTCTGTCTTTTCAAAGACTGTGCTATTTATGACCCCCGAGATCATTACGTGTTAATCCATTCAATCGATAGGATGGCCAAACAATGAGACATGATTTTTGTGACTGATGTATCGGCGTCTGAAGCAAATGTTTACAGGAAATTACTACCATTTGATATCAAAAAATATCTTAGTCAGATAAAAAAACTATGAAATAAAATAGAGTTATTAGTTGGATAGTTTCAATCATGTTAATACAGTTTTGTTTCCGAGAGGATTAGAGTGTTGGTTGAACTATTTTAATTGATGATTTGTTTTAGTCATATTATCCAACCCATTCATATTATTGTGTATTTGCTTAAATTATAAAATATACGTGTGTCCATGTGTGTTTTGTCATGCATATTTGACAATCTAAATAAGCATGATTTTTTGTCATGCCAATTTTATCGCTTCTATAATTTTGTTTCTCTCCCGTAGCAATGCACGGGCATGAACCTAGTTAAAATAGAGACTGCGAAAATGAATATACTTTGAGTGGATGTTATTACAGTGATGCTTTATATTAACTAGCATTAAATGTATTTTCTAGGAACGGACATTATTTCTATGAACGGTCACACATTCAGTAAATTTTGATTGCAGAGGTGCAGTATGTACATGGTGCTTCGGAATTGAGGAACCATTGACATGCACGTAAAACTGGAATGGTTCAAAAACAAATCAAATTCACACCAAACTACTTAGACTATACTACATTGTATAAACCAATCTTTCCATATCCATTTACTCCTAGCTCCAAACCAATCCAAACCACATAGACTAGTTTCTCGAAACAAACTAAATCGGTTCATTTCTATAGTTTTAGACGTGGCATTGGACGTAGGGCCCACGTATAGATACGGCTGTACCAATTTGCATGGAGTAGCGAACCGTGATTTTGAGAAACCTTCAACAAATTTCGGTCAAATATGCTAAAATTTTAAGGTGTGAACGCGAACTTTTAATTCTAAGGTCCGAGTTTACATGTGGGGTCCACATGCAAATTTGGCTACATTGATTTGCACGGAGTAGCGGACTGTGCTTCTAAGACATCTCCAATAAAATTTCGGTAAAATCTGCTAAAATTTTAAGGTGTGAACGCGAGCTTTTAATTTTAGGGTCCGACTTTGGATGTGGGCTCCACACATAGATATGGTTACACAAATTTACACGAAGTTGGAGATTACCATTCTAAGACATTTACAACAAATTTCAGTCAAATTCGTTAAAATTTTCATGTGTAAACGCGAGATATTAATTTTAAGGTTCGGCTTTTAATCTAACTTATATTTACACACTTGACCATTATAATTGTTAACCATTCTAAACCGTTATAAATATTAAAGCAAACCAAATCAAACTATTATACGTGGCAACCCATTATTCACCAAACCAAGCTAATTTATTTTTTTTTTGCGAGCGTGCCTTGGCACGTATTTCATTAAGAGGAGGAAACCGGTAGAATACAAGAGTTACAGCCATGTCAACCAGAGGTGACTGGCCAGCCACTACTATTTCTAAATGTCGCTAATGAGCATTAACCAATCCGCGACCTCACGTTACAGCTTGGGCATTACTACCTGTACCCTGATGAGCAAGCATAGCTATTGGTGCTAAGTTTTTGTACCGGGCCATCAACCATAAATTCGCCTCTTCGATGATCTGCTCTGCAAGTTGGCCAGGTGATCTCTGTTTCCCATTGAAAGTGCGTGCATTCCTTTCCAACCAAAGGTACCAGGTGATTAACACCACAGCAGAATCGAAGGCCTTCCTGATGTCTTTTTCCAACCTCTTACGCGATCGCTCCCACCATGTTGCCAACGATGCTTCTGTCGCCGTTGGAGTTAAGCCTGCCCCGTTAACCCGCTGCAAAATCCTGCTCCAGACTGCCCGGCTAAAAGGACAGCTAAGAAGCATGTGTGAGGTCGTTTCTGAGCCTTGACCACAAAGAATGCAGGTATCATGGTCTTGAAGATTGTGACGCTTCCGTCTGGCTGCTGTCCAACACCTATCATGCAAGGCAAGCCAGACGAAGAATCTGCATTTGCCTGGTGCCCTAGTCTTCCAAAGAAGTTTAGTCCCCGGAACCCCATGTTGCCCAATGAAAAAAGCCCGGTACGCCGATTCCGTTGTAAAGCGACCATCTGAAGTCCATTTCCAAAAGAAATTATCCTAAGCCGTGTCATCTAGCGTCACATCACGTAACAACTCCCAGATGTCTAGGTAGTCCAAAATAACCTGGACGGTCAGCGCTCCTTTGATGTCCCTTACCCATTTCTTGTCTTGTAAGGCTGCCCAAACCGTTCGAGTTTTCTGTACCCGAGGACCCACTGTCTGCAGCAGGCAAGGAGCAAGGTCGGCTATGGACCGGCCATTGATCCATTTGTCAGTCCAAAACAAAGTTCGACGACCATCTCCAATTTGCACTGTGATAGAAGCATGGAACATTGCGAGCACTTGTGGTTCGATGTCATCAGGTAGATTTGCCCAAGGCTTGGAACTGTCAGTACGTTTGATCCATAACCAACGTAATCTAAGGGCAAATCCCATCAGTTCCAGGTTAGGGATGCCGAGCCCTCCCAAGTCAGGTGGTCTACATACCCGTGGCCAGGCGAGCATGCAGTGTCCCCCTGCCTCCTTGTCTGATCCTCTCCAAAGGAATGCTCTTCTGCGCTTATCAATGCAAGCAATGGCCCAAGGAGAAAGGGTGACAGCTATGGCCATATGAATTGGAATGGAAGACAATTTGACTTTTACCAGAACCCCTCTTCCCGCTTTGGTGAGCAGCTTGGCCTTCCAAGTTGGGAGAGCTGTACTAATCTTGTCCACCAGAGGAAGAAGATCAGTTTTCCTCAATTTCCGGGTGGAGATAGGGATGCCCAAGTATTTGCATGGAAAGGGGTTGAGTTTGCCTGGGAAGAATTGCACCAGCGTGACTGTTTCCTCAAGACCACATTGAATTGGTGATATGAGGCATTTATCTAGATTAGTATGCAGTCCAGTGGCTCCCCCAAACAGGCTTAGAATGGCACCTGCTGCGACCAAGTCTTGCTGCGACGGCGTGAGAAAGAGGACGGCATCATCTGCATAGAAGAAGGCTCTCTCTTTAATTCTGATGTCGCCCAGAGGATTGAAAAGGCCCTCTTGATCAGCTAGCCTCAGGAGGGAATTAAGCGCTTCCATCACCAGAACGAATAACATTGGGGAAAGGGGATCCCCTTGGCGTAGCCCTCTAGCGTGGCAAATCCTTCGGCCAGGCATGCCGTTCAGGATTATCCTAGTGCTTGCCGTGGACAGTAACATGCTGATCCAGTTTATCCATCTTCTTGTGAAACCCATATGCTCCAACATCCGTAAGAGGAACGTCCAATTAACCGTGTCGAAGGCTTTTGCAATATCAATTTTGATCAGAGCACTCGCCTTCTTATTCCTGTGTAGTAACTTTGTTGATAGCTGGACCGCCTTGAAGTTGTCATGCAAAACCCTCCCCTTGATGAAAGCGCTTTGGTTATCCCGAACCAGCGTTTGGAGCTTAGGTGCCAACCGATTCGCCAAGACCTTCGTGAACAGCTTGGACACGCTGTGTATTAGACTAATCGGTCTAAAATCCCCAATAGTTTGTGCTCCATCTTTTTTCCTTAACAGGACCATATATGCCTGGTTTACCAAATACAGGCTCCGCCCGTCCAGTGACCAAAGTGCTTGGAACGCCCGGATGATGTCATTTTTGATTATGGGCCATGCAATCCGATAGAAAAGTCCAGTGAAACCGTCCGGGCCGGGGGCCTTGTCCAGCGGCAGATCCTGAATGGTTTGCCAAATCTCTTCCTCCGTGAAGCAATAGTCCGACTGGGACATGTCTACTGAAGGGATATTCAGGCGTTGGAGGTTGAGCGACACCGTGCTGG
This sequence comes from Alloteropsis semialata, assembly GCA_004135705.1. Lineage (NCBI taxonomy): Eukaryota > Viridiplantae > Streptophyta > Magnoliopsida > Poales > Poaceae > Alloteropsis > Alloteropsis semialata. Next base: position 21,534,147 of record CM014275.1, read on the forward strand.
GTTTTGGTTGCCAAGCATGGCGTCAAAATGCTGGTAAATGGCATCCTCATTTACGACCTCTAAATCGCCAATCTTCAGGGATCGGACATGGTTCTTACGACTACGATGGCATGCTTGCAGGTGGAAGAACCTAGTGTTAGCATCACCCTCTGCTAAATAGGTGACCCGCGATCTCTGTCGTAGAATGGTACGTTGCAGAGAAGCAAGCCCCAAACACTTGAGCTTCATCTTATTTCTTAAAGTTTGCTCATGAGCGGCCAGTCGTCGAATATCCTGTGCCTGATCCAGCCTGAACACAATTTCCTTCGCAATGGCAAGCTGGAGCCGAATACTGCCCACCTGTTTTGAGCTCCAACGTTTGAGCGCGATTGCCGTGTTTCGGAGCTTGTAGTCCAAGGATCAAAACACGTCCACTTCTTCTGGCGCCCATGGACAGTTCCAGGCCTACTGGATCGTATCTAGACAACCATCATACTTGGGCCAGATGTTTTCGAACCTGAACCGCCGGAAGATACGATGGGCACAAGCGGTTTGAAGGAGCATCGGGGCGTGATCAGAATGCTCAGACGACAAGGCCCCGAGCTCATGATCTGGGAATGATGTGATCCAGTCTTCTGTGACAAAAACCCGATCAATGCGTTCCAAGGTTGGATTTTCGCGTTCATTGCTCCAAGTATACCGGCGACCATGTAAGTGAAGCTCCTGTAACTCATGATCATCTAGAAACCGTCTGAATTGGTTCATCATCCTCCTGTTAAGGCGTGAGTTGTTCTTATCGGCCGCCTGGTAAATGAGATTGAAATCTCCACAAATCATCCACGTGTTTTGGCGACCTAACCGGATCTGTCGTAGTTCATTAAGAAACTCGACCTTTCTATTGTCAGTCTGTGGTCCGTAGACGCATGTCATCGTCCAGCTCTCACCATCTGGTAACATTTTGAGCTGGGCGGTGATAGAGTTTTCGCGGAGGAGTGGGTTGGTTGCTTCCCATGTGTCACGGCGCCACGCCAACAGCACTCCACCTGAGGTGTGTAACGCCGGCAGATGGAAGTAATCAAACCCAGCTCCCAAAAGGTCCATGACCAAAGCGTCATCACATGTATCCCATTTCGTTTCTTGTAAAGTTAAGAGAGAAATGCGCTCTTGGGCCACCACATCACGAACAATGTTTCGTTTGGCTCGTGCATTGAGCCCCCGGACATTCCAGATTAAAATGTTTTCAGAATTCATGATTAAACCATTGTGCGACCTCAAGGACACGGTGGAGGCAACTATGGCTCCACCGCCACGACCGCGGCCGAAAAAATCGGCCCGTTATCCGGCAACAAGGCGTCCAATGCCTCACATTGTGCAACCGATAGTGTATCGGTGAAGATCTTCAGGAAGCGTTCGAACGCAGCGACATCCAGGGGACCTGTAGCTGACGATATCCCGAGCCGCTTCATCAGCACGTTCTGTGCCTGGATCGCCAGCTTGGTAGCCCGTTGCCGCGACTTCTTGGCGAGCCGTTCGCTCCTCCGGATGGCCGGAGTCAGGCCTGACGTCGGGGCGTGACCTTGACGTCGCGGCGGCGTCCGTAACAGCACCGGCGGTGAGCTCGGCCTGCACACAGATCGTGCAAAGTGAGACGTCGCAGTTTTAACCGGTGTGGATGCTTCAGGCACAATGTGAAGTGGCAAGGCCTCAAGCGAGCCCCTGGTGTAATTGACAAAGCTAGTGTGGGCCGGCTCCTGCTGCAGCTCGGGGGTAATGGCATCTTCAAAACATACTGTTTCAAGTTGGGCCGAGTGAACGTCGGAGGTTTGTGGAAGGCCGCCAACCGGTGATTCAGCGGTTCCCGGCCCAGGATCAGGCCCGTCTCCAGGCCCATCATCCACATGCACAGGGGACCCCGGGGACGACGCGAGCGTTACGGGCTGGAACGTAACGGTCTGAGGCACGACCTCCAACGGTGCCGGGGCCATACCTGCCCACGTCGTGGATATAGGGGAGTGGCGCTCCCCAGTAGGGGTCATGTCACCCAGCCTCCCGGCCTCCCCCTTGTCCTCTTGTGTTCGTCGCGACACCACCTGCCCCCTGGAAGTCAGCGTGGCCTCATGGACCATTGGATCGACCGGCGAGTCAAGGGCAAACTCCTCCGGGCCCCCCCACACAGCCATCAGCATGGCTGCCCCATCAGGCACCAGGGGGAGGCAGGCGCCCGTTGCTTGACAGCACGCGTGCACGTGTCCTTCCGTCGTACGTCCTGCGCGCGGCGACCGAAGCGCAACGGGCCCACCAAGGACCAGGAGCGCGAGGAGACGTCGCCGGACGTGGAGGAGAAGGGTGGTCCCCAGCCGGGGCCAAGGGACGGCCCGCCGGAGCCACTGCCACCCGCTCCATTGCCGCCGCCACCATCTCCCTCCGGAAAAGATCTCTTGGGCCAAGGTCCCGTCCGGCAACGACGAGATGCACCCGGGTGGTGACCAAAATCATCATCAGAGCTTCCAAAGTAGTCCGGTGAGTCCTCAGATGAGTCACTGGACAAATTCCAATCCTGGACCTCTCTCAGCCGAACATGAACTCTGTACCAAAGTCCATCTTGTTGGGAATGGATGATCTCCTCCGGCCTGAGGAACAGATTGCCTGGCTCGTGTGGTACCGGAGGCTCGGGGATGAACAGCAGCTTCTCCTCAGGGACGAAATCTGGGTGGATACACCAAGCCGCCACATACAACACCCCACGATCATCGCCTGCAAGGTGCGGCGGAGCCTCAACCAGATTAGAGCACGACGAACCCAGCACACTCTGAGCCGTCGTCAAGTCCCGGGCGTGATCAGGGATGCCCCGGAATTCGATCAGGACCCTGAAACGAAGGTGTGCCAAACTGGCTCTAGCTTGTCGGCGCCACCTTCTCCAGTTCAGTTGAAGCGGCGCCCCAGCCGGCAACTGAGTGTGCAGAACGCGGTGTGCTGTGGCCGCGGAGTTGAATTCCACCAGGAAATCGTCCGGTGAACTGCGATGCACCGTAAACTCGTCCGGCATGAGGGTGTAGAACTCCTCCATGAACCTGCCGATCTGCGTTGGGGAGACGACCGGGCGAGTGCCCCCCACCATAGCGACCAATGCCGACGAGGAGAGCCGGGCCTCCCTGGCATCCATCTCGGCAGTCCTTGGGATGACAACAATCTCCCGTCCCGGCCGGCGTGACGGGTCCCCCAACGGGCGCGGCGAGGGGGGCGGCGACGGCATGGAGGTGTCACCGTCCCCATGAGATGAGGGTGGGCGGCAAACCACCGGCGGCGTGCCAATGTTGCCCGTCGATTGCGAGCGGGCCGACCGTGTAGCATCCGAAGATGAGGATGAGCGACCCCGGGCTGCCTGCATGGGCGGCGGTGGCTGCACCGGCCGTCGGTGGAGTGGAGCTCTGCGTGACGACGGACGAGCACGTCGGCAGTGTCGCGACCTGTGGCCTTCGCGACCACAACGCAGGCAGCGGGACGGATTCCTGCAGGCGGCGGCGACATGGTCGGACGCCAGGCAGTTGAAGCAGCGCCCCACAAGATCTGCCGGGACGGGACGCGGAGGGTGCGGTGGCGGCGGGTCACGCCTTGGCCTGCGACGACGACGGGCCACCTCCCAACCGTCCTCCGGGAATGGCTCCCGGACCTCAGTGCGGGCCTCTGTGCGTATCACCACCGAGGCCAGGCGACGTCCCGTCGGCTCAACGCGGGAACTTCCAGGCCCCCCCCAGGCGCGGCGCGCGTCCGCCATGAAGCCACCGCAGGGGGGCCCGGCGGGGGGACGAGGGCCCCCGGCCCCGCGCGCTGGCGGATCCATCGCGACCGCCTTGCCTTTGGCCTTTCCGGACGAGGCGGCCCGCGGCGACGGCAGGGGGTCTTCCGACATGGAGTCCGACGAAGCACTGTATCTGAGCCAGTCTGGCGTGTCTCCATGCCCGTCGGGGAGGCGCCGTACGTAGGGCGCCGCGGAGGGGTTGAGCGGTGAGGACAGGGAGCCGGGGGAAACCTCCCCAGACTGCGCCGTGAACAGGGCTGCGGCGGCCGCCAAAGGTGGTAGACGGGGGCTTTCTCCCCCGTCCTGAGCCTCCTCAGCTCCATCCATGGTGGATGGACAGCAGGCGGCCGAGTACGGCCGTCCGGCTCGGGTGGGCGCCGGGCCCAGGTGGGCTCCCGGCGATTTGGTGGTGGACGCCGGGACCGGGTGGTCGCCGGCGGGAGAGAGCGCTGGGCTCGTAGTGTCTAGAGAGAGAAGCTTCCATTACGCTAATACTAGTTTGAGATCAAACCATTACCAGCTTTACATGCACGTATATACTGGCACTTGTTGCAAAAATGCTCAAGTGAATCTACAGTCACGCTGAACAGAGATGAGGTACTCTTGTTGCAGGATTTTGGGCAAGTAAAACATTAACGTGCATCAAGATTAACTGCACTTCTAAATCTCGGCTAACTCATTTACGATGAAATATGAACAACCAATTGATGAGGCTGATTAAAAAAATACGCTAATACATATTCAAAAATAATTTGTTGACTTGACCAATCTTGTAGTTCCTGCTCACTCTCTCGCTTGTGTGGGCATGCATATCTATTGAAACATTCAACAGAGGCATCAGGATTCTTAGACACCGGTGGCTCCCCAGCCCGCGAGAGCGTTTCACGTGTACCAGTCATTCGTGTGATGCCACGTTGCCAGCCAGCAAGCTCTCGGCACGCCAGAGCACTCCGAGTGTAGAGGCTGCCATCCCCTTGTGACTGCAGTGTGGGCCGCCAGGCCTCGCTCTCTCTCGAAAGCTCCCCCAACAGTTGAGAGAGGCGAACGAGGGCGACCCGTTCTCCGCCGGCGGGTCCGGCGGTCTTCCTCGCCTCCGATGGCCCTCCGGGCTTCGCGAGGTGGTGGAGACCGCGGCCCGCGGGTTTCCCGCCGGTCGGAGGTAGTCCTAGTAGTTCTAGTGTTTGTGTCCCGGCAGCGCGGTTGAGGCGACGGCGGCGGCGGCGCCATTGTGGAATAAGGTCCTCCCCGGCTCGTCCTCGCCTCGTCGGTGCTCCACTCCGGTGCCGACGGCGAGCCTGTGGAGGCTGGTCTCCCTGTGTGGGAGTCTTATACAGGGGTCGGTCCGCGACGGCGTGTCGTCCTTGGTGGCGGTGGCCGGCGTCGATCTTGTGTTTCCAGGGTGCGGAGGAGGCTGCGGACTTTGTGGTTGCCAGGAGGATGGATTGAGCTCGAGAGTTCTGTGACAGCGGCCGTCGTCAACGGCGAGCTCGGATCCAGGGCCGAGGATGCTCGGGGTGCGTCCCCGACCGATGGATGACCGGCGTTGCCTTCAGCACGTCTCCAGCGGCGAGTGTCTTCTGCGGTTTCTCAAAGCCTTCGTGCGATGGAGCTTCTCTCGGCCTCGGGGTCAGCGGCGATGGACGGCGCCGGTGTGTTCCGCCGGCGGCGGCGGGGATTTTTTCTTCCGCCTGGAAAGGGTCCAGGGACCTTGATGTAATCTTTGTTTTTCTAGTGGCCCTTTCTGTTAGTAGAGTGGGGCAGATGTACTCCGTATTCCTGTACGGTATACTTATATGTGTACATTGTCCTTATCGTTAAATACAGGTATACTTGATAAAAAAAAGCACTGGTATCTTTGCAAAAGATCCTTTATTTTAGTTTTTGAAAATGTTAGTTTTTGTTCAACTCTTAAAATACAAAAAATAAGATGGAAAAGCTCACTTGTTGTTTTGCTACTACATATACACACATGATTAAAAAATTAATAAAGTTACACAACATTACATGGAAAATAGTATAGAGTTATTTTTATTATACTAAAAATGCGGAGTTCCACACATTGCAAAATGTAGAGAGCAAAGGACATTGATACTCTCAAGAAACATTCCAAAATCAGACAAATAAATGTCCGGGCCGAGCTCGACCTCGACCGCCGGCTTTGTAGACCATGGGCAGCGAGCTGAAGAGGCCCACGGATGCACGAACAAAGCAAAGCTGGAGTAGAAAATGGTGGCATAGGCCCTTTTGGTTTATGAATCGGCTTCAGCTCTTGTTTATCAGCTTCTCCTGCTAAACACACAAAAAACAAAACCTGGCTCACGGGGAAAAGCCCGTACAAGCCCTGCATTTTAGCTTCTCTGCTTTGCACGAGCGGAGAGAAGCCAAAAATGGCGGCTCTACATACCGGCTTCACCTCAACCTTCAGTGGTCTTGGCGAAATTACCCCGTTCACGTGGCACTCGTCCAAGATCGTGAGCTGCTTGCCTACAGTTTTGCTGGGCAGACATTCAAAGAGAATAGAAACTGTCCTTCCTGAAGTTTTGCCGGGGGAGATGGAAAGGGCTGAGCAGCATGCTGCTCTTCACAACGGGTCCCGGGCTCCGATGTTGGTGATTTTTTTACCATGTGGGCAGCATTGTTTTAATTGTGTTATTTACTGGTAATTGTCCCGGGCCCACTTTGTGGACAAGGTACACCCAGTCACCGAATTTAGATTTTCCATACATTATGCATTTTTTCTTCACGGAGTCATTTGCTTGATCGAATGTCAGTACAAAAAGGATTGAAGAAAACAAACGGGGAAAGCATTTCACTTGATTTGCTGCAAACCTGCCGCACTCAATAATATAAACAATCAGTGAAACTGAACGCAACAGGAAAATAAGGATGGAATATCAGCACAAATGTAAGCAGCCATAAGATTCTCTGCAAGTGACTAACCACAACAACTGACAGCACCCAGGATTTGTCAAATGATTCACGCAAAATAACCTCAACAGATTTTTACAGGGTGAAGACGATGGACACAGTGATCAAATGCTTCCTTGCCAACTGAGGGCCAAAAGATTACACCCAAGCTTGCTTATGATCAAACAGGTCAAAGTATAATTAAGAGCGGAAGCTTCCACCTCACAGAAAGGAGATTTTCTTAACAGGAAGCATCCAGCGCCAATTGCGATCCTGCTGCTGGACAGAATGCCGTGCCGATCGAGATCTTGCTGGCCAGAACAACAATTCCGATTGCCATCCTGCTGGACAGAGTGGCAATGCCAATTGCAATCCTGCTGGACAGAGTGGCAATGCCGATTGCAATCCCACTGGACAGAATGACGACGCCAAAGCTCTGAATTCTCTTGAAGGATAGGATATTTTTTGAAAGTAGAAAGGATAGCCTGGATAGGGTATGACACGACGTCCACTGAGTCCATCTTGGCAGAACTTCCATGTGGCAAAGCAGCGCCCCACTGTGTAAGGCATTGACCACATGAGCACATTGTTCATTGTGCAAGGAATTGATGGCTCTACACCAGGAGAAACTTCAACAAGCGGGTAGTTCGTATTGTTCATAGAAATTATGCATGTCCATCAGCATCCACTCCCTTCTCTGAAAGAAATAATGCAGTTAAAAAAAGAATAATGCAGTTAAAAAAAGCTGATAAGTAACAAACAAGGCTAGGGCAAAATATGTACCCAGATTACATACAGATGCCTGAAAAGTATTCAGCTATACTCCCAAAAGAGAAAAGGTCAGCATTCTCAGAAATAGAAAAAAAAATGAAGAAAAGGGAAACAGAGCTGCAGTGACAGAGACATGGATCATTGGCATTATATGCTTGAAAAAAAAATCAAATCGCACCAATCTAATAGGCAAATCTCTTATTATCTAAGGATGTCAGAATTATCTAAGTAACAGAACTCCTTAATCTAGGGGCCGTTTGGCACAGCTCTGGCTCTTGCAAAAATAGCTCTGTCTCTAGCTTTTCTGATGAAGCAGCTTTTTTTTGGCTTTGGCTTCTCTGGTTGGAAAAACGTTTGGTAAAACAGCTTCTCCAGACATTTTTTTAATAGGTAGAAGATGTGTAATGTCCATTGTGCCCTTTTCTTTTTTCTTTTCTTCTTTGATTTTTCTCGTTTCTTACTATTTGTTTCTTTTATTTTTTTTCCTCTCTTTTTCTCTTCCATTATCCACGGACCACGGGCTCCTCTTGCATTATCCATGGGTTGTGGCAATCTTGGGGCGGCGGCAAGCGGTGACCGGGGCCCAAGGCCGGCAGCAAGGCGGGGCAGCCGAGCTCGTACAGAGGGCGCGGCCGGCGACCTGGTGTCCAAGGCTGGCAGCATGGCGGCGCGCCCGAGCTCGCAGGGAGCCTCCGCGCACCCCCACACCGCGCCTCCGCGCCGCCCGCCTTCGCCTCCCCCGCAGCGCGCCTCCGCGCCGCCCGCCTCCACCCCCGGCGAGCTTTAGCGCCGGCCGCATCGCTTCGCGCGCCGGACGCCTCCACCTCACCGAGCTTTAGCGTCAGCAGCCCTCCACCGGGCTCCGCGCTGCCTGCCTCCATCGGGTCATCTCCGTGCCGGTCGTCTCCGCTCAGGCTGCCTCTGCCCCCGCCGTCCGCCCGTCCCCGCACCGGCCGTCTCTGCCGGAGCCACCTTCACGCGCCAGTCGACCTTCCCCTTCGCCATGACCCAGTGGCAAGCATCGTATTTTTTTGAAGTAGCAAGGGCACATGCATCTTTTAGCATTTAAAGATGAGGGATGAGCCGGTGAAAGCTAGTTTTCTCGGCTTCTTGCGCGGCGTGGGGATGTGGAGCGCATTTTACGGGGCTTTTGCCCAGCTTCCTCACGTGAGCTGTTTTCATTTTCCCGTTTGGTCGGACGAGCTGATGAGCGGGTGGAAAAGCAGGCGGTGAAGCTGTACCAAAGGGCCTCTAAATAAAAGGATGTCAGAATTATTTAAAATAGAATATTGGCTACAATTGAGGCCTTATCAATGAAATTTCCACTTATATGCGATCTAGTCATAATTACTAAGCAATTACATAATTTTGTTCTATCACAAATAACACAAAAGCAAGTCTGTAACTACCTTTTACAAAGCATATTTGATGCAGTTTCCAAATATTTGATTCCAACAAACAAAGAACTCCTAAAAAATAGGGTCTAGCATTGATAACTGTAAAGTATTTCTCCAATAACAAGTGCATTAGTGAGCTGGAGATATGCTTGTGATCGACTTGTATAAACCGGGAGGTCTTAGCTTTGAATTTTGAGACACAAAGTGTTGCGGGCAGCGCACCCTCTAATATTCACGGCGCCCCCTCTACCAATTTGCACGATTCATATGCTCGATTTTTAGGCAGAAATAACAGTTGCACCTTGGACTCCGGACTGACTATGACCAGGACTCCAGCTTTCGTTCCCAACGCGAACAATTACAGGGAATCTTTTCTGATCCAAAGCGAACGGTTTTGACGGAAACAATTACAGGTATAAGACCTCCCGGTTTATACCTTTCTGTTCTAAGCCAAAAGATTCGCTGCATATTTGATGCAGTTTCCGAATGAAAGATATATCTCAATATGAGAGGATGCAATGGTCAATTCTCAAAGGCATTCAACTAAATAGGGTAAATTTACTCCCATGGTATTAGCACATGCGACCCCCTACAATCTTTTATGTATAGTTATTATGTTTTAATTATGTCACCTAATACAGTTCCCGAAACTCAACATACTATGTGTGTATCCTAGTTCAAACGTCAAATTGTTTCTAACTACTAACCTACAGCAGTAAGAAAAGATAGGTAAGGATGTACCTCGAGCACGTAACTGCCAAAGTGAGAGGCAAATATCCTTGGGCGTGGAAATTCATCCGAAGGCAACTTGATCGCAGAAACAAGCCTTGCCTTATGCATGTCGAGGCTGAGCTGGTAGGACCCTGTGGCTTCCAGCGACTCCTGGCCATGCCTGTACTCATAGTTGGTAACGGAGAGATAGATGACACCACACTGCTGTGAGCTAAGAACAGGGAAACTGGGTGTCAGTGGCTGCAGCTCCAGGTCATCCTTGTAGATTGGGTCATCCCAGAGATCTCCGATGCAAAAGGATGTCGCGTCCTCCTGCCACTGCCAGTTCTCCTTGCTGAGGGGGTTCTTGAGAGTCCATGTTGTGAGCATCACTTTGTGGATGGGGCAGTCTTCGCGGTAGCCAACCAAGGAGACGAATCTGAAGGTTGTATCCCCCTTGTTGTTGCTGATGGGGCACATTGAGCGATACTCCTCTGGCTGCCCCCGCTCTGTGCTGGTTTTAGATTCCACGGCACACTCTGGGGGCAATGGGATGAAGTGGAAGAGGGGGGCATCACCATCTTTGATGCCTGCGGCGAGCCTGTCGATGTGATTACACACCAAGATCCCGGAGAGGAGATCAACCCAGCAGAGCGAGGTTCCTGCAGCAGCGAAGACCATGTCTGCATGGAAGGAGTAGCCTTCATCATGATCAGCAGAGAGGGGGAGCACCACCTCCTTCTGGCTCCACCGGCCGGCGAGCGGGCCAGATCCGGGTGACCACCACATAAACAGAGTGACCTTGTTTGAAGGGAGGTGGCCATCTTTGTGGAGGAGCAGCTCGGCGAGGACGTAGCAGCTGGAGGGTGGTGTGATGTTGAGGACGGCGACCCCGGCGACCCCTATGTTACAGTGGGACCAGAAGTTGACGCGGTGGCACGACAGCGGCGGGACGATGGCGAGCGAGTCCGCCCAGGAATTGCAAACCAGGTAGAAGCCTGGCTGTGGGAGGCCGGGACGGTAGGTGCCGACGTAGAGAACGAGGATGGACTCGTCACAGCCGGCGATGAAGGCGGCAGAGGGTCGGCTCCGTAGGTGATGACCGGGTGGCCAGGAGATACGAACGGTCAAGCGACCGACGCTGGGGGCACCGGCGAGCAGAGGAAGGTCGAGGTCGATGCCGTCCAAAACCTCGCTGTAGTAGACAGGGTCTTCGGCGCCGCTGAAGGCGACCGGCTCCTTGCGCAAGGCGCCGGCGGGGCATAACTCCTTGCGTTTCATCAGCGTCGCGAACGATGGGATCTCCACCTGCGCCCGGTACCGGGCGAGCAATTCGTCGATGGCCATCTGCCTCTGTTCCTCCGCCTCTTGTGGGTTCGGACTCGAGTTCGAGCAAGTCTTGGTCATCGAGGATGGCCTCCATCACCGGATCGAGCTGCCAGCCCCCTGATTCTTCGATGACGCCTTCTAGCTCATCGACGACTCGCACGTTGCGGTCGACCAACAGCGACGAATCCACCGCGTGTGGCGCTGGTAGTGGAGGATCTGCCGGCATGAGTTGAGGGAAGAGGAGGGGAAGTGGGGATTGATTGATTGATGTTTTTCCAGATCTATTTGTTGTGAAACACATCGTCAACACCTGTATCTTCTCCCTCTCACACCTCTCACGACGGGAACAAGAACACAAATAGAAAGCAGAAAGACATAAAGACATAGGTTAGATGTGTCATACAATGGGGTGCTCCTTTTGTATATATAGTCCAGATCTAGTCCTAGAGTTTTGGTATGAATTCACAAGCAACAGGATAAAAACTAGGACTTCTGGCCCCCTTTTTTCTTCCAATGTCACGAGTTCTGTTATTTTACAACACTCCCCCTTAGGCGATTACCGCAAATGCATGTGCCTCGTCAAAAACTCCATCCAAAAATCCATTGGGAAAAAACAGCTTATAAAAAAAACCTTACATGAGAAACCTTCAAGTAAAAACTCACAAAGAGAAAAAAAAACTCACAAAGAAAAAAAGAGTACAACATTCAACCTTCTTGGTTAAGTAAATATTCTGTACTTCTATATATTCTTCATGAATAGTTATCAATCTTCAAGATTTATGCACAAACTTCACGATTCTTGCAACAAAGATGTACATGATCTTAAAATAATCAAGTAGTACACCTTCATGGAAATTCAATCATCAAGTTGATTACTTCAAGGTAATACAACATAAAGATTTCAAATCTAAATACGATGGAATATATGTTCCCCCTCATAACAACATACTTTGAACTTTAGTTTTCAAATCCCTTGATCACATTATTCATGAATGTTTATAAGAAATGGTATTCAATTACCATAATATTTATCATAATGTTTAGTCCTTCAAAGGCTTAATTATTAATTCTTCTAGATTACGTAGGAGCAATGATTCAATTATTTAATAACCACTCATTTAATTGTGCAAAACAAATAAAATTTTATCCTTTCATAGGAAGATGGGGTTAATAAATCGCTGGTTGTATACCTTCTAGGTATTACACTTCAAACCTTAATATTTGAAGTTGAATATTAGCAACTTTGTCTTCGAGACTTCTAGTTTTATAGCTAATGATCTATTCAGTAGATCTTCAAGATTTGGCATTTTTCATTATATGTAATCAGTCTTCAGTTGACATTTACGGGGATAATTCAGTTTGTCAATCAGCAATATATACTTCTATGGTATGTGAGAATACTTGCTGGCTATTCAGTACTAGGTAGCAATATGCATTATTACAAGTGCTTATATGGCATATTCATGGCCATGTGATTCCTCACTTCATTCTTAATTCAATCTCTTGGTTCTATACAAGAATTCATCCATATCTTCGAGATTATTGGTGTTTATTCATGAATATATCGGTGTGATCGTAGGTAGCGAACCATGGCGGCTGACGTTCTTTGGCAACCGTCAGTGCGGTGTGGGACAGCGTCGGGAGATGGCACTTGTGGCATTGGCATTGTGGGATGACTTGACTTGTAACAGACTGCGGCAGGTGGCTCAGCTCCACAGGGCGACACCGGTGTGGTACATCGTCGGAAGATGGTGCAAGTGACTACCTTGGCTTGATGGCACGACAGAGGCCATGTGCATGGGTGGAGCAACAAGGCAATGTCAATTTTCAGCGGTGGCTTGGCTGTTCGATGGAGACTCTAGAAAGCAGGGCAACGCTACCACCATTCTGATGTTGACTTTTGAAACGGATCCGTGATGTGGAGTGCTGTGGCAGACGTGGCATGGCCCCTGCGTGCGGTGTTTCTTTGAGGCGACGATAGCAAGGTGGAGTCCAACAGCGGGAGTGGCGAGGCCCCATGTGATTGTGTTTTCGTGGTAGCGACTGTGAGGCAGCCTGCGAGAGGTCTAGATTGGTGGTTTCACCCTGTCAGGTGGAGTGTGGTGTTTGCAGCGGCACTACGGCAAAGGGTCCCGCATGGCAGTGACCTTCTTGGTGCGGTGTGGTCTGTTTTCCCTCATGCCCCTGTCGATGCAGGGTTACGACGGGAGGTTTCGGCGATTACTCGAGAGGGAGATTGTTGGTGGGCGCCGCGTTTCGGTTTTGGTCTAGCTGTCATTGTACAGTTTAGTTGTGTGGCCGTCTTGAGGCCCCAATCCAACTGGTCGGCCGTGGAGGTCCTGAGTGTTACCCGTGATGATGTCCGAATCCAACCGGGTGAGATTTTGTTATTTTCTCTTTTCTTTTCTTTTTTACTGCCTATGGCCTCCCAGGGCCGTAATCTTGTATTTTTTCTGATACATCAATATAAACACGCACTGTCCCGTGTGGTTCATTCAAAAAAAGAAATACTTCCCACTTCTCTAAATATATATCGGTCCCAATTGAACTTTCATCCCTCTTGACGACCTCCCTTCCCAATATGGTGACAAGGATTGGGAGCAGGTAGCACAAATAATTGAATTGTGAGTCCAATTTCAATTATGGCGTGAGACCTCAAATCACATGCTTGTATAAGTCCAAATAGTTGATAAAAATAAAATTTTGTTGAACATTTATGTGTGCAAGGAAGGCTTCTACCTCGTCAAGGATCAAATTTGATCCGCGACGTGTGTTCAAGGAGGAAGAGGAACTACTGTTGAGGATCAACTCTATAATAGAGGGGCCTGGCTTACATGGTGAGGTAGGGTTTATAAAGTGAAAATGGCATCGTGGCTGCTCTTTATACAAACTTACTTGAGTAACACAGTGGTATTGTTTGCCTTGTTTCTTTCCAGGTAAGAGGTCGCACCTATGATTTCGAGCTTCTCAAAGAAAATTTATTCACCATTTTAAACTTATTCACCATTTTTTTATGTTGCTGTTTTTCTACCCAAAAAAATGCACGAACAAATCATTTGGTCATTAAAGGACTAGTGTACAATTTATTGACAGACAGAAGTAGCACCAACATGAAAGGATGGATAAAAGTTTGCATGCATATTGTAATATAGTGGAGGCCAATTAAGTGTGATGTGCATATATACTCATCTCGTGACACACAATATGCATGTGGCTGTATGACCAGTTTATTTGAGTACTACAAAATAGTTAGGTAAGGCAAAGCAAAAAATAGTTCTAGTTGCTTATTAAATGAACTTACTAATGTACAACGATGGTTATGTGCTTTGGCTTTCTACTGAGAGGTCATCGGTTCAGTTCTGAGCTGCAACAATTTTTTATTGGCCATGTTCTATATTTTTATTGGTTTTCAAACCAAGGTCATATGAATTCTCAAGATGTTTAAGAATATCGCAATATCGATGCAGGATATTTTTATGTTTCTATCGGTTTTCAAATGAAGGTCATATCAATTCTCAAGATGTTCGAGAATATCACAATATCGAGGCAAGATATTTAGTGACAGGTGTAGTATACAATGTGGCAACTCATTACATAACCAAATGGGCATTTGGGATTACATACATGTGTGTATGGGGAAGAGAGATCTTGAATGTTCGAGAATATAACAATGCAAGATATTTAATGAGCGGTGTAGTATACAATGTGGCAACTCACTCAGCAAATGTTGCATAACCAAATGGTCATTTGGGATTACGCATATGTGTGGGGGATCTGAATTTGAATAAACAACTTGCCATAGTTATTGTCAATAATGCCACCCAATTATTCATACACGAGTGGAAGGGCGATATGGTTGCAAAAGATTAAAATAATGCCTAGAGGTGAACTAGTTAGTGTCGATTAGTTTATATTTGTTAGTTGGATTAGTCAAATAGCTTTACACGAGTTATAATTTGTGCTATATTTCTATCAACCCTAACTAAATAGCAAAACAAATAGTTTGTAGAAATATACAAGTTATAATACTTACATGCCTCCTCTCAATCTTGGACACACATAGATTTTTGATTCTGCTAGGTTAGATATAGACTTTAAGATCTTAGATCATCAGTCATCTTTCCATTCAATTTCAATAATAATCAATATATCTAATTTTATACTTCTGCATAGGTAAATTAACCAGTTCCAGTACAATTGTACCACTGTTTTCTAGCACATGAATTTTCAACACCCAGCTAGGCTCTCCAAATTTTCAACACCTAACCAGGCCCTCCGGCAACACCTGACCGGTTCGGCCCGGCCCGGCCCTTCTCGCCTCAGTTCCCCAAGCTAGCTTTTCTTTTCTGTTCGTGAGCCCAGATGCAAGGGAGGGAGGATGGACTAGGGACTAGGGAGAGTAGCATGCTTGCAAATACTAAAATATGGAGTACGGAGCATGTCGTGGCCTCGTCTCTCCTCTTTGCTGCCCAGCTCTTCTCTATCGTACCACTGGAACCACATGCTAGTTGGCTAGGCCTAGCAAAAGGGTGGTAAAAAATTGAAGCGATAAAACAAAAGAGACTAATTTCTTCAAAATAAAAAGATCCACTACAACACATACAACAGTAGCGCATGCACATATGCCCATATGCCGACGGGATTTGATTTTTTCAAAAAGTACACATGATTTGATTGGGGGCTTGCATTGGGCATTGCACTGAAGAGAAGGAAGTTGGAGCGCCCAATGCAAAGCTGCAAAGGGATGGACGAGCCCTGTCATATCCTCTGATCTTGTTCGCAATTGGAAACACTCGCCTAGCCCTGGCCAGCACCAGCAGCCATTGGTGCAGAACCAGGAAGGCTGCTTTGCTTTGCTTGTTGCTGTTATGGCCTGCCTTTTTTCTGCCTCTCCTCAATTTGTCCTGTCCTGTTACTCCTGTACATGTGTGTGTGCTGCACCTGCCCGAGCATGATGCCAGCAGCCTGTAGTGGCATAGCTCGCTCGGATCTGTTGTTCCTTCCTAATGGAACGAGTTGATAGATTAATATCTCTAAGTAGACAAGACATCAACTCTACAAACTACTCTCTCCAACCAGTGTTTTTGAGATGGGCCCGTAATAAAATTTTTGTGCACTTCTACTCTTCTTTGGTAAGGAGCAAGCACGAGTGTTCAATGCAAAGCTGTAAAGGGAGAGATGGAGAGAGATGGTGGAACAAGGAACTCAAGAAAAATCCCTCTTTTGCATGTACCACCGTAATCAAATTTTTGTGCACTTCTACTCTTCTTTGGTAAGGAGCGAGCACGAGTGCTCAATGCAAAGCTGTAAAGGGAGATATGGAGAGAGATGGTGGAACAAGGAACTCAAGAAAAATCCCTCTTTTGCATGTACTAGCATCTTCTCTCTTATTTGTCTCACTATGCATCTAATTATTGTAAGATTATGGCTATGGGCCTGTTAGTTTAGAGCACCAGTGATATATATATAACACAATGTTGCATTATACTACTGTAAGTTTTTGTCTTGCAATAGTCTAAACAAAAACAGCCTTCGCCTTGCGCCGATGCCTACTATGCTGCAGCAACAGGATTACAGGACCGAGGGGGAAGATGCGATTGGACCAGAGGCTGACGTCGAAGGAGGAGACTGGGCAGGGTGACAAAGCGGAGAAAAATTGGGTGGGAACCATTCCTAAAGCACGCCCCGTCAGGACCCTCCTCTGATGATCGCCGCATGGGGACTCCATCAATCGGACGAACTCTCGAAACCCCTGCTCGCTCGGCTCCCACGTAGACGAGGCTCGCAACGCGTGGCATCCCATGCATCGATCGGCTCATGCTCGGCTCCCAGGCATCACGTGGCTCGCTCGGCCAGAGTCCAGAGCCCGCTCGCATATTCACATCTAATCCAACCTGAGACGACACCGTCATTCTATGCCGCTGCCGTTGCCTTGATCTGCAGCAGCCGCATTACCCACCCCTCCTCCCCTTCCTCTGTCCAGCTACTCCATAGTCCACGTCCACATCCCTGCTCATCTAGCATCATTGCCTCCGTTTTCTTCTGCCATCGCCGCCGCCTCCATGGTCCGGCATCACCGCCGTCCCCACTAATGACCGTTTTGTCACCGCGTCAAGAGGCACTTCTACCTCCCTTGTCCATCTGGATCGCCTCCATCGTCTAGTGCCATCCCCCGCGCATCAGCCACATCAAGAGGTACATCATGCTAAGAAATTGTTAGCTTCTCTGAATGTTTAGCCGACATTTATTTATATAGTTGCCATTCAGTTATCTAGTTGCATTCAGTTTGTCAGTTAATCCACAATCTGGAAAAGGCTCATGGTAATTGAATGCTGTATTAACTAGTTACCATGCTACTCTAATTCTTTAGCACTGCAAGAACTTTTACCTCAAAAGTGCTTTGTCACATAGCACATTTGATACTTCACCAGACTGGTCTTTCCTCTTAACCAGTGGAGTTGCGGACTCTCGATTTTGACTCCATCTGCCAACACTTCACCAAACTGTGGATCATAAAATCTCTCGACTAGACTAATTACCCTTGATTACGACTTCCACTATCCCCAACTATAGCCATTGTAGTAGCATTAGGTACTTGTAGGCACAATCCATCATGTATCAACTGCTCAGGCCTTGCAGGGTACCTAAACACCACATCCCTTGATTTCAACATTTCTCTTGATATCTTCTAATACTAGTCCAGAAGTGTCAGTGTTGTCAACATTTGGTCTTCTGTCGATAATTTGAATAACCTCTGTGCTGCATATTGCCCTTCTACAATTCCAGAAATAGATGGTGACCTATAGCCCTGTTCCAAATAACCAGACCGTAGTGTCAAAACTTAGCAATTGATTTCTTTAAAAAGATTAGCAGTTAATTTTATGAATTCAGTTTTTTACTTTTATTTGTGTGTGTAGTTCACAACTAGGGAACTCACATTGGTAGTTCCCTTTTTGTACTCTTGGGGTCTTTGTGAATTGGTACAATAACATGTTTCATTTTCTGTGTATATTCAGGTTCAGCTAAGGCAGAAGTTCGCTATATTGGTAGGGTATGCCAACTATGCAGAGTTTGCTATTGAATCCATAATGATGAGGACACCAACAATCCATTGCGAGCAGGGCTGCTGAGCTCCATCGCTTCCTTTAGCTCCTGGCCGAAGAGGTCGTCAGTGATGGGTCACCACCAAGTTGGAAGTCATTTTGTTGGAGCAGTCCACACCGTAAATGTTGGATTGTTCAGAATTGTAGTTTGTAGTTATGAAATTACATATGTACAGAGATTTGTTTTTCATAGGATCAAAGGTCAATGCATGATGTGTGCAACGAGCTATTCGTAAGATTTGACAAGATCAATGTACAATGTATCTTTTTTATCGGAAATACAGATGGATGCTTTTGAATCTATAATGTGACAGCCATGCTAAAAAATCATGGATGTTTCCCTAGTTTGTTTCAAAAACAAAGTATTGAGCATAGTCTGATCTGCAAAAAAAAATATCAAATCTACATTGTGATGTCTGCAAGTTGTTAAAAAAATAACGTATGCAATCTGAGTGTGATCTGGAAGTGAGGAATGCAAAAAAAAAATGACTGGTTGATGTCAAAATTTACTGAGAATTGCTGATTGCTTTATGATAAAAGAACCACAGAGCAAACAACATAGATTATATGGTCGCCTAAATGGATGAGTTCACATGTTATATAGTGCTACCAAATTCATGATCCCAACCGACACGGTACAGATGAAAGTTAAGCATCAAAGGAAGCTAATTTGTGCTGTAACACAATAGCTTTACATATTTTCATTTTTTGGCACTCCATCAAAATGTAATTTTCTAACACACCGATGTAATGTGGCAGCATGATCTACTCCAAGAATGAGATCCATATACCCTCTTTGGGTACAAGGAGCACCCACGAGTGAAGAATTCTTGTCTTGGATGAACGGAGCAACCATGGTCAAAGATTGACCATACACATCATTTGCAAAGTTCGGCATTGTACTGTTAGCTCTAAGATCTTGTTTCACAAAATTTGAAATTATTCATTAGAATGCATTTAAGCAAAATAAATAAAAATAATATAGTCCAAGTCAAATATCTGACGATAAATTGCCTTGGACCAACACCTTCGTAACTATATTCTGCTGCATTCTTTGAATCTTCTCCTATAGTCAAACATATTAAGTTAACTATACAAGAATGGAATGAAAAAAAAACATGCTAGAATTGGTAGGATCAATACCTTATTCCCCCTTTATTCTTTTCAAGGGAGATGGTCCATCGTTTACTTATCGGACCTTTTGCCACTGGAGGAACTATGAACGATATTGTACTTTTTAATGTATCTGTTGTAGAGTCAGTTGGAACTAGAGAAACATCACTGGATTGTTCTTGTATCTTGTTTAGAGAATTATCTGCTTCCAAACCCAACTTATCTATGGCTTTCTCCAAATCATCAAGAAGTTGTTTTGACAAAGAACACTTCAATGCAATGGATGTCGCCTTTCGTGAGATACGTGCAGCATGTGTTCTCAAACTTTCCTTCTCAGATGCTTGCTTCTCAATATAAAATCCTCTCTTTGCATATTTTGTCCATCTGTGCAATATATACTGTGATGGCAAATTGAAAATGTCATTCACATTGAAGACTTTGAGGGTATGCTTGCACAATATACCTGTAAGATATGGAGGCAATATTTCATCATTTTTGTATTAGAAACTGTATTAGTGATATATGTAAAATGTGTATACATACCTATGGATTCATACTTCCTGCAAGCACATGTAATGGTAATATCTGCTTCATTGAATATGACTGTTGCTCCATAATCAGAGTGCATATGTGTAACCATATATGTCAAGATTGATCCCTATGTTCTTATCAATTTACAAGAGAATGAAAATTGCTCTTTAAATTCTTCCTCAAACTCTGAATACATCCTTCTTGTATATGACTTGGCTGCAGTCTTCAACATTGGTAAACTTGGGATGTAAGTAACTAGATTCTTTTGACGTGATTGAAATCTTCCTCCAACTCATTTCTACGAAGACTAGCACAGACCTTCTCACACTCTACAAGGAGTTCTGAAAGACCAAGTTTCCTACGGAATCTTTTCTTGAATACATTATTCATACCTTCGCTCCTTTGAGTCGACTTCATATCAGCTGTAAATGAGTCACGGTACATGGCAGCCCACTTTGCCCTCAAATCATATAGCCTTGCCATCCACTCATTTTCCTCAAGGTTGTACTCATGTAACAATTCAACCCACTTTTTTTTGAAGTAAAACTCTGATCTGTCTTCATAAACACATCTCTTAAAGTCAGGTAGAAACTTGTCAGGATGCTTTTCAATTACATGACTGAGGTGTTTAGCAGCATTAAGGTAAATGTGCCACAAACAAAGGCGATGGCTTGTGTTTCGGAATACATAAGCAATTGCTCCTGCGATAGTCGCATTCTGATCAGTGAAAATTGTGCTAGAATGCTTGCCTGACATTGCTGTTAGAAATGTTTCAAAGTGCCAAACAAATGATTTGATAGTCTCATTAAACAATAATGCAGCCCCAAAAATTATTGTCTGCTTGTGATGGTTGGTCCCAAGGAGTGGAGCAAAAGGCATTTCAAACTTATTGGTTTGGAACATGGTGTCAAATGCCACAGCATCACCAAAACAAGCATAATCCAAGATAGATTGCCCATCTGCCCAAAAGAAGTTGGCTATCCGACCATCTTCCTTATCTATTTGCATGGCATAAAAAAGGTTGAATCCTATAACTGCTTACCCTTCAAGTATTCAAGCAGTGTTGTGCGTCACTAGATTCTAAGTACTTCCTTCGCTCACGACCAATCTCATTGTTTCAATCCATTCATGAGAATGGCACTTTGTCGGCTCCTCCATAAAACTCCTTCATAAACTCATACACCTGGGCTGGCTTCATCCCAGCTTCCCTTATCTGACTAATGAGCTTCCTATGCACTTCTTGAACACTTCTTTGGGACCTTAGTTTGTCCCTTTTGTTTGGACTAGCAAGGTAATGATTGTGATCAAGTACAATTTTTTGCACTGTCCAAATCCCCTCTTTGCTGACACTGAACTGAACACAAGCATCACAATATGTCTTGTAGTGTCCTTTGATGGATCAGTTTTCCGATGACCTTCGTTACTGCAGACTATATATTTCTGATATAGACTCTTATCTCTTCGTCGTTTCATGTGGCTCTTTCTAATACTGAACCCAACCTAACCAGCATAGGTATTGTACATCTCAAAAGCTTTCTCCTGATTCGAAAGCCATTCCAACTTGAGAAACGATCAAAGGTTGCACAGCTTACCGATCACCTGTTGTACAATAAGCCAATAATTATAGATGGCTCACCATAAAACAAAACATTATGTTCTCAGTGAAATTTTCTAGTTTAATTCACTTACCTTATATTGTGCTTTATCTACTTCGGGTACTACGCAACAGATTGTGTAATCATCGCCATGACTGTTACTAATGGAGTTCTGTTCAACCTACATATGGTCATCAATCAGTAAAAGGCCATGTAACCCAAGTGAAAAAAATCATCTCAAGAATCTACCACCCTGTTGATATAAAACATTTGCTCTAATCTGGTTGGTCTAATCTAGCTGTCCTTACTTGGAAGTCGTTTTTATGAACAATACTAGCATTTGATGTTTAAAACACTAGGTAACGAGAACAACACTCACCAAAGGGATTCTGCAAAAATAGGCGACACTGTACAATGTCTGAACTTTTTGAATCTTTGACAGGCACTTAGGATGTCGTGGAAACCAATGCAACCATAGGCAATATCATGAGATGCCAACTACGAATACTGAAACTAGAGTACATGCTTGTGACAAATTAAGCACAAATGTACATGACATGAGGTACTGTAGGAGTAAAACTAAACTCTCTTATGGCTGATGCAGGTTGCAGCAACACCAGCATTACTACAATCGTACGCTCTCAAGAACCAACTGACTACTGCCCTCTTGATGAAAACCATTTGTTCGATCAAAGAATGAGGCGCCCAACCCTACCTGTGTTGTCTCCTCCCTGTCGTGTGCTAGGGCATGCACAGATGGCACCATAGGCGTCGAGGCAAGATCCTTGTCCTTCACCTGATCGCCTCCTGCCATGTGGACTGCTGCGACTTTTTCGTCCAGTGAGTTTTCTCCTGCCACGGCTGAAACCTTCCTCGGCAAGCAAAGAAGCAGCCGCGTGGGGAGTCCTAGCTCAAGCCTTCGTCGGCAAGGAAAAGGATCTGGGCCTCGACTAGCCCTCGCGACCGCCATATCTTCCTTTCGTTACAAGGAACACTCGTGCCTGAGCCGACGTCCTCCTGGCTCTTGTCTTTTTGGTATCACCTGAGCCGTGAGCCGAGCCTTTCCCAGGCCGAGGCGTGCGCTCGCGTCCCTTCCGTCAGATTCTTGCGTTGGCCACGTGGAAGCAATTGGGTGCCGGCCCGCACGGATTGCAGTTTGGGGACCGTCCCCACCCAATTTTTCTCTGACGGATTGCAGTTTGGGGACCGTCCCCACCCAATTTTTCTCTGACAAAGCTGTGCAGGTTACCTGTCCTCTTCTTTCCCTCTCTTTCTTTCTGCTAGGACCAACGGGTCGGCCGGGCTGGTACAGTCCAGCTAGCTTTGGCTTTGTTCTGTCACCATGCATGAAACAGTTACCACAGTCAGATGGCTTCGGTTGGCTTATCAGTCACCAGCCAGCAGTACTTTTCTCTCACAACAAATCAGCACCAGCCACTAGCCACCAGCCAGCCAGCAGTACTTTTCTCTCACAACAAATCAGCATCAGCCGCCAGCCGCCAGCCAACCGAACAGGCGGGGGCCCTTTGCTCGTTGCTCCGCTCCAGTGGTGGTATGGGGCCGGGGGTGGTCGGCCGGATGGGCAATGCCTGCACCTGGCGAGGCTATACTGTTTAACGTGTGTGTTTTAGTTCAAGACACTGGTGGCGTCGGAGGAACATGACATGATTATCTCGCTCTAGACGCTCGCTGCCACATACGAGGCTAGCAGCTCGCGCTCCTGTTCAGGCCAATCTCTCTCCTCCCATCATCCTACAGTTCTTTCCTTTGCCTAGAGAGAGAGAGAGAGTATGTACACACATTTGAATGGTGCCCACCGATAAAATCCATATCAAAGCTTTTTCACTAGGAAAAACTAATGTTATATTGGATGAGATCACTACTACAGAAACCATTTTTCAAGTCACTATTTTCACAGCCGGTTTTTTTAAAGTGGCGCAGAAAATATTTTCACAGTCGGTTTTTCTAGTGCTGCGGCTGGGAAAAGAAAAACCGGCTGTGATAGGTGGTTTTCACAGCCGGTTTTTTAGCCGAACCGGCTGTGAAAAGGACTAGGTTTTCACAGCCGGTTCGGCTAAAAAACCGGCTGTGAAAACCACCTATCACAGCCGGTTTTATACCTGACAAAACCTGACATTTGCAGGTTTTTTTCACAGCCGGTTTTCAAGAATAACCGGCTGTGAAAACATATTTTCACAGCCGGTTTGCTCTCCAACCGGCTCTGAAAAAATGGTGGAAAAAAATTGGTTCTGCTGATACTTGTACACTTGTTACTGCTACAAGCCTTCGGGTTTTTTTACTGCCTCATTTTCCATTTTATTACTTTCGCTTTTGCCGCTATTTGCCACTGCATTTTTTTTCTTTTATAATACTGTCAGTAGCAAGTTAGTGGTATGGCGTGACGCATGTTCCTGTGCTTGATCGATCAGTCACGATGCTAATTCCGCTCTTTGCATCTCTCCCTAAGAGAACCAAGCAAATGTGCCGTCTCTTTTTACATAAGAATGTAATTCAGCTACCGTTAAGATTACTTGCCACATGTAGCCACTTACGACAAGTCTCGCGATCTATTTTACAGTACGTACTACTGTGTTTTCCTTGTTTGTTTAACGAGCGTGCATGCCATTTGTTAGGGGAGGAGGTCATACATGTCTATGTTGCTACAAGCACAAAAAGGGAATTGCAAAAATGTTCCCACTATGATTGATATGGGTATTACTTTATTTAATACAATCAGGAATGTGAGAAAGCAAAAATGGAAAAAATGTAGCAAAATGAGGTGGTGAGGAGTCGAACCCATGATCTCCCTTATAGGTAAAGCATATCTTACCATTGAGCCACTCACTTGGCTGTGCTAGCTGTTGGCTTGTCGTCTTAAATCACTGTCTTTTATTTAATGGTATTTTAATATATGTCAATTGCTATTTATTTGATCTTTTTCATTTGGCTTGTCGTCTTCCATTTAAGTAGAGAATTGAAAAACATGTCAAGATTATACAATCGTAAAATGGTCCTATAACAATTTGCATAATTTTACGAGAAGTTTTAGGTATTATTATCATTATTTTATAATAAGGTTGCAAGAGGAAAATTTTATGTCAAGATTATACATTCGTAAAATGATCCTATCATTATTTCTGCACCGAGAAGACTTTGTATGCTCATATACAAGGACTATCATTTTTCACAGGTATTAGGACGCATATAAGGTGCTCCGGAGGAGTTTCGGCTTTTTCCGACAATGTTAATGTTTTTCCGTGCTTTAAATGTATTTTTGGGCATTTTTTGCAAAAAAAATACGAAAATACCTAAACCTGCTCCGAAAATTGTTGGATTTTTTTCATGAGCTATTATTTTAATGCATGACTCCCTCGCAAAAAGATCTTGTTATTTTGAGAACCCGGTACTGCACATTGTTCACAATCTCAAACATACTCGACACACTTCTATAGGACTTAGCGTATTCTTTCATGTTTTTGCACCGAGAAAAATATGTTTTTACATAAAAATTGCTAATGTAACTTCATATTTTCTAATGAAATGGTCAACATAAGATTGTGTCCAAATTTGAGGTGCGTATGAGTTCGAAAATGTTATAAGGTATTCAAATCTCAATGTTTAACTAGAGTTGTATGAAACAATGTGAGCGATCTATTCATTTTGTGAACGATGTATACTCCAATTTTCTCAGAATCTTATGAAATTTTGTATGTCAAGCTTATATATGAATGAAATGATTCTATACCAATTTAGATATCTTTATAATTATTATATGGTAATTTAGAGATAGAAGTTTAAATTATAACTAGAACGCATTTGAATTTTTTATCTATCTTTAGGATATCGTCTAAAATAGAACATAGCGCTGGAGTAAGCTCACCTTCAGCTTACCACTAGGCTACCACTTTGGATGTGGCTATATTTGACATATATAACATTTGTTGTTGACAAAAAATGGTATCTAGATTTAAGTTTTTGGAATACTAAATGAAGTCAAATGAAAAAGTCATGAATACCAAAGATTCATAACTCATCAAGATCTACAAACTTTATATAGGTCATTTTTTTATTTGAGAAAGTGGTTACAACATGTGGTATAAATTTGACAAACCCCTAACATAGTTCTAGGGGTTTGTTAAATTTGTACCACATGTTGTAACCACTTTGTCAAATAAAAAAATGACCTATATAAAGTTTGTAGATCTTGATGAGTTATGAATCTTTGGTATTCATTACTTTTTCATTTGACATCATTTAGTGTTCCAAAAACTTGAATCTAGATACCATTTTTTGAAATTCAAAAATTGGATTGTTCAAACTTTGTCAAATGCAGTAACGACCTATATAAATTTTGTAGATCTTGATGAGTTAAGAATCTTTGGTATTCATGACTTTTTCATTTGACATCATTTAGTACCCCAAAAAAATATTTGAATCTATCAAAATTTGAAAATTCAAATTTAAATAGTTCAATCTAACTCGAATGGGGAAATCACCAAAACAACACTTGTAGATATCGAATGGGGAAATCATTTTTGATGTCATTTGAATTTTTCTAAAATCAATATGTTGCTTCACAATGGTGAATTAAAAACAAAAAAGAAAAAGAAAAGCATTAAACAGAGAAGAAAGGACGGAAAGCTCATTTTGGCCCAAACAGCCCAACTGTTTTTGGCCGTCCATCGTTGATCCGATGGCTCTAGTCCACTCCCGGAACCCTATTCCCCTGGCGCCGGCCACTCCAGCCGCAGCACCCTCCTCTCTCTTATCCTATCGCCCCTCCTCGCCGCCACAGCCCCCCTCTCTCTGATCCTCATGCCCTCTCTCGATCTCCACTCCGGCGACGGCAACAGCGCGGGTTGCTCGGGCCGACAAGCGAAGCTACAACAACCCGGGCTGTTCTGGCGAGGGCTGGTCGAGCCGGAGGCAGGAGATACGGCGGCGCGGGGATGTGCCCAACGACGGCAGCGGCAAGGGCTATCCAGTCGCGCCCGCCCCTGTCTCCGGTCCCCGCCGCCCCAAAATCGGCGCCGCTGCCCCAAAGTCGTCGCCGCCGCCGGGCGCTCCTTCTCCCGAATTGATGTCATCGTGTGCTCCTCACGCCATCGCTGGACCGCGTAGGGGCCTGTTCTGGGCGGATTGTATCGGATTCGCCCGAACTCCCCACGCCGCCGCTGCAGGTGAGCTTCCTGTCCATCCTCATGTCCCTCGTCGTCGATCTGTCGTGGTAGGCGGGTTCTTCTGTGTTCTGCTTCGAGGTCGCCCTTGATCTGGACAGAGGGGATCGGATTTGCCCGAACTCCCCACGCCGCCGCTGCAGGTGAGCATCCTGTCCGTCCTCATCTCCCTCACTGTCGATCCCCCGCGCTAGGCTGTGCTGCTGTGCTCTGGATTTGAGGTCATAGGATTCACTATCTCCTCTGTTGCCCATGTTTCCGCAGCAATTTTGTTGGTCAGCGAGCAAGGGGCAGGGGCCATATAGCCATATATGTAGGCTGTTTATGGTCACCAAGGTGAAGACATGGAGACTTCGTCCATTCAGCTTCCTGGCTTGGTAGAAATCGTGTAAAGTTCTATCAGTTGTTTAACTTTTATTTGGTCGATATGTTGGAACAAATTTTGCTAGCATTTAGGAGATCTAACAAATGTTGCATTCAGGTCTTTTGTTAGTCTAGTAGGACAAATTTTGCCAGACAAGAGAGTACTGTAGTTATCTTTGTTTTTTTTCTTTCATGTATTGATGAGAGTGACCAGAGATTCTAATTATTGATATTTCTAATGATATGTTAGTTACCGCTTCATATATGTTATTAGGTTTTCAAGTTTCATGCAGAAGGTAATTTCTGTGGGTAACCTTATTCGTTGTATAAACTGCAGACATGCTATCTAATTTTTCAGAAATTTTGGATACCTCTTTAGTGTTCCTTAGCTGTACTTGCAGACTAGTTCAAAGGGAGTTCTGAGTTAGCCAGATTGCTTGGGATGTGTTCACTTTGTGCTTGTGACATGCAAATTGGCAGAGACTCTGATGATAACCAAGCAAAAACGTATACATATTTTGCTGCAGGTACTTTATTCTGATCTTGCTTTCAACAAATATTCCACAGTAATCTATCCTGATTCTTTTCATGAGACCAGTGTGAAATTGTAAATTTAAATAGCACATGTGATCTTCTTGTCTTTGCAATATTACCCTTTTCAGATGATGGACAAGACAAGGACATTAATAGAATGATTTCAAAGTCGAGAAAAAGATTATGTAATCAGGTTACATGAACAACAACTCTGTATCTTACTGTGCTATGTGACCACACCCGAAATCTATATTCAGTCTGATTTATACTGCAAAATGTATAAGATAGAATGCCACAGGGTAGTATTAATACTTTACTGAATGTTGATTTGTTACTGCTAATACCAGATTTCATTATTCTTTGAATTGATGGTTTATTCTTGGACTGAAGTAACCTGTACTGATGGTTTATGCTTGTGTTCTGAAACCTTTTCCCATTAGTTCCAACTATATTGCTTTGCATCAAGTAACCTGTACTTTTGGTTGACTTGTTGATCAACACAGGGAACATAATTGTGTCCTTCTATTGCTCAGATGTTCCAAGTTGA
The DNA here is from genome assembly GCA_004135705.1 of Alloteropsis semialata. Taxonomy (NCBI): domain Eukaryota; kingdom Viridiplantae; phylum Streptophyta; class Magnoliopsida; order Poales; family Poaceae; genus Alloteropsis; species Alloteropsis semialata. The sequence goes on from CM014275.1 coordinate 21,562,003, forward strand.
AGATAAAGCCACATATTACAATGTAAGTTTGAATTGCTCCAAGCTATTAATAATTACAAGTGCTGCTGTGATCCTGTGACACATGCATTTGTTATTTTCTTGCTATGTATGATGGACTTCCTTTTTGAATTTTGGGATGTTGCGCCGTGATGGTCTATCAGTAATTAGTTGAAGACTAGAACTCTGAGTTGAGTTTATTTACAGTAGCAGGTGGACAGTAGCACAACACCTCTGCTTCTCTCATGTGAGCAGTTTAGCATAACCTATAGGTTAGCAGCTAAGTAGCAGACTTGTTTGTCCTTAGCACTATTTAATTTCCTCAGGGCTCGATTCATGCTTGGTTGGAGCAAAGGGTTAGTTTAATTCCTATTAGTATTTTTGTTTCCTACATTAGTGCAGCAGCTCGGCTAGTTTGTTTCTCTGAGTTTCTACTAGTCTGGAGCAGCTTGCACAATTTTGCTATTTATTGTCATTGGCTTTCAGCAGTAAAGTAGCAAGCTCTTTGGTCTTGTTGCAATTGGGTTAAATCAACGATTTACTAATTTTCTGTATGATGTTGTGGAGAGTTTTTCCCCCTAAAGAAGCTATTGATGATATCCATTTACCTGTTGTACAAGCTACATGAGACCTGTTCNTAGCCATATATGTAGGCTGTTTATGGTCACCAAGGTGAAGACATGGAGACTTCGTCCATTCAGCTTCCTGGCTTGGTAGAAATCGTGTAAAGTTCTATCAGTTGTTTAACTTTTATTTGGTCGATATGTTGGAACAAATTTTGCTAGCATTTAGGAGATCTAACAAATGTTGCATTCAGGTCTTTTGTTAGTCTAGTAGGACAAATTTTGCCAGACAAGAGAGTACTGTAGTTATCTTTGTTTTTTTTCTTTCATGTATTGATGAGAGTGACCAGAGATTCTAATTATTGATATTTCTAATGATATGTTAGTTACCGCTTCATATATGTTATTAGGTTTTCAAGTTTCATGCAGAAGGTAATTTCTGTGGGTAACCTTATTCGTTGTATAAACTGCAGACATGCTATCTAATTTTTCAGAAATTTTGGATACCTCTTTAGTGTTCCTTAGCTGTACTTGCAGACTAGTTCAAAGGGAGTTCTGAGTTAGCCAGATTGCTTGGGATGTGTTCACTTTGTGCTTGTGACATGCAAATTGGCAGAGACTCTGATGATAACCAAGCAAAAACGTATACATATTTTGCTGCAGGTACTTTATTCTGATCTTGCTTTCAACAAATATTCCACAGTAATCTATCCTGATTCTTTTCATGAGACCAGTGTGAAATTGTAAATTTAAATAGCACATGTGATCTTCTTGTCTTTGCAATATTACCCTTTTCAGATGATGGACAAGACAAGGACATTAATAGAATGATTTCAAAGTCGAGAAAAAGATTATGTAATCAGGTTACATGAACAACAACTCTGTATCTTACTGTGCTATGTGACCACACCCGAAATCTATATTCAGTCTGATTTATACTGCAAAATGTATAAGATAGAATGCCACAGGGTAGTATTAATACTTTACTGAATGTTGATTTGTTACTGCTAATACCAGATTTCATTATTCTTTGAATTGATGGTTTATTCTTGGACTGAAGTAACCTGTACTGATGGTTTATGCTTGTGTTCTGAAACCTTTTCCCATTAGTTCCAACTATATTGCTTTGCATCAAGTAACCTGTACTTTTGGTTGACTTGTTGATCAACACAGGGAACATAATTGTGTCCTTCTATTGCTCAGATGTTCCAAGTTGAAGATAAAGCCACATATTACAATGTAAGTTTGAATTGCTCCAAGCTATTAATAATTACAAGTGCTGCTGTGATCCTGTGACACATGCATTTGTTATTTTCTTGCTATGTATGATGGACTTCCTTTTTGAATTTTGGGATGTTGCGCCGTGATGGTCTATCAGTAATTAGTTGAAGACTAGAACTCTGAGTTGAGTTTATTTACAGTAGCAGGTGGACAGTAGCACAACACCTCTGCTTCTCTCATGTGAGCAGTTTAGCATAACCTATAGGTTAGCAGCTAAGTAGCAGACTTGTTTGTCCTTAGCACTATTTAATTTCCTCAGGGCTCGATTCATGCTTGGTTGGAGCAAAGGGTTAGTTTAATTCCTATTAGTATTTTTGTTTCCTACATTAGTGCAGCAGCTCGGCTAGTTTGTTTCTCTGAGTTTCTACTAGTCTGGAGCAGCTTGCACAATTTTGCTATTTATTGTCATTGGCTTTCAGCAGTAAAGTAGCAAGCTCTTTGGTCTTGTTGCAATTGGGTTAAATCAACGATTTACTAATTTTCTGTATGATGTTGTGGAGAGTTTTTCCCCCTAAAGAAGCTATTGATGATATCCATTTACCTGTTGTACATGCTACATGAGACCTGTTCAGAACTTAAATGTTTTTTAGATTTGTTGGCATGCAAAGTTGTATGTGTTAATCTGACTTCAAAATAAATAATTTGTTTCTTGTCATTTCTACTAAATTTTGAAATGTGGCTTGTGGCTAATATTCATTGCTTTTGACTTCCTGGGACAAAGTACTCTAGTTATGATAATCTGAATTTCATATGTAGTTATTGGTTCTTAGTTACTCCTACAGCTCGTCTGAAATTTAGATCAGATTATTAATGGAAGCTTCTTTCCTTGCATGGCGGCTTCACGCACTGGAGCTCATGGTGTCCTCGGGCAAGATTTTGTGTTCATGCTTAATCCTATGATAAGTACTACTACATGTGCATGATAACGGCAAAGTTAGGATAAAAAATATAGTACTAGTCTGTGTGATATGTATTTTCTTTGAGTCGATTGTTAATGGCAAATGTTGGACTACAAACTTGTATTAGACTTCATGTAATAAAGTTGATATATGGATTGCAAATGTACTATGTTGGTGATGAATTGTGAATGCATTATATATTTGTGAATTATTGTGCTGTGAAAATTGAGACATTCTAATTATTTTTTTTTATTCTGGAAAAACATATCACAGCCGGTTCAAACCGGCTGTGAAAATGCCCTTTCACAGCCGGTTTTTATTTGCAGAAAACCGGCTGTGAAAATGCACTTTCACAGCCGGTTTTTTGACAAAAAACCGGCTGTGATAGCGCTTGACGCAGCAGGTTTCCAAGGTTCAAAACCGGCTGTGAAACTATTTTCACAGCCGGTTCATGACGTAAACCGGCTGTGAAAATCAGTTTTCACAGCCGGTTAAAAACCGACTGTGAAAATGAGATTATCAGCGCCACTTAACCAGCGCCACTTTTGAAAACCGCCTGTGATGTGGGCAACCGAACCGCCTGTGATGCTCCTGCTGTAGTAGTGGATGTCCGATAGCAAAATTTACTCCAACACTAGAACAACCCATCTCTCTCCTTGACATTCCATGCGTTTTGTGTTGGGTGGGAGAACGAGAGCGTGCAAAGAAGCTGCTGCTCTGCTCTGCAATGCGATTGACCGGTCGGCCCGGCCGATAGTTTTTCTCTTTTTGTCTTCACCATTGTGTAGTGTAGGATGCGATTATTGGTACTACAGTGATCATTATCATGTGTTGTGTGCATGTACCATTTCATCTGTTAATATGGAACAGCTAAAATCTAAGGCAATTGTGTTATCCAAACCTTATCTATTTTTATTTATTTATTTTTAGGGAGAAAACATGTTTAAATCAAAAGCTGCAAGTAGTGTACTACATTCAGGTAAGAGTTTATATAGGAAGACCAGGTCAATGTCCGTTGGGTTATTTTCACCAAAAAGCAATGTGTATTTCCAAATGTCTTGATGCAAGCAAACACTAGCATTCTACAGGATATAATGCTTTGCTTAGCTTAGGTCGTCCCCAACCCAAGACACTACTCATAGTTTCCATACGCTCCACATCATCAAGAAACTAGTGCTAGATACTACCTCTCCAATACAAACACTACCCTTCCATATCTGAATTTTAATACCACTTCGCTCTCATTGTGTCTTGAATATCGTGTAGAAACAATGTCTCATGCAAGAATCAGTTTTCTTCTCTTTCTTTATTTAACTAGATGAATTCAGCGCGCATTGCTGCGGGAGTGCAAGGACAACTTTGCTATGAGATTGAAAATTGTAATTTCATAATTTAGTGGGTACGATAGAATAGTGGTAAATGGCGTGGACAACTTTCCACTTAGTGAGTGATGATGTGGATAGTTTGCATGAAGAGCTTTAAGGATGGTGGTTTTCACTTAGTGGGTGATGCACTACCGGAATCCCCTCCTTTGCCGTGTGCCAGGGGCACACGGCAAAGGCTGTTTCACCCACGGCAAAGGCTTTGCCCACGGCAAAGGACACACGGCAAAGCTCGGCCGGCAAAGAGGCCTTTGCCGTGGGTAACACTCGGCAAAGACCGGATGAATCTGAGCACAAAAAAATCGAAAATAAATAGCAAAAAAATTTATTCAAATGTGGGAAGGCACCAGCCACCCAAGCCATCAAGCCGCAAGGAGCGGTATTTTTCGTGGAAAATTCGCGCACTACGCGGTCGGTGGGATTCAAACCCACGACCTCTCCCTTGCGCATGACCTTCTCTACCACTGCACTACACTGTCTCTAGTGACTAGATGTTGTTCTGATTCCTACCATATTATACTAAATCGAGTGTAAACTACTTGTTTGAGGCCCTAAACGATTTCAAATTAAAAAGTTGTCAACTATAAAATTTCATAACTTTTTGAAACCTACAAGTTTTATTTTGGTAGTTTCTCCATCCGAGGTCGTTTATGAAATTTGAATTTCAAATTTGAGAACATTCAAACTTACTTTTCGTTGACAAGATCACTTCAAATAAAAAATTGTCAACTACAAAGTTTCATAACTTATTGTGCTCTACAACTTTTATTTTGACTGTTTCTTCATCCGAGGTCATTTAAAAAAACTCAAATTTCAAATTTTGAGAACTACAAACATACTTTTTCTTATGAAAACAAATTCAAATTAAAAATAGTTCAACTACAATATTGTATAACTTCTGAAGATCTACAACTTTCATATATGTCATTTGTTCATCCGACGTAGTGAGAGTAATATTGTTCACAAATCTTATAAATGTCTTTTCTAGTTTCAGGAAACTCTACGAGAGATATAGGTTTTGTGAACAACATTCATATGAATTTGTCGAATGAAGAAATGACCAAACTAAAAGTTTTACATCTTGAGAAGTTATACAACTTTATAGTTCAAAGCTTTTCAATTTGAATTGATTTACTAGTGCAAAATGTGATTTGTATCTCATCTTTGCCGAGTGTCAAACAAATACACTCGGCAAAGGACCTCTTTGCCGAGTGTCTTTTTTTGACACTCGGCAAAGGACTTCTTTGCCGAGTGTCTTTTTTTGACACTCGGCAAAGTGCCTCTTTGCCGAGTGTTTTTTTCTTTGCCGAGTATTTTTTTAAATGCACTCGGCAAAGAAATCTTTGCCGAGTGCCCGTATAATTGCACTCGGCAAAGAGGTCGGCACTCGGCAAAGGCCCGATTTCCGGTAGTGATGATGTGGATAGCTTGCATGAAGAGCTTTAAGGATGGTGAGCTGTTAGTGGGTATGAACTATATAGATATATAAGATCACTTGCCACATCACCTTTTATCCTAGGTGGCAGCTCATTTAATCCTATAAAAACTATCCTAGTCATTGGGTTGGGGATGGCCTTACATAGTTCAATGGCGAGGAGCATGCTGGCCTAGAGATGGTTGCTTTGCTCCAGTGGATGTACGGACGGCAGCTCTCCACCAATTACTATAATGACAAAGAAGAGAAACTACAATAATCCATACATAAGAGAAATCATGCATGCAATTAGGGGTGGGCACAAAACCCGAAACCCAAACCCAAAAACCCGACCCCCAACCCGAAAAACCCGACATCTGAAAAACCCGAAGCTATATCGGGCCACAAGTTCCAAAACCCGAAATAACTACGGGTAATTCGGGTTCTGAACTCCGGCCGAAAAACCCGAGAAGCCCGATTTATCTAACTAGCGCATAAGTCCACCAGCCCAATTACCAACGTTTCAGCCCAGCCTAGCAGACCAACTACAACACCCGCAGCAACCCTAGTCGGCACATCCACCGATCCACCCCAGCCGCAACTCTCTCGGTCCCTACTCCTCTCCCTCTCATCTATCGCATGCCGCATCACGGCATCTCGCGGCGGCGCCAGCGTCGTCCTACATCCACCAATCTCGTAGCTGGCCGTAGGTCTGCCCACCCATCCCTTTCGCCGCATCACTGGGAATCGGCGGCCGGCTGTGACGAGAATAGGGAGGCGGCTGTGAATCTGTGATCCCCTTTGCTTTTCTCGTTCGTGCATGCGCTGGCCTCTTTCTTCTTCCTCCTCCCATTCTTTCTCCTCCCACCCGAGCTCAGGCTCTCCCATGGCGCCCCCTCCGAACCCCTCTCTCTAGATCCCCCTCTTTCTTCCACGGATTCGAAGGAAAAACGGTGGGAAAACATTCCGGGAAGGTAACTGCTCCACTTTATCCGTATAGATTTGTGCCATTTGCTTGTATTCCTTGGCATTTGAAACCCTAGGGTTTGGGATGGACTTAGTAAATTAGTACGAAAGGGGTAAAATTAGTTGAGCGTTATCGTGTAATTGATTCATGGCAACGCTTTTGTATCGTATAGATTGTGTTTCATGTAACGATTTCGATGAGATTTTAGTGGGTAGATATTGTTGTTAATTTTTTCAAGAAATGGGAATTATGATTTAATGTAGATCATTTGTAGAATGGTTTTTTTATGTGGGGTTGTTATACGTAGTGGACTGACATTTGGGTATATTTGGTATTTTAGTAGTTTTTTGTATAAGTCCATTAATGGTAATGGTAATATGCCCATTAAATGTGTGTAGATGGATCGCTTAGTTCGTTACTTCTCCGGCGGTTCGGTTAATGAGAATGGAGAGTTTGAGAGGATGAAACATGAGGTCACAAGATTTGATAGCCCTCCTTCATTTGATGAAGTTTTTGTTCGAGCTAGCTCAATTTTCCTAGTTGATCAAGAACATAGTGAAATAATCCTACATGGTAGATTCGATGCCGGTGACAAAAGGGCTCATTATGTGCTTATGAGAATTTCATGTGACGAAGATTGGGCTTTTTATAAGGAGTTAGTGAAAGGGTCCCAAGTTGGTTGTGCTGAGTTGGTAGTTGAAGTTCGTGAGAGTGTCTTGGTACAAACTAATGATAAGGTGGGCGAAGATGAGGACGACGAAGAATATGACGTTGACATGAGAAATGAGCCAGATTCAGATGATGATTGTCTTGTGAACAATGACTTTGACGAAGGCACATTTGATGTTGAGGACGAAGATGATGATGATGATATCTCTGCGGGATCAGAAGAAGAGGAAGAAGAAGAAGAAATGAGAGAAGCGTTAACCCAAGAAGAAGTGTTTGAGCCAACTCCAGTCAATGAAGCACCATTTGTTGAGCCAACACATGGTGTGCAAACACCGGCTCAAGAACCAAGAGTGGTAGTTGAGCCGAGCTATGTTGTGCATCGGCGCTTGTTTGTTCAACCATCTCCTATGGTTGAACCGTCCTCTAGTATGGCTACAATTTCCGGTGGTAGATTGGCTCCTCTCACTATGGAGGAGTTGAGACAACTTAGAGCAGTTCATGTGGGTGTTCCAGAGGTTCCTCTCTTCCATGCACCTCCTAAGAAGGCATATTGTCCATCTGGCTTGCGTCTTAATTCTCTCGAGCCTGACAGTGGTCAAGAGTTGATACAGAGAGGGATGACATTCGACAGCATTGAGGAGCTGAAATTCTTTTTGAGGGACTACTCAGTGCGGCACCATCGTCCATACGATGTGGTGCACTCTGACTCTAAGTTGCGGTACACAATACGATGCCAAGTTGATTGTGGTTGGAAGGTATGGGCACGTCCATTGACCGATGAAAGGCAGAAGTGGAGAATAACTAAAGTGCAGCAGCCTCACACATGTGGTACCTCCCGACCAAATCACGAGCACTCTCAGTGTACGGCACAATATATCGGAGACCGGATTGCTTCATTGGTGTATGCTGACCCTGACATTTCGGTGTCAGCGCTCATTGAAGCAATTGTCGGATTCACTAATTATCGGGTGAAGTATGGCAAGGCATGGAGGGCTAAACAACACGCCAAGGCCATGCTGTGGGGTGATTGGATTGACGCCTACAGTAGGGTTCCGCGGATTCTACATGCTATTGCTCATTATAATCCGGGGACGAAGTGGTGCACAAGCACCACAGGAGCAGTGGAGTTGCACAATGGGGTAATGAAGGAAGTAATGCAGCGTGCTTATTGGTGCTTTCCACAATGTGCAGAGGCATTCAAACATTGCAAGCCGGTGATTAGTGTTGATGGCACTTTTTTGACCGGGAAGTATAGGGGGACTTTGTTGATTGCAACGGGAATGGACGGGGAGGATCGTTTGTTACCGCTCGCCTTTTCTTTGGTGGAGAGCGAGAATAATGAAAGTTGGTCTTGGTTCCTTCATTTGGTGCGTAGGGATGTGGTTGGAAGGGATCGTAAGATTTGCATAATTTCTGATAGGCACCAAGGCATTCTAAACGCAGTACAAGAGCACGTTGATGGTTACCAACCGATCGTGCACCGTTGGTGCATGCGCCACTTTGCTGCAAACATATGGCATAGGCATAAAAACAAGAAAGTAATAAAACAACTGAAGTTGGTGTGTTCATCGAAGGCAGAGAAAACTTTTGGCATACGGCTTGCGAAACTTAAGGAAATGATGAATGAACAAGCGACCGAGTGGCTTGAGGGTCAAATGGAAAACATCCATAAGTGGTGCAATGCCTTTGACGAAGGTGGTTGGAGGTTTGGTGTGTGCAATACTAATATCTCTGAAGTGCTAAACAAGGTACTTAAAGGGATTCGCGGCATGCCTGTGTCAGCCATTGTTGAGTACACCTTCTACAAGGTCAACTCTTACTTTGTTAAAAGGTGGCAGAAAGCGAAGAGTCAAATTGATGCGAGGCCAAACCAGATTTTGTGGGGCAAAGGTGCGGCAAAACTTCTAGCTACGGAAGAGGAAAAAGCGAATACCATGGCCGCGGAGTTGTTTGACCCTAACACTTATGTGTACTCCGTTAGGACCGCAAATGCTCTAACAGTGGGTGGAGAGAGTACAGGTGGTCGTATATACAAGGTTGATCTCACACACGTGACTTGTACTTGTTGCGTACCGCAGTTGTTGCATGTCCCTTGCTCCCATATGATCGCTTCATGCCGTGTACGAGGAGTGGATCATCGGGCCCCCTTATATACCTCTCAATTTTACTTGAAGTCTACCGTGTTGAAGACCTGGACACCCCGATTTGAGCCCTTACTTGACCCTTCTGTTTGGCCAATGTATAACGGTCCTGAGTATATACCGGATAGTACCACAAAGAAAGACAAGGTTGGGAGAAGGAAGAAAAAGCGTCTCCGAAATGAGATGGACGCCTCAAATGGTTATGGAGATGATATGTACGGTTACGGGAACTTCAACCAAGACAAGTCCACCATACTTTGTGGTATATGCCACAAACTAGGGCACCGCATGGAACGGCACAAAGAGGGCCCAAAAAATTTGCATCCTACGAAAAGAAATAGACCTCCTAACCAAAGAAGACAACAAACCAGAACAAGTACTAGTGGGGTAAGAATTAACCAGTTTGAACAAGTTGAGAAAGTGTTTACTTGCATGTTTGTCCAATTTACTAGTTGCATTGTAAGTTTTACTTTTATTTTGTTCATAATGTGAAATGTTGTGTTTGTTTACAGTTTGATGGCGAGACGCAAGGATGAATACATACGGTATCCCACAGTGTCATGTGAGGATGCTGCCGTGCCCCCACCCCCCGGTCCCAGTCCCAATTTGTGAATGCAAATATCCGGCGGAGGTAAAGCAATCCAGATGGCCGACCACAGCCGGTAGAGCCTACTACAAGTGCCGGACGAAGTGGGGTTGTGGTCGTCCCAAATACGGTGGGGACCCCTATGCTTGGAACCCCCGCCCATGCAGATTCTTTCAATGGATTGATGGCCCCGACAAGTTTGACCCTCGGATCCGTCTTTTCCCATATGATGAGGAGGAGACAAAACCATACCATGAGTTCAAGAGGTGGGTGCCTCCACCACCTAATCCACCTGTGATGACATGGGAACAAAAGCAAGCGGCAGCATGCATCCGCGTGAAGAACCCTCCCTTATGCCATTGTGGTATTCCTTGCAAGATTCAGCATCCCAACCTAGAGCTTCCCGTAAAATTCACCCCATTCTTCCGTTGCAAGCTAAGGACCGATGTAAGTTTGTTTTGTGAGTGTGCTAATTTTGTTGTGCATGACTTTTTATTGAACATATTGTTTTGATATTGTACAGATATATTTTTTTGCAGGATGGGTGGCCTATGTGTGACTTCCAGGAGTACATCTATGGCCCCAAGGCTCATTGGTACACCAAGGAGGAAATCCTTGTATTTGAGAGCGGAAAGGAGAGGTGGCCATGTGAGAGGGCCCCTAGACCTCGTTGCAAATGTGGGATTTTGGCTCGACGGGGTGTTGTTCCGACGGAGTTGGGCTATGGATGGTATTGCGGAAACTCATATGGAGACTATTGGGTAAAGACTAATTGGCATTGCATCTCTTGTGTTGCTTAAGTATCACCCTTTGTATTTGACAATTTAGTAATTCAATCAATGTATTGCAGGAAGGGAGAACTTGCGATTGGGAGACCTTTGCAGGAAGAGAAGACCTTAGACGCTATTTGGCCAGCTGCTCCGAACCTTTGAAGACAAGAGAGACCCTCAAATCAAGGAGGAAGTAAGAAAAAAGTATGATGTGCCCATTCCTTCGGACAAACAACTCTATGGTCCCATTATAAAGGATATGGTAGCCAAGCATGGAAGGTCCGAATTTATTGGTCCTGGAAGTACAGAGCGCATCATCAGCTTTTGGAGGAATAATAGAGAAAATTATCCTGCTCCACTAACCGGTGATGCTAAGGTTAAAGCCAAAATCAAGGCGGAAGAAGACTACAAGGAGGACGTACGAAGGATGAGAGAGGCGGAATACCGTTCAAAAACGGCATTCGATCCTATTAAGGTGTTTCCTCCAGGCTCATGGGATGAACACTTTCAGAAATTAGAGGCCAAAAGAAGACGCATTGACTTGAGTGAGGCAAGGCAGGAAAAAATGGCAGAAGAGGCCCAAATGGAGGCGATGAAGGCACTTGTAGCTGATTTGCCCATGCCGGTTCCCAAGGCACTTGTTGGTGATTTGACCATTGAAGAACCGGTGGTGGTGGACAAAAAAGGTAAGGGTGTTCTTGTGGCCGATGATGTGGTGGATGTAGGAGTGAGGCCGACACAAATGGAGGCAATGATGGCACTTGTTGGTGACTTGCCCGTTGAAGAACCTGTTGCCATAGACAAGAAAGGTAAGGGTGTTGTTGTGGTCGATCATGACGATGAAGATGATGATGATTGGGGAGATGACGAGCTCTTGTTTGAGTGTGATTCCGATTATTAAGGTGTTGTTGCGATTCTAGTTGTATGGACTACTTATATGAACTATTGTATCGACTATTTGTATGGACGGATTGTATTGCGAACTTATATGGACTATTTGTATGGACTGTTTGTATGGAGGACTAAATGTATGGACTATTTGTATGGTCTGTTTCTGAGCCCTATTTGTAAGACTATTTTGCTCTTAAATTTTAGGTAATATGAAAGGCATACGGATCCATTAACCTCATACATAATAGTTATACAGAAACATACATATTACATAGGTAGGTTAATAGCTACATTAGTTAGCCATAATAGTTACGTCGTCCACTAACCGTAGGCGGCATGAAACGACGATTAACGTTCCTCTCTCGCTCTTGACGCAGTTGTTCTTCTAGTTGATTGATGCGTTTTACCATTTGTATCTTCTCTTGCTGTAGATTGTTGATCTCTTCATTTTTGCTCATACTATCATGCAACAGGTGGTTGATATTATCATGCTTCTCCGCATTCTCCTGTTGCATGACTTCATTGGTTTCTTGTAGATGGTGGATGTACTCTTGCACATGTGTCGCCATTTGGTCATCAATCCAATAAGTAAAGCGGCAGTCGTCATACTAACAATATCAAAGCATGCCAAACATTACGGCCAAAGACCAAGAAATCTTGTATAACCTGGATTCAAAAGCACTTACCCTGTACCGAGGGCATCGGAAGAATCGCCGACCAGCATCGGGAACGAGCTCATAAACTTGAACAACGGCGTCATCTCCATGCTTGCATTGAGGCCAGAACTCACATGGAAGAGCATTATGGTGACCATAGAAATCTCTAGTTCTAACATCTAGATTAGGGTGTGGATTAGGCGGGTCCAATGGACCATACAACCAGGACATGGTGCGAACTCATATATCAGGATGTGGCTTCGATGGCCATTATATAGGCGAGCCCATGGTTCACTAGACCAAGTCTTACATCGGATTCCACTCAATCATTGACAAAGCCACATCCTGAAAAGCCACCATCGGATTCCACTGAATCACTGACAAAGCCTCCATAATGATTCCCTAAAAAGCGTACGTCGGATTCCACTCAATCACCTACATCGGATTCCACTGAATCACTGACAAAGCCTACGTAATGATACCCTGAAAAGTGTACGTCGTATTTCCTGAACGGCTTGAGAAACGTTGGATTCCTGAAAAGCTTTAGTCGCGCCTCGGTACATGGCGCGACTGTCTCTTTAGTCGCGCCAGAACGCTTGGCGCGACACCTTTGGTACTAAATGACTTACCTAGGTCCTGAGTCGGCCAGAGTGACGGCGCGACTCCTGCTTCAGTCGCGCCAGGGGTCGAGGCGCGACTAAAGCAGCAGTCGCGCCACGGGTCGAGGCGCGACTAAAGCAGCAGTCGCGCCAGAACTCTTGCGCGACTCCTTGCGTACTAAATGACTTACCTAGGTCCTGAGTCGTCCAGAGTGATGGCGCGACTCCTGCTTTAGTCGCGCCAGGGACCGTGGCGCGACTAATGCAGCAGTCGCGCCAAGAGTCGAGGCGCGACTAAAGCAGCAGTCGCGCCAGACTCAGGGGTCCAGGTAGGCTTTGTTCTGCTTCCATTTTCTCTCTCATTGACTACAATAAAAATGTACAGCAATTAAACTACCTACCAATGAGCTTATAAATTAAAACTAAGCGCAGCTGTAAAACCTATATGGCACATGAACAGAATGATCCAAAAAAAAGATAGATTTGCTAGTTTTATGTCCTGCAACAGAAACCACAAGGTACACTGAACAAGAAATGCATGTGTTGTAGGCAAAGATGGTAATTTGCTAGTTTTATGTCCTGCAAGAATAGAACCGTGCTTTGCAATTGCAATAGGTTGGCAATTGAGAAATACTAACTGATGTCTAGGAAGTAAAATGATCATCACATAACTAACAAGAAAGAAAAATTATAGTCATCTAGTAATTTAGACTAGTAATTTAGGTTCAGAAACCAAATTTGCAAAATGCAAGACAACCCAAGAAAAAATAAAATCTACCAAGCTAATTCCATCACATAAGAATTCCATCACATAAGAATTCCATCACATAACATAACAATTCCATCACAAAGGTTTCCACATGACCCAAATCCATCACATAACAATTCCATCACTTAACATATCAAGTCCATCACAAAGGTTTTCAAATGACAAGTCCATCACATAACAAGTCCATCACATAACAAGTCCATCACTAAACATATCCATCACATAATCTTACTTGAGGAACTCTACTTGCGGCGTGAGGGGTTGGGTGTATAGGGCTTCTTCTTGCGACGCTGGCGTCCTGGATTGGTGGGCAACACATTAGGGGTCCCAACATCTGTGTGGTCCCGTCGTGCCCGCCTCCTAGGCCTCTGACTGCCCTGTGATGGATCAAATGGCGCATCAGGCAACTGTGAGAAACCAATCTCTTCTTGACCATACGAAGGATCATCATCTTCTGAGTCCGAGCTATTTTCCTCCTCCTCCTCCTCCTCCGGGTCAACATCCCTGCTAGGTCCGGGAATGGTGAGAGTCCCTGCATGAACAAATATACATTTTGTATCAAAACCAATGATGAAAACCAAAAATGCACAAATAGTACTAGTTTGAAACCAGGCTCGCACCTGTACTCGTGGAGGTGGCCCTAGTACCCCTAGTGGATAGAGCTGAACGTGTACCAGAACTTGAGGGACCACCAGCCGCTTCTTGTTCTCGTGGGGCCCCAGAACTTGAGGGACCACCAGCCGCTTCTTGTTCTCGTGGAGCCATGCAATTCAACTTGCGGGCCATTTTTCGACACCCACGATGGAATCTCTAAAATCACAATAAAGTCAAATTGGCATCAAATAAATCAGAGATAAAAGCATTTTACCATCTAACCTGTATGAAGGCCCGTAGCTTGCTCGCCTCTTCTGGATGCCCAATTGGCACACCCAATGCTACGAGAGACTCGTTAGCAAAACGACCAAGTTGTTGTCCCTATCATTGCCATGTGAAAATTCAACCATTTAATCAAATAAGCAAACAATTCAACCAAACTTATAATGTAGCCAAAACCAAATTACATTAATCAAATAAGCAAACAATTCAACCAAACTTACAATGTAGTCTTCCACCGGTCCCCGCTGTGTCTGCGTGGCCTGCCTTGTCATCTCGTCATACTGGTCAAATACATCTTCTGGGTCTGAAGGTAGGTCCTCGACAGGACCGGCATCCATAGCCACCTTAAGTTTAAGCCTTGTGTTCGCTCTCAACCATTGCAAATAATTTTCAAAAGGGGGGTCACGGTGCAGTGGACCTCCTATGACAATGTTGGCTCCACGATTATCCCAAGCGTTAATGTATCCTTGGTGCTTCATGCCCCAATCCTTTCTATCCCTCTCGCGTCGACGGTCAATACTACATTCAAGAGTATTTCTTTATCAAATACAAGTATACAACATACCATGAATCCAAGAATATAAACTCAACAAAGACACAACATACCGATGAAGCTCTTGATTAGTGTTTATGTACTCTGGAGGGTAAGGTTGAAGATAGCCAAACTGCCTCATCACTCTACTTGGAATATGGTACTCGACAATGTAGAAGCAAATGAGGGGACAAACCGAGCGCCAATAATCTTCATTCATCATGCAATATGGACTAAGCGCCATGACTTGCACCTCATCTCGATCGTAAGGGCGCCAATTCACCTAGGTATCATGAATGAAATAAATTTCCAACAATGCCAAAACTATTACAATAGAACAGACAACGAAAATAAACCTCAATACCAAAGAACGTGCCAAAGACAACTTACATGTGCAGGAGTGAGGCAGTCCAGAGCGTTGCTATAGTCAGTGTAACGTCTCACCGGGTTTCCATGCACATTGAGAATATTGTGCCATAGATAACCGACAGTGGCCAAAGGCTCTTCACCATAAGTTGGTAATTGCTTCAACAAAACAACTATAATATCAAATTACCAATATCTCATATCATACTTAATGAAGCAAAAGATATTATCTTACCCCATGTGTATACCGCTCCGGCCGACCAACCGGAAGCCGCTCCCACATCCACAGTTGCAAAAGATAGGCACAACCCCCCATGTTAGCACTAGCACCCTTGCGGCAGCAAGCATCACACATCTGGCGATAGAGCCATGCAAGAACTGCACTACCCTAACTATAGGTGGCGATGTTCTCCCAAGCTTGCCCAATAATGTCTACCCACATCCAAGAAATGGTGTTCCCGCTCGAGTCCGGAAATAAAAACCCAGCCACCAAGTGCCATAGCCATGCCCTAGCATATCGAGCAACAACACCAGCCGCAACATCAGCAGGAGGGGGCGTACCAAAGTGCTGCACCAACCAAGCCGAGCTGACTCCTGTAGTCTTCCTATCCTTTCGATCGTCCGGTGGATCTGCAGGACGAACACCAAACAATAGCTCCACCCGATCTCGCCAACCAGCAGGATCAATTGTCCCAGTGACCGCTTGGCCGTCTATGCGAAGACCAAAAAGCATGGCAACATCTTGAAGTGTCACCGTCATCTCACCACAAGGGAGGTGGAATGTGTGTGTCTCAGGCCTCCATCGGTCCACTAGCGCGGTAAGAGCCGCATTGTCCATCTTCGGCAATCCACCCTTCACAAGCATCGCCAATGGGAGCAAGCCAGCTTGCCGAAGGTACGGGGCGTACCTATCGTCCCACACGAGAGGATTGTGGGTGCGGATACGTAGAGAATTCAAAACCTGCAAATAATAAATCAAACACCGTGTTGGACTACATCCACCCATCAAATTCATTTACTCTACAGATAGACTTTTTTTTTATTTTGATCGGAAAATATGATGAGTGCATCTGCATTACAGCTTCACATTTTACTGCAGTAAATACTTATGGTGAATGGCGTTTTCAGATTGAGAAATCTAATTACTCGAGCATTTAGCATCAACTTCGACTGTGCATTCCTGTCTATATTGCTCTTGAAAGTGCAATTGTCCTAGGTAAAATATATTTGATTATCAGTGTTGCCAATTGACGAGAATGTGCTACATTCCAATTCAAGAGTACATTTAACTTTGTGTCAACTTATTTGTCCTAAGTGTCCATTTTGATAGCAACATGGTTAATCTGGAGGTAAAGTTTGCTATATATTGAGAAAACGCTACATTGCAATTCATGTAAACATACTATTTGGCCTCCTGAAAGAGAATAAAATATTTTGCTCATGTCTATAGATACCTAGCCTACCGCTCCTCAAGTATCCTCCCGCGGTGTCTCTCGTATCCTCCCGCGGCCTCCTCAAGTATTACCTAGATACCAAAGGACAAACTAACCTCAATACGCTCCTCAAGTATCCTCCCGCGGTGTCTCTCGTCGTACGCCATCTCAAGCAATGGATATTGTGGGTGCCGCGCCATTTTGACCTATATCAAATAAACGAAAATTAATTCCATGTGCTAAAAAAGAACATTGAATTAAAACAATCCAATATGAACAAGTCATCCAAGATTTCACATTTCTATATATCAAAAAAATTTCACATATATACTTCACATACAAGTCAAATAAATCATAACCATGAAAGGCTATCTTCAATATAATAGGTACAAGTCAAATAAATTTCACATTACCATACACACATACAAGTCAAATAAATCATCACCATAAAATCTTATATTTTATACATAACTATATACAAGTAAAATAAATCATCACCATGAAATCCTATATTTTACACATAACCATATACACATAACCATTAACTTCAATATATACACATCTATATTTTCCAAAGCAAGGTACATTAACTCAAATTAATACCAACTCCAATAGACCATTTAGTTCATTACTAGCATCATCTACATCTACAAATGGTTATGTCAACGAAATCGTCACATGCAAAAAAATCTATACGATAGACAGGCGTTACCAACGACCAAATCCACCACTTAGTACAACTAACCATCTCAAATCCATGCTCAATCGACCAAATCAAGTCAAACCCTATCTAAACCTAACCTCATCCAAAACTAAGGAAATCAACCAAATCCGCAAAATGTAGATGGTCAAAGTGGAGGAGTTACCTTCCCGGAGTAGTTTCCCCACTTTTCCCCTTCGAATCCGTGGTGGGATGGGCCGATCTAGGGGGGGCGGCGCCGGTCTCCATGGAAGAGCTCGGTTAGGGTTGGGGAGAAAGAAAGAAAGGGAAGAGGAAGAAGAAAGGGGCTCGGGCGCGCGGCTGTATACAGGCGAGTCGCGCCACGACCTTTGGCGCGACTCAGTCGCGCCATGGCATGTGGCGCGACTCGCCTATCCAGGTCAGCAGCCGCGCTGGCCGCCCGCGGCCGGGCCGGCCGACGTGGCAGCGCAGTCGCGCCACATGCTCTGGCGCGACTCCCTCTTCAGTCGCGCCATGAGTCGTGGCGCGACGAAAAGGGTTACTTATTGGAAATACAGTTCGGCTGGGGTTATTTTTAAAATTTTAGTTTAAAAAGGGTTAAAAAATAAAAAAAATTCTCTGCTGTGTGATCTCCTTAGGGGTGGAAACAAGCCGAGCCGAGCCAGGGTTGGCTCGGCTCGTGCAAGCTTGGTCCAAAGTAGGCTCGGCTCGGCTCGGCTTGGTCCAAGAAACGAGCTAAACTTGAGGCTCGGCTCGGCTCGTTTACAAGCTCGAGCCGGCTTGCGAGCTTGCATGCTAAAAAAAATCTCTAAGAGAAATGGAGTACTAGACAATGTGACAATGTACAAATATTAATATAAAAATATGATAGTCAATTTTAAGAGCATAAATGATAAAAAAAATATTTCTATTTTATGTAGAAACAACCCTAATTTGCAAAATAAAAATAAGATAGCAAGTTATTACATCTTCCATAAGAAGAAAATACCACCTCCAATTTTTTAATATCTACCTCTAATTGGCAAGTCACAACTCTCGAACTATCCAACTATCGACATGTCTATGTACATCATATAAAAGTAAATAATTTTAGTGCAATCTTGAAAATATACTTAAAATATAATATGAAAAATAATATTTAGAGTCATGACACCAGACTTGTTGAGCTTGCGAGCCGCTCGCGAGCCGGCTCAGGCTCGGCTCAGTTCACTAACGAGCCAAAAGGTTGGCTCGGCTCGGCTCATTTTGAATTCGAGCCGAGCCGAGCTAGGCGAGCCCGAGCCGAGCCCAAGCCGAGCTCACGAGGCCGAGCTTTTTAGCCACCCTTAGATCTCCTCGGATCCGATCCATCTCGAAGTCTCTCGCTGCTGAAACTGGGAAAGCTGCAAGGATGCATGTTGGCCTCCCGCAAGAAACCAGAGCCAGAGGGGACGTGATGACTGCCAGAGGTCACATCAGCTCTCGCTCTCATCAGGGGTCGCAAACAAGGGTGTTTTTTATTTTTTTTATTTAATGATATTTCAAAAATAAATATCCGATCGAATTTGCAGATCTATACATATGATGATGCTGTTTGAAACGGCTACAGCCAAATGAATCGGCGGGAAGTGCACTGTAGCAACCTTGCCGTCGGTTGAATCGGCGGATTTCTCTTATCTAGATAACATATTTTCAAAAAATTGTAACTAGTTTATATGTACTCAGATGGAGATGAACTTTATATGAACATTGTAGTAATCGACGAGATTTACAACTTTGTGGTTCAAATCATTTTTATTTGGAGCCATTTTGATGTTCAAATAATCGACAGAACGTTCAGATCTAAAATTTAAATTTAGATCTGAAGCTTTTGTCAATTATTTGAGAACTTACATTGCTTTTAATAAAAAAATTTAGACAACAAAGTTGTAGATCTCCTCAAGTCTTACAATTTTTATACAAAGTTTATCTCCATCTGAGTTTACATAAATTAGTCACGATTTTATGAATGTGTATTGTCCAATGTTTAAACCAAAAATTAAATTTTACATCTGAAGCTTCTGTCGATTATTTGAGCATTAAGATAGCTTCGACTTAAAATAGTTTGAACTACAAAGTTGTAGATCTCGTCGAGGACTGCTGTTTTCATATAAAGTTGATCTTCATCTGAGTTTGTATAAATTAGTTATGATTTTTTGAAAATATGCTATCTAGATAAGAGAAATTCTGCCGATTCAACTTGCGGTAAGGTTGCTACAGTATACTTACCGCGGGGATTTTTCGATCAGATATTTATTTTTAAAAATCATAAAATAAAGAAATTCCAGACAAGTTTCAATTGGCCATCAGATATTTATTTTTAATTAAATATCATAAAATAAAGAAATTCCAGACAAGTTTCGATTGGCCATGTCACGCTCACGCTGCAAAGCAGAGGGAGGGGCTGGGCTGCTGCTATCGCACACGTCCTTCCCAGCTTGATGTTCGATGTGCATGCGCTGGGCCGCTGGCCCAGAGATAAAGCACCCGTGATCCGATCTGTCTCGCATCACAGTCTCTCGCTGCTGAGACCGCGAAAGCTGCAAGCATGCATGTTGGCCTCCATGCATGTTGGCCTCCCCAAAAAAACCAGAGCCGGAGGGACGTGATGACTGCCAGAGATCACATCAGCTCTCGCTCTTGTCACAGGTTGCAAACAAGGGTATTTTTTATTTTTATATTTTTTATTTTATAATTTTTCAAAAATAAATATACGATCGAACAATTTACAGATCTATACATATGGCGCTGTTTGAAACCGCTACAGCTAAATGAATCGGCGGTAAGTGTACTGTAGCAACCTTACCGCCAGTTGAATCAGCAGATTTCTTTTATCTAGACAGCATATTTTCAAAAAATCGTAACTAATTTATATAAACTCGGATGGAGAAGAACTTTATACGAGCATTGTAGTAATCAATGAGATTTACACCTTTGTGGTTCAAACCATTTTTATTTGGAGCCATCTTGATGCTCAAATAATCGACAGAATGTTCAGATCTAAAATTGAATTTCAGATCTGAAGCTTTTGTTGATTATTTGAGAACTTATATTGCCTTTAATAAAACAATTTAGACAACAATGTTGTAGATCTCCTCAAGTTTTACAATTTTTCATATAAAATTTATATCCATCTGAGTTTATATAAATTAGTTATGATTTTTTGAATGTGTATTGTCCAATGTTTAAATCAAAAATTAAATTTTACATCTGAATCATCTGTCAATTATTTAAGCATCAAGATAACATCGACTTAAAATAGTTTATATAAATTAGTTATGATTTTTTGAATGTGATCAGTAGATAGTCGGCCTTATCATTTTTATATGAACGCAAGGCCGAGAGTGAGTCCATGAACACAGGACTTTGATTTCCTAATTTGATCTTAACATTTAAGCTATATTAATAATTTAAATCAAAGATTAGCGTTTTATCGTTGACTTTCAACCTGATTGAAATATTAATTGCCACGGACCCGCTCGTATATAACGGGTGGAGAGGTTGGCTTTTCTCTGACCCCAAGTGTAGTAATGTTGGGTCCTTGATGCTACGGTTCAACATGCACCATCATTAATCTCTACGTTGTCCCAAAGCCGAACCAATGTGCAAGATTGTTCGGCTAGCTACACCTCACTGCGCACATCACGACTGCCTTCGATTGACTAATAAATGGGCAACATATCCTCATGGCAACTCTGTCCTCTACAACAACGATGACTCCTTGGCTCCGCATCGAGCATCATCATGCACACATGCCAATGGCAAAACACATCTACTGTGGCCCATCACCGGCCACCACATAATTCGTGCCGACGCCCCCATCACTGGCCACCACATAATTCATGCCGACGCCGGCACCAGTGAAAAAACCTGCAGCGATAGTGCATCCGTGGTGCAAGTGCTTGTGATGTGACATCAAGTTGCAACAATTTTATAGAAAACCCCTTATATGTCTTTAGTAAATTTTCATAATAGTCTATTATACATTAAGTATATTTGTATGCTTATGTCTTTAGTAAATTTTGTTTAAACCCTCAAGTTAAACATCATCCTATAGCCAATCATCTCCGCTTTTTTATCCCATAGCAGCACACGGGCATGTTTGCTAGTAAATACTAAAGATGTATGTAATTAATGAATTCATATAAAAATAGTGTATAATATTACCTCAAAAGTACTACTAGCATTTCTAGAAGCAAAGTTATTGAGAATTTGAGAGTTCAGATTTCAGACCTGCATATGAACGGATGAACTCCTGGCCTCCTGGGCTCCCAACAGAGATCCGTTGCAGTCTTGCAGACCTGCAGTTGTAGCGTTGCCTGGCTGCTGATCCTTTGCCGTTGCCGTCCGCCAGGCACCAGCAGGGGCCCTTCGCCGCCGCCGAGGCGCCGAGCAGCCAGAGCCCAGGCGATGAGCGGCCAAAGAAACCAGTAGATTTGAATTTGGGAAGTCGAAAGATGTCGTCAGGAGTCGCGCGCGGAGAGCGGAGTCTCGTGTGTGCTCCTGGCCGCCTGCTAGTTTCCTTACTCTCCCCGATGGCTTGATCTTTTAGTTGTTGACTTGTTTGTTAACGTGAATACGTGACACGAACACCGGATGCAAATGTATGTACGTACTACACATACCTGGACGCAGGTTCAGCAGTTCAAAGACTAATGTTGTTCGGTTTAGGAGTTAGAAAAATCAGATTTCGGTGATGATAAACCGTGTCAACGTCACGCTGACTACTGAGTATATCAAAAGGAAGCTACATCAAAATCGGCCGGTTCGTCTCGCGTCAACCACGAGGCGGCCGGTGGCCCACTACAAGAATGATAATATTTGCTGACAGTTTGTTGACCACCGCGAGCAACAATTTATTTATCTGTGTTTTTTCCTAAGTGGCCAACAATTTCTCTAGTATATTTTGTATAGAGTAAATTGCATCCACCGTACAACAACTTGTTAGGTGGGTGCAAATTAGTCCAACAACTTGAAAAATGTTCAATTTAGTGCAACTACTTGATAGGTGGGTGCTTATTGGTCGAACCACTTGTAAACTGCTCAACTTAGTGCAAAAACTTGGCAATTTGGTGCATTTCCAGTCCAAACATTACGACGACAACATATTTGGCTACACACGGATCAGATGCAGAGGTATATGGCTTGCATTGTGCCATTTTAGAATTATGTTTCTTAATAGCATGGCCAAATGAATTCCGGTTTCTATCATCTCTTTCAAAATAATGTTCCAATTTTTATTATTATTTTGTCTACTTCCTTTTTTATTTTTTCATTTTCCCAATGTGGAATTAATTTATTTTTAAATATTAGAAAAATAGCTTGAAGTAAATGATAATTATTCCCAATGAACATTCTACTCATAATTGATCATTGAGATATGGTAAAAACATAGTCTTAATAATTTAACTCACATATTTTACTTGTTAAAATAAAAAAGACATGTTAGCATTCTTAGCTTAAAGTTATAGTTTAAATTAAAATACTTCATGTATACTTAAAGCATATAAATTAGATAAATCATGCTTTAGAAGTTTTCATACGTAAGAAACAAATTTTATATGGAAAAAATCTCTCATTTCTAGCGTGAATATTTTTTTTTGAATTTGGAGCAAAGTTTATTGTCTTGGTCAAATATATCACCATTGCCATCATGAATATTAATGGCTACATGATGCTAATTATTTATTTGGGCCCGAATATTTTCTCCACTATCTGGCGTCGCAAAATACATCGTCATTGTAGCATTTTAGACGGTAGATGTGCTAATTTGACAAGTTATTGTACAAAGTTGAGTATTTTACAAGTTTTTGAACCAATCGCACCTACCTACCAAGTTGTTGCGCTAAATTGAGCATTTTACAAGTTGCTAGACTAATCTGCATCCACCTGCCAATTTGTTGTATGGTGGACGCAATTTACTTTTTTGTATATTTTCCAACAGGTTTAGCAAATTACCATCAAAGTACTTGCCGACAAACTCATTTCCTACCGTTTTTATATGGTTCATAAAAAATAGTACACGCTGTTAGCCACTTGCAAACTACAGCCTGTTCGCTTGGCTTATCAGCCAGCAGCCAGCAGTATTTCAGTCTCACAACAAATCAGCACCAGCCACCAGCCAGCCAGCAGTACTTTTCTCTCACAACAAATCAGCACCAGCCACCAGCCAACCAAACAGGCTACTGTTGGAAATGTTTGCTAATCTTGTAGTCGCCGTGCGGTAACTTGAGTGCATACCAGGTCCAATAATGTGCAGCAGTGCTGGTCACATTACTGTAAATTCGATAGACGTATCAATGGAGGAACCGCTAGATGACTTCGCCAATGTGCACCAGGTGATTACGCCCTTGCGGCCCAGGTCTCGTAGTCCCGACCCATCTGGTGCCGCGCCATGCCAGCGCCCTAGCTATTGTGTGCCACGCACCTGTCCTCGTTTGTCATCACGCGGTCACTTTATTTGGCCGCACAATCGTCCCGGACTCCCGGTCGCTCGATCACCAGCAACCCGCCAGCGCCAGGCAGGCAGGCCGTACCAGTCCAGCCCAATCCCAGGTCGGCCTGCCATCGAGTGCGAAAGGCAGGCGCACCATCTCGTACGGCCAGGAATCAAGGCGCAGCAAGGTGCCACCTCCTCCTTCAGACTTTTTGAAATATATATCGGCAGCAGGCAGC
>CM014275.1:21587168-21618502 GCA_004135705.1 Alloteropsis semialata
TGATGAAGTCAGCATATGTGTGATGAACTGATCCTGGCACACATATGTGATGCATTCGATTTTGTCCTTAAAATCGGGTGTGACAGAAAATGGTCAAAATTTAGGATTCACATTCTTAGTCATCCTTTCTGCTCTTAGAAAAAATTTATTTGCATAAAAACTTACTCTATCATGTTCTCTCTTTTTGGTCTTGTACTTAGTTTTGTTCTTATCACAGATGGTCAGACAGAGGCAGACTGCATGCAAGAGCACCGGAGCTAGGAGGCGTATCGCTCCTGCGTACCCAGTTCCGCAGCTTCCCCCTGTGGTGGCGCCAGAGGAGGAGGTGGAGCCCGAGGAGCCCCACTACTTTGATGAGAATGAAGACGGAGACCTCGTTCCAGTGGACCCCATGCTTGACGCTCCAATACCTGCTGCTGGAGGACAGCAAGACGACGACTCCGTGCAGGAGGACGCCCAGGAGGACGGCCAGGACCATGGTCAGGATGACCAGGGTCAGGCCCAGGACGACGGTTCTGGCGGAGGCCAAGATGAGGCACCAGCTGGTGTGGCCGAGGTTGTGAGGACCTCCTACGAGTCTCGCACCTCCGACGACGAGACCGGCGCCTTCCCCACGCTGCTTGTGGAGGTGCTACAGGAGCTGGGCAACTACACCAAGCCCCTGTACATCTCGCAGCGTGTTGACGGACCAGGGATGCCGATCTACTACATCAGCCGGGTGAACATCCGGGAGGCTACTGGTATGGATGGACTCAGGACCGTCTCGGTGCACTACGCCGACATTCCGTACTCCACCAGCACCGCCGCCATCAGCGTAGCGCCGCCAGGAGGGCTCTGTGGTCTCTCAGCCACGCTCGCCGTGGTGAGCTGAGCGTCACGGAGTACCGTCACCTTCCACGATGGGCTCGTGGCACAGAGGCGACTCACGTGCCGCTTGGAACACCTCAGGAGCCTCGAGTCAACATCCTCGCTCGCACTGTCGCAGCCCTCAATACCGATGTGGAGAACACCGCTTCAGACCTCTTGGAGACCTACGAGAGACTGGCTGGTGCACAGGCCAGGATCAGGCAGCTGGAGGCACAGGTGGCGGGACGTGCTCCCCCAGTGGAGGCAGAGACCGCCGACTTCCCCGCCGCTTCGCCCCCGCGCAAGAGGCTTCGTCCCGGTGCACCAGGCTCTGTCACCGGTCTCCTAGGCTAGGATTAGGGAGTCCATCAAAATAAGTCATCGCGTTAGATTCGTTCCTGCGAGGACGTGCGATATTTATCTTTGCTTGTTTGCTACCTGTTTGATTTGGATCTTTTATGTAATGACTGTCATGCTTTTGTGGAGTGATGGCCGCAAATGCATTATTAAATTAATAAAGTTAAAGTCAGTTTTAGTTTTATCTTGGCTCTGTTCCTTTCTTTCTATCTTGTCAGTTTACCCGCCTTATCTAAAGTACTCTTCTAACAATCAGATGGTAAATACCAGGAGAGGCGGAGGACAAGACATTCCAAGTGTCAGGCGTGCTCACGTCGCTAATCAACAGAATCCAGCACCACCTCCACCCCCAAACCCAGCAATGGAGCAGTTCTTGGCAGCCTAGATGCAGTTGCTGCAGGACCTGACCAACACTGTGCACAACATGCAAGCACAGCAGAACCAGCCGCCACCCCAGATGCCCCCGCAAGCCCGTGACAGACACCGAGAGTTCATGAGTCACCACCCGCCAACCTACTCTCACTCGGTGGACCCCCTGGATGCTGATGACTGGCTGAAGGTCATTGGCAAGAAGCTGGACACCACGCAGTGCACTGACCGTGAGAGGGTCTTGTAGCGCTGGACGCTTGGAGGGATCTGCATCTGATTGGTGGGATGCTTACACTGCTGCTCACGCTGACGCCAACACCATCACCTAGGCAGAGTTCCAGGAAGGTTTCCGTTCACATCACATCCCAGCTGGTGTGATGAAACTCAAGAAGAATGAGTTCCTGGCACTGAAGCAAGGCCACATGTCGGTGAGTGAGTACCGGGACAAGTTCATCCAGTTGTCCTGCTACGCGCCCACTGAAGTTGAGATGATGAGAAGAAGCAGGACCACTTCCTGGATGGTCTGATCGGTCCACTTAAGTACCAGCTGCAGAGCCACACCTTCCCGTCCTTCCAGAAGCTCCTGGACAAAGCTATTGGCCTGGAGAATACTCGCAAGGAGCTTGGTGAGCTCAAGAGGAAGTCTCAATCACAGGGACAGTCTAGCAACAGCCGCCCGCGCTTCAACTCTCAGCTGGGATCTCAGTTCCGCCCTGGAGGGCAAGGCGGAAATTGTCAGCAGAATCAACAGTTTCATGGCCAACAGCAGCCCCAGCGCTTCAATCAGCAGGCCCAGCGCAACCCCAACTTCCAGCAGAACAGGTCTGGTGGTTCTTCTGGTGCTCCAGTGCACAACAACAATGGCAACAACAACAGCTCAGTCGCACCGGTTCCACCAAATGGGTGCTTCAAGTGTGGAGAACTGGGGCACTATGCTAACACCTGCCCCAAGCGCAACAACCAGAACTCCCAGGGTCAGAGGACCAATGGTCAGCAGGCTCCACAGGTGCGCAACGGGAATCAGAATTCCCAGGGCAACAAGGGTCAGCAGAACTTCATGCGTGGTCGGGTGAACCACGTCTCAGCTGAATCAGCCCAGGATGCTTAGGACATTGTGCTCGCTATGTTCCTTGTCAATTCTGTACCTGCATAAGTTTTGTTTGATTTCGGAGCATCACATTCTTTCATTACTGAGCGATTTGTGGAAAAATATAATATACATATGAGCCTTATGAAGAAAACCCTGCTAATTAGTTCCCCAGGCAATGAGATGAAGGCCACTCACTTATGCCCACGGGTGAATCTGAAAATCATGGGGGTAGACTTTCCAGCAAATCTGATAGTACTAAAGTCTAGTGGGATCGATGTGATTCTTAGGATGGATTGGTTATCTGGATGTAAAGGAGTTATTCAGTGTGCCAAGAAGTCAGTGCTCTTGACTAGCCCTCAAGGAGATCAGGTTGAATTCGTGGCTAACATATCATCCAAGGATGAAGCAACTGTGAATCAGATCAAGGGAACATCTTTGGAAGAGATCAAGGTCGTGTGTGAGTACCCCGACGTCTTTCCGGAGGACTTACCAGGTATGCCACCCAACCGTGACATTGGGTTCTGTATTGATCTTTTACCTGGCACTGCACCTATATTCAAAAAACCCTATAGGTTAGATGTTAAGGATTTAAGTGAACTAAAGAAACAAATAGAAGAGCTATTAGGAAAAGGATATATCCATCCTAGCTCATCACCTTGGGGAGCCCCTGTCATCTTTGTTGATAAAAAGGATGGCACTAGAAGGATGTGTGTTGATTATAGAGCTCTCAATGATGCTACTATCAAGAACAAATATCCACTACCCAGAATTGAAGATTTGTTCGATCAAATGAGAGGTGCTAAAGTATTCTCCAAGATCGATCTGCGATCAGAATATCATCAGTTGAGAATCCGACCAGAAGATATTCCCAAAACGGCGTTCACCTCCAGATATGGGTTATTTGAGTACACCGTAATGTCTTTTGGATTGACCAATGCCCCGGCGTACTTCATGTACTTGATGAACAAGGTGTTCATGGAATATCTTGACAAGTTGTAGTGGTGTTCATCGACGATATCTTGGTGTTTTCTCGGAATGAAGAAGAACATGAAGAACATCTGAGGTTGGTACTACAGAAACTCCGAGAGAATCAGTTGTATGCCAAGCTCAGTAAGTGTGAATTCTGGTTGGAAGAAGTTTCTTTCCTTGGTCATGTCATCACTGACGGAGGAATAGCAGTTGATCCCAGCAAAGTTCAGGATGTGTTGAATTGGAAACCACCTACGAATGTGTCCGAGATCAGGAGTTTCCTTGGTTTGGCAGGATACTACCGCAGATTCATTGAAGGATTCTCCAAGATTGTGAAACCGCTTACTTCGTTGTTAGAAAAGGAACAGGAGTTCAAATGGGATGAAGCTTGTCAGAATTGCTTTGAGGAGTTGAAGAAGAGGTTAACGACGGCCCCGGTGTTGATAATGCCAGATATACACAAAGGGTTTGATGTCCACTGTGACGCTTCACGTCTCGGTCTTGGTTGTGTGCTTATGCAAGAAGGAAGAGTGGTAGCTTATGCATCAAGGCAGCTGAGGAAGCATGAGCAAAACTATCCAACTCATGACTTGGAACTAGCCGCCATCGTACACGCACTGAAGATCTGGAGACACTATATGATTGGAAATAAGTGTCAGATTTTCACGAATCATAAAAGCTTGAAGTACATCTTCACTCAGAGAGATCTCAATCTCAGACAACGCAGATGGTTGGAATTGATAAAGGATTATGATGTGGATATTCGGTATCATCCTGGCAAGGCCAATATCGTAGTAGATGCTTTGAGTCGGAAGAGTCAAGCTAACATGGCTATAGCTCGACTGATGCCTCAAGAATTGTGTTGGGAAATGGAACGACTCAATCTCGGGATTCTCTATAACTCAGAAGCTATGATAATGGAGATTGAACCCACTCTTGAGCAGGAAATCAGACAAGGTCAGTTGACGATGCTAAGATCAAAGAAATCAAGATCCTGATTGGTTTAGGGAAAACAACCGACTTCACTGAAGATGATCAAGGCACTGTTTGGTCCAGAAAAAGGATCTGTGTACCCGACATCGATCATCTTTGTGAGCTCATACTGAAGGAAGCACATGACTCTGTGTATTCCATTCACCCCGGTAGTACCAAGATGTACCAGGATTTGAAGGAGAAGTATTGGTGGTATGGTCTTAAGAGAGACGTGGCAACTCACGTGGCATTATGTGACGTATGCCAAAGAGTGAAGGCAGAACACCAAAGGCCAGCAGGTTTGCTACAACCATTGAAGGTACCTAAGTGGAAATGGGAAGAAATTGGTATGGACTTTATCGTCGGATTGCCTCGCACTCGAGATGGCTATGATTCTATATGGGTTATTGTGGACAGATTGACCAAAGTTGCTCACTTCATTCCAGTCAAAACCACATATTCGGGAGCCAAGTTAGCAGAGCTGTATATGTCCAGAATTGTGTGTCTACACGGAGTGCCAAAGAAGATAGTGTCTGATCGAGGTACCCAGTTCACGTCCATTTTGGCAGAAACTGCATGAGTCAATGGACACCAAGCTTAATTTCAGTTCAGCCTATCATCCGCAGACAGATGGGCAAACTGAGAGGACAAATCAAATCTTAGAAGATATGCTAAGAGCTTGTGCTTTAAAGCATGGAGGCAGTTGGGATAGGAGTTTGCCATATGCGGAATTCTCTTATAACAACAGCTATCAAGCCAGTCTCAAGATGGCTCCATTCGAAGCTCTGTATAGAAGAAGGTGTAGGACACCACTATACTAGAGTCAGACAGGTGAGATTCAGGTTTTTGGACCAGAAATTCTGCAAGAAGCTGAAAGGCAAGTCCAGATAATCCGGGATAATCTCAGGACTTCTCAGTCATGACAGAAGAGTTATGCCGATACCCGGAGAAGAGAATTGACGTTTGAGGTAGGAGATTATGTGTATCTCAAGGTGTCACCCATCAGAGGCCTCCGCAGATTCAAAGTCAAGGGAAAGTTGTCACCTAGCTATATTGGTCCTTTTCAGATCTTGGAAAGGAAAGGTGAAGTGGCATATCAGCTGGAGTTACCCGAGCGACTGTCGGAGGTTCACGATGTGTTCCACATTTCTCAGTTGAAAAAGTGCTTGAGAGTACCCGAAGAGCAACTGCCATTGGAAGAGCTTAATGTGCAAGATGATCTGACTTATTCAGAACACCCAGTCAAAATCTTAGAAACATCAGAAAGAGCCACGAGGAACAAAGTCATCAAAATGTGCAAAGTGCAGTGCAGTCATCACTCGGAGGATGAAGCTACCTGGGAAAGAGAAGATGAGCTCATGGCAGAATTCCCGCAGTTGTATCCAAATCTATCCGAATCTCGAGGATGAGATTCTCGTTAAGGGGGTAGGATTTGTAACACCCAAATTCCATCACTTAATAAATTATAGCAACTTTTGTTTTATTTAGATTTATCTAGGTTTAATGAGTTTTCTTTTATTTAAATGGTGGTCCTAAATACTTGAACAATAAATACTTAATTTTAGTACAACAAGTGATTGTTGCATTTCATACCTTTGCATGTGTTTTTGTTTGATTGTATGACTTCCCAAATCTGCTCCAAATTCAAACTCCACTCAAATATCTCTCAAATTCCCCAAATTCAAATCCAAACAAAGTTCAAACTCAATCCTTTTTCCTCCCCCTTCCCTTCTCCCATTCTGGCCTGGCCCACTCTCACCCTCTCCCTTTTCTTTTCTTCTTTTCTCCCCAGCCGGCCCAACCTTGGCCTAGCCAGCCGGCCCACTCGGCCTCCCTCCCGCTCACGCCCCTCTCCCCCTCTCTCGCTGCCAGCGAGCCCCGCCTGTCGGCCTCGTCCCCAACCTCCAGATGCCGCTCGCCAAACCGCCGCCGATTCTCCCATGCACGCGCCGCTGCATCCCTCTCCCGCACGCGCTTATCCGCAGCACATCCCGGATCCCTCGCTCTCCCTCGGCCAACAACTCGTGCCGCCCTTTGTCCATCTTCCCGCTTTCCTCGCCAACAGCCCGCGGCCGCCATCTCCCTCGGTCGGAGCTCATCCCCGAGCCCCTCTGCCCTACCGTCTGCTATAAAAGGTAGCCCGAGCCCCCTAGCGAGCACACGCATTCCCAGAACCCCAAACCCACCTCACAATCGAGCTCGATTCTTCGTCAAAAGTCCTCACCGTCGCCGACGAGGTAGAGCACCACCGCCGCTCGATTTCTTCCTTACCCGAGCTCTCTTTGACCCTCTCTGCCTCGCCCCCTCATTCACAGGGTCCCCCGGAGCTCAATCCCGACGACCAGGAGCCGAAACAGCCGCCGGAGCCCCTTCTCCACGTGCGACCGAACCCCTCGCCGCCGTTCCTCGTCGCCGACCCATCTCCGGCCACCCACCAACGTCCACAACCCCCTAGGTGAACTCCGTACTTCCCTCTTTCTTCCCATGCCATTTATTCACCTCCTCATGCACCGTAGGCCCCGATTGCGCCTGCTCCGTCGAGTTCTCACCGCGGCCACGGCGGTGCCGCCGCGCCCTGAGGCCGCCGGCCGCTTGAGCTGCCCTGCACCGTCCATCTATAGATCAAGGGCCCGGATCAATCGTGGATACCGGTCAACCCGGGGTCAGACCGGCTCGCCTTGGCCTTTTTGCTAAAGAGCCCCTCAGTTTTACCTTTATCAACCCGCAGTCCATCGTCAGTAGAAATTATTCAAACATATGCCCTTGGTTTATCTGTTTAGGCCCCTGATCTTTCAAATAATCTAACCCGCCGTCCTTATCAGCACTTTTCACATGTTAGCCCCTGTATTCTTATATAATTATGTTTAGGCCCTCAATTTTTATCAAAACAGTACGCAACCTTTAGATTTAATTACATATTAGTCCCTGCAACTTTATTTTTAGTGTAACTTCGTCGTTTTAAATCCGTTTTAGGCGATTCTTGCGGCTACGCGATCGTCTCTGTATGCTCTTTAGTTTAAAGTGCTTGTTCTGTACTTTTAGTACTATTTGGTATACTGTTTGTATTTATTTTTTTTTGTATTGCTTTGTGTGATCGTATGAATGTGCCGTTCGAGGAAGGAGAAGAGCAACAGCAGTTTGAAGAAGAGCTACAGCAATTTGTTGAGGAAGGCAAGTGGCCTCCCTCTTCATGAATATTCTTTTGTCCCATTACATTCATGAATTTTACTTTTACTTTACTGTTTATGCATTAATTTTGATGGGATACCTATTAGGACATGACTAGACTTTTTGCCTTGAACTTTGAATCACCTGGTTATATCATGGGTAGATGAACGCTTAGCTTGCTTGTACCTTGGGTTGGTTCTGTCACTTGGATACAATGTTAATCATGCTTTTATTTATGTTGTTATATTATGGTTTAATTACAAGATCGTCATGATTAATTGGAACATGGAGAACCACCCAAGAAAACAGTGCAACCACAGTATCACATGGCTCTGACTTAGCTAATTAATTAGATTTGGGGTTGACTAGTGGTCTTACCGTAAGGGCAAGGAGGGGGCCGGTGAGGGGTCATAGCTCAGTCCCTTTGTAGGAGTAGTCTTTGCTAAGGTACATCCTCTCTTTGGAGGGCTGTGGACCTCACCGCTGCTGAAACTCTAGCGGGCTGCTAGTTAGCCTTGGGTCTTTGTAAAGGCTTCGTAGTGAACCCTCGCCACTCACCAAAGGAAGTGTTTAAGGGCTTTGCAAACTCGGGCGACCATGGGAACATGAGCTGTGGGTAAAGTGTACAACCTCTGCAGAGTGTAAAACTGATATATCCACCGTGCTCATGGTTAAGAGCGGCTTGGACCCTCACATGATAATTGAACATAAATATGATCTTAACTTGTGGTTCTTGGTTATCTCTGGAATTTTGGAATATTATGCTTAATTTGGGTTGGTATATACTTACATCTAGTAATTAGGTGCTTGCTAATAAAACTTGACCAACTAAAAGTGCTAACCGCATGAGCCTGAACCCCTTTGATGGCCTTGCATATTCCCCCACTTGTTGAGTACCAACCATAAGTGTACTCACCCTTGCTAAAAAACTGTTGTTCAGAAGAAAACAATGAAGTGGAGTACTACATCGACTATGATGAGTTCTAGGCGCGTAACCAGTCAAGTGCCTGTGGATGAAGTCAAGGAGCTATTTATCGTCTAGCTTATCGGTGAACGTTTAAGACCTTCGTGTCTAATATCGATGAGTGTAATAAGTTATGTACTCTTTTGTACGATTTGAACATTGTCTTTTGATATATTCACTGATGAAGTCAGCATATGTGTGATGAACTGATCCTGGCACACATATGTGATGCATTCGATTTTGTCCTTAAAATCGGGTGCGACAGTTGGCCTCCCCAAAAAAACCGGAGCCGGAGGGACGTGATGACTACCAGAGATCACATCAGCTCTCGCTCTCGTCACGGGTTGCAATCAAGGGTATTTTTTATTTTTAAATTTTTTATTTTGTGATTTTCCAAAAATAAATATACGATCGAACAATTTACAGATCTATACATATGGCGCTGTTTGAAACCGCTACAGCTAAATGAATCGGCGGTAAGTGTACTGTAGCAACCTTACCGCCAGTTGAATCAGCGGATTTCTTTTATCTAGACAGCATATTTTCAAAAAATCATGACTAATTTATATAAACTCGGATGGAGAAGAACTTTATATGAGCATTGTAGTAATCAACGAGATTTACAACTTTGTGGTTCAAACCATTTTCATTTGGAGCCATCTTGATGCTCAAATAATCGACAGAAGGTTCAGATCTAAAATTGAATTTCAGATCTGAAGCTTTTGTCGATTATTTGAGAACTTATATTGCCTTTAATAAAGCAATTTAGACAACAATGTTGTAGATCTCCTCAAGTTTTACAATTTTTCATATAAAATTTATATCCATCTGAGTTTATATAAATTAGTTATGATTTTTTGAATGTGTATTGTCCAATGTTTAAATCAAAAATTAAATTTTACATCTGAATCATTGTCGATTATTTAAGCATCAAGATAACATCGACTTAAAATAGTTTGAACCACAAAGTTGTAGATCTCGTCGAGGACTGCAATTTTCGTATAAAGTTGATCTCCATCTGAGTTTATATAAATTAGTTATAATTTTTTAAAAATATGTTGTCTAGAAAAGAGAAATTCTACCGATTCACCTTGCGGTAAGTTGCTATAGTGTACTTATCACGACGATTTTTTTATCGGATATTTATTTATGAAAAATCATGAAATAAAGAAATTTCAGATGAGTTTCAATTGGGCATGTCACGCTCACGCTGCAAAGCAGAGGGAGGGGCTGGGCTGCTACTGCCGCGCGCGTACTTCCCAGCTTGATGTTCGATGCGCATGCGCTAGGCCGCTGGCCCAGAGGTGAAGCACCCATGATCAGATCCGTCTCGCACCACAGTCTCCCGCTGCTGAGACCGTGAAAGCTGCAAGGATGCATGTTAGCCTCCCCCAAGAAACCAGAGCCGGAGGGACGTGATGACTGCCAGAGATCACATCAGCTCTCGCTCTCGTCGGGGGGTTGCAAACAAGGGTAGTTTTCTTATTTTTATATTTTTTATTTGCTGATTTTTCAAAAATAAATATCCGATCGAAAAATTTCAAGATCTATACATATGGCGCTGTTTGAAATGGCTACAACTAAATGAATCGGTGGTAAGTGCACTGTAGCAACCTTACCGCTAGTTGAATCGACGGATTTCTCTTATCCAGACAATATATTTTTCAAAAATCGTAACTAATTTATATACACTCAGATGGAGATGAACTTTACATGAACATTGTAGTAATCAACGAGATTTACAATTTTCTAGTTCAAACCATTTTCATTTGAAGCCATCTTAATGCTCAAATAATCGACAAAATGTTCAGATCTAAAATTTAAATTCAGATCTGAAATTTTGTCGATTATTTGAGAACTTACATTGCATTTAATAAAAAAGATCACCTCAAGTTTTACAATTTTCATATAAAGTTTATCTCCATCTGAGTTTTTATAAATTAGTTATGATTTTTGAATGTGAATTGTCCAATGTTTAAATCAAAAATTAAATTTTACATCTGAATCTTCTGTCGATTATTTGAGCATCAAGATAACATCGACTTAAAATAGTTTGAACCACAAAGTTGTAGATCTCGTCGAGGACTGCAATTTTCATATAACATTGATCTACATCTGAGTTTATACAAATTAGTTATGATTTTTTAAAAATATACTGTCTAGATAAGAGAAATTTCGCCGATTCACCTTGCGGTAAGGTTGCTACAGTGTACTTACCGCGATGATTTTTCGATCGGATATTTATTTATGAAAAATCATGAAATAAAGAAATTTCAGATAAGTTTCAATTGGGCATGTCACGCTCACGCTGCAAAGCAGAGGGAGGGGCTGGGCTGCTACTGCCGCGCGTCCTTCCCAGCTTGATGTTCGATGCGCATGCGCTGGGACGCTGGCCCAGAGGTGAAGCACCCATGATCCGATCCGTCTCGTACCATAGTCTCTCATTGCCGAGACAGCGAAAGCTGCAAGGATGCATGTTGGCCTCCCAAAAAACTGGAGCCGGAGGGACGTGATGAGTGCCAGAGATCACATCAGCTCTCGCTCTCGTCGCGGGTTGCAAACAAGGGTATTTTTATTTTTATATTTTTTATTTTATGATTTTTTAAAAATAAAAATCTGATCGAAAAATTTGCAGATGGCGCTATTACAAATGGCTACAGCTAAATGAATCGGCGGTAAGTGCACTGTAGCAACCTTACCGCCAGTTGAATCAGCGGATTTCTTTTATCTAGACAATATATTTTCAAAAAGTCGTAACTAATTTATATAAACTCGGATGGAGAAGAACTTTATACGAGCATTGCAGTAATCGATGAGATTTACAACTTTGTAGTTCAAATGATTTTCATTTGGAGCCATTTTGATGCTCAAATAATCGACAGAATATTCAGATCTAAAATTGAATTTCAGATCTGAAGCTTTTGTCGATTATTTGAGAACTTATATTGCTTTTAATAAAATAATTTAGACAACAAAGTTGTAGATCTCCTCAAGTGTTACAATTTTCATGTAAAATTGATCTTCATTAGAGTTTATATAAATTGTTATGATTTTTTGAATGTGTATTGTCCAATATTTCAACCAAAAATTAAATTTTACATCTGAAGGTTCTGTCGATTATTTGAGTATCAAGATTGCTTCGAATGAAAATAGTATGAACCACAAAGTTGTAGATCTCATCGAGGGCTGCAACTTTCATATAAAGTTGATCTCCATCTGAGTTTATATAAATTAGTTTTGATTTTTTAAAAATATGCTGTCTAGATTAGAGAAATTCCGTCGATTCAACTTGCGGTAACGTTGCTACAGTGTACTTACTGCAGCGATTTTTCGATCAGATAGTTATTTTTGAAAAATCATAAAATAAAGAAATTCCAGACAAGTTTCAATTGAGCATGTCACGCTCACGCTGCAAAGCAGAGGGAGGGGCTGGGCTGCTGCTGGCACGCGCGTCCTTCCCAGCTTGATGCTCGATGCGCATGCGCTGGGCCGCTGGCCCAGAGGTGAAGCACCCATGATCCGATCCGTCTCGTACCGTAGTCTCTCGCTGTCGAGACCGCGAAAACTGCAAGGATGCATGTTGGCCTCCCCCAAGAAACCGGAGGCGGAGGGACGTGATGACTGCCAAAGATCAATCAACTCTCGGTCTCATCAGAGGTTGCATACAAGGGTATTTTGTTATTTTTACATTTTTATTTTATGATTTTTCAAAAATAAATATCTGACCGAAAAATTTGCAGATCTATACATATGGCGCTATTTGAAACGGCTACAACCAAATGAATCGGCGGTAAGTGCACTGTAGCAACCTTACCGCTAATTGAATCGGTGGATTTCTTTTTTCTAGACAGCATATTTTCAAAAAATCATAACTAATTTATATAAACTCGGATGGAGATGAACTTTGTATGATCATTGTAGTAATCGACGAGATTTACAACTTTGTAGTTCAAACCATTTTCATTTGGAGCCATCTTGACGCTCAAATAATCGATAGAAAGTTCAGATCTAAAATTTAATTTCAGATCTGAAGCTTTTGTCGATTATTTGAGAACTTACATTGCTTTTAATAAAAAAATTTAGACAACAATGTTGTAGATCTCCTCATGTTTTACAAATTTCATATAAAGTTTATCTCCATCTGAGTTTGTATAAATTAGTTATGATTTTTTGAATGTGTATTGTCCAATGTTTAAACCAAAAATTAAATTTTACATCTGAAGCTTCTGTCGATTATTTTAGCATCAAGATAGCTTCGAATTAAATAGTTTGAACTACAAAGTTGTAGATCTCATCAAACACTGCAATTTTCATATAAAGTTGATCTCCATCTGTGTTTATATAAATTAGTTATGATTTTTTGAAAATATTCTGCCTTGATAAGAGAAATTCCGCCAATTCAACTTGCGGTAAGGTCGCTACAGTGTACTTACCGCGGCAATTTTTCGATTGGATATTTATTTTTGAAAAATCATAAAATAAAGAAATTCCAGACAAGTTTATGACTATTTACTCCCTATGAGCAAACAAAATTTACTCCCTATGAGCAAACAAAATTTGTAGAAAATTATTTCTCATTTCAATCTCTAATTACTCTTTTTCTACGGCTTGTCTAATTTTAATCACATTTATTCAATATAAATTCATTATAATTTAGAAACAGATTGTTTATTTTGAGAAATTATTTCAATAATTTGAATATTACTTCTGATACTAGAAATTACTAACACGATGGTAAGAGATCAACTAGATAGAATTACTTTAAGCTTGGCTGCAATTTTACTACTGGCAACACAATGGTAAGAGATCAATGGGTGCTTTGCTACACTTTGTATTACTGGCTCAGCTGTATATTTACGTATTTTTCGTCTCTATATTACTTCATTCGTTCCAAATTACTATTCATTTTGGTTTTTCTATATTTATTACTTTTTCTATGCCTAGATATACACTATGTCTAGATGCATAGCAAACATAACAAATTTAAAAGCCAAAATAAATAGTAATTTGGAACAGAGTGAGTAATATTTAACTCCGCCATAGAGTAATACTCCAGTACAAAGTCTTCTAGGAGGTATATTTGCTACTACTTTATCCAGAAGAGTGATATTAATATAATAGAGAAATAATTACTCCCCATATATTTATGAGAAATCTAAAAGTTTATTAGCTGGTGTATAAATAATTTATATTATTGATGAGGCCATAATTTTTTGTTGTTAGTCCACCCATGTGCAGGTGTATCAAATGTGTCTACGTCTTCTTTAATGGATTATTATTATACTCCTCTTAATTATCTCGTGAAAAATTCTGAAAGGTAGGTTCAATCGAACTCAGCTGGGAGTGATAATCACGAAATTTTTTTGTAGAACATTCCATTGCATGTCGGCAAAATATTTAATAAGGTCTGCTCTCTACTTGCTTACTTTATTTATCTCCTAGTAGAAAATTGTATCGAGATTTCAGGATTATCTCCTCCGTCGGCAGCACCCTGACATGTGGCCGCCTGATACCCATGAACTTTGCGTTGCATCTTCAGAGATACCCCATGTGTCCGAGCAAGACGGACAGAGGACGACGGCTCATGCACGCAACCTCACATTGACCGGCAAGAAGCCTGCTCGTCTCAATCCAGAAAAAAAATATTACTCCTAGATCGATCCTCCCAGAATTCTCCCAATGCAGAAATTGCTCTGAACTCAAAAAAAAAATGCAAAAATTGCTCAGCGCCACCAGCAAATCAACGAATTTGTCGTCAAATCGCTCATCAATCATGTCACCGACGGTGCGAGCAAAACTGTTCAGTCCAAGTCTCTCCAATATTATAATCAATGAGTATTGATAGCGATGGG
This sequence comes from Alloteropsis semialata, assembly GCA_004135705.1. NCBI lineage: Eukaryota > Viridiplantae > Streptophyta > Magnoliopsida > Poales > Poaceae > Alloteropsis > Alloteropsis semialata. The sequence continues at coordinate 21,601,756 of CM014275.1, forward strand.
TCATTCAAGCTACAATAAATGCGAACACAGCTGGCAGCTGATTTTTACTGCTGCGGAAGGGAACCGATGACTTTTACTGCCAAAAGCCAAAAGAGCTCACCGGAGTTGTGGTCACCGAGCGGCCGACGCGTTGAATAATATTCAACACGCTGCGCGCTGAATAGACGCGCCCGGTATCTACTATTCAGCAACCTACGCATTGAATATAATTTAACCCTACGGCGGCGCAGCACACAAGTCCGGCGAGCAGCGGTGCGGTAAAAAACCAAAACAAAACCGTAATTATCGTGTGCACAACGGAATAGACAGTTTCCACATTCATTGCTGATATTTCGTCCCCTAATTAATGGTGAATTAATTGGCTTCTTTGTTTCCACCTCTGCATCTTGAGTATATATGGCACGATATCGAAAGTTTATTTCCTCCGGTCTTTTCTCACCAACATCCTCTCGTGTGTCCTCCACCGTCGGCCTCACTTCGCATCCACGTGAGATGCCATGCGAGTGACCGGACGACAATGACCCCGCCACCAGTCACAAGCGATCCACGAAGCGCCGGAGGCCGGAGCAAAGGAGATGCCCATGCATGGCATAGTGGCGCGGCACCCCGCCGGGCCGCCCTGCCTTGTGCCTAGGCCGGTGGCGCACCAAGGTCAGTCCTGAGAATTTAGGGGCCCGAGACAAAACTTAAAACAAGGGTTTTTCTATAATACTACTGCTACTAATAATAAAAATATTAATTATTGTTATTATTATATATTGGCAATCTATATCTATACCCTAATATTAAAATATTAAAAGGAGGAGCGTTTCGTCCGTCAATTCAATCTTGCCGCTGCGTGTGGGCCTCCTGTCCGCAACGTGGTGCTGCTTGCTGGCGCAAAAGGCCTGCACATCCCGGTTCCTCCTACCCTCTGCGCTTGGGCCCGCCTGTGGGCTTCCCCGTGCATATTGCTTCGCGCAGGTATACGTGTTGGAGTCATACTCGCTGTCCTGCAGGTAGGGATGGATTCGGATGTCCAGACATCCGAATTATCCGAATTCGTATTCGACTAAAACTTCAATATGGATATTCGTATTCGTATTCGATTTTAATATGGATGTTAAATGGAAATATCCGAATTCGCTTTTCATCAATTTTCTCTATCCGAATCCATATTCGTATTCGAATAAAATGTGGAATATTCGATATTATCCGTATCCGTGAAGAATTAAGACGTGATGAAGCTATCTATCCGAATGCGAATCCGTATTCGATATATTCGTTTTGTATTCATATCCGATAAGAATAGACAACATTCGTATCTGTATTCGTATCTGACAAGATTCGTATTCGATCCGTATTCGAATTAAAATATGGTAAAAGGTGATATCCGGATTCGATTCCATGCGTATCCGATCCGAATTCATCCCTACCTGCAGGCTATTTTGCCCTCGCCAATAAGGTTGGGCTCTTTTGCAACCTGCAAGGGAGAAAAAAAGGAAGGCCACATGGGAAAATAAAAGAGATCAAGGTGATCAGTAGATAGTCGGCCTTATCATTTTTATATGAACGCAAGGCCGAGAGTGAGTCCATGAACACAGGACTTTGATTTCCTAATTTGATCTTAACATTTAAGCTATATTAATAATTTAAATCAAAGATTAGCGTTTTATCGTTGACTTTCAACCTGATTGAAATATTAATTGCCACGGACCCGCTCGTATATAACGGGTGGAGAGGTTGGCTTTTCTCTGAACCCAAGTGTAGTAATGTTGGGTCCTTGATGCTACGGTTCAACATGCACCATCATTAATCTCTACGTTGTCCCAAAGCCGAACCAATGTGCAAGATTGTTCGGCTAGCTACACCTCACTGCGCACATCACGACTGCCTTCGATTGACTAATAAATGGGCAACATATCCTCATGGCAACTCTGTCCTCTACAACAACGATGACTCCTTGGCTCCGCATCGAGCATCATCATGCACACATGCCAATGGCAAAACACATCTACTGTGGCCCATCACCGGCCACCACATAATTCGTGCCGACGCCCCCATCACTGGCCACCACATAATTCATGCCGACGCCGGCACCAGTGAAAAAACCTGCAGCGATAGTGCATCCGTGGTGCAAGTGCTTGTGATGTGACATCAAGTTGCAACAATTTTATAGAAAACCCCTTATATGTCTTTAGTAAATTTTCATAATAGTCTATTATACATTAAGTATATTTGTATGCTTATGTCTTTAGTAAATTTTGTTTAAACCCTCAAGTTAAACATCATCCTATAGCCAATCATCTCCGCTTTTTTATCCCATAGCAGCACACGGGCATGTTTGCTAGTAAATACTAAAGATGTATGTAATTAATGAATTCAGTGTATAATATTACCTCAAAAGTACTACTAGCATTTCTAGAAGCAAAGTTATTGAGAATTCGAGAGTTCAGATTTCAGACCTGCATATGAACGGATGAACTCCTGGCCTCCTGGGCTCCCAACAGAGATCCGTTGCAGTCTTGCAGACCTGCAGTTGTAGCGTTGCCTGGCTGCTGATCCGTTGCCGTTGCCGTCCGCCAGGCACCAGCAGGGGCCCTTCGCCGCCGCCGAGGCGCCGAGCAGCAAGCCCAGGCGATGAGCGGCCAAAGAAACCAGTAGATGGGAATTTGGGAAGTCGAAAGATGAGTCGTGTCGTCAGGAGTCGCGCGCGGAGAGCGGACGCAGCACGCGCGTGGCGGGCTGCCGGACGTCTCGTGTGTGCTCCTGGCCGCTTGCTAGTTTCCTTAGAGCATCTCCAAGATTGACTAAAAAATAGACTCCCAAAAACCTTGTTTTGGGACCTCGCCAAAAGTTATTAGGAGAAAAAAAAACAATCTCATCCAACAGTTCTTAAAAAATTGACCCCAAAAAGCTGCCACGTCATCTAATTGTGGGCCCAACACTATTTTTTATGTGTGAACAGTAACCGTGTGAACAGTAACCATGGATTGGGAGAGCCAAAAAGAGGTGTAAATTTGACCCAAGATAGAGCCAATATTGGGAGTGCCAAAAAAATTGGGATCCAAGTTGGACACTGTTGGAGCTTATTTTTTCACCTCAGCTCCCAAAACTAACTATTGGGAATATATATTGGGCACTCTTGGAGATGCTCCCCGATGGCTTGATCTTTTAGTTGTTGACTTGTTTGTTAACGTGAATACGTGACACGAACACCGGATGCAAATGTATGTACGTACTACACATACCTGGACGCAGGTTCAGCAGTTCAAAGACTAATGTTGTTCGGTTTAGGAGTTAGAAAAATCAGATTTCGGTGATGATAAACCGTGTCAACGTCACGCTGACTACTGAGTATATCAAAAGGAAGCTACATCAAAATCGGCCGGTTCGTCTCGCGTCAACCACGAGGCGGCCGGTGGCCCACTACAAGAATGATAATATTTGCTGACAGTTTGTTGACCAGCGCGAGCAACAATTTATTTATCTGTGTTTTTTCCTAAGTGGCCAACAATTTCTCTAGTATATTTTGTATAGAGTAAATTGCATCCACCGTACAACAACTTGTTAGGTGGGTGCAAATTAGTCCAACAACTTGAAAAATGTTCAATTTAGTGCAACTACTTGATAGGTGGGTGCTTATTGGTCGAACCACTTGTAAACTGCTCAACTTAGCGCAAAAACTTGGCAATTTGGTGCATTTCCACTCCAAACATTACGACGACAACATATTTGGCTACACACGGATCAGATGCAGAGGTATATGGCTTGCATTGTGCCATTTTAGAATTATGTTTCTTAATAGCATGGCCAAATGAATTCCGGTTTCTATCATCTCTTTCAAAATAATGTTCCAATTTTTATTATTATTTTGTCTACTTCCTTTTTTATTTTTTCATTTTCCCAATGTGGAATTAATTTATTTTTAAATATTAGAAAAATAGCTTGAAGTAAATGATAATTATTCCCAATGAACATTCTACTCATAATTGATCATTGAGATATGGTAAAAACATAGTCTTAATAATTTAACTCACATATTTTACTTGTTAAAATAAAAAAGACATGTTAGCATTCTTAGCTTAAAGTTATAGTTTAAATTAAAATACTTCATGTATACTTAAAGCATATAAATTAGATAAATCATGCTTTAGAAGTTTTCATACGTAAGAAACAAATTTTATATGGAAAAAATCTCTCATTTCTAGCGTGAATATTTTTTTTTGAATTTGGAGCAAAGTTTATTGTCTTGGTCAAATATATCACCATTGCCATCATGAATATTAATGGCTACATGATGCTAATTATTTATTTGGGCCCGAATATTTTCTCCACTATCTGGCGTCGCAAAATACATCGTCATTGTAGCATTTTAGACGGTAGATGTGCTAATTTGACAAGTTATTGTACAAAGTTGAGTATTTTACAAGTTTTTGAACCAATCGCACCTACCTACCAAGTTGTTGCGCTAAATTGAGCATTTTACAAGTTGCTAGACTAATCTGCATCCACCTGCCAATTTGTTGTATGGTGGACGCAATTTACTTTTTTGTATATTTTCCAACAGGTTTAGCAAATTACCATCAAAGTACTTGCCGACAAACTCATTTCCTACCGTTTTTATATGGTTCATAAAAAATAGTACACGCTGTTAGCCACTTGCAAACTACAGCCTGTTCGCTTGGCTTATCAGCCAGCAGCCAGCAGTATTTCAGTCTCACAACAAATCAGCACCAGCCACCAGCCAGCCAGCAGTACTTTTCTCTCACAACAAATCAGCACCAGCCACCAACCACCAGCCAACCAAACAGGCTAAATGTTTGCTAATCTTGTAGTCGCCGTGCGGTAACTTGAGTGCATGCCAGGTCCAATAATGTGCAGCAGTGCTGGTCACATTACTGTAAATTCGATAGACGTATCAATGGAGGAACCGCTAGATGACTTCGCCAATGTGCACCAGGTGATTACGCCCTTGCGGCCCAGGTCTCGTAGTCCCGATCCATCTGGTGCCGCGCCATGCCAGCGCCCTAGCTATTGTGTGCCACGCACCTGTCCTCGTTTGTCATCACGCGGTCACTTTATTTGGCCGCACAATCGTCCCGGACTCCCGGTCGCTCGATCACCAGCAACCCGCCAGCGCCAGGCAGGCAGGCCGTACCAGTCCAGCCCAATCCCAGGTCGGCCTGCCATCGAGTGCGAAAGGCAGGCGCACCATCTCGTACGGCCAGGAATCAAGGCGCAGCAAGGTGCCACCTCCTCCTTCAGACTTTTTGAAATATATATCGGCAGCATGTAGCACAAATAGTTGAATTGCCAGTCCAATTTCAATTATGACGTGAGGCCCATGTGTGTCCAAATTATTGATAAATGTTGACGCCTGATCTGATCAACACACCGAGATTGCACTAGAACGTGCGAGATCCGCAACGGATCGATCAACTGCAGCAAGCCCAGGCGAAACCGGTGAAACCGGTTTGAGGATCCGGTGAAACCGGTTCCTCGGGATCTGCTGCGTAGACCTAAGATCGCCGGCCCGGGAGGGACCCCGTCAGGGCAGGCGCGCCTAGGGTTTCTCTGAGATCGGCAGGCCACTCAGAGCGCCGTAAAACGCCGTAGAGACGAAGAACGAACAGAATTAGGGTTGGAAAAGCTAGGGTTTGAAGAATGACAAAAAAGTAAAGGTATATTGATTTGATCGATTGGATAACCCTCAATCGGCCGTGACCCTTCATATTTATAGGGTGGGAAGGTCGTACCCCGCAAGGAAAGTCCTATTACAACTCGGATCTACAAAAAGAGTCCAATCCTACTAGGACTCGGGGAAAACCGGTTCCACCGGTTCCAAACCGGTTCCACCGGTCTGGCTGTCAGACGGGTAACAGTGGACCAAACCGGTCCTTGTGCCAATTTTGATCGCCAACATATGCCCCCTGTTTTTTGGTAAAGCTTGCGTACCAGAAAACATTTTAGCACAAGAAAACACTTCTAAGGGCGATGTTTAAACAGAATTCATCGGCCTTTTTATTCTAAGGGCGATATTTAAAACTATCGGCCATATAAATCAAGCTCCTTGCCAAACACTTGGATAATATCGCTTTAAGTACCTTCCATTAAGAGCTCTTGGCAGCTGCTGACCTTGCAAAGTCTCCACCATATAAGAATTACCGAAGATCACTCTAATCACCTTGTATGGACCTTCCCAACTTGGAGACCATTTACCAAACTTGTTGCTCTTCGATCCTATAGGCAGAATTGTCTTCCAAACGAGATCACCAACCTGAAAAGACTTTTGTTTTACCTTCTTGTTGTAAGCTTTAGCAACTCGAATTTTATCTTTCTCAATTTCCTTCAAAGCCTTCAATCGCTTGTCGGTCACTTCATCAATATTGTCCATCATCAAATTATGATAGTCAATAGCATCAAGATCATTTTGTTTAGCTAACCGATAAGCATTCAAATTCACTTCAACAGGCAAAACAGCTTCTTGACCATATACAAGCTCAAAAGGAGTAACCTTAGTAGCACCATGTCTAGATATACGATGAGCCCACAAAGCTTCAGATAAAACCTCATGCCACCTTCTAGGATTCTCCTCTATTTTCTTTTTAATTAACTTGATCAAGATCTTATTACTAGACTCGGCTTGTCCATTAGCCTGAGCGTAGTATGGAGATGAATTGAGCAATTTAATACCATACATATCAACAAACTCACGAACTTCCTTTGATATAAATGAAGTGCCTTGATCAGTAGTCAAAGTTTGTGGGATGCCAAATCTATGGATAATATGTTCAGTAATAAACTCAATTACCTCCCGATGTGTCATATTCTTCAAAGGTACCGCTTCGGTTCACTTTGTAAAATAATCAGTGGCCACCAACACGAAGCGATGTCCCTTTGATGAGGGAGGATGAATCTGTCCAACAAAGTCTAATCCCCATCCTCGAAAAGGCCAAGGTTTGATAATAGGATGTAATAAAGCTGCTGGAACCATCTGAATATTTCCAAACCTTTGACATTCTTCACATCCTTTATAGTACCGAAAACAATCAGCTATCATATTAGGCCAATAAAAACAAGCTTCTCAAAAGCCACTTCATCTTAGGAGCCGATTGATGTGTACCACAGATACCTTCATGAACTTCACCCATTGCAACTTTAGCTTGATCAGAATCCAAACATTTCAACAATAAATTTTCAGCCGTCCGACGATATAATTCACCATCAACTAAAATAAATTTAAATGCCCACCGTCGGACTTTTTTGTCAACTTTATGATTAGGATTCTGCAAATATTCAACAATAGGTGTTCTCCAATCAGTAACTTCGTCCTCATTAATTTTTGATTGCTCACGGACCGAATTACTGTTGCCAGCGGATGAACCGGTTTCTCCGGTTCCAAAAGCGGTTTTACCGGAATTTCCGGTGGAACCGGTTCCTGGATCCGGTGAAACCGGTTCTTCCTGAGCAGATGTCTTGGCTATGCAAAGTGTCGGCTTTCTTTCATAAAATTTTTTTTTCTGAACATCATAGCCAGACGCTTGCTGAGCCAGAGCATTTGCCCTTGGATTCTCATCTCTTGAAACATGATATATAGAGAATTCATCAAATTGAGCAATCATATCTAAACATTTATCAAGATATGTATTTAAAAGTCCATCAAAGCATTGGTATACTTTGTTAACTTGCTGTACAACCAGCGGAGAATCACCAAATGCTTCCACATGTTTTACCCTCATATCATGCAAAATCTCTAGTCCGAATAATAAAGCTTCATATTCGGCTTGATTATTAGTACAATCATTTTCTAATCGGTTAAGAGCTTCAAATTCAGCACCACTTGGTGATATAAAAATAATACCAATGCCACAACCACTCTTACAAACCGATCCATCAAAATGCAACTTCCATGGGGTAAAAGTAATATAACCGATATCTAGATCATTATCATTAACGCTATGCTCAACAATAAAATCAGCAACAATTTGGCCTTTCATTGATTTTAAAGGTTCACAAGCCAAATCATATTCAATAAGAGCATAAGCCCATTTACCAATTCTACCACTTAAAATTGGTCTATGCAACATGTATTTAATAATATCGGTTTGACAAGCTACTATGCAAGTATTGGATAATAAATAATACCTCATCTTGGTACAAGCATAATATAATGACAAGCAAAGCTTTTCAATAAATATATACCTTGTTTCAGCATCCAATAATCGACGACTTGCATAGGTAATAATATGTTCCTTCCCTTCGGTTTCTTGAGTCAAAACAGCTCCAATTACTTGATCTTCAGCAGCCACATATAATTTAAATGGAATTCCTCTCCTAGGAGCTTTCATGACCGGCGGCGAAGACAAGTAATATTTAATCTTCTCAAAAGCTTCTTGCTGTTTTGCCCCCAAGTAAATTCGGCTTCATCTTTTAACCGAAGAATAGGAGTAAAAGCATTGACCTTCCCAGACAAATTACAAATAAATCTCCTCAAGTAATTCACCTTGCCTAGGAATTTCTGCAAATCTTTCTTCCATGTAGGAGCTTTAATCTTCTTGATAATATCAATCTTTTTAGGATCTATCTCTATGCCATTCTCATGAATAATAAAGCCTAAAAACTTTCCAGCCGACACGCCAAAAGCACATTTAAGTGGGTTCATCTTTAATCCATATCGACGCATTCTTTCAAAAGCAAGTCTTAAATCAGCTAAATGAGAATTTAAACCAGCCGATTTAACAACGATATCATAGATATAAACTTCCATGATTAAACCAAGCAAGTCATGAAAAATTAAATTCATTGCCCTTTGGTAAGTAGCTCCAGCATTTTTTAAACCAAAGGTCATGACTACCCACTCAAATAAACCAACAAAACCTGGACATATAAAAGCCGTTTTGAAAATATCCTCTTCGGCCATGAATATTTGATTGTAACCAGCATTACCATCAAGAAAACTAATAACTTTATGTCCAGAAGCATCATTAATAAGCATGTCGGCTATAGGCATAGGATATTCATCTTTAGAGTAGCTCTATTAAGATTTCTAAAATCAATGCAAACTCTGAGCTTATCAGAATCTTTTTTCTCAACATGCACAATATTAGATAACCATTCAGCATAACGACAAGGCCTAATAAAGTTTGCATCCAACAACCGATTAATTTCTTCTTTAATTCGGTCATACATGTTAGGATTGAAACGCCTAGCAGTTTGTTTAAAAGGCCTAAAACCAGGCTTAATAGGCAGCCGATGTTCAACTAACTCGCGGCTTAAACCAGGCATCTCTTGATAATTCCATGCAAAACAATCAACATACTCTTTCAACAGCTCGATTAATTCAGCTTTATAATCAGCTTTCAAATTTTTGTTTACAAACGTCGGCCTAGGTACAGTGCCATCACCAATATCAATCTCCTCTAAAGGATCAGCCGACGTAAAGCCTTGTCCTAATTTACTCATGTCATCAAAGTCTTCAATAGCTTCACACATATCGTTCTTTTGTGCCCGATAGCGCTCAAGTCTCTGCTGCAACCATTCTGAACTATTCATTAATTCAAATCAAATGGTTTAGCCGATACTCAACCGGCTTTAGAACAGCAGGCACGAAGCCATCTCTAGTACAACTGATCATCTCATAGTCAGAAATATCTAAACCTGTTAAGCACTTAACATGATCATGCATAGACATGGTAGAACCATCAGCCACTGCAACACAAGCCGATGTGTCTCCATGTACAACCTCAATGTCTTCGTCTACCCATTGAATAAGAAATTGATGCAAACTAGAAGGTACACATCTATTTGCATGAATCCAATCACGACCCAATATTAAATTGAAGTTACCTTGGGTCTCGGCGACGAAGAAAGCGGTAGCCAACGTCTTGCTCCCAACGGTGAGCTCCATAGAAGCAACGCCCTTAGCACTCATAGGCTCGCCTCCTCCCACACCGCTGATAGTCATGTTGGTCTTGATCAGCTCATCATCAAGTCCACCAAGCTTCTTGAACACAGCATAAGGCATCAAATTGACAATCGCCCCGGTGTCAACAAGCATCCTAGAAATCGGCCTCCCATTGATATGCCCCTTCATATACAGCGCCTTTAGGTGATTTTCTGAATCCTTTGGCCTTTTAAATATAGCTTCTTTTGGGCCAAAGTCTAAATGAGCGATCTCATCCTCCGGAATAATGTAATAATCCGAAGATAGGTGCACCACATTAGCATCAACATTCATATGTTCAGGTGACGACCCATAATCAACTAGCTGTTCATCGTCCATGTGCTGGGAATCCGATGACAACCTCTGATCAAACGCAGGAGTAACAGAAATTTCAGAGGCAATTCGAGATGAACCTGGATCAGCAGAAACCGGTTCCACCGGTTTCAGAACCGGTTCCACCGGTTCTGATGCAACAGTGGACGGCGACGGGGGTAGAACCGGTTCCACCGGTTTGGAATCCGGTTCCACCGGATTTTGCCCTGTAGCTTCGGTCTTCTTCCACCCCTTGCCTGGAGGAATCATCGGCCTGTATTTGTTGAAGTGCTCCTCCCTCTGCTTCTCCAGTGCCTTCTCTTTCTGGTCCTGAAAGCGAAGTCGCTGCAACTTCCTCTTTTGTGTTCGTGTCAAACCTGAAGGACACCATCTAGGCATAAGGTATTTAGCTCTATCAATTTCAACCTTCTTACCCACATCAGGCTCTGCAGCAACGTTCTCCTGGACTGATGGCTTGACTTCATCACCAATTATCATAGGCATCTTGTCATCGTCCTTCAAATTTATTTGGAAGTCACCAATCTGGATGATGTCAGCAGCAGTAGTCCTCTCTTGGTCGACCTCCATCTTCTGGACAACTTCCTCCATCTTCTTAGGCTGATAAACTTGCTTAGGAGGAGAAGGCTGTCTTTTCTGGGGAAACCGGTTCCACCGGTTTGAGGTGGCACATCCCAACCTGATCGACGAGGAGCCGAACGGTTATCCACCAACCTCTCATGTGCAGGAACTCTGTTATTACCCCATCCTGGATGAAAAGAAGGATACTGCGCAGGGTAATAAGGCATATTCATCCCATTGTGATCCCATGCCGGATATTGATAATTGTAGTACGGAGGCATCCATGGCATGTTCTGACATTGGTTCTGTTGGGAATAGAAGCCTGCATCACCACCCTTCCACCTGTTATTCGCCCTTGGAGGCGAAATTGGCTTCTCTTGGCGCGGAGGTGATCTCTTTCTCTTTTTTGCCGGCCAATCATCTTCAACTGGCCTTTGATTTGCATATTTGGAAAACAACTGGTCATAGGTCACTTTTGGCTTTGCAACTTTGCCCTGATCCTTGGCCACATTGATTTTCCAGGTTCCAATCTCCGGACGCTTTGGCTTCAACATTTTCTGGCGCCCCTGAGTAGAACCGGTGAAACCGGTTTCAGGAACCGGTAAAACCGGTTTGTCCTGTACAGGCTCAAACGGCTTCTTTGATGATCCTTGCCCCCCGAGATCCGTGACTCTTGCAGTGATTTTGAATGTCTCTCTGCCATTGGGGGTCTTCTCACACACCACTTCCCTGACAATTGATTTTCCCTTCAAATTTTCAGGTTTTGGCTTCTCCTCACCCACAACAATATTTTTTCCTTTAGTTGATTCGACTTGATGCGGCCGAATCAGAACCTTAGGCGGTTGCATCTCAAGGGTGTTGACAGGGAAAGGCTCTTTATCCACCTGCATCTCATGTAGTGTCAAACGTCCTTCATTTAAGGCCGATTGCACCTGTCGATGGAAAACATTGCAATCATTAGTAGCATGCGAAAAAGAATTATGCAACTTGCAATATGCCCGCCTTTTGAGTTCTTCAAGTGGAGGAATAGTATGAGACATTTTAATGTTTCCATTCTTCAATAATTCATCAAAAATACGATCACATTTAGAAACATCAAAAGTAAATCGCACTTCTTTCCGATTCTTTTGAATTGGCTTAAGAGATGGACAAGTGTACGATTTATTCTTAGAAGGCCATATAAGTTCAGCAACATACACATCTTCCTTATCGTCCGAACTACTAGAATCATAAGTAACAACATGAACATTGGAACGATGAGTCTTATATGTATCCTTACTATTTTTAATTCAGTTTTCAGCAACTAAAGCTCTTATTTGCACTTGATTAACCGAAAAATGTTCAAAGCCTTCTATCTTTTCTTTAAGAGAAGATCTCAAACCATTAAAAGCAACATCAGCAAGATCTCTTTCAGAAAGTGACAAATTAAAACATCGGTTTCTAGCATAGTTATTAGGACCGGACCGGACATTGAACCGGTGAGCTTCTCGGTTCACGGTTTGATTGGTTCAACCGGTTGAACCACCGGTTTAAAGCGGTTCAAATAAAATGAATATTTCATTCTAAGCACAAGAGAACAAGTGGTCTGGTGGTAAGTTCACTTCCTCCAAACCTCAAGGTCGGGGGTTCGACTCCCACCGATGTGTTTTTTGTTGGATTTAGGCGGGATTTAGGCAGCGCACGCGTCAATTTATTCCGCGCCTGCCACACGTGACCGGTCTCCATCGGGTCGATACCCGGTTTTATACCGGTTTCTTGAAAAAAACCGCTGGCTCAACCGGTTTTCTCTGGTCCACTTGCACAGCCGATCTTTTATCTGAACCGAACCGTTAGGGTCGCCGGTTCCCGGTTGAACCGGTCGGACCGGCCGGTCCAGGTCCGGTTCTAATAACTATGGTTTCTAGTTTCTTTGAATCGTTTAAAATAATCAACAACAGATTCATCTCTTTGTTGTTTAACCGATGTTAAATCTGTTAATTTCAACTGAACACTCCCACTATAAAAATGATCATAAAACTTTTGCTCTAATTGATTCCATGAATTAATTGAGCCGGGAGTTAATGAAGAAAACCAAGAGAAAGCAGTTCCAGTCAAAGATAATGAAAATAAGCAAACTTTCAAAGCATCATTAGAACTAGCTTCTCCTAGTTGAGCAATATATTGGCTAACATGTTCCCAAGTGGTTTTACTATCATCACCATTGAATTTTACAAAATCAGGAACACGCCAATTATTGGGGTAAGCTACAGCATCAAAATTAGCAGAATATGGTTTTTGATATAATCTAGAATTACCCATATCAATGCCAAGCTTATCCTGCATCATAGTAGCTAACTCGTCCTTCATCTTATAAAATTCAGCATATAAATTTGAACGAGTTAGATCAGGTTGCACTGGGGCTGTATTTTGAACTGGAACAACATGAGGCATGCTAGTAGAACTTTGCCGCAAATATTGATCATATACATCATTAGGAACCCCGCTAGAATTAATGTTTTGATTAGGTATAGGGGGTGATGTATAAGCACGTGTTCTAATGTAAGCAGACCCATTAACAGCCTCTGGATTTTGGTTAGGGACCACCGAAACAGGAGCTGTGACGTGTGGAACAAGCTGCTGTCCAGCCTGAGCAGCAGAACCGGTTCCACCGGTTTCTGTAACCGGTGAAACCGGTTTCGCCGAGGCTGGCGAAACATGCGCTGGCGGCGGTACCTGTCCTGAATAAAAATTTGCCGGCATACCATACAGAGGGTTTTCAGGTGCTTTTCCTGGTGTAGCCGACACGCTAGCATGCATATCCTCATGTTGCATAGGTGGTAAATTTTGTGTATAAACAGAAGACTCTACCAATTTACCAATCTTATCTAATCTACCCGCAAGTGAGCATACTAATTCTTCAGTATGTGAAAACGCAGCACTAAGCTCTTCATTAGATTTAGGAACAGAAGTTTCGGGTGGGTCTATCGTTACCGGAGGGATTTCTTCCACCTTCTGATCCTTCATCATGAAGTCTTGAGTTCTTGTCACCTTGCCGTGGCGATCCTTCTTAAGCCCCATCAAGAATTGAGTCTTGAAGAATTCCTGGGCCGCTTCAAACTTCAGGCGTTCCTCCTCGCTGATCTCCTCAATGGAGGGAACAACGATGTTGTCCTTGTCAAGATCTGTGATAGATCCCATCTGGCTAGGGTTTGAATAATCGGTTATTAAAACCAAGATTTCCAAATTCCCCAGCGGAGTCACCAAAAATGTGTTGACGCCTGATCTGATCAACACACCGAGATTGCACTAGAACGTGCGAGTTCCACAACGGATCAATCAACTGCAGCAAGCCCAGGCGAAACCGGTGAAACCGGTTTGAGGATCCGGTGAAACCGGTTCCTCGGGATCTGCTGCGTAGACCTAAGATCGCCGGCCCGGGAGGGACCCCGTCAGGGCAGGCGCGCCTAGGGTTTCTCTGAGATCGGTAGGCCACTCAGAGCGCCGTAAAACGCCGTAGAGACGAAGAACGAACAGAATTTAGGGTTGGAAAAGCTAGGGTTTGAAGAATGACAAAAAAGTAAAGGTATATTGATTTGATCGATTGGATAACCCTCAATCGGCCGTGACCCTTCATATTTATAGGGTGGGGAGGTCGTACCCCGCAAGGAAAGTCCTATTACAACTCGGATCTACAAAAAGAGTCCAATCCTACTAGGACTCGGGGAAAACCGGTTCCACCGGTTCCAAACCGGTTCCACCGGTCTGGCTGTCAGACGGGTAACAGTGGACCAAACCGGTTCCACCGGTTTGAGAATCCGGTTCCATCAGTTCTTTCTGCCTTGCTGTCCTTGTGCCAATTTTGATCGCCAACAATAAAACTAAAATTTTGTTGAATATTCAATTGTGCACAGAGGGGCTTCTGCCTCACCGAGGATCGGATTTTATCCGCAGAGTCTGTGCAAGGAGGAAGGGGAACTACTATTGAGGATCAACTCTAGAATATATAGAGCCTGCCTTACATGGTGAGGTAGGGTTTATAGAGTGAAAATGACCTTGTAGGTTATATCTTTATAGAGTGAAATTGCCCATTTTTTGTATTTCTATCGGTTTTCAAATGAAGGTCATATCTATTCTTAAAATGTTTGGCCATTTTTTATAATTCTATTGGTTTTCAAATGAAGGTCATATCTATTCTCAAAATGTTTGAGAATATCGCAATGCATGATATTTCGTGATCAGTGTGGTATACAATGTGGCAAGTCACTTGCCAATATTGCATAACAAATAGGCATTTGGGATTACACATGTGTGTGTATGGGGGGCTCTTGAATGTTCAAGAATATCGCAGTGCAAGATATTTAGTGACCCATGTTGTATACAATGTGGCAACTCGGCATTGTTGCATAATCAATAGTCATTTGGGATTACACGTGTGTGGATGGGGGAATCTTGAATGTTCAAGAATATCACAATGCAAGATATTTAGTGACCGGTGTAGTATACAATGTGGCAACTCACTTGGCAATGTTGCATAACCAATAGGCATTTGGGATTACACACATATGTGTATGTGGGGGGAGGGGATCTTGAATGTTCGAGAATATCTCAATGCAAGATATTTAGGAAATGTTGCATAACCAAATGGGCATTGCGATTACACATGTGGGGAGATTTGATTTTGAATAAACAATTTGTAATAGTTATTGTCAATAATGTCATCTAATTGTTGATACCATTGTATTGTACAATGTGGAAACTCACTCAACAATGTTGCATAACCAAATGGGCAATGAGGATTACGCATGTGGGGGTGATTTGAATTGGAATAAACAATTTTTCATAGTTATTATCAACAATGCCACCCAATTGTTGATACAAGAGTGGGAGGGTGGTATGACTGCAAAAAGATTAAAATCATGCCTGTAAATGAACTAGCTAGTGTCGATTAGTTTATACTTGTTTACTTAGATTAGTCAGATAGCTTGTGTCAACATGTGTATCATCTCTTAATTTGGAATAGCTAAAATATGGACAAAGAAGCAAGAAGAAGGGAAAAACATGTTTAAATCAAAAGCTGCAAGTAGTGTATGTTTAGATATGAGAATATTAATGTCACTTAAGGTTTCATGTCGATAGGTGTGAGTGAAGACGATGCCGGTGTCTAACGGCTAGTTCGTTTGGAAATCCGGTGAAACCGGTTTTGCAAACTAGTGGAACCGGTTTGTACTGACTGAATAACGGCTAGTTTTTGAAGAAATGGGTATTTATACCAATGAGCTCCTCTTGGAGGGGCTGGTGATTCTGCTCGTGTTTGACACATTCTTGAGGCCAGCTGAGCTCTCCCGAATCTCTCGTTGTGAGATTTGTGTTCATTGCTTAAATCTTTTGAGTTAGGTTGAGAGTGATTTGTATGTGAGCATTAGAGAGCAATCCAAAACCTTGAGCACTTGTGGTCGCATCAAACAACTCGTGAAGAATTTGTTACTCTTGGAGGTTTGTCCTCCTAGACGGCTAGACGTTGCCCGCTGAGCTACCAAGTTGTGTGGTGAGCCATGGGATCGTTTGTGAAGGATTCACCTCGCCTCCGCAAGGAAAGAGATCTCTTAGTGGATCGAGAAGATAGCTTGACCTTGTGTGGTCGCATAAGCTTCCTCGACGGAGACGTAGGATTCACTAATGTGTTAACTGAATCTGAACTTCGGTAAAACAATTCCTTGCGTCTCGGTTTGCATTTCCTCACTTTGTCAATTCTAGCAATTTACTTGTGCTTCCGCTTCGATCTACTTTGGTGTGCTTATGTTGTGTGCAGAGGCTTCATAGATACTCTAGACAATTCCTTGCGTCTCGGTTTGCATTTCCTCACTTTGTCAATTCTAGCAATTTACTTGTGCTTCCGCTTCGATCTACTTTGGTGTGCTTATGTTGTGTGCAGAGGCTTCATAGATACTCTAG
>CM014275.1:21639720-21665949 GCA_004135705.1 Alloteropsis semialata
ACTTCTTCTTTCCGATTCTTTTGAATTGGCTTAAAAGATGGACAAGTGTACGATTTATTCTTAGAAGGCCATATAAGTTCAGCAACATACACATCTTCCTCATCGTCCGAACTACTAGAATCATAAGTAACAACATGAACATTGGAACGATGAGTCTTATATGTATCCTTACTATTTTAATTCGGTTTTCAGCAACTAAAGCTCTTATTTGCACTTGATTAACCGAAAAATGTTCAAAGCCTTCTATCTTTTCTTTAAGAGAAGATCTCAAACCATTAAAAGCAACATCAGCAAGATCTCTTTCAGAAAGTGACAAATTAAAACATCGGTTTCTAGCATAGTGTCGGTGTAAGAAATAACCAACAAGTAAATTTAGTGGATTGCGCGTTTGGGCTCCGGATGGTTCGCGAGAGGACACAAGGGTTATACTGGTTCAGGCACTAACGCCCTACGTCCAGTGTCGATCTGCTCGTGTTACTCGCGTTGCTCGTAGTAGGGGTTACAAGCGGTCGAGAGAGGGAGGGGCTCCCAAGTCTCTGGTGCGTCTGAGCGTGTGTGTTTCGTGGGTTGTGTTTTCGTGTGTGCGTCCCCCCTCTCCTGAGGCTTGATTTTTCTCTTTATACTCAGGGGAGAGGACGCTGTACAAGACGTGTTCAACAAATAACAAATAATAGGAAACTTGCTGGAGAAGCCCCGCCGCCTGCGGGACACTGTGGATGCTGTTCGGGACACTGTGGACGCTGTTGGGAACGCTGTTGGGGTCGCTGTTGGGGTCGTGCTTCTCCTCGATCGGCGCCTGCGGACGGGTAAAACAGTGAGAGTCACATCCCTTGGCCATACCGGACAGTGCTCGGTAAGGCCAATTAATGCTGATGGGGAGCGGCGTAGTGGCGACATGTCCTTATGCCGGGTCTTCCTGACACTCCACTACGGCCCGGGCCCACGCCGATTCGGGCGAGGCGAAGAGAGGTCGGGCGAGATAGCGTAGGTTTGACCAGGACAGAAGTGGGTCGGCCGAGGCGGACATGGGTCGGCCGAGGCGGACGAGGGTCGGCCGAGGCGGTCGGGGGTCGGCCGAGACGGACGAGGGTCGGCCGAGACGGACGAGGGTCGGCCGAGGCGGACATAGGTCGGCTGGGACAGAACCAGGTCAGTCGAGTCAGGGGAAAATCGATCCTCCCCTGACCTGATATTCTCCTTGTTTGCGGGTTTTCCTATGCCCATCTTATTCCCGAAACTGCGTGGTCCCACCCGTCGGTGAGAGGGTCGGATATTGATATCCGACAGTAGCCCCCGAGCCTGCTCGGAGGACAGGTGATTCTCCGTGCAGGCTCTTTCTCGATGCCTGTTCAGATGTCACTCGGGGGTGCGCGCGAGCGCACCCACCGGGTGTAGCCCCCGAGCCTGTAGGGGAACGGTTGGTTCGCCTATAGGCTGGAGTAAAGTTTATCCTTTTTCCCGCCGGGGCGCGCGAGCGCACCCGGTGGGTGTAGCCCCCGAGCCTGTAGGGGAACGGTGGTTCGCCTATAGGCTGAAGTTGGGTTTGCCATCTCTGTGCGGTCCCTACAGGATGACACCGCGTTTTGTCCAATGGACCGGAACATGATCTGCTTTTTTCAGAGGCACTGTCTCCCTTCCGAGTCGTCATGTCGTCCTTTCTGAGCTCACTGTTCGTTGGTGATGCTCTGTCGCTTTGCATGGAGGGCCACGCGGCGCGTTCTCGTACCCGGCCTGAGTGCTGACTCAGGTTCCTTTGGGCTATAAATAGGGTCCCCCGGGCCGTCTTCTTGGGCACGCAACTATCCTGCCTCTTCTTTCTCTTGTTAGCATGAGATCCCTGGTCGGTGAACCGCCTCGAGGGCGTCCCCCTGGTCCGGGGGGCGAGAGACTAGTCGCTTGATGCCACAAGAATGACTGCGACCTCGGGGAGTTCCGGCATGGAGGAGTGCTGCTCGGCGTCGCAAGTGAAGGACGGCTCTGGCTCCGACGACTCCTCCCGTCCGTTCGCCCTGCCTCGGTGGCGGTGGAACGGGTTCGAGGGGGAGTGCATGAGCGGGAGTGTCGCCGTTCCCCCGACTCGCCTCGCCAGGGCAGTTGCAGGGGTCGTGTACAGCCACCTGCGCGCTCCCTCTTCTTTCCTGGGTGCCGATGTGATGCCGATGCCGGCGACCGTCGGCCCCAGGACGCTGGAGAGAGTCTGTGGTGACGCTCCGTTGTCACGGCACCACAGCGTGATCCTCCGCCGAGTTCCCCTCGTGGCGTCGGCGGGCGGGGAGATGCTACAAGAAGGACTGCGATGTTCGCAGTTCGGCCCTTCTTGTTGCATCGGATCTCCTGCGCCCTTCGTCGCTTGATTTCGTCACCGAGGGTGGCGAAACCCGTTTATGTTATCTCACGGCCCTTGGCCACGTGTACTTTTTGCCCTTATTTGAGAAATAAAGGAATCTGGTTGACTCGGGGTGTCTTTCTGCGGCCGCGCAGTCGGCCTCTTTTTGCGATTTCAGCTCCCCCGTGCGCCCCGAGTCGGTCGGGCGGGAAGCCGTTTCGTCTTTTTATCGTTTTCCCCTCACGCAATCCCTCCGCGGGACGGAAGGTAAGGGCATGCCTCGTGTTTTACCGCGTAGGCCGAAACACGGCTCCCGGTGAGCTACTAACGGGCTAGATCGAGCGAGGCCTCGGTCCCCCTCCGAGAGAGGACCGTCGGATCAACTGGTGATCGACCTCGGATAATCCCCAGAGTTCCCGACCCCCTTAGTTCCCGTAGTCGTTCGACCGACCACAGGGGCTCGTCGCCTCTCTTCGTGGAGATACATGGGGTCAGGAATCTTAGGCTCGAACGCAGGTCTGGGCGTCCTCGGCACCCGTGTGCCGAGACTACGGCCTCTAGTGGGCCCGCCCATCTCTGCCCCTTCGCTCGGAAGCTTCAGAGCGGCCGTCGGACCCTAGGGCCGGCCTTCGAACTCTTGGGCTGTTTTTTCGATTTCGCGTCGTGTCCCTTGGGCCTAAGAACGGCCCGGGCTTGTTTTGTTTTTCCTGAAAAATAAACGCGCAAGAGAAGGAAACGGAAATAAACGCGGAATAAATAAAAGAGAGGCAGGATATGGAATGCGAAGGGGTTGAGAGAGAGAGAGAGAGCCTGGGCGTGAATCTCGGGTCGTGGGAGACGTGGGAGACGTGGGAGATCGAGGGCGCGCGTCGTGGGCCGCGTGGCCTTTGCGAGCCGAGGCGCAGGTGGGAGACCCGAGGCGTCGCGCCTACTCCCTCACCTGCCCATTTAAGGCAGAGAGGAGGGGGCCCCGGACGTTCTTCTTCCTCCGCTTCCTGTCCTCAAATCGCCGCCGCCGCCTGCAAGGGAGAGCCCGTACCTTTCCTCTCTTGCCGCCCGCCTGCCCTCAAATCGCCGCCGCCGCCTTTCTTCTCCTTGCCTTCCTCGCCTCCCGGTCATGGCCTGGTCCCGCTCTTCCGTCACGGAGGGTGAGCTCGAGCGCCTGGTGGGGCGCGGGCTCCTGTGCCCGCGAACCAACCTTGTAGAATGGATGGCGCCGGGGAACGAGGAGGTCCCTGCTCCGGCCGACGGGTACGTGGTGTCCTTCGTCCCCTTCCATGAGCGGGGTTTGGGACTTCCTCCACATTACTTCCTCCGCGGGCTCCTGCGTTACTACGACATCGAGCTCCATCATCTCAATCCCAACGGCCTGCTTCACGTGGCGGTCTTCGTCGCCTTGTGCGAGGGGTTCCTCGGCATCGAGCCCCACTTCAACCTCTGGAGGTCCTACTTCCATGTCGAGGAAGTGAAGGCGGAGGGGCGGCCGAGGCCACACGGCTGCGCCGGGGTGCGGCTGCGCGCTGGTCAGGGCAAGAGTTACCCCTCGCTCCCGTTGATCTCCAGCAACAAGGGGTGGCAACCGAGGTGGTTTTACTTGCGGAGCGATCCGGGCGCTCCCTTCCCGGCCTTCACGGGAAGGCTTATCGAGGGGCGGCCGGACTGCTGGCACTGGGGCCCAACCCAGGAGGAGCGGCCTCACCTGACCGGACTTCGTGACGCGGTCGCCCGGCTTCGCGAGCTCGGAGTTACCGGTCCTGGGGTTATCGCGGCGTACCATTCGCGCCGCGTCCTCCCCCTGATGGCCCGCCGTCTGCGACTGGACCAGATGACTCTGGCGGCAGACTGGACAGGGTCGGTAATGGCGGTCGGGGAACCTTCCGTCGAGGAGATGGTCGCCCGCCTTCGCGAAGTGGTCCAGCGTTCGTCCGCGGGGTACCCGTTGCCGAATCACCCTGTCATGCTCCCCATGGGCGATTCCCTCATCCAGGTTAGTTGTCGGGGTTTTTCCTTTGCCTTCGCCGTTCCTCCTTTCAATCCGGAGATTCATCTGAACCTCTTCTTCTTCAGCACCCCCTGTCGTTCAGGGTTTCCCGACCCCCGCTTCCCGAGGACGCGGCCATTCGGGCCGCGAACCGTGCGCGCGCGGAGGCCGCCCGTCTGAAGAAGGAGAAGGACAAGGCGAAGAAGAAGAAGAAGCGGCTGGCCCGCGAGAAGGCCGAGGAGGAGTACCGCGAGCGACGTCGGCAGGCTCGGCAGGATGGGCTGTGGAGGGAGGATCAAGGCCCCTTCGAGGGGGGCTTCGATTATGCCTCGGACTCCTCCACTGGATCCGATTGGAGCGATCCGGCCCCCCAGCGCGAGTCCTCGGCCGGTCGGGGCACGCCGGAGGTCACGGGGTCGTCACGCGATGGCGGACGTGCGCCAACTCCACCCCCGACCCGAGGGCGGACTTCGCCGAGGGCCGACCGGGGCAAACGGCCGCGGGAGGAAGGATCGGGGTCGGAGACGGCTCCGCCGGTCAAGCGGTCGTCCCGCGGCTTTCCTATTTCGAGTCGGTAAGTTTCTTCCTTCTCTCTCGTCGATCCTCTTTCGCCTATGTCGAGACGAGTGTGCGAAGGTTCGTTTTGTTCGCAGGAGGGGAAGTCATGCGACTCCTTTGGGGCTGGCGCCGATCAAGCGGCTCGCGCGCCAGACCGCCGAGGTGGCGACGAGCCGAGGGATCAACCTGGGCGACCCCCAGGTGGAGAGGGTGCTCGACCCGCTTCTTCCCGAGCAGCAGCTCGCCGCAGTGTCGGGCGCCCTGTTCGCGCACTCGACAGAGGCGATCCCGGAGGCCCTCGCCGGGCTGTACTGTCCGCCCGCGGAGGATCCGGCCGGGGCGGAGGACGTGGTGCCGCCCGAGTCGGCTGCGCCGGACGGGGATGCGCCCGGGGAGGAGAAGATGGTGCCCTCCGGTCCTGGTCGTGACCAGGAAGATCCTATCCCCCCGGCCCGAGAGGTCGGGCTCTTGCCCGAGGAGGGGACGGGCGAAGGAGATGAAGCCCCGAGGGATCCAACGCCGGTTGCGTCCCCGACCACTGCCGACCGCGAGGAGGAGGTCGTCCCTGAGCCGGACGCCATCGGCGCCCTACCCGACCCGCTGCCCGATTCGGGCGAGGTGCCGATGTCTCCTCCCCCCGCGCCTTTGGTCCATGGAGCGGGAGCGACGGCTATTCTCGAGGGAGAAGAGATTGTGGGGTCGAGCTCGGGTCAGGAGGCCCGTACTGCATCTGACGCCCCGGAGGGCCGCGAGATCGTCCGGCAAGGGGATGATCCCCTGGAATTCGGGGGCCCTCGCGTCACTTGGACCGACCGCGCCTCGGGCGATGTTGTCTTTTCCCTGGACGACGCCGAGGAGAAGAACGAGGCCTCCCGGGTTCGTGCTGGGGTCGGGCTGGCGGTTCGATCGCTCAACTCCGCCCTGGAAGCCCTCCGCGACGTCGCCATCCCTTGCGGGGAGGTAATCTTTCCTTCATTTGTTTTCTCTTTCTTCTTTTCCCGAGTGGTTTCCGATTCTGATTTGTTTTTGGCAGTCTTTGATGGCCCGCAGCCAGGGACAAGTCCCTCTTCCTGCGTCGGGAGAAGGACTCGTGGGGCCATCTGTCCTCGATCACCGCCGAACGCGACGCCCTGAGGGAGCAGCTGGCGGTCGCCCGCCAAGAAGCCGCTTCCGCCCGTGCCGATGCACGAGGCGAGTTCGACGGGCAGCTGGCCGCAGCCAACCGGGAGATCGAGTCCCTGCGGCGGCGGGTTGCGGAGGCGTGCCAGCATGCTGATGAGGCCGACCAGCGCAAGAGCGACGTCCTGATCTCTTGGGAGAGGGACTCGGCGGCTCGGGAGCAAGTCCGGCTGGGCCTGGTCCGCGAGGCGGAGCGTCTTCGGGCCGACCGGGACCGGGTCATCGCCGTCCTCGAGGGAACCCGCACTCAGCTGGCCCAGGCGGTGGAGGAGCGAGACGAGGCCAGGGGGCTCATCGAGGGGCAGGCCCGCGATCTCGAGGCTGCGGGCCAAGCCCTCAATGTTGAGCGGCGTGCCCGCGAGGACGCCGAGGCGCAGTGCGCCTCCCTGGCCGAAGCAGTGGCGGCGAATCGCGCTGCGATCGAGCGCCTCACATCCGAGGCGCGCAATCTCGAAGGGCTGCTGCAGAAGGAGGGGGACGAGTACGACGCGCTTCGGGTGGCGGTCGGCGCTGTGCTCAGTGACCTTCAGGTGCGGTCGGAGCGGGGTCCAAGCTCGCTGCTCGCCGACGTTGAGCGCATCCCAGCTCGGGCCCGAGCCATGGCGAGCGACGGGCTCTTCCTCGGGGTGCGCCGCGCCTTCGCCGTTGCTCGCTCCCACTACTCCGAGATCGGCCTGGAGTACCTCGCCGACGGGTTCGCTCCCGGTACGACGGAAGCGGAGGTGATCGCGCTCGAAGAGGAGGTGTCGCCGCTGTCGTCCGTGCTCGCCGCCGAGACTGCAAAAGAGGAGGGGCCATGGGCGCCCTGATTAGTTTTTGTTTTTCTTTTGGTTTTCAGACAGTTAAACTCATTTCTTGTAATGAACTTAAGCGTCTGCGTCGTTAACACTCGGCCTTTCGTGTTTCTTTGATTAAGCCGTCGGGGTACGTCCGGACTAAAATGGGTTCGCTAGTGAGCCTTTAGAACCGTTGCCTCTGGGGCCTTTGTCCTTTTGGCATTCCGACCAGCGAGCGCACGCCACTTTGTTATCCGGCGCCCCCTTTTTCCTTAGTCTCGGGTACACGAATATGCCGAGGGTCAAGGACCCGGGGGACGCAGGTTAGCCCCCGAGTGACGTCCGACCCTCGGCCAATGGGTGAGGGTCGGGCGTCGCTCTTTGAAACGAAAAGGAGTACGTTCAAGCGATAAGAGGAAAGTAGCCTAGAATAATCAGGGGTAGAAACGACGTAGCTGTTCGATGTTCCAGGCGTTGGCGTACTCCTCTCCTTCTTCGTTCTTCAGCTTGTACGAGCCGGGTCGGAGGACTTGGGAGATGATGAACGGGCCTTCCCAGGGCGACGAGAGTTTGTGCCTGTCCTTGTTGCTTTGAACGAGGCGCAGCACCAAATCGCCGACCTGGAAAGCTCGGCCCCTAATGCGCCGAGCGTGGTAGCGCCGTAGGGACTGCTGGTACTTCGCCGAATGGGCCAACGCGACTTCTCTGGCCTCTTCTAGCTGGTCGGCCGCGTCCTCGAGAGAGGTTTGGTTGCCTTTGTCGTCATAGGCGCGGACACGCGGGGACCCGTAGTCGAGGTCGGTCGGGAGTACGGCTTCCGACCCGTACACCATGAAGAACGGGGTGAAACCCGTCGCGCGACTCGCCGTCGTGCGTAGGCTCCAAACCACCGCCGGGAGCTCTTCGACCCATCGCCCTCCGAACTTTTTCAAGCGCTCGAATATCCGGGGTTTGAGCCCTCGCAGGATCAACCCATTCGCGCGCTCTACTTGCCCGTTTGTGCGTGGATGTCCGACGGCAGCCCAATCGACCCGTATGTGATATTCATCACAGAAACGCAGGAATTTCTTCCCGGTGAACTGAGTTCCGTTGTCCGTGATGATCGAATTGGGGACGCCGAAGCGGTGAACGATGTCGAGGAAGAATTTGACGGCTTCCTCCGATCGGATCGTCGCGATTGGCCGTACTTCTATCCACTTGGTGAACTTGTCGACGGCGACAAGCAAGTGGTCGAAGCCCCCGGGCGCCTTTTTGAGGGGCCCGACCATGTCCAATCCCCAGACCGCGAACGGCCAAGTGATGGGGATCGTCTGTAGAGCCTGTGCAGGAAGGTGCGTTTGCCTCGCAAAGAACTGGCACCCTTCGCAGGTGCGCACGATCTTAGTGGCATCCCTCACCGCCGTCGGCCAGTAGAATCCTTGCCGGAACGCGTTTCCGACAAGGCTGCGAGGAGCGGCGTGGTGGCCGCACGTGCCCTCGTGGATGTCCCTCAACAGCTCCTCACCCTGGTCGGCGGGAATACACCGTTGTAGGATTCCTGTGGGGCTGCGTCGGTACAGCTCGCCCTCTAGGATGGCGTAAGATTTGGCACGCCGGGCGATCCGGCGGGCCTCGGTCTTACTCGTCGGGAGCTGTTCCCGCAGCAAGTAGTCGAGGAATGGTTGCCGCCAATCCGTGGTGCCGGGGTCCGGTCCTTGGGCCTCGGTCAGCGTTGCAACCGCAAGGGCGAGCAGGTCGGACAAAGCCTGGTCGTTCGGCTCGGTGCCGGCCCCCGACCCTTCCGCAGCCTTGGTCCCGTTCTCGCCAGCCCCCGAGCCCGGGGCGTCCCGTTCCGCGGATCCTGGGTCACGCGGTCCGGTCTGCTCCGGGCAGGGAAGCTTTATCGAAGGGTCTCGTTGGTCGCTGGCGAAGATTCTGGTCGGGACGGGTTCCCGGCCGGAGGCTTTCTTGGCCAGGGCGTCGGCGGCCTCTTTGAACCGCCTTTTGATGTGCCGGAGCTCGAGGCCATCAAATTTGTCCTCGAGCTTGCGTACTTCCTGGCAATACGCGGCCATGGTCTCGCTTTCGCAGCTCGACTCTTTCATGACCTGATCGACCACGAGCTGGGAATCGCCTCGAATCTCGAGGCGTCGAATTCCTAACTCGATAGCTATTCTCAGGCCGTTTATCAAAGCCTCGTACTCGGCAGCGTTGTTGGAAGCAGGGAAGTGTAGCCGGATCACGTACTTCATCCGCACTCCGAGAGGCGAAACGAAAACTAATCCGACCCCTGCTCCCGTCCGAGTCAACGAGCCGTCGAAGTACATCACCCAGTACTCCTGATCGACAGGGGCCGTGGGTAGCTGGACCTCGGTCCATTCCGCGACGAAGTCGCGAGGGTTTGGGATTTGATGGCCGTGCGCGGGGCATAGGTGATGCCCTGACCCATCAGTTCCATAGCCCATTTCGAGATCCGACCTGTCGAGTCCAGATTATTTATAATCTCACCGAGAGGGAAAGAACTCACCACTGTGACCGGATGCGAGTCAAAGTAGTGGCGGAGCTTCCTCTTGGAGATGAGGACGGCGTACAGCAGCTTCTGGATCTGCGGATACCTCGTCTTTGTGTCTCCGAGCACCTCGCTCACGAAGTATACCGGACGCTGTACTTTGAGGGCGTGCCCCTCTTCTTCACGTTCCACCACCAGCGCCGCACTCACCACCTGTGTAGTTGCAGCAATGTAGAGGAGAAGAGACTCGCCGGCGTTTGGCGAGACCAGGATCGGCGGATTCGTCAAGACTGCCTTGATGTGGTTCAGCGCGGTCTCGGCCTCATCCGTCCAGACGAACCGCTCGGATTTCTTCAAGAGACGGTACAGCGGGAGGACCTTTTCGCCGAGGCGCGAGATAAACCGGCTCAAGGCGGCTAGACACCCCGTGACCCGTTGAACCCCCTTTAGGTTCTGAATCGGGCCCATCCTGGTTATCGCGTTGATCTTGTCAGGGTTAGCTTCTATCCCTCGGCGGGATACGATAAAGCCTAGGAGCATTCCCCTGGGTACCCCGAAGACGCATTTCTCGGGGTTGAGCTTAACATCGTTCGCCCTGAGTTTGGCAAACGTTTTTTCCAGGTCGGCCACGAGCTGGTCGGCCTGTTTGGACTTGACAATGATGTCGTCCACGTATGCCTCAACGGTCGGTCCGATGAGTTCGTCAAAACACTTGAGCATGCACCTTTGGTAGGTGGCGCCGGCGTTTTTGAGCCCGAACGGCATCGTCACGTAACAGTACGATCCGAACGGGGTGATGAAGGAAGTCGCGAGCTGGTCGGACTCCTTCATCGCGATTTGGTGATATCCGGAATACGCATCAAGGAAGCATAGGGTTTCGCACCCCGAGGTCGAGTCGACTATCTGATCTATGCGCGGCAAAGGAAAGGAATCCTTTGGGCACGCTTTGTTAAGAGCAGTATAATCAACACACATTCTCCATTTCCCATTCTTTTTTCGTACAAGGACGGGATTAGCTAACCACTCGGGATGATACACTTCCTTGATGAAGCCGGCCACCAAGAGCTTCGCGATCTCCTCGCCGATTGCCTTACGCTTCTCATCGTCGAAGCGCCGAAGGCGTTGCTTCACGGGTCGGGACCCGGCTCGGATGTCCAGGGAGTGCTCGGCGACTTCCCTCGGGATGCCCGGCATGTCCGAGGGCTTCCACGCAAACACGTCGACGTTCGCGTGGAGGAAGTCGACGAGCGCGCCTTCCTATTTCGGGGACAGTTTGGCCCCGATCCGCGCCACCTTCGCGCTCGGGTGGTCGGGGTCCAGCTGGACCTCCTTGGTGCCCTCGAGCGGCTCGAACGACGCCAAGCCTTGGGTGAAGTCTGGCGCCTCCTCGACGAGACGCGCCTTGATGGGGGCCAACTCTTCTGTCGATGCGATGATGGCCGACGCCAGCTCGCAGCTTTCCACCTCGCACTGATGGGCCCGTTGGAATGACGACCCCACCGTGATCACCCCCTTCGGCCCCGGCATCTTGAGCTTGAGGTAGGTGTAGTTGGGGACGGCCATGAACTTCGCGTAACATGGGCGGCCCAAAATGGCGTGATAGGCGCCGTGGAATCCTACCACCTCGAACGTGAGGGTCTCCGTCCGAAAGTTGGTCGGGGACCCGAACGTGACGGGCAGATCGATCTGCCCGAGGGGGACGGCCTGTTTACCGGGGACTACCCCGTGGAAGGGCGCCCCGGTCGGGCGAACGCGTCCTCGGTCGACCCCCATGGAGTCGAGCGTGTCGGCGTAGAGGATATTTAGCCCGCTCCCGCCGTCCATCAGCACCTTGGTGAGGCGCTTACGCCCTATGACCGGGTCCACCACGAGAGGGTACTTACCCGGCCTCGGGACGAACTGCGGATGGTCGGTTCGATCGAAGGTGATGGGTGCCTCCGACCACTTGAGGAAGGCTGGAGTGGCTGGCTCGGCGGCGTACACCTCTCGGCGCTCCACCTTGGCTCGCCCTTTGCTCACCGACGCCTCCGTTCCGCCGAAGATCATCAGGCAGCCGTCCGGCTCCGGATAAGGGTCGGCGTCCATGTTCTGGCCCGCCCCCGGCTCCTGCGGGGCCGGGTCGGGCTTCTTCGACCGGGGCGCCGGCTTGCGGGAGCCCCCTGCCATGAATTTCTTCATGAGGGAGCAATCCTTGTACAGGTGCTTGACGGGGTACTCGTGATTCGGGCAGGGCCCGTTCCACTTCTTCTCGAAGTGGTCGGGGACCTCCCCGGTCGGAGGTTTGAAGGTCGGCTTCGGGTCGGCGGCGGCCACCATGGCGGTCTCGTCGTCGTGCCGCCTGCCCTTGCCCTTCCTCTTTTTCTTGGCGGGGGGCCCCGATGGGCCTCCTTCCGCTTCCTCAGTCTGCTTACCCTTAGGGTCGGCGGACTGGTGGAAAATGGCCCCCACTGCTTCCTCGCCAGCCGCGTGGCTCGTAGCGATGTCAAGCAGCTCCTTCGCGGTGCGGGGACTCTTCCGCCCGAGCTTGTGGACGAGGGATTTGCACGTCGTCCCGGTGACGAACGCTCCGATGACATCGGCGTCAGCGAGGTTGGGGAGTTCGTTGCACTGCCGGGAGAAACGCCTGATGTACTCCCGTAGCGTCTCCCCCTGCTTCTGCCTGCAGCTCCTGAGATCCCATGGGTTTCCAGGGCGGTTGTAGGTCGCCTGGAAGTTCCCCACAAAGACCTCCCTCAGGTCGGACCAGCTGCCGATTTGTCCGGCGGGGACATGCTGGAGCCAGGCCCGCGCCGAGTCGGCCAGATGGAGCGGCAAGTTGTGGATGATGAAATCATCATCGTCGGCTCCTCCGGCTCTGCAGGCGAGTCGGTAATCCTCGAGCCAGAGCTCGGGGTCGGTTTCCCCGTCGTACCTCGGGAAGTTCAACGGGGCTCTGAAGTTGGCGGGACGAGGAGCCGCACGGATCCGCGGGCTGAAAGCCCGTGGTCCCGGCGCCTCCGGACTCGGCGTCCTCTCGTCCTCGTCCTCGTCGTCGTACCGGCCGCCTCGTCGGGGAACGCGTCCTCGCGGTCGCTCGGGTTCGCCCGCGGGGGGTCGTCGCCGGCGGGCGTCCAGTATGCTCCGAGCATCCTGGATCGGGCCGACCCGTTGTCGGACCGGAAGCGCGTCCCCGGGGGGACGGGGCTGGTGCACCGAGTCCCCTTGTTGGGCGCGTCCGCCGCGCCCGGCGGCCAGCTGCCTCGAGGCTCCGCGGTGGTGCCATCTGCGATGCTCGTCGTCGCGACTGCGAACTCTCGGCCTGCTGCGCCGCGGCTCGCTCCAGTAGCTCGCCGAGTTCCCGCTGCGCCTTGCGGGCCTCCGGGGTCACCGGCGGCGGGAGCCCTCTCACGAGCATGGCAGCCGCGGCTATGTTCTGTCCGGCGTGGGCAAAACACGGGGGCGGGGCACCGTCATCGTCGACGATTTGGCGCTGCACGTCCCGGGCGCGCTCCCGCGCCGGAGCCGCGTCTCTGACCTGCAGGAGCTCGCGCTCGATGCGTTCCCGTTCCTGCTCGATCCGCACCCGCTCCTGCTCCAACCGGCGGCGAGCTTCTTGGAGCTCCTCCCGGCGTTGCCGGGCGTCGTCGGCTTGGGCCGCAACCGGAGCGGGAGCAACGGGCGCGTCGGCCACCGGGTGACCGTCGTCAGGGCCCGCTGGCCCTGAGCCGCTCTCGCTCGCTTCTCCCTCCGCCCCGTCGGGGGTGTCCGCCATGAAACATTCCCGGGAGGGGTGGTGGCTTTCTCCGACGAGCTCCGTGTCGGACGCCTCCGAAACGGGATCGTCCAACAGGTCGAAGACCGATTCGGAGACGTGATCGATCACCCCGACGAACTCGCTGTTCGCCGGGGTGGGGCTCAGGAGGCGTGTCACCAGGCGGGACACGACTTCAGCCGCGTTGCGCAGACCGTATGGGGCCGCATACGGTGGGATGGAGTCCAGCATCCCCGGGGGGAGAGGGGCCCCTCCCACAAGCTGAGTCGCGACGTTCGCCAGGGCGAACCTGACACAGCGCGCGTCTTCCTGCGTGGGCCGTGGCCCCAGGAAGACCTCGAGCTGCTCCCATAGCGGGGCCTCGTTGGCCCTCGAACGAGGGCTGCTAGCCTCGTCGCCAGGGGTGTTGATGTCGATGTCCGCGAGGGCCTCGGTGGCGGTCGCGACGTCAACATCAGCAGTGTTGACCGGGGGCGTGGGAGCGACTCTCTCCAAGTCCCCGGCGTCGGTGATGACGAAATCCAAACTCCCAAGACGCAGCTGCGTCCCAGGAGTCCAGCTCGATCCGCGGGTGGCCATCCGAAGCCTGGTGATCGTCGAAACGCGCAAAGGCCCCTACCTGGCGCGCCAACTGTCGGTGTAAGAAATAACCAACAAGTAAATTTAGTGGATTGCGCGTTTGGGCTCCGGATGGTTCGCGAGAGGACACAAGGGTTATACTGGTTCAGGCACTAACGCCCTACGTCCAGTGTCGATCTGCTCGTGTTACTCGCGTTGCTCGTAGTAGGGGTTACAAGCGGTCGAGAGAGGGAGGGGCTCCCAAGTCTCTGGGTGCGTGTGAGCGTGTGTGTTTCGTGGGTTGTGTTTTCGTGTGTGCGTCCCCCCTCTCCTGAGGCTTGATTTTTCTCTTTATACTCAGGGGAGAGGACGCTGTACAAGACGTGTTCAACAAATAACAAATAATAGGAAACTTGCTGGAGAAGCCCCGCCGCCTGCGGGACACTGTGGATGCTGTTCGGGACACTGTGGACGCTGTTGGGGACGCTGTTGGGGTCGCTGTTGGGGTCGTGCTTCTCCTCGATCGGCGCCTGCGGACGGGTAAAACAGTGAGAGTCACATCCCTTGGCCATACCGGACAGTGCTCGGTAAGGCCAATTAATGCTGATGGGGAGCGGCGTAGTGGCGACATGTCCTTATGCCGGGTCTTCCTGACACTCCACTACGGCCCGGGCCCACGCCGATTCGGGCGAGGCGAAGAGAGGTCGGGCGAGATAGCGTAGGTTTGACCAGGACAGAAGTGGGTCGGCCGAGGCGGACATGGGTCGGCCGAGGCGGACGAGGGTCGGCCGAGGCGGTCGGGGGTCGGCCGAGACGGACGAGGGTCGGCCGAGACGGACGAGGGTCGGCCGAGGCGGACATAGGTCGGCTGGGACAGAACCAGGTCAGTCGAGTCAGGGGAAAATCGATCCTCCCCTGACCTGATATTCTCCTTGTTTGCGGGTTTTCCTATGCCCATCTTATTCCCGAAACTGCGTGGTCCCACCCGTCAGTGAGAGGGTCGGATATTGATATCCGACACATAGTTATTAGGACCGGACCGGACATTGAACCGGTGAGCTTCTCGGTTCACGGTTTGATTGGTTCAACCGGTTGAACCACCGGTTTAAAGCGGTTCAAATAAAATGAATATTTCATTCTAAGCACAAGAGAACAAGTGGTCTGGTGGTAAGTTCACTTCCTCCAAACCTCAAGGTCGGGGGTTCGACTCCCACCGATGTGTTTTTTGTTGGATTTAGGCGGGATTTAGGCAGCGCACGCGTCAATTTATTCCGCGCCTGCCACACGTGACCGGTCTCCATCGGGTCGATACCCGGTTTTATACCGGTTTCTTGAAAAAAACCACCGGCTCAACCAGTTTTCTCTGGTCCACTTGCACAGCCGATCTTTTATCTGAACCGAACCGTTAGGGTCGCCGGTTCCCGGTTGAACCGGTCGGACCGGCTGGTCCAGTCCGGTTCTAATAACTATGGTTTCTAGTTTCTTTGAATCGTTTAAAATAATCAACAACAGATTCATCTCTTTATTGTTTAACCGATGTTAAATCTGTTAATTTCAACTGAACACTCCCACTATAAAACTGATCATGAAACTTTTGCTCTAATTGATTCCATGAATTAATTGAGCCGGGAGTTAAAGAAGAAAACCAAGAGAAAGCCGTTCCAGTCAAAGATAAAGAAAATAAACGAACTTTCAAAGCATCATTAGAACTAGCTTCTCCTAGTTGAGCAATATATTGGCTAACATGTTCCCAAGTGGTTTTACTATCATCACCATTGAATTTTACAAAATCAGGAACACGCCAATTATTAGGGTAAGCTACAGCATCAAAATTAGCAGAATATGGTTTTTGATATAATCTAGAATTACCCATATCAATGCCAAGCTTATCTTGCATCATAGTAGCTAACTCGTCCTTCATCTTATAAAATTCAGCATATAAATTTGAACGAGTTAGATCAGATTGCACTGTGGCTGTATTTTGAACTGGAACAACATGAGGCATGCTAGTAGAACTTTGCCGCAAATATTGATCATATACATCATTAGGAACCCCGCTAGAATTAATGTTTTAATTAGATATAGGGGGTGATGTATAAGCACATGTTCTAATGTAAGCAGACCCATTAACAGCCTCTGGATTTCGGTTAGGGACCACCGAAACAGGAGCTGTGACGTGTGGAACAAGCTGCTGTCCAGCCTGAGCAGCAGAACCGGTTCCACCGGTTTCTGGAACCGGTGAAACCGGTTTCGCCGAGGCTGGCGAAACATGTGCTGGCGGCGGTACCTGTCCTGGATAAAAATTTGCCGGCATACCATACAGAGGGTTTTCAGGTGCTTTTCCTGGTGTAGCCGACACGCTAGCATGCATATCCTCATGTTGCATAGGTGGTAAATTTTATGTATAAACAGAAGACTCTACCAATTTACCAATCTTATCTAATCTACCCGCAAGTGAGCATACTAATTCTTCAGTATGTGAAAACGCAGCACTAAGCTCTTCATTAGATTTAGGAACAGAAGTTTTGGGTGGGTGTATCGTTACCGGAGGGATTTCTTCCACCTTCTGATCCTTCATCATGAACGCCGGCATCATGAAGTCTTGAGTTCTTGTCACCTTGCCGTGGCGATCCTTCTTGAGCCCCATCAAGAATTGAGTCTTGAAGAATTCCTGGGCCGCTTCAAACTTCAGGCGTTCCTCCTCGCTGATCTCCTCAATGGAGGGAACAACGATGTTGTCCTTGTCAAGATCTGTGATAGATCCCATCTGGCTAGGGTTTGAATAATCGGTTATTGAAACCAAGATTTCCAAATTCCCCAGCGGAGTCGCCAAAAATGTGTTGACGCCTGATCTGGTCAACACACCGAGATTGCACTAGAACGTGCGAGATCCGCAACGGATCGATCAACTGCAGCAGGCCCAGGCGAAACCGGTGAAACCGGTTTGAGGATCCGGTGAAACCGGTTCCTCGGGATCTGCTGCGTAGACCTAAGATCGCCGGCCCGGGAGGGACCCCGTCAGGGCAGGCGCGCCTAGGGTTTCTCTGAGATCGGCAGGCCACTCAGAGCGCCGTAAAACGCCGTAGAGACGAAGAACGAACAGAATTAGGGTTGGAAAAGCTAGGGTTTGAAGAATGACAAAAAAGTAAAGGTATATTGATTTGATCGATTGGATAACCCTCAATCGGCCGTGACCCTTCATATTTATAGGGTGGGGAGGTCGTACCCCGCAAGGAAAGTCCTATTACAACTCATATCTACAAAAAGAGTCCAATCCTACTAGGACTCGGGAAAACCGGTTCCACCGGTTCTCCAAACCGGTTCCACCGGTCTGGCTGTCAGACGGGTAACAGTGGACCAAACCGGTTCCACCGGTTTGAGAATCCGGTTCCACCGGTTCTTTCTGCCTTGCTGTCCTTGTGCCAATTTTGATCGCCAACAATAAAACTAAAATTTTGTTGAATATTCAATTGTGCACAGAGGGGCTTCTGCCTCACCGAGGATCGGATTTTATCGGCAGAGTCTGTGCAAGGAGGAAGGGGAACTACTATTGAGGATCAACTCTAGAATATATAGAGCCTGCCTTACATGGTGAGGTAGGGTTTATAGAGTGAAAATGACCTTGTAGGTTATATCTTTATAGAGTGAAATTGCCCATTTTTTGTATTTCTATCGGTTTTCAAATGAAGGTCATATCTATTCTTAAAATGTTTGGCCATTTTTTATAATTCTATTGGTTTTCAAATGAAGATCATATCTATTCTCAAAATGTTTGAGAATATCGCAATGCATGATATTTAGTGATCAGTGTGGTATACAATGTGGCAAGTCACTTGCCAATATTGCATAACAAATAGGCATTTGGGATTACACATGTGTGTGTATGGGGGGCTCTTGAATGTTCAAGAATATCGCAGTGCAAGATATTTAGTGACCCGTGTTGTATACAATGTGGCAACTCGGCATTGTTGCATAATCAATAGTCATTTGGGATTACACGTGTGTGGATGGGGGAATCTTGAATGTTCAAGAATATCACAATGCAAGATATTTAGTGACCGGTGTAGTATACAATGTGGCAACTCACTTGGCAATGTTGCATAACCAATAGGCATTTGGGATTACACACATATGTGTATGTGGGGGGAGGGAATCTTGAATGTTCGAGAATATCTCAATGCAAGATATTTAGGAAATGTTGCATAACCAAATGGGCATTGCGATTACACATGTGGGGAGATTTGATTTTGAATAAACAATTTGTAATAGTTATTGTCAATAATGTCATCTAATTGTTGATACCATTGTATTGTACAATGTGGAAACTCACTCAACAATGTTGCATAACCAAATGGGCAATGAGGATTACGCATGTGGGGGTGATTTGAATTGGAATAAACAATTTTTCATAGTTATTATCAACAATGCCACCCAATTGTTGATACAAGAGTGGGAGGGTGGTATGACTGCAAAAAGATTAAAATCATGCCTGTAAATGAACTAGCTAGTGTCGATTAGTTTATACTTGTTTACTTAGATTAGTCAGATAGCTTGTGTCAACATGTGTATCATCTCTTAATTTGGAATAGCTAAAATATGGACAAAGAAGCAAGAAGAAGGGAAAAACATGTTTAAATCAAAAGCTGCAAGTAGTGTATGTTTAGATATGAGAATATTAATGTCACTTAAGGTTTCATGTCGATAGGTGTGAGTGAAGACGATGCCGGCGGTGGCACCAGATCCACGTCTGATGCGGCCTCCACCTTGGAAGAAGCAGATGTGGCTGCTTGCATCTTGTGCCCGAGGAGCTGCTGCTTGCTGAACACCTCTGATGGCGTAGAGGATAGCATGTGGAGAGTCGGTGGCGTAGTAGTAGCGCGATCTGCTGGGCGGTAGAGGAGAAGAGGTGCACCGTACGCGCCCTGGTGTGGCAGCGCCATCCACGTGGTCGGCAAGCGAGGTACCGAATGTGGCATGGAGGCCGGTGGCAGGCTCTGGTCATCGTGACCTCCCTGGCCGCGGCCCAGGAAGAACATTGGAGGAGGAGAGAGAGGGTTTTGGGCATTGGCTTGTGGTCATGCCGCCCTAGGTGGGAAAGTGGGGGGAGGGAGAGAGTGGGAGGAGAAGGCCAGGCTAGAAGACGGGAGGTAGGGGATGATGATAACTGGCCTTTATATAGGTGGAGGAAGAGGTGAATGTTGCCACCTCCCTCGCTTTGTGTGATTGTGTTCTTCTCTCCAACGGTGCGTTTAGTTTTGGAAGCTGGGACCAACTGGCTTAGGTTGGTTCAGTTTTTTTATGGATCATATCATGTTTGTTGAAATAAATAGGTTTAACCCAGTTTTTATTTGGTGTAAAGGTTGAATGGGATGAGTTGGATGGTGTTTTCCCTCCGTTAGCAGGAATCATCCATAAGGCCCACATGTCGTTTGTAGGGCCTAATTGTCATTTTCTATGTTTTTTCTCTATTATCTTCTTTCTCTATCTAGGTGCATCCACTCGAATCATCTTCTTATTTTACCTCCATGCAGCCCTCCTTTACCTCATGCCAACCTTCACAGGCCCGACATCGCCCGCAGCTGGCCCTTACTTGTACTCTGCTCGCCATTGGACCCTATATGGTTATGCAACTTTTAACGATTGATGTAGTCGAACCAAGAGCTCACAGATGCCGTCCTTTTAAAAAAACTAGCAATGACGCACGTGTGGCACACACATGTAATATATTTAACAAACTAAAAATAAAAATATTAATGTTAGTTTGTTTTAAAAAAATCCTGTCAATGTATCAGTATTTTTATGGCAAATTAATATACCACATAAATTAATCAAAATAATAATACAATATCATTTGTATATGAATCACTCTCCTATATAGTTTGCAGAAACCAAGGATATCGTAAAACCGAGTCATCAAAAGACATTACAAGGACGGGTTGTGATACTCGTGTTCAGTTCAGTGTCAGTAAAGGAGGGGTTTGGACAGTGCAAAAGGTTGTAACTAAGCATAACCATTATCTTGCCAGTCCAAATAAGTCGCACAAGCTAAGGTCCCAACGATGTGTCAATGAAGCTGACAGGATGCTAATTCGCCTGATATGGGAAAGCCAGGATGAAGCCATATCAAGTGTATGAGTTCATGAAGCAGCTTTATAGAGGAGCGGATATAGTGCCATTCACGCAAATGGATTGCAATAATGAGATCGATCGTGAGGGCATAAAGTACTTAGAAGCAAATGACACAGAAACACTGATGGAATATCTGAGAAAGAAGCAGTTACAAGATCCTACATTTTTTTATGCTCTTCCGGTAGATAAGTAAGATGGTCGTGTGGCAAATTTCTTTTTGGCAGATGGTCAATCTATCATGGATTATAAATGATTTGGTGATGCTGTGTCATTTGACACAACATTTTAGACTAATATCTTTGAAAT
The DNA here is from genome assembly GCA_004135705.1 of Alloteropsis semialata. Lineage (NCBI taxonomy): Eukaryota > Viridiplantae > Streptophyta > Magnoliopsida > Poales > Poaceae > Alloteropsis > Alloteropsis semialata. The sequence goes on from CM014275.1 coordinate 21,659,773, forward strand.
GCCTTTTGCTCCTATCCTTGGAAAAAACCATCACAAACAAACAATAATCTTTGGAGCTGCACTCATATTTAATGAAACTAATGCATCTTTTGTTTGGCTATTTGAAACCTTCCTAGCAGCAATGCCAGGCAAGCATCCAAGCACAATTTTCACTGATCAAGATGCGGCCATTGCAGCAGCAATTGCATATGTATTCCCAAATACAAGCCATTGCATTTGTTTGTGGCATATGTATTTAAATGCTGCTAAGCATCTTGGGCATGTAATTCATGAGTCAGATAACAGGTTTCTACCTGATTTTAAGAGATGTGTGTATGAAGATATATCGGAGGCTTACTTCATCAAGAAATGGCATGAGTTGTTGATTGAATACAACCTTGAGGATAACTCATGGATAAGAAATCTATATTATTTGAGGGAAAAGTGGGTTGCTATCTACCGTGACTCTTTTACAGCAGATATGAACTCGACTCAAAGAAGCGAAGGTATGAACAATGTCTTTAAGAAGATATTTCGTAGGAAACTAGGTCTTTTAGAACTCCTTGTAGAATGCGAGAAGGTTGCAGCTTCTATCTGTGAAAATGAGTTGGATGAAGATTTTAATTCACGTCGAAAGAACCCAGTTACTTCCATCCTAGGGTTACCTATATTGGAGACTGCAGCTGAATCATATACAAGGAGGATGTATTTAGAGTTTGAGGAAGGATTTAAAAGACAGTTTACATTGTCTTTTAATTTGTTAGAAACCGAGGAGACAAACATGACATTCACGGTCACACATATGCAATCTGATCATGGAGCAACAATAGTATTCAATACTACATATTCCAGCATTACATGTTCTTGCAGGAAGTTCGAAGCCATAGGTATTTATATGCAATTCAGTTCATAATATAATTTTTTACACAATGTATCTTATATATATATTGTGCAATCATAGCCTCAGAGTCTTCAATATGAATGGAGTTTACAGTTTGCCATCAAGGTATATATTGAATTGATGGACTGAATATGCAAAAGGAGGATTTTATATTGAGAAAGAAGGAAGCGAGGAGGAAGATTTGGAAACACGTGCTGCACTTATCTCTCGAAAGGCGACATCCATTTCATTGAAGTGTTCGGTATCAAGAGAACTTCTCAACAATTTGGAAAAATCCCTAAATAAGTTGGACCTGGAAGCGGATACTACTTTGAGCAAGATGCGAGAAAAATCTAATCAGTTCCCTGTAATTCCAAAAAAATGTGACAGAAGCATGTTAAATAGTAAAGTATCTTTTAGAGTTCCTCAGGTGGTAAAAGGCCCAAACGAAAGGCGTCTCAAAAATGTAGTTGAAAAGAAGACAGGGAAAAAGAACAAGAGGAAAATTGCTCAGCAGAAAGGTAATGTCCCTACTCATTATGTTCCGTTTCCCTCGTTGCTGCTTCTTAATAGTTTTTACCTTTCTTTTTTATGTTTACCTGTAGGAGTGAAACCAAATAATCCTGTACAAAATGAAGGTGGATATGGTACTACCACAATGCCACTCCTTAATATGATTGAAAATTCTGGTGCCATAGCTGCTCCGCTGATTCAAGGTGGATATGGTACGGCCACAATGCCACATTTAATTATGATTAGGATGGCCATCAGCATGGACCGGTGGACACGGCACGCCTCCTTGTTGTGCCTGGATGCTGCTGCTACTTGCCAAAATAGAGGCAAGAAATCAAACATTCAATTTGATCGAACCCTTCTGCCTGACATCGCCACCTGCTCTGCCGCGCTATGGCCTCATGTTGACTGCACGCGATTGGCAAAAACGGCTCGCTCGGCTTGCTGCACTATGCATGCCATTTGAGAGAGAAGAGAGAGAGAGGGGCTAGTTCAGGCCGGTGAAACGCCTTGGACAGAGAAAGAGAGGATGGAGATGCACGATCTCCGACGCAGCACTACAGAGTACAGACAAGGAGGGAGAGAAAATAATACTACTAGTACTTGAACATGACAGCAGGTTTACCATACATGTAGACGAGTTCTGAGCTTGACGTTCAAGCATTGCAGACCCATGGCCGAACCGTGCAAATGTACTCCTTCATTGAAGCATTCTGGTCCTGCTCCCATTTGTACTGCTTCATCTTATTCTCTTCAAACTCTCGGTGGGTTCGAACATACTGTTGAGTTATGTTCCAAATTCACAGATAAAAGGCTAACTTCTGACGGAGCGTAGCGGAGGCCCGTCGCCGGAGGCTTGGGCCGGAGCGTAGCGGGGGGGCAACGCCCCCCCGCGGTACGGTACATCTTATATACCCTGTGTTAGGGTTTCCACCAGTGAGTTCGATCCATATTCTTGTAAGCCGCCGCCGTTGGCGTTGTAACCTGACTCTCGACATAGTGAAGTTCTTGCTGCCGTGGTTTTTCCCTTCCGCATTGGTTGGGTTTTCCACGTTAAATCTCGTGTCCCCTTTGCGGTTTGATTTGCTTGTTCCATCGATTTCTTCGCCATTATTTATAACATATACTGAGTTTATAACTTGAGCTTCTTGTTCCGGATAAGGATGATGTTAGTGCACACTCCATCCAGAAAGTCCCAGGAGTGTGAGATGACCACAAGTATGCGATCGAATTTCTTTAGCGTCTCCGATCCTCCAACCAGACACATGCCTCAAGATCTGCAAGTAAATATACTAACAAATTAATCCAGAGGGGCAACTAGTTCATCAAAACTGTGACTCGAAAGAACTTTCTACAGGTCTTTGGGATTTCAATAGGATATGTTGCAGTGTCATCTCGTAGGATGATAGTACGTCAAAAAAAACACAAGTACGGCAGTTGACATGATATCTTTGGAAGAACTCAGGCACTTATTATATTGAAAACCCAAGTTGTATCAGTATCAGAGGATACCATATGCCATCCACATGTGCCTATGATTATGATGCACATAGGATCTGCAAGTCATTATTATGTAAATGAGATTTGGACTACATAGTAGTTTTCTAGTTCACCGGTTACAATGTAAAGAGCACATTTCTATCCACAGAAGACCTAATTTTCTTATGCAGTTTCCATTCATTTTAAAATTTAAGAATCTTTCCAAGGTGGTTTGTGGGCTCATCGAGCAAAAGATTGTTGGATTCATGAACAGTGCTCTTGCCAGAGCAATCCTCATACGTCAACCACCAGAAAAATCTCGACTTTTCTTTGCTTGTATTTGCTTGTTAAAACCTAAACCATATAATATCTCAGCGGCACACTTTTCAGCAGTGGATGCTTCAATCTCTTCTAGACGCCCATATACAAGATCCAAAGCATCACCACCACCGTCATCCAAAAAATGTGAGAATAATCCACGCTATGAAGCTTTAATTTGCAAGAGCAGCAAAGCAAGAATAAAGAGAAAAAAGGTGCACGGTTGCAATTGTGTGAGACAGTTCAAGAGCTGACCTGTGCAGCCAATATTTCAACTTCCTTTTCCAACTTCACTGTTTCTTCATCACAATTAACAACAGTTTGCACTGCAGACATATCTGAAGCCTCAATCTCATGGGTGAGATGGTATATATCCATGTGTTCAGGCATAGGGAGTTCTCTGCAACCTATTGCTGTGAAAAGAGTTGATTTTCCACAGCCATTTAGTCCAAGTAAACAGTAATGCCGAGACTTCAATGAAGTGCTCGAGCTGCACACTTGGTTGTAACTGAGTGGGTACAAGTGATGGCATGATAATTTCTACCTCCCATAGTTCAGCTCCAACTCAGAATCTACAATAAGGTCATGGCCATGAAATGTTAATGAAAGAGACCATACCTGCAACATTCAAAGGATTATATTAGGTTCCATTACGTGATCAGTAACTGAAGCATTAAATGAAACAACCAGAACAAAATGCTGCATGTAAATATTTCCTCATGTGTGTTTCACTTAAAAGGTGATGGAGGCCCCTTCTTCTTCTGATGCAGTCGCATGTAGGTGCTACCAAAAATGCATGGGTACTTTAAAGTTCAAAGGGTGTCATTATATTTGTACAATAACTATACTACTAGAAACCGCTGATTGAGCTTTATGCGGAACAGCAGAGAGAAATCGAAGTGTCACTTTACTCAGTTTCAAGGGGGAACCGGGGAGAGGCTGTATGAAGATCACAGGAGAAGCCATCACTATTTATAATTTGGTTGCCTAGGTAGCACCAAGATCCCTAAAGGCTGATCCATGCTTGGCAGCACCGAGACTGTTAAGCAATGGCTAGCACTTTTTGTAACGTGATAAAGATGGGGAAGGGAAGGCTACCTGGGGCAAATTTGTTCATCAGTTAGGTAACCGCACTTTTGGCAGCCGCAACAGATTACCTTTTTCACCTAATGAATTTTAAATTTGTATGACTTTATGTACTGATCACCTGGTATAGATTAACTCCTACCTAGTATATCAGTTAGTACCAACAATTTCTCCGACCAATATTAGAAGGAATGGAAGAGAAAGAAACACAATGAAATGCGAGCAGAGAAGACACAAAATTGCTGAGCCTAGAAAGTTGCGGCCTCTTTTACCAAGGAGATATCGTTCAACATATATATTAACACATATCTGATTAAAAATGGAACTATAAGGGTGCAGATAGGAATAAGATGTATGGGGACTGAAGTTATTTCTTGAGAATATGAGGCGGCACCAACTAGAAGGCAACATGGAAAGAGGGGGGGTATTGGATGAGATGGGGATGTTCACGTGTATATCTCTGGAGATCGGGTGGGAGGCAAGGATGCCGGTGCAGGTGCGATCGGAGAGGCTGAGCACGCCGACGGTATCGATAGCTAATCCCTTAGACGACGAGGAGGAAGGGGCTGGTGCCTTTGCTCCCCTCTTGGCTGCGGCAGCGGCCTTCTTCTGCGCGGTCTTCTTCTAGCTGGCGTCTGACACCAAACACCATAATGTGAGCGAGAGCCAACAGGGGAGGTGTGGAGCCTGCCTACCCGCATCGGAGCGCTGAGGAAGAATGGACAACAATCGGGTGACGAATATAACTTGAGCTTCTTGTTCTGCATATGAATGATTCTAGTGCAGACTCCATTCAGAAGTCCTAGGAGTGCGACCATAAGTATGCGATCAAATTTCTTTAGCGCCTCCTCCAACCTGACGCATGCCTCAAGATCTGCAGGTAAACATAACGAATTAGTCCAGCAAAGCAACAAGTTCACGAAAATAGTGTACTGAGAACTTTCTGCGGGTCTTTGGGATTTCAATAGCTTGATTAATCACTCTGCAATTATAGATGACATAAGGAACCATAATCAAATTGCTAAAATCATTTAAGCTTGACAGGATGTGTAGCAGTGGCATCACGTAGGGTGATACATGAGAAAACACAGGTGCGACAATTGACGTGATATCTTATCTTCGGAGGAACTCATCTACTTATATTGAAAACCCAAGTTGTATCAGTACCAGGGGATGCCATGTGCCATCCACATGTGCCTATGATTATGATGGACATTTTTGTTTTTGGAACGAACCGGCAGAAGACCTCCCAATTATATTAAAAAGAAGGAGTTCCAAATGGGAGTTGATTATGATGGACATAGGACCTGCAAGTCATTTATTATGTATACGAGATTTGGACTACATAGTAAGTTTCTAATTCACCGGTTACCATGTAAAGCACACATTCCTATGAACAGAAAACCTAGTTTCCTTATGCAGTTTCCATTCGTTTTAAAATTTAAGAATCATACAAAGGTGGTTTGTGGGCTCATCGAGCAAAAGGAGTTGGATTCATGAACAGTGCTCTTACCAGAGCAATCCTCTCATACGCCAACCACGAGAACAATCTCGAGATTTCTTTAGCAGTGGATGCATCAATCGCTTCTAGGCTCTGTTGCCGACTATGTGGAAAAATTTGTTGAGTTGATTGATCAATTGGTGGCTTATGGTCATATGACTGATCCTCTATATTTCACCATGAGATTAATTGATGGTTTACGCGATGATATCAAGTCTATTGTTCTCGTTCAATGTCCTGGCGATCTCGATACTACTAGAAGTGTTGCCCTCTTGCAGGAGGAAGTAGAAACAGCAAGCTGACAAACACAGGTCTGAAAGAGCCTTCTCTGTTGGTACCTGGGTCTATCTCAAAGTGCAACAGTATGTTCAATCCTCACTGGCATATCGCTTTAATCAAAAGCTTTCATCCAAGTTCTTTG
>CM014275.1:21666924-21704495 GCA_004135705.1 Alloteropsis semialata
CGTGGTGGGTGGGGAACCAAGAGCCTGCAAAGAAGTTGCTGCTCTACTTTGATCTGCAATGCGATTGACCAATTGGCCTGGCCGATAATTAATTTTTTTGTCTTCACCATTGTGTGGTACACGATGTGATTATTTGTATCATAGTGATCATTGTCATGTGTTGTGTGCACGTACCATTTCATCTGTTAATCTGGAGCAGCTAAAATCAACCATTTTCAGGTGCGGGCCAAGGGGGAGATGGGAAGAGGAGGGTGAACTGATGTCATCACAACAGTAGAGGCACTTGCTGTCAAGCTAGTCAAGGAAGTTGTTTGGCGGTTCATCGCCGCGCTCCCGACGGTCTGTAGCAGGCACAGCCGAGCAAGGCTCAAGAGCCTAGGCTTGCAGATGGAGATCAGCACCAGATCTAGGGTTGCAGCCCCAGCTATCCCCGATAGCGCCAGCGTGGTCATGGGCATGTCCTCTAGACCTGTAGCAGGCGGCGACGCGGATAGCAGTGGTGCAGATGACAGCTAAAGAGGCTTAGCCGAGGACGAGGCTGCCAATAAAGTAGACATGCGGAGAAGGCAGACGAAAGGCCGGTGCAGGACCCAGTGCGGCAGTGCATGGTCACGCAATGGACCGTTAGCCTTGTCGGGGACACAGGCTGAAACTGATGTGTCACAAGGCCGCGGTGGGGCAGGCGGGCGCTTGTCGCCGCATCCTGGGAAGACAACACCGGCGGTGGCGCTAGATCCACGTCAGACGCAGCCTCCGCCATGGAAGAAGCAGACGTGACCACCGATGTCTTGTGCCCGAGGAGCTACTGCTTGCTGAGCGCCTCCGACGCCCTAGAGGATAGCCGATCACTACGACAGAAACTCTTATCAGTGCCGGCTGTGTGGCACGTTAGTGCCGGTCAGCACAGCCGGCACTGATTGTCCGGCACTAACGTGCGCACATCGCCAAAAAAAATATCGCGCGCACAGGGGAGGCCCGCACACGCGCGTGCGCACGGCACGGTGATTTTTCACGCGTAAATGCGCGTACGCAGCCGCGAGGATTCGAACCCACGACCTCAGCCTCGCGCGTTTGCTTCCTTACCATCCCACCTATGCATCACATGTGATTAGGGTGGAAGATATTTTCCTTTTGAAGTGACCCGCGGGAGACACGTTAATGCCGGTCGGGGGCTGCAGCCGGCACTAAACGACGTCATTTAGTGCCGGCTGGTGTTATTGGCCGGCACTAAATGGGTGCGCCACTTTGGTGCCGGCCAATAACACCAGCCGGCACTAAATGACGTCGTTTAGTGCCGGCTGGAGCCCCTGACCGGCACTAACGTGTCTCCGCAGGCACGTTTCTTCCCAGCCGGCACTAAATGTTGCCCCCGAACATGTTAGTGCCGGCTCCAGGGGGACCGGCACTAATGTGCTCCCACCAATGTGAGTTTCTGTCGTAGTGGATGGGGAGGCGGCGTTGGAGTAGGAGGAAAAACTGTTGTATGGCGATACGGGAGCAGTGGCGCACCGTACACGCCCTAACGCGGCAGCACCATCCATGTCGTCGGTGTGCGATGTACAGGATGTGTCATGGAGGCCGACGGCAGGCTCTGGTCGCCATGGCCTAGGAAGAACATTGGGGGAGCAAAGGGAGGGTTTTGGGCTTTGGATTGTGGTTGTGCCACCCTGTGTTCAAAAGTGGGGAGAGGGAGAGAGCGAGAGAAGGCTATGCCAGGAGAGGGGGGAGGGGATGATGATTCCTAGCCTTTATATAGGTGGAGGAGGAGATGAGTGTCGCCACCTCGCTCGCTTTGTGTGATTGTGTCCTGTCTGGTCCAGCGCATCCCTTTGATGGCGCGTTCTGTTCTACGAGCTGGGACCAACTGGCTTGTGTTAGTTCCATTCTTTTTTTTATGGACCATTCCATGTTTTTCGAAAGGAATGGTTTCAACTAGTTTTTTTGTTTGGTTATAAGGTTGCGAGGGATGGGTTGGATGGTGTTTTCACTCCATTAGAAGATGGTCGGATCAAGTTGTATCCATCACGATACTCCCTCAATTTTTATTTACTTGTCACATTAAGTCTGTATTAAGTCAAACTTAGCCAGATTTGACAAAGTTACGATGATCAAGAGATGACATAGTCAAATTTGCACTTCGTGCTAACACATATGGAAGCCATGTCTATAAATTAGTTTCCCAACTCTCCTCTTCTCTTCCTCACTGCTCCTCTCCTACCTCCACAAAGACATGGCAGCTCCACGCCCAAGTGGAGACTTTGATTCGAATTAAGTTCAGCTAGTTCTTTGATTAGACTTCAATGTTCTAGTAGTTTCCCAACTCTCCTCTTCTCTTCCTCACTGCTCCTCTCCTACCTCCACAAAGACATGGCAGCTCCACACCCAAGTGGAGACTTTGATTCGAATCAAGTTCAGCTAGTTCTTCAATTAGACTTCATTGTTCTAGTAGTTGAAGATGATCATGAAGATGCTTAGGAGGTGCGGCCGTTTATCATCGCTGTCGTTCATGTCCTGCAACTCCTCGTCGTTGTCCTCTATGTCCAGTACATCTTATCGCCATCCTCCAGGGGAATCAACAATTTCTCTATGACTTCCTCAAAGGAAATAGGGCGCCTTAGAAAGAAAACAGAGGGAGTATATATCTAGGCCAGCCAAGCCACGCATGATCCTTGTGGTAATGTTGCCAATTGATGCTCTTAATTCATTATTACTATTAATTAATCCATTCTATTCCATGCACGGCTGTGGGATATAGGTACCCCTGGGCCTACTACCGACCGGGTAGCCAGTCGGCCTGGTCCCACATCTGACAAGGAGGTGGGCCGATCCCGGGCCGGCCCACGAGGATCCTCGGCTTGATAGACAAGATTAGAGAAGACTTAGCCCGCAAGGCATTCGGCGATATCCTCGGATCCCACCCGGAGATCATGGAGAATATACGGCGACCGATACAGATTAGTTTCCTAATTTGAGCCAGATACAATTAGAGATAACCGACTTGTAAACCCTAGGCCGTCAGCCTATATAAGGCGGCCTAGGTCAACCCCTTCATTCATTCGATTCCTAGCCGCCAGATCCCCCATTGTAACAAGGAGCTCGTCGCTGTTCTCTGGAACTCGCCGAGCAAATCAATACAAGACCCGAGCACAGGACGTAGGGTATTATACCTCCGGGTAGCCCGAACCTATATAATCCCTGTGTCCTTGTGTTACCTCGAGCTCCCTAGTCCAGCGATCTCCCTTTGCCTACAAATCAACCATCTGGGTATCCCCGGGCGGACTGCCAGACTAGAACTCCGACAGTTGGCGCGCCAGGTAGGGGTGATCGCTGGGCAATAAAGCTAGCTCGATGGCAGATCGTCGCTCCGTCATCTTCCCCGACTCCATCAAGGACTGTGCTACGCATCTGGAGGGTGTCGGCTTTTTCGCTGAGATTTACTCCGCCACCACCGCCGCCTCCGACTCCACCATGAGTCCATGACACCCGACGTTCCCACGCCGACCAGCTCCGCGCCGACTTCGTCACCGATCTCCTCGTCAACTATCGCTCCGCTCCAGCAGTGGCTCGATGAGATCTCCATCAACGACCAGGCTCCGAGCCTGGCCACTCGCCGAAGAATCCCTCCCCCGGATGAGCTTCTCGCCGGATTGGATCGCGTCCAAGGCACAATCGCTGAGTGACCCTTCTTCTGCTTGATGTTGTCCATATCGAATCTAGTGCCTGGCCGAGTATAGCTCGCCTGGTAATTCTTGGTGAAAGCATGGCAGAGATCTGCCCAACTGTCGATGGTGTTCTGGGGAACACTCTCAAGCCATAAGAGCGCTTCCTTACCCAGCATCACGGGGAAGTAAGCGGTGGCTTGGTCGTTGATCCCGTGGGCGGCTTTGACCACCGTGTGGTACGTCTTGAGCCAAAGCTTGGGGTCGGATCGACCGTCAAACTTCTCCACGAGTGCTGGCTTGAAGGACTCGGGCCAACGGATGGCACGGAGTCGGGCGGAGAAGGCGGCGAAGCCGTCAAAGTCGTCCTCATCGTCGTTGTGGTAGTCGCGGCGGGGAGGTCGGATCTGGTCGGCGCGGGGCCGAGGATCTGCGCGCCCATGGCGGCGGTCGTCCTGCGGGGGGGCGTATCTTGCGTCGTACTGTTCACGCTCCATGAGCTCGTGAACAACGCGGCGCTCGTTCTCTTCTGCCGAGTCATCACCTGCCTCGCCAACCGGCTGGCGGTCGGGTCGGCCGTAGTCTCGGTTGTACCGCTCGCGACGCTTGAGCTCGGCCGCGTCGCGTTCTCGATGTCGAGCATCGAGGTCGGCACGGATGTCGCGAGCGCAGTCCCTTAGGCGATCGCGGAGATCGTCAGTTTGTTGATGTCGTTGACGCCTGTCGCGCCGCTCCTGGTAGCGTTCACGGCGCTGGTCCGCGTTGCGCGGGTTACGCCATTCCTCTTCTTCATCCTCATGGTGGTTCTGGGCTACCTCTTCTTCAACGACGGGTAGTGGGGGGTTCCTCTGGTTAGGATGATCCCGATCGATCTGCTATGAGCAGAGCGGCGACTTGCAGAACGAGTCGAGTTTGATCGCCCAGACTAGGATCTGGCGCGATACGATCGTTCAATCTGCTCCTGTGCTGCCTCCAACTGAGCTCGGGCTCTCTGCACCTTTGGGGTGTCAGGGCATGTGACCCAGTTCGGCGAAAGCGGCGGCGACATTGGCCTGGGGCGTGCGGAACGGTACCCGGGCGAATGCACCATCGAGGTTCTGGGGCGCGACTCCGTGGGGACCCCGAGGTGGGGGTTGCCGTCGTTGTGGAGCCCCAGGGGGGATCTCTCCGGCTGGTACAGCGGCTGCAGGTGCACCGGCAGCAGCGACGGCTGCGGGATCACCAGGAACTGCAGCAGGTGCGACGTTTTCGGCCGCTGCCGGGGGCAGAGCGGCTTCTTCGGCGCGCCGTCGGGCTCGGCCTTGGTTTCGCTCTTGTCGGCGATCCCTGGCCAAGTCGGTTTCTCCGTCTCGAGTTACGGAATCCTCGGAAACGAAGACTTCATGCCCGGAGGCGTGGTGTAGCTTGAGTCGTGGCTTGAGTCGGCCGGGGCCGGCAAGAGCACGCTGGTGGCGACCTAGAACTCGCCGCAATCCGGAGACTGGACGGGCTGAGGTGGGATCTCAGATTGGATCTGAGACATGCCTTCTCGGACCTGGGCCGAGTAGATCAACGAGGCGTTGCGAAACCCTAGCGGGAGCACTTTGCGGGGTCGCGCAGGGCCTCCTCCGACATGGACTACCCAGCCCCTCCAGTGATTCTAGTTGGACCCTTTCCGGAACCTTCTCCGATGATCTTCATCCGATACAAGCGCCGCCACAACGGGAAATGTGGCGGGATCCCAAGAAAAGCCTCACACAGATGGATAAAGACTGAAATTGACAGAATAGAGGTGGGGTTCAAGTGACTCATCTCAACCCCGTAGAAATGCAGCAAACCCCGGAAGAAGTCCCCCGTGGGCAATCCAAATCCACGCTCGAAGAATGGCGCGAAGACGGCCATCTCTGTCTCCGAGCGCTCCCATGGCCGGGCATCATCACCGGCGGGTCGCCACTGCAAGATCTCCCGTGGCCCGAGCACGCCGCGACGAACCATATCCTGGAGCCTCTCCTCCGTGATGGAGGATTGACCCCAGGCCGGCTCTTGGGGCGGCACTCCCCCGGGCACGGAGGTCAGCTCCGGAACTCCTCCGTTGGGACCACCCCCTTTCCCTTGGCGTCCGCCCCGGCGGTGGTCGCCGGCGCATCAGCATTGTCGCCTTCGTGGGCAGCGGCGTCCCCCGCGGCCCCATACAGGCTAGCGGAGGGGGCCACCTTCTTCTCCGTGTTACCTTCATCGAGGCCCGCGGAAATGCCCGCGTCCACCATTTTCGTCGCTGGCGGCACCTCCTCCCCCGATGTCGGCGTCCTCAATGTCTCCCTCGAGTCCGCCATCGCTGCCGAGGCACCCAGACACGATGCAGACAAGTAGCGGCGGCGGCGGCGCTTGCACTTCGGCGGCGGCGAAGTGGTGGCGGGCGAATCGCTCCTGCGGCGGCGCTATGCGGCGGTGGAGGCGCGGAATGCTTCTCGATTTGGAAAAGTAACTGTGGTAAAAGCCGCCGGCGAACAGATCCGATTTATCCCTTTCCGCCGATCCGAATTACCCTAACGGCGCCGTAACAAACGGACGGAATCCGCGGAAGTCCCGTTAACTGCGGGCCAACGGCTCTCCGCACGCCAACGGCTCTTTTGCTGCAGGACTCGGCCAGCCCCGACCCTCGGGGACTCGGCGCTTTTGACTCCGGTCAACGGGTCTCCAGACTCGGCCAGCCCCAACCCTCGGGGACTCGGCGCTCTTGACTCCGGTCAACGGGTCTCCGGACTCGGCCAGCCCCGACCCTCGGGGACTCGGCGCTCTTGACTCCGGTCAACGGGTCTCCGGACTCGGCGCTCTTGACTCCGGTCAATGGGTCTCCGGACTCGGCCAGCCCTGACCCTCGGGGACTCGGCGCTCTTGACTCCGGTCAACAGGTCTCCGGACTCGGCCAGCCCCGACCCTCGGGGACTCGGCGCTCTTGACTCCGGTCAACGGGTCTCCGGACTCGGCCAGCCCCGACCCTCGGGGACTCGGCGCTCTTGACTCCGGTCAACGGGTCTCCGGACTCGGCCAGCCCCGACCCTCGGGGACTCGGCGCTCTTGACTCCGGTCAACGGGTCTCCGGACTCGGCCAGCTCCGACCCTCGGGGACTCGGCGCTCTTGACTCCGGTCAGCGGGTCTCCGGACTCGGCCAGCCCCGACCCTCGGGGACTCGGCGCTCTTGACTCCGGTCAGCGGGTCTCCGGACTCGGCCAGCCCCGACCCTCGGGGACTCGGCGCTTTTGACTCCAAACGGGTCTCCGGACTCGGCCGGCCCCGACTCTCGGGGACTCGGTGCTCTTGACTCCGGTCAATGGGTTTCAGGACTCGGTGCCTTGGCACGTCGACCAAGAAGACTCCGTAACTTGTTACTATTATGCGAACCTACGACGCTTCTCTTGACCCCCGGGTCTAGGGACACAGATATTGCGTTTATAAGAAACAAAAAGGAGAAAAGATTCAATACAAGGATTACAAATTACAAAGGGAGCCGGTCAAAGGGCCGGTCACAAGAATCAAACGCATAAACCGTCAAGATGATGGCCTGGGGCACTCGTCCCTGCGCCTAGTGCTGCATCCGTAGCAAGCTTGGCCCGCACGGGCTCCTCGCAAGCTCTCTTGTAGCACCATTGCAGCCGTCGACGGGACAGCACCAATAGAGAGCTGTTAGCGAATGCCTCCGGGTATCCCTTGTTCTACAAAGTATTTCACCCCACATGGCCCTCGTCACATGGGAATGCAGGGATGAACGGGACAGCATTCAGACACCAATCAACACCTCAAGATCTTCGCAAGCACTCTTCTAGCACCAAGCTACCAAGTCCCCATGATTCCTCCCTGGAGGATGAACCCAGAAACAAGTCCCCAACATTCTTCAAGCTAAGTGGTTCGTATGCCTATCATCTGATTACCGCAAGGCCCAGCGCCTTGGTGACTATTTATAGCCCTGTGCTAGACCATCGCATGTGACTCCGGTTGCATTATTCAGCGCGTGAGCTCTGTGCCACGCATCAGCTCCTCTCTTCGAGGTGCTCAGTCCGCCCTTATCACCTTCGGCTTCATCCGACCACGGGAGTGTTCTGTGCATTCACGTGAATCCTGTTCTTGTCATGACTCGTCTGGCAAAGCTTATCCTTTGGGTGGCCTGACTGCCCCGAAGTTTGGAGATCATTTTCTTTTGACCATTAGCCCGACTTTTCTAGTCGGCCCAATGCTCGGGGACTACTCCATATGGAGGGCCCCCATCAGGATGTGTCACTTTTCCCAAGTGGTGCAGCTCCTCGGCGTCCGACTCGGCCACGACTTGGCGCTACGCCACACGAGGCTCCGCCTTGGGTCCGCCCAGGGTCATCCCCGGATGGCCTGCGGTTTTCTTTTTTTGAGCACCGCCCACCCTTGTGTCGGCCTGCCGACCAAGACACTTCAGCCGACCTGAAAGGCTTCGTTTCTTCATCAACAGTCCGACACGCGTCTGCACGTTGCTCGGGGACTTGTGGGATATGGGTACCCCTGGGCCCACTACCGACCGGGTAGCCAGTCGGCCTGGTCCCACATCTGACAAGGAGGTGGGCCGATCCCGGCCGGCCCACGAGGATCCTCGGCTTGATGGACAAGATTGGAGAAGACTTAGCCCGCAAGGCATTCGGCGATATCCTCGGATCCCACCCGGAGATCATGGAGAATATACGGCGACCGATACAGATTAGTTTCCTAATTTGAGCCGGATACAATTAGAGATAACCGACTTGTAAACCCTAGGCCGTCAGCCTATATAAGGCGGCCTAGGTCAACCCCTTCATTCATTCGATTCCTAGCCGCCAGATCCCCCATTGTAACCAGGAGCTCGTCGCTGTTCTCTGGAACTCGCCGAGCAAATCAATACAAGACCCCCGAGCACAGGACGTAGGGTATTATACCTCCAGGTAGCCCAAACCTGTATAATCCCTGTGTCCTTGTGTTACCTCGAGCTCCCTAGTCCAGCGATCTCCCTTTGCCTACAAATCAACCATCTGGGTACCCCCGGGTGGACTGCCGGACTAGAACTCCGACAACGGCCGCATCGATCAGGAATTAGTACTACTAGTTTCATCCGGACTTAATAAATGATGCAACTGCTGGCAATAACATGCAAATTAATTGATTAAGGGGGTGTTTGGATACAACTGGTAATGGCCAAAAATGCTTAATTTTAGCAATTGCACATCCAAACATGAGTGCTAATGGCTAGTGCTAGAGTTTGGTCAAGATACAAAAACTTTAGCTAAGGATGAATTGCAAACAAATGCTAATATAAACTTTAGCACTGAACTTTTAACACTTCCAAATAGCCCCTAATTAATTATAATTGCAGCATGGAACGAATTGGAGATAGTACGAGGCAACCATCTGCATAACACAACACAGCTGGACATGACACTCCGCAACTTTTGGAACCCTCCAGTCCTGCTGGCATGAGATTCACATTCATCTTCCTTTTCTTTGTTGCCATTGGGTTCTGGTGGGTCCATGGGTAGGAGAGGACGAGGGAGAGAGACAAGTACTAGTAGTAGTCTAAGTACACAAGACAAGTACACGACTTGTCAACCTCCTGTTCCTGTGGCAAGCAGCAGTGGGGCCTCCTTCCCTTCCTTTTTACGGTCTAGCATTGCATCTTGTCTCTCATCTCCTTTCAATGATTTTCTGTCATTCTTGTCTTGTCTTGTGTCAATACGTAGCATCATCTCATAATTTGGAACAGCTAAAAATATGGACAAAGAAACAAGATGCGCTATATAAGCTTGTTTATTTATTTGTTTTTTAGAAGAAGGGAATAGCATTTTTAATCAAAAGTTGTATACATTTAGATAGGAGCAGATTAATGTCAGCTAAGCTTATTTCACCAAAAGCCAATAAGTATATTGAAAAAGTAGATGCAAGCAAACACAAGCTACGGGAATGCAGGTTTGCAGTTTGCTTGGCTAATTTTTTGAATAATCATTTGCTTGGATAATTCAATGGCATGCGAGCAGCCCAAGAATGCTTGCCTAGGGACTACTTGCTCCAGTGGACGCAACTATCCACCATTTATACTAATCACAAATGAATTGGCCGAGGGCGCGATGACTAGGGTTTGATTACTATCATGGCTGATTGGCTCTCTTTTCTGGCACGCGGTACACGAGGAGAGCCCTACACTGAACATGTATCATGCAAAGCCAATGAAATACCACGGCTTCGCCTCTCCTCTCCTCTCAGCTCTATCGTACTGGTCCGAAGCCGCATGTTACTAGTAGCCTCCCCCATCGTTCACTCAGATTTATCCCTTTCCTACAACAAATTAAAGAAATTGATTTGTGTGGTGCCATCGGTCCAAATGAAGGCAACTTTTTTTTTAAGAATTGAGGAAGGGAGCTAGTAGATGAGGACTTGGAATGAATGTCAAGTACTGTACCAGTTGGAGTTTTTCACATACTGCATATATTTTTGGTCGAAATAACTAGTGTACTCTAGTGGGGACTAGGGAAGAGGGCAGTAGTTCTAATATGACCTACATCATAAGAGAGGTTAGTAGCTGCACTGCAACTTTTCAACAAAGGATGGGGAGCCAAGAGCCTGCTCTACTGTATCTGCTCCTCCACAAAACCACCACCATGCTTGATCTACTGACAAAGGACCAATTAGTTTAATAGATATATAATGTATTTTGTCGATAATACTGACAAACAAAGGACCAACGTACTTCTTGATTTAGAAGTAATATTGATTAATTAACAAATAATTCAAGTGCTAGTAGTTTGATGATCCTGTCTTAAGAAATGATGATGATGCAAGTCAAGTACCCTGCAGCCTGTTCCTCCGACAGCAGTGGCAGAGCATGAGGGCCTCCTCCTTTCCTTGGTGGTTGCACCTTCTCTCTTGTATCCTCTCTGTAAATAATTATTTTGTGTGATTGTCTTCTGTGCATGTACAATCTCAGCTGTTAATTTGGATGGGGCGAGCAAACCCTAGGCCGGTGTGAGGTGGGTAGCGAGCTGGGAATGGACCATGTCAAACAAATAAATCGTAATGTTACCGCTGTTATTTGTGTCCGCATGAGGGCCTAATCCTCTGCTTTAATGTGTTGCAGCCTTAATGATCAAGTAAGCAATTGGTTGGTTTGGGTCTTTATTATAGTTTGTTTATGGACTAGGTCTTAATTAACCTTCAAGCAAGCATTTGGATGGATGGACGCAATTGATTGTGGGTGGGTGCACTTGGTTCACAAGACCTAGACCCTTGTGTATCTTTTCTTATTATTAGGGTTGATGAATGACACTTTGGAACTTTTGGAGGTATCCCTCCCTGCAGCTGACTTTTTGCAAGTTTAAAATTGTGGCCAGCCAGTCCAATTGTCGAAGGTTTTAGTTTGTTTAGATTTTTAAGATACCACGTCGGATCCTGGCCCTACAAATTGAAAAGGATGTTGGTTGGTTCAAGCTTGAAATTTCCAAGAATCCTTTGTTTGGGAATCTTGGTTCTTTTAAGCGCATGCATGCTGCTATAACTGGACCACGGGGGAGACAGAGAGGGATGGTGGAACAAGAAACTCAAGAAAAAGCCCTCTTTTGCATGTACTAGCATCTCCTCTCTTATTTGTCTCACTATGCATCTAATTAGTGTAAGATTATGGTCATGTGCTTGTTTAGAGTACCTGTTATCCCTCTTCTTTTCTTTTCTTTTCTTTTATTATTATTATAACTACATGGGCAACTATTTTATATGTGTGTATAATAGTGTATATATATATATATATATATATATATATATCTCACAATGTAGCATTATACTACTGTAGGTTTTTGTCTTGCACTTGCCTTGCGCGGATGCTGCTATGCTGCCGCAACAGCAATACAGGATCGAGGGGGAGGATGCGATTGGAGTGGAGGCTGATGTCCAAGGAGGAGACTACACAGGGTTAAAAACTTTGCGAAATTTAATGTAGCAAGTTTAAACCAAAGATTAGGAGGAGTAAATATGATCTAATTATAAAACTAATTATACGGATGGACAGAAAATCGTGAGATGAATCTATTAAGCCTAATTAATTTATCATTAGAGATTATTTACTGTAACACGACATTGTCTAATCATGGCCTAATTAGGTTTAATAGATTCGTCTCACAATGTCACCCGGGGGTTATGAAATGGGTTTTGTCAGTTATACACATTTAATACTCCTAATTAGTATCAAAATATTCAAATTTAATGTAGCGATGAAAAAAGTTGCCGAACTAAACAGGGCCAAAGTTGTGCAGGTTACCTGTGGTCCTCTCCCTCTCTTTTACTTTCCTTCTTTCTTTCTTTCTTTTAGGACAAATGGGGGTTGGCTGGTACAGTCCAGCTAGCTTTGGCCTTGTCCTGTCGCCACGCATGAACTAATTACCACCGTCAGATGGCCGATGGCGCTCATCTTCTCTGCTTTAGCTTTGCTCCGCTCTAAAGGTGGTATGGAGCCGGAGGTAGCCAGCCAAGTGGGCAATATCTGCACCTGGTGAGGCTATACTGTCAAACGTCTGTGTGTTTCAGTTCAGGACAGGGCGCACGCGTTGCAGCCGTGTTCGTTTGGCCGGATCAAAAAATTGATCTGGATTACTGTCGCCCGCATGAAGCCCTAAACAAAGTTTATTTGCAAAACCTTTTCACAGATGAGTGCAACTTTGCGCGACGAATCTACTGCACATAATTAATCCATGATTTGCTACAGTAATGCTACAGTAATAATCCTCTAATCGTGCGGTCAAAGGCCTCATTAGATTCGTCTCACGAATTTGACAGGGGGCTGTGGTGGTAGTTTTGTAAACTGATTTTATTTAATACCCTTAATTAATGGTCAAAGGTGCATTTAATGGGGGATCAATTTTTTGATCCCAAACGAACACGCTCGCTCGCTGGTCGCTGCCACCTATGAGGCTTGCAGCTCACTGCTCCTGTTCCGGCCAATCTATCTCCTCCCATGATTGTACAGTTTTTCCTTTGCCTGGATAAGGGGTTTTATGGTCATTTCTAGATGTCCTGCACAAAAATCATTGTTAATATAGATAGCATGAGAGAGAGAAAGAGAGTACATACAGTAAAGCTAATCTGTATGGAAGCTTTTTCACTGGCAAAAACCAATGTTATATTTGATGAGATGTCCGATAGCAAAATTTTACTCCAACACTAGAACAACCCCTCTCTCTCCTTGGCATTCCATGGGTGTCGTGGTGGGTGGGGGAACCGAGAGCCTGCAAAGAAGTTGTTGCTCTGCTCTACAATGTGATTGACCAATCGGTCCGGCCGATAATTATTTATGTCTTCACCATTGTGCAGTGCACGTTGCGATTATTGGTATTATCATGTGTTTTGTGCATGTACCATTTCATCTGTTAATCTGGAACAGCTAAAATCTAAGGCCAATTGTGTAATCCAAACCTAGTCTACTTTCATTTATTTATCATTTAGGGAGAAAACATGTTTAACTCAAAAGCTGCAAGTAATGTACTACGTTCAGCTAAGAGTTTAGATAGGAAGGCCCTGTTTGGTTCTTTATAGCTCTAAAAGCGCTAAAGGGAATCTTGCATGCATGGAGTACTAAATGAAGTCTATTTGCAAAACCTCTTCACAGATGAGTGTAACTTTTCGAGACGAATCTAATGAGCTACAGTAATCCATGATTAGCTACAGTGACGCTACAGTAACCATCCTCCGATCATGTGGTCAAACGCCTCATTAGATTCGTCTCGCGAATTAGCACAGGGGTTGTGGAGGTAGTTTTGTAAACTGCCTTTATTTAATACCCCTAATTAGTGGTCAAAGTTGTAAACAGTATTACTAAATTTTATAACTGGTGGATCCAAACAGGGCCGAAGAGCAGGTCAATGTCGTCAGTTGGGTTATTTTCACCACAAAGCAACGAGTATTTTTAAAATTCTTGATACAAACAAACACTAGCGCTACATGATATAATGCTTTACTTAGCTTAGATAGTTTAATGGCGAGGGGCAATTAGGCAAGGGGCATGCTGGCCTGGGGATTTTGGTTCCTTTGCTTCAGTGGACTCCAGTTGACGTACGGACCGCAGCTCTCCACCGATTACTATTATCACAAAGAAGAGAAATTACAATAATCTGTAGAGAAGAGAAAGCATGCATGCAATTGGACGATGGCCTCATGATAAATTAATTGCGTGTTTAGTTCACCCCAAAATGCATAAAGTTTGCATAAAGTTTATGCATTAAGAACCGTATCAGTTCATTTCTTCTCTCTGTGTACGCGGTCCAATGCATAAACTTTTCACCCTTTTCATGCATCTAAACACCCCCTAAAAGATGAGTGAGCCATGGCTCTACGTGGTTCATTGAACCGGCAGCCTCTGTATCTCTCTGATCTGTACCTGGTCAAGTCATGTCAGTCTGGGAATCCTAGTCTGCATGCCTTTTTTCTGCCACCTGACCGGTCCGGCCCTTCTCCCCTCGTTTCCCCAAGCTAGCTTTTCTTTTCTGCTGGGGAGCACGGATGCAACGGAGGGAGGATGGAGTAGGGACTTGGGAGCAGCACAAGAGCAAATACAAAGCATGCCCTCGCCTCACCTCTCCTCTTTGCTACTCAGCTCTGCTCTACCATACCGCCGGAGCCGCACGCTAGTTGGCTAGGCCTAGCAAAAGGGTGGTAAAAAAATTGAAGTGGCAAAACAAAAGAGACCAATTTCTTAAAAAAAAGAGATCCACCACAACACATACACGGTAGCACAGGCACAAAAGACCATAGGATTTGATCTTTTCGAAAGGTACACAGGATCGAATTGGAGGCTTGCATTGGACACTGCACTACCAAGAAGAAAGAAGGAGCGCCCGATGCAAAGCTGCAAAGGGATGGACGTCTCCTTTGATCTCGTGCCACAAAAAGCCCAGTACGGCTAAGCCGCGCGTTCCCTTCTTTTGCTCCAGCGGCCCGTTTGGCCTGTTACGAGCCCATGTCTCATCAAGAAATGGGTCGTTTCATGTTGGAGCACAGCACACCACTCCACCTGAGCCAGGATTCCTAGGGTCTGTCGCCGCTCTGCCATTCCGCGGCCACCGGAGGCATCTGGTTACTGTACATGGTAATTATCTCGGCTGAAAAAACATCCAGTGGGCTAGCGTTGGAAAACATGCAACACCTGCATTTACAGAGTCATTCTATGACTTGCCAATGCTAATCGATGGAATCATGAGTGCCCTGTCAAGAAATAGTCATAACATTACTGCCATGCATGGAGAGAAGGCCATCCAGCCAATCTAGCTCCGTGTGTGATTGCTCCAAGCATGGCTTCTGCACCATTGGCAAGTCGGGTCTGTCTATGCAGGATGCATATCTCTGTCGTCCATGACCGCAAACAAATTAACTCCGCTTCATTCTTGTAACACCCTAATTTTCATCACAATAAATATTAAAAAATATTGCAGAATTTTCTAGAATTTATTTAAGGCTTTAATAAATTTCTAGGATTTAATTGAAATTTATTGGGATTTTATGCAATTTAAAAATTATTTATTAGTCATAATAATTTTTTGTTGCATTCATGCTGGTGCATTAATTTTTGTACTATTTGTAAGTCATGGGCGAATTTAAATTCATTTAAGTTCAAATTAATTTGCATTTGTTTGTTTTAGTTTAGTTGTTTTAATTAAAGTCTGTTTGCCTCCCTAAATTCTTGCACAAGTCCGGTTAACATCCTTCAACTCCTTCCGGTCGCCATCGCAGCCCGGCCCATTTCTCCTCCGCTCGGCTCGTTTTCCCGCAGCGGTCTTCGGTGACGTTGAAGGCGCTGGCACCGTTGCCGCTTCCGCCGCCCTATTCTCTGACTCACCGACGGATGGGCCCCGCCGGTCGGACCCCTCTTCTCCACCGAGTTCGACCCCGAGTCCGACTTCGTGCCGAACCGGACCAAGCCCTGGCGCCGCGTTTCTCCCTGGGCCCGCATGCCTAGGCGCCGAGCCTCTATAAGTAGAATCCCCTGCAGCTCGCGCGAACCACCTAAACCCTAGCCGCCTTCGTTCCCAGCTTCGCAGCCACGCCGCCACCGCTCGAAGACCCGCCGATCGCCGTCGCTGCTGCCGCAAGGCTCCACCGCCGTTTCATCGCCAAGAACATCCCTAGGAGCTTCACACAACCGTAAGGAAGCTTTCCAAGCAAGTCTTTGGCCCTGAGGTCCCCGATTTGGAGGCTTATTTCTCATCGCCGTTTTCCCAGTGCCGCCGGTCCACCCTCGTCGCGGATTCATCATCACCGTCGCCAAATTGTCGTTAAGATCACCCTGATAAGGTTCGCGAGATCCCCAGCTTGCTCTAGGGCCAAGTGTCATCGAGATTGGATGTCTGTAGCTCGAGATATCCTTCTTCGGCGAGTTCCACCGCCCGGCGCCGCCGTCCGTCGCCGCGGCCGACGTCCCCGCTGCCGGCCGGCGACCTGACGCGCCTTCAGCCGTCCATCTCAAGATCTATGGCGTAGATCTAGGTTAAACCTTTTGGATACCAGTCAGCTCAGGGAAATTTCTTTAAGAGCTCCTCGGTTCTTAAGAATTTAACCCGTCGTCCATATCTAGTGTAAAGTAATTACATTTAGGTCATGTTTTCTTCGGTTTAAGTCATTAGGTTTTCAAATATTAGTAGCCGCCGTCTGAGCCTATTCTTTTATGCTTTAGACCTCATAGTTTTATATATAATTATGTTTTAGTCTTCGGTTCTTGCGGTTAAGCCTAGGAAGTTTCTGTTCATCGCAGTTATACGCCTGGAATCATGTTTAGGCCATATCTTACATGTTTTAGCTCCAAATCAAGTGATTCTTTTGCTCATGTGACCCTTATGACGTGTACAATAGCTTTATCCTATTATTTTGTTCTGTTGTCAATGATTGGTGTATTGTTTCTTATTTTGTTTATTGCTTTCTTTGTATGTGTTCGTGTGATGGTTTAGAAGGAGAGTCGTTCAAGGAGGAGCAGGAGCAATTTTTTGAAGACTCTGAGCAGCAGGAGCCTTTTACAGAAGGCAAGTGTCCTTGATCATGTTTATCCCAAGGATAATCATAATATAATTATCACATTTATTTTTATGTCATGCATGGTTATAATATTGATGGGACCTATTTTAAGGATGTGCCTAGTTCTTGTTTACCTTTCCCTTGCATAACCTGGTTATTTAATTACTGTTGGGTAGCATTGCTTAGTTGCTTTACCTTGGGTTATGGAGAACATTAATTCTGAACTTTATGAATTTGGGATATGCTCTTTTGGACGGTAAACAAGATAACTATGTTAATTGGAATATGGAGTGACACCCAAGAAAATAGTGCAACCACATAGCTAATGGGCTATGGTCGTGACTAATTAATTAGAAGAGTTAACTTGTAATAATATTACCGAAAGGGCAAGAGGGGAAGCATAGATGGGGTATAGCCGGACCTCTTGGGAGTATGCTTTGGTAAGTAACTCGGCGATTAGGAAAGGTTATGCTCTGCTGTGGCTTGAAACCTTAGCGGGTTGTTTCATGTTAATAATTCTTTGTAAAGGTCATGTAATGGTTAAGAGGCTAGCTACCTCAGGCTATATGAGAAACATTGTTTGTGGGGAAAGTGTACAACCTCTGCAGAGTGTAAAACTGTTATAACAGCCGTGCTCACGGTTACGAGCGGCTTGGACCCTCTCATGATAATTAAACTTGAAGTTGAATTACATTGTGGTTACTTTATGAGCATTTATTTATGTACTTTAATTGGGTTGGTATATACTTGTACTTAGTTAAGCTTGCTAATTAAAACTTGACCAATTAAATTTGCTTAATGCTTATAGCCTTTTTGCCATCCTTGATTTAAGCCTCGCATGTCATATTTATTATTACTCCACTTTACTGAGTACCAACCATAAGTGTACTCAAACTTGTTTTATCTGCGGCTCACAGGGAGATACTTGTGGAGATTACCTTGAGGAGGTTGACGAGTTCTAGGTGTGCGTTCCACCAGTCGACTGCCTATGGAGGAGTTTATTCAGTTATTAGTTAAGACGTTTTTTTTGTTTTGATAAGGATTATATTATTGACTTGTAATAATGATATTTAACTCTCTTTTGATACGATATACATTGGTTTGTTATCGCTAATGATGTCATCATGTGTGTGTGAACGGATCCTGGCGCACATGTGAGTTACTTGGTTTTATTCTTCAAAACCGGGTGCGACAATTCTCATCTCGCCTCATCCTCAAGCTCCTCCCTCCCTCACCGCCACCTTCTACCTCTATGCGCAAAACTAAGTGCATCTACACATAATAGAGTTTGGTTTCAAATTTTGTTTCCTTTCTATGCTCCCAGTGTTATTTTGTACATTTATTGACTCAATAATACTTTCTTAGGTTCAAATCTTATTTCCTTGCAGTTGAACGGGCAGCAGCAGGGAATTGTAGAATTTGCTAGCTTTCATCAGCGCTCAAGCCATTGATGTGTTGGGATTTGCATCGCAATTCTGTTTCTTTGACAAGTTTGTTACCACTTACAATTTCTTCTCTATCAAACTGTACTCTGATCAGAATCGCATCAATCTATATACTGCCGTATATGATATGCCTTATCTCTTCAGAGTATTCTAAAAATATATGTGCCTGAACTAAAATGCCATGGTTTTCCTTTTCCATTCTTATATATGGCTGAGATCATGCATACACATGTTGTTTGCGGCCCAAATTTCACAAATATGCAAGGAGCTTTTGGTGCCTCTATATGTGACCTGTGTACTGCCAACGAATATATACTTTTCGAGCTCACTTAACCCTTTGCTGAGTTAGACATACTAATAGTGTAGTATATTTTCTGGGCCTGTTTGGCAACAAGTGGATTCAGGGCGAATTAGAGGGATTGAATGGGAAATTAGTTCATTTCTCTCAAAATCCCCTTGGTTCCCTTCCAATTTGCTTCTATCCAAACAATGCCTTAACTTCTTAATATTTTAATGGCATTAAGCCTTTCTTTTATGAAAAGTCAAATTGTCCTTCTTTCTTAATATTTTAATGGCATTAAGCCTTTCTTTTATGAAAAGTCAAATTGTCCTTCATGTTTTATTTATCTATTATTACTTTTATGAAAACTCTTTACTGGTTAAATATATTAAATAAGCAAAGGGTTACAAAATTGAAAAACATAAAATAAACAAACATTATAGGAGAGTGACAAACTATGGTTAGGAACACAACACAATCTTTATGGGCGCAGCGAAGCGCGCTCAACTTCCTAGTAGTAATGTCCAGCAAGCAGGCCAGCACCAGCAGGCATTGGTGCAGATAAAGGAAGGCTGCTTTGCTTTGCTTGCTGCTGCTATGGCCTGCCTTATTTTCCTCCTCTCATCAATTTGTCCTGTCCTATAACTGCCGTACATGTGTGTGTGCTGCCCCTCCCCCTGCACGATGCCAGCAGCCTGCAGTCCCATGGCTCGCTCGGATCTGCTGTACCTTCCTAATGGCACAGGTTGATAGACTAATATCTCTAAGTAGACAAGACATCAACTCTACAAACAACTCTCTCCAACGATAGTTTCTTGGGATAGGTCCGCAATAAATTTTCTATGCACTTCTACTCTTCTCTGGAGCTCTTCTTTCCTCTTCTCATCCACGGACCTCGATAGACATCACCACACGATGCGGCGGCCACGCCGCTGGCGGCGGAGGAGGAGGGGGCTTTCCATGGAGCCATGCCATGGGGGGGCTCTCCGCGGATGTGGGTGGCATGCGGGCCGCGCTCTACTAGGCCTGTGGGCAGCTTGTCATGGGGCCGTACCCATCATTGGTCCTTGCTCCATGGGATGGGGGGCTCTCCACGGGTATAGGAGGCGCAAGGGCCGTGCCTGGCTTCGGCCTGAGCAGCGAACGATGGATGCACTAGGAGCTTACTACCATGATCGTGGGCGACGCGAGGGCTGGACCATGGAGCCTTGCCCTAGACGATGCAGCATGGCCACAGGGAATCCCCACTGGTGGATGCACCGCAGGCAGAGGAGCCGTCGCCCAACCTCTTCGCAAGCTGGGATGGCGCGAGGGCTCAGCCGGCACCGCGTGTGTGGGCGTCGCGGTAGTCAGCCTCGTCGCGTGACGAAGGGTGCGACGTTGGTTGTGGTCGGTGGCCAGGCCAGTATCGCCGCAGGCGGAGGAGCAGCGCGTGAAGGCACCACAAAATGTGTGGGCAACACCGGATTCACATATGCAATTTTGATGGTTCCTTTGACTGTTGGAGCTCGAGCCAATCTTTCATGAGAAATTGTTTCTATGATTTTTCTCCTCTCCTAAATAACTCTGTTGCCACCTCATTTTTTTTTGGCTTACATGGCATGGTATTTAATGGTATGGAAACCAGCCAAGAAGGAGGACAGGGATGGCCTAACCTTGATATCTAATCTGAATCACATTAGTTGCAATATATTTTGACATGCCCACTGGAGACTTATTTGACATGTTTTAGCTGGATTGAAAGACCTAAGGGGATTGTGTGGATTTTGACTCCAACTAAAGTTCAGCTAAGTTTTAGTTGTCCCGCTTGGATCCCAAATAGCTAAATTTTAGCAACTAAAGTTTAGATAGTGGAATCCAAATAGGGCCTTATAGTGGTTCACGTTTGACCAAGTTTCTAGTGAATTGTATCTATATTTATGTCTCTAAAATAAATTTATTAAGAAATGCATTTTGTAATTAATCTAATGATACTTATTTGATATCATAAATATTGATACTTTTTAATCGATAACTAGTCAAACTTAAAATAGTAAATCATGATATTGTGCTAGAATTGCATTCTTTTTAGGACAAGGGGAGTAGTTTTCAAGTTCACCGGTTACCGTGTAAAGCGCACATTTCTGTCCACAGAAAACCTAGTTTTCTTATGCAGTTTCCATTCATTTTAAAATTTAAGTATCTTACCAAGGTGGTTTTTGGGCTCATTGAGCAAAAGAATTGTTGGATTCATATGCCAACCACCAGAAAAATATCGAGTTTTCTTTGCTTGGATTTGCTTGTTAGAGCATCTCCAACAGCATATGAGTTTTTGTGTTCATCTCCAACAGCATACCTAAAACTGGATTCCTATAAAGTGTTCTAAAATTGTTCTTATGTTGTAGGTGTTTTATGTAAAAAGGCGAAGACAAAAAAAACTAGTTAAAATTACATGTTTCTACAAGGGTCTATTTGCAAGAGCTAATGGGATCTTATCTTCCTCATGTTTTATGCCTGTGCCATCCGAGTTCTTCTTTCCATCCCCTCCGTTCACCATGAGTGATCCAAACCACCTCACCGTAGCTGATCCGAGAGGAACAAGTAGTGGACCAGGGCAGCAGGATGTGGAGCAGCACACATAGGAGCAGCATCTCCGAGTACCCAAGCCCGTATGAGCACAACGGCGGACGAAGATTCAGCAGCGGGCGACCACAAATCAGACCGGAGGACGACGAATCAGCAGCAGACACCATCAACTCGAAGCAGAGGATGTCTCTTCCTCGACTCTTCCTCCCTCCCCCCCCTCCCTCCCGCGCGACGGGCTCACCTAGGCTGGTGCATGGGAGGCTCGGGCAAGAGGTGGCTGAGGGCAAATCGCACCACGGTGATGGTGAGGGCGGGTGGCGACATGGTAGCGGCGAAGGTCTGGCGGCCGGAGGTGGTGGAGTCAGCAGAGGGCACAATGGCGACATGACACCGCACAGTGTGGAAATGTCTGGTGGGGGCAGTTGGATGACTTGGCAAATGAAAACATAGGATAGAAATCCATGAGTTGGATGGGTATATTTTGGTATAGGCTAGAGAAATTTATGTCGTTGCCTAACAATTTTAGGTATAGCAAACCATATATGTATGCTGTTGAAGCAGTTTTTTGATTGATTTTAGGTGTTTCGATAGTTTTTAGGTATAGAAATTCATTTTAGGTAAGCTGTTCGAGATGATCTAAAACCCTAAACCATATATATATTAGCGGCACGCTTTTCAGCAGTGCATGCAACAGTCGGTTCTAGATGCTCATATACACGATCCAAAGCATCCTACTGATTAATTAACAAATGATTCAAGTGCTAGTAGTTTGATGATCTTGTCTTAAGAAATGATGATGATGATGATGCAAGTCTAGTACCCTGCAACCTATTCCTCCGACAGCAGTGGCAGAGCATGAGGGCCTCCTCCTTCCCTTGGTGGTTGCATCTTCTCTCTTGTCTTCTCTCAGCAAATAATTATTTCCTATGATTGTCTTCCTTGCACCTACAATCTTAGCTGTTAATTTGGATGGGCCGAACAAACTCTAGACCAGTGTGAGGTGGGCAGGGAGCTGGGAAATGGACCTTGTCAAACAAACCATAATGTTACCGCTGCTGTTTGTGTCTGCTTGAGGGCCTAATCCTCTGCTTTAATGTGTTGCAGCATTAATGATCAAGTAAGCCATTGGTTGTTTTGGGTCATTATTAACTTGTTACTAGTTTGTTTATGGCCCGGGTCTTAATTAACCTTGGAGCGAGCATCTGGATGGGATGGAGGTGATTGATTGTGGGTGGGTGGGTGGACTTGGTTAACAAGACCAAGACTCTGATGAGTGATGAATGACACTTTGGAACATTTTGGGGCTGATTGGTTTCTTTCCCAGGGCAGCCTGGCTCGTATCAGCGGTGAATGACAAAGAAATTGATTGGTTGTCTAGCTAACTAGCTACATGCAGCTGATTTTGCCTTTCCACTCGCTAGCTCGAGCGCTCGCTTGCACCGCCGGAGCCAACGCTCCACGGAAACGAGAAAAAAATGTTGTATCGAGCGAGCCACGCTCTAGGGGAGTTTTTGCATATGTACAGCCAAGCCTAGCATCTTGTCCAGCCAACCAATCAGGGCTAGCCTGCATCTGGCGGGCCTGGTTGGCCTAGAATCATGCAACCAATCGCCCCATTTGTGGTTTCCCTCCCTGCAGCTGACTTTTGTCCTTGCAAGTTTAAAATTGTGGCCAACTAGTCCAGTTATTAAAGGTTTCAGTTTGTTTTAGATTTTTGAGATACCACGTCCACGTCCACGTGTAATGCAGAGGATCTTGGCCCTACAAATTGAAAAAAGATGTTGGTTGGTTCGTGCTTGAAATTTCCAAGGATCTTTTTTTACTTTGGAAATCTTGGTTCTTTTCAGCGCATGCATGCTGCTGGGACTGGACCACGGGAGAGACGGAGAGGTACGGTGGAACAAGGAACTCAAGAAAAAGCCCTCTTTTGCATGTACTAGCATCTTCTCTATTATTTGTCTCACTATGCATCTAATTATTGTAAGATTATGGTTATGGACCTGTTAATTTAGAGTACCAACGCTCCCCTCCCCTCTTCTTTTCTTTTATTATTATTACAATTGCATGCACCTATTTTATGTGTGTATAATAGAATTTTTTTAGATAAAAGTGTATAATAGATATGTATAACATAATATAGCATTATATTACTGTAGGTTTTTTTGTCTTGCAAAGAAGAACAGCCTTCACCTTGGCCCAATGCTTGCTATGCTGCAGCAACCGAGTACAGGACCGAGGGAGAGGAGACGATTGGAGCGGAGGCTCATGTCATAGGAGGAAACTGGACAGGACAAAGTTGTGCATGTTACCATTCCTCTTCTCTCCCTCTCTTTCTGTCTGCTAGGACCAACGGGTCGGCCAGGCTGGTACAGTTCAGCTAGCTTCGGCTTTGTCCTGAGCGACTCCAACGAGACTATTCAAAATGTATTCTAATTAAGCCCTACCCAAATAGTAGGAGCCAAAGACCAAAATCACAGCTCCAGATCTAGACTGGAAAGCAATTGCAGATTCTTTCTTTCTCACCTCTCCTCCCACTCTCTCTCCTCTCTCTGGCTGGCTTCTTGCTTTCTCTCTCTCCCCTCTCCTCTGTGCTGTGCAGTTGATCAGCGGCGGCAGATGGCCACAGGTGTCTATCTATCTAGAGCTGGCCTGGCAGGGAGGGAGGGAGGGGGAAGGGGCTAGCAGATGCTAGAGAGGCGGCAGCGAAAGCAACAGTGATGGGCTAATGTGATGGCCGGCCGGCCGCCGAGGACATGGGAGAATGAGGAGGGAGGAGGAACAGTGTCAGCGGAGAAGCAAAGGGGAAGGAAGGAAGGAAGGAAGTAAGTAAGGAGAGACCATTGGCTCCAAAACCGGCCCGCCATGCACCGTTCGCCGTATCTCTATGATCTGTACCTGGTCTGGTTTGGTTAGCTCAATCTGCGTGCCTTTTTTCTGCCACCTGACAGTCTCAGCCCGGTCTTTCTCCCCTCACTTCCCCAAGCTAGCTTTTTTCTGCTTATGAGCCTGGTTGCAACTTGCAAGGCAGAGAGGAGAGGATGGCATTTTTTAGATCTGGAAGAGAGGATGGACTAGAGACTAGAGAGAGCAGCATGGAAGCAAATACAAAATAACTGAGCATGGTGTGGCCTCGTCTCTCCTCTTTGCTGCCCAACTCTACCGTAACGCCGTAGCCGCATGCTACTATGCTTGTTGGCTAGATCTGGCAAAAGGGTGGTAAAAAGTTGAAACGGTAGAACAAAAAAGACCAATTTCTTCAAAAAAAAAAAGAAAGAAAGAGATCCACTATAGTACAACACACGGTAGCAGTGTAGCACAGATGCCCATGGGATTTGACTTTTTGGAAAGGTACCCCAGCATCGGATTGGGGGCTTGCATCGGGCATTGTACATTTGCTTTGACAAGAAGGAAGTTGGAGCGCCCGCCTCCTCTGATCTTGTGCCACAAAAGGTTCGTGTTTAGTTGGAGGATGAAAATTTTTTCAGAGTATTAAATGCATCTTTGATCACTAATTAGGGGTATTAAATAATGTCAGTTTACAAAACTACCTCCACAACCTCTAGTAAATTTCCGAGAAGAATCTAATGAGGCCTTTGACCGCATGATTAGAGGATGATTAGAAGATGGTTACTGTAGCATCACTGTAGCAAATCATGGATTAATTAGGCTCATTAGATTCGTCTCGGAAAGTTACGTTCATCCGTGAAGAGGTTTTGCAAATAGACTTTATTTAATACTCCATACAAAAAAGATTTCCTTTTACAAATTTTTTCAGAAGCCAACTAAACACGGCGGGCCGACGGTCGCCAGACCAGACCACCACGGGCGGGCGCAGGCGAGGTCGGAGTTGCCAAGCCAGCGAGTCATGACCGATCCACGGCGGCGGCCGGTGTGCACGGGTCCGCCTTGCATTTGCATCGATGTCGTGGCGACACGGGATGAGCTACGGCAGCCGCGCCACGTCCTGCCCGGCTTGTCCGGCCGTTCCATCTTCCATGCGCATGCACTGGCCCAGAGGTGCAATAGCTAACCCATAGCCCATCATGTTGGATAGACAGGGCATGCAATTGACCGGCATGCAATTGATGCTGCATCTCGATTGACTGGCCAAGCCGGCTTGCATCTATCTAGCCTGCCAATGTTGTACTACTCTACTCCGGGCTTGTTTAATTCGCACGAATTCGATCGAATGCACTGTAGAAAAATGTATTAGGAATCGAAAAAACAGAGAGAGGACACGTTGTTCAATGTGTAAAACGGAGCGCGAATTCGATCGAATGGAGCGAACTAAACAACGCCTCAGTAGTAGGAGTACTCAGTAGCAGACTTGTCGTATCCTACCCACAATGTGATCATGAGGTTCATGGCTGACATTTGGTGGGGCGCTGCCATTTCATGCCCTGGTCATCATCTGTACTACTAGAGGGAGGTTCAGGTTCTTCTTCCGGTGCCAGAAGAGAATGATGGTCTTCGTTCAATTAGCTGCAAAGTACAAACCTTCAGAAAAGAACTCAGCACTTTTTTTTTTGAACGAACCGCCCGAGACAGTGCGAGTTTCTATTAATATAACAGGAAAAAATACAAGACTATAACCTGGGAGGCCATAGGCAGGAAAAAGAAAAGAAAAGAAAAAAAAAGAGAAAAAAAAGAAACAACATAATCTCACCCGATTGGATTGGGACATCAACACGAGAAACACTAAAGACCTTCACGGGCGACCGGTTGGATTGGGACCTCAACACGGCCACACAAACTAAACTGCACAAACGGCAACCGGGACAAAACCTAAACGCTACACCCACCAACAAACTCCCTCTAAAAAGTCGCCGAAACCTCCCGCCGTGACCACGCGCCAACAAAGACCCAAGAGAAAACAGACTGCACCGCACCAAGAAGGCCACCGCCATGCGAGACCCTTCGCCGCAGTGCCGCTGCAAACACCACACTCCACCTGATAGGGTGAAACCACCGGATCCGGACCTCTCGCAGGCTGCCTCGCAGTCGCCACCGCGAAAACACAAACGCGCAGGGGCCTCGCCACGCCCGCCGTTGGACTCCACCTCGCTCTCGTCGCCTCGAGAAAACACTGCACGCGGGGGCCTCGCCATGTCCGCCTCAGCACTCCACATCACGGATCCGTTTCTGAAGTTGCCATCAAAATGGTGAGAAGTGTTGCCCCGCTTCCAAGAGTCCTCATCGAACAACCCAGCCGCCGCAGGAGATCGACCTCATCTCGTTGCTCCACCCACGCGCAGGCCTCCGCTGCCGTGCCAGCCGGCCAAGGTAGTCGCTTGCGCCGTCTTACGACGATGTACCACACCGGAGTCGCCCATCGGAGCTGAGCCACCCGCCGCAGTACGCTGCAAGCCAAGTCGTCCCACGATGCCGATGTCGCAAGCGCCGTCTCCTGACGTTGCCCCACGCCGCACTGACAGTTGCCAAGCAACGCCAGCCGCCGCGGTCCGCTGCCCGCGGGCACACCGACAAAGTGCGGCAAACCTTGGCCGCCACCAAAGTTGCGAACGTCACCACACGAGCTTAGCAATCCCCTTGAAGCTCTCCGACCTGCACCATGCCACCTTGCACCGCCACCGAAAGGAACCTCCGCAGAAGTGTGGTCACTAGCAATGCCAAAGCCGAGTTGGGTCTCAAAAAACGACGCCTCCAAGGAGGTGACGACACCAGTGGTGCCGCCGTCGCTCGTCCAGAGAACTGGACAGGGTTTTCACCCAGAGAACCCATGCCATAGGATGGAGGTCCAAGATGACGCCCCCAACGGGGAGAGCGACCCTGTAGGACGCCGCCGCCATCGCCATGCAGGCAAGGCTTTCGCCCGAAGCATCCCATCCACACGCAGCATGAACCCAGCCCGGCACACCCAGCACCGCGGCCGTGAAAGGCAATCCGGAGGCGGCATCAGTGGCCGTGCCATCTTGCACCTCGCGTAGCTCGCCTTACCGCCGCCGCCGGTCACATGCCGCTCGTGGCCCAGCAACAACTCCATCCCCTGGCCAGCAAGCAAGCTTCCAGAACAGGGGTGACGCTGCCTCCAGCGCCCCACAACGGGTAGACACCGCGCACCACGCAGCCACGCGGGCGCCGTGCCGGGCCGCTGCCGTGCAGACGCCGCAATCGCACCGCCGGGCACCTTCAGCACCGGCCGACGCACACCTTGGCATCGCCCACGACAAGGCAGACCTTCAGACGCTCGATGCCCGCCTCCAGGTTGCCACCGCCGGGCCAGCACCACATCCGACGCCCCCAACCCAACCAGCAATGGATCCCGCACCGCAGACCCCGGATCCGGCCACGGGGGCACCAGATCCGGCCTCGCCGGCGCCGCCACATCCCGCCCGGCGGCGGCCCCTCCAACAGCGGCCACCGTCCTCGCGGGCCGCGCAGACTTCCGGCGGCCGGCTCCGGTGGCGGCGTGGCGAAGGAGAGAGGGAGAAGGGGGTGGCGGCGGCGGGTGAGGCGTCCGCCCGTGTCGCCCACGCGGGGACGACGCGGACGGGAGGAAAACTTTGACTACTGAACTCAGCACTTATATTGAAACCCAAGTTGTATCTGCATCAGGAGATGCAATGTGCCATCCACATGCGCCTAGATTACGATGTGCAGGATGCCAGGATCTGCAAGTCATTTACTGTGTACTAAACAAGATTTGGACTACACAGTACTAGTTTCTAGTTCACCGGTTACCACATAAAACACACATTTCTATCCACAGAAAACCTAGTTTTCTTTTGCAGTTTCCATTCATTCTAAAATTTAAGAAACTTACCAAGCTGGTTTGTGGGTTCATCAAGCGAAATGATTGTTTGAATTTATGAACAGTGCTCCTGCCAGAGCAATCCTCATACGCCAACCATAATAAAAAAAATCTCGAGTTTTCTTTGCCTGCATTTTCTTGTTAAAACCTAAACCATATAATTGTTAAAACAATAAGAATGCCAATTTATATATTAATCATGTAGTCAAATTGAGGTTTTAAAAAAATGTATCTAGAGGTACGATGTAAAGTGAAAAAAAATATATTTAATTAAGAAGAAAGAGCACAAGATAAATAACTTTTTATTATATACGAGTCTAGATTCTTCATAAAATTTTAATACTCATGTCCTCATATTATTGCCTCGTGTGCAAGTACGGGTTGATAGACTAAGAGCATCTCCAACAGATTGAGAATATGGCTCCCCTTTCCCGGTATCTTTCATTAAAGGGGGTTGAGATAGAAAAAATCTCTATCCAATAGTTCCCCTTTCTATTCCCTTTTTTTTAATTTTTTTCTCAATCCCCCTTGTCCTCCTCCCACTCCCCATTAGAAAGAGGATTTGCTCCTTCTCCCCTTTCTTATCCCTTTCTTCTCTTCCTCTCCAACCTCACGGTCTATAGCCAACAACATTTTATGGCCGTCTGATCCATCGCCGCCCGTCCTCTGTGTAGACGCTCTCCACACGTTGCCGCCCCAGCCACGGCCGTGAAGGGGCCGCGCGCTGCCCGCGTCTATAGGCACGGGCGCAGGTGGGGTCATGCGCCGCTGCCCGGGCCACGGTCGCGAGGGGGCCACATGCAGACTGCCGCCCCGTGCACGGGCATGGCGCAGGCGGGGTCACGCGCTGCTTCCCCGGCCATGACCGTGAGGAGGCCATGTGCCGGCCGCCGCCCCGTGCACGAGAGCAGGCCCAGGTGGATCGTGCGCCTCTGCCCTGGCCACAGCCACGAGGGGGTCGCATGCCACCCGCCTCCACAGGTATGGGCGTAGGTGGGGTCACGTGCTGCTTCCTTGGCCATGGCCGCAAGGGGGCCGCGTGGCGGCCGCCGCCCCGTGCACGGGCATGGGCACGGGCGCAGGCGGGGTCAGGCGCTGCTGCCCTGGCCACGACCGCGAGGGGGCCGCGTGACGACCGCTACCCCGTGCATGTGTGCAGGCGCAGGCGGGCCATGCACTACTGCCCCGGCCACGGCCGTGAGGGGGCCGGCCCCGGACGTCTAGCGAGGAGAGCCACACATGCACGAGCAGTGTCATGGTGGTGTTGCGGTGGGCGAGGGCAGTGCCATGGCGGTGCCATCGGTAGGCAAGCAGCACCGTGCCGGCCGTGTTGTGCGTCGGGCAGGTGAAGAGAAGGAGAAGACAAGGAAAAGGAAGAAAGAAAAGAGAGACAGGGGTAACCCACACGTCAGATTTGATGGAAAGGGGAAATGAGAATGTGAAAAAGAGATTTGCTGCAGCATCTCTTCTCAGTATCTTACAATTGTGAAAGAGGATTCCCTTATAGCCATGAAAAAGGAAAAAGGGAAAGTGGATCTGTTGGAGATGCTTTAATATCTCTAAAACTCTATGTAGGCAAAATATCAACTCTACAAACTACTCTCTCCAACCGGAGTTTCTTGAGATGGGTCCGTAATAAATTTTCTATGCACTTCTACTCTTGTCTAGAGCTCTTCTTCCCTCCTCTCATGCATGGGCCTCGACAGGCCTCACCGCGAGACATGAGGGCCACGCCGCTGGCAGGTTTGGTGGGCCTGTATCGCCACGGGCAGAGAAGCATCGCGGCCCCACAAAATGCATGGGAAGACACCTGACTTGCTGATGCAATTTCGACGATTTCTTTGGCCGTTGGAGTTCGAGCCAATCTGTATCCGTAGTAATTCTGTTGCCACCTTTTTTTATGTGGCACAGTATTTAATAGTATGGAAACTAGCTCAGAAGGAGGGTTGAGATGACCTAACCTTACAATCTAATTTGAATCACATTAGATGCAAAACACTTTGACATGCCTACTAGAGACAACATTTGCATGCATGCATACACACATAGAGCACGTGGGCGAGCAGCTATGCTGGTGCTGGTCCGTGCGCTGGACCAGGATGTGGATGGGGCATGGCCGAGGCCGATGGCCGTGGCAAGGACCAACAAATGCAAGTGCAACAACTTAACTTTGATTGTGACACAGAACAGATGTGATTTGTTGCTGCGTCTGCGTGCGATGGAGGTGATAAATGGATCGATCGGAGGCTAACCGTGCGAGCTTTCTGCGCTGCAAATGTGCTCCTGCTGACTTTCACCTTGGGGGCAGCGCCGCCAGCACGGACCGCCGGACACGCCACGTCTCAGATGGAAAAAAATCAAGCATTCAATTTGATCGAACCCGGCTGACGTCGCCACCTCCTCCGACGCGCTATGGCTGCGCGCTTTGGCCAAAATTGCAGGGTTTCGTGGATCTATGCGGTCTACCCTCTATTTCTCTGCTTTATTTGTGATGCCGCTCACAATGCATAATGAGGCTAGAGGGTAGGGACCTATTTATAGACTCCACTTTCAAGGTTTACAAATATTTCACCTGTGTTCCGAAAAAATTCGTGTGACTCCTGAACCATGTCACCAACCACTATCAGACAGGTCAGTTTAATGAGTCTAGAATATATTAGTCCCTAGCACACATGTGTGAGTCATGTGCCATAATCAGATTGTATATATGAGATCAATTCCAATCTGATCATATGGGTTAACAGCCTGCAGAGCCGACCCTGCAAAACAAACCCAGCTCTTCCGTTGTGCTGTACCCGGGTCATCAGTACGTACATAAGAAATATTCCAGTAGAGTCGATCTCAATTAATTCCTCTACTGTATTCCAGCATAGACGTCCTCGGCACCTCGAATATTTACTTCCTCGAGTTAAATTCCACATCATTTATTCCCAATCACATACATCTAGATATTTCCACATTGAGACAAATAATAACCATAATATGTAAATTATGTTGAAGCCACATAAAAATCCAACAAAAATGTCTTGCTCGGCTCGCTGCACGATGCGTGCCATTTGACAGAGGCTTTGTTTTGTTTAGTTCGTGAAATTTGGTTGAATTTTCTATATAAAAAATGCATTGAGAAGTGTGTTATAGAGAGAGACATGTTTTCCAATATGTTACTTTTGGTTGAATTACAGAAATTTGCAGGAACTAAACAAAGCCAGAGGAGAGAGAGGGCCAGGCCAGGCCAGGCCAGACCGGTGAAACGCCTTGGACAGAGAGAGAGGAGGGAGGGAGACACACCATACCCAGTGGCAGCGCCACAGAGTACAAACAAGGAGGGAGAGAAAATAAAATACTACTAGCACTTGAACATGACACTATAACAGGACAGGCAAGTTATGCAGACGAGGCTGACTTGCAAGCTTTGTAGACCCATGGCTAAACCGTGCAATGTACTTCTGCTCCCATTTGTACTGCTTCGGGTGTTTGGATCGCATATGCTAATAGCCAAAGTGCTAAAATTTAACACTATTTTAGCACTAGCATTTCCAAACAAGAGTGCTAATGGACAATGCTAAAGTTTAGCACTTGGTATCAACTTCTCCAAACAGGCCAGACACAAAAATTTCTCTTCAAGCTCACAGCGGGTGCATGTGTTACTTCTCGTAATGGACTTGGATAGTTGAATGTGACGCCAATTTGCACAACTATTTTCTTAAACACCTTTTCATTTCATCATGAATAGTAACATCTGTCTTAACATTGTCAATCTATAGGGGCGTTCCAGACAGTGGGGATCGCGCCGGCCAGCGGTGGCATGGAACTCACGTGGCCGACTTGTAGTCATCTTGGCCATGGCAGCCAGTTGGCCGCCACTGCCGCTATCGTCGCCGGCGGAGGCCCATGGGGGTCGCGCCGGCCAGCGGTGGCATGGGTTCGGGTGGCCAACTCGTAGTCATCTTGGCCATGGCAGCCGATTGGACGCCGCCGCTATCGTCGCCGACGGAGGAGGCGTTCCGGTCCGTGGGGATCGCGCCGGCCAGCGGGGGCATGCCTCGCATGGCCGACTCGTAGCCAGCTGCTGTGTAGTGTGCTCATCGCCGCCATGCAAGCAAGCAAGCCTGCGCTCGCGCACTGCAAGCAGGCAAGAGCGGCACCCAAAANAAACAGGCAAGAGCGGCACAAGATCAGAGGAGATCCATCCCTTTTGCAGCTTTGCATCGAGCGCTCCAACTTTCTTCTTGATAGTTCAAATGTGCAAGGCCCAACGCAAAGCCCACAATCGGATCCTGTCTACATTTCGAAAAACAAATCAAATCCCGTGGGTTGTAGTCGATGAAAACATCAAATACCTTTCGATGCGAAAATCTTATTCGACGCGCGCGCGCCGCGAGCCAGTAGCGGCGAGCGGGTGACGTGGACGATTCTCCTCCACGCGTTCCTCACTCGTCGTCTTCACCCAGAAAAGCAAGCGAGCTGGGTTTCGAGGAAGAAGAAAGCAAGCGGGTGGAAGGTGGGCGGTGCGGCCCGGCGGCGAGGGCGAAGGGGCGGCGAGGGCGAAGGGCCCTCCGGCGAGCCTCCCTCTTTCTTCTCCAACTCCGGCGGCTATAGATCGAAGGGCCGGCCGGGGGGAGGCAGGCAGGCCAGGCGGTGGGGATGGAGGCCGGGCGGTTTAGGGTCCTGGCAGTGGTAGAGGCGGCCGGGCCAGGTCGGGGCGGGGGAGCTCGCCGGAGTTGGCGCTGGGCGGTGGTCGAGGCGGCGGGGGCCGGTGGTTCGCGTGGGGAAGAAGAAAAGCCGGGCTTGAGGACGACGAGCAGGAGGGAGAGGGGGAGGGGGGAGGGGACAGCTAGAGGGCGGCGCTCGTCGGCGTCGCCTCGGTGGGGGGCGGAGGCCGCGGAGGGGGCGCTCGCCGGACGGAGGCCGTAGAAGAGATAAGGGAGGAAGAGATAAGGCCGTGGACGCTCGCGACGCTCGGTTCAGTGTTAAGGTGATAACGTGGGACCCACCGTTCGCTGCTACGCGTCGCGGCGCGCGAGCGCCAGCGAACGGCCCCGCCTTTCGATGCGCCTTCGTGGCCCGGGGTTCGGGAGCGATGATAAAATTTGAGGGGGAGTAGTGTGTGGAAAATTAAAAGATATTTCTGCCATGGATAGGAGTGGTTGGCATGTGCAACCACGAGACTAGCTTCGTGCATGGTCAGGGACGTCGATGGCACGGCAAAAGCTGGTGACGGTGCCCTGCCCTCCGCCCCACGACGGACTCCAGGCACGGGGCCACGGGGGATCAGGGCTCTCTGCTGCCTCTCCCCAATTTGTCCCGACCTGTTTGAGCAGCTTCGCCCTGTGCCGGGGGGTACGGTGCGTGTAGTTGGGGGACGGGACGGGACAGCAAGAGAGAGACAACGGCAGCAGGCTGCAACCTGGATCGACCAGCTGCAGATCAGAACATCAACAGATGGATTCATCAGAGGATTGGACGGATTTGTGACCATTAGCCAGCCGTTGGTTCATCCGTTTGTCTTTTACTAGCCTCAGTTTGATCCACTCATGCAAAAATGGTTTCAGTACTGTTTTTTTTTTTCTGGCTATAACTTGTTAGACTAGAAAAACATTTAGTATAACAGTTTCTCTGTATTTTTCATAATGTATAGAATAAGACAATGTCAATTGGGCCTTTACTCATTTCTAGTTTTTTCAATTCTTTTTCTTTCTTTCATTTTCACTTTTCTCTCCTTTACCATTTCTTTTTTTCTCTTTCCTTTTGAGGATTTTTACGGTGCTTGGAACTTTTAACAGCCGTTTAGCTCTCTAAATCTAATGGTTCAAAATAAAAGGAACCAGTTACAAGGAACTAAAATAGTGTGGGCCGGCACCTAAAATTAATGGGCCAGGAACCGGATAGGAAGTAATTTGGAAGGGCGTTTTGGACTTTGTGTCGCTCGCAGCGCGGCTGTTGGCGCACCTCACCACGGCGTCCCCCTCGCCGCCGACGCCGCTGCATCCCCTCTGCGGGCGCCGGTGAGACCTGTCAATCTCAGTCGTCATGTTGGCTCCTGCCGGTCTATCCTCCTCGTCGCCGGTGCTGCTCCATCCATCTTCGTGGTCCGCTAGGCACTCCCACCAGGTCATCCCAGATTCCCAATGTTGTTGGCTGTTCTATCCATCTCCATGACAAGCTGCCCAGGGATCAGATTGGCACAGCACGGGAGC
Source organism: Alloteropsis semialata (assembly GCA_004135705.1). Classification (NCBI taxonomy): domain Eukaryota; kingdom Viridiplantae; phylum Streptophyta; class Magnoliopsida; order Poales; family Poaceae; genus Alloteropsis; species Alloteropsis semialata. Next base: position 21,700,855 of record CM014275.1, read on the forward strand.
ATGAACGGCATCCAAGGCCCTATACAAACGACGATCCGCAGCGGCGAGCTGTCCACCCCTGCCACGGTGAGGGGCACCGCGGCGCTAGGCCGTAGAGCACCGAGGCGCTAGCCAGCGAGGACCCGCAGCGGTGCGTCTCTAAGCGTCGAGCGCTTGGGCCACGGCGATGGCAAGCCCTGAACAGCGCCACCACCTACTGGGAAAAGTGGATCTCTGTTTTGATCGATCGTTAACTTATGGACTGAAAAGACTAAACTGTCTTAATTACAATTAATTAGTTCTTTGGATGAACCGGTGTGGTTCCTTCCCAGCACTGTAACAAGCCTCCTTTCTTTTTTCTCGTGGCTGCCCGACGTCATCCTCTATTTTCTCTCCTTTCATGTTTCATCCCTGTAACCTTATCTTCTAGCTGAACAGCTGGCCAACCCAGCAGCGCGCGCTAGCTGGTCGCCACCGAGTTGCGCCGCTCCAGTCGTGGCGGGTGCCGGCTGACCTCTGCCCCAGCTAACTCCACGCGCTCGCCGGCTCTGCCCCGGCAACCTCCGCGCGCCCACCCCGCCTCTGCCGAGCTGCTTCACTCCAGCAACGGCGTGCGCCGGCCAGCCCCCGCCAACCACCGCCTCGGCTGCCTCTGCGCACCCATCGGCCTCTATCGAGCAACTCCGCCATAGCCGTGGCACGCATCAGCCGGCCTCTGTCTCGGTGTGGTTATGTAATTTCGATCATAGAGCAGGGGCACATGCGTCTTTTCATGTTTGTGTTAGGAATGAGCCGGTATGGCCGTATGAGGCTACGAGCTTTTTGGCTTGTCTCGCGGGTTGTAAAGGTGAGAGCGTATTTTATGGAGCTTCAACCCAGCTTTTCACTGAGAGTTGTTTTTATTTGGCCCTTTGATAGATGAAACTGAGAAGTTGGAGATGAAGCTTGTGCATAAGTTGTGATTGGATTATATAATCTAGCTTACGGTTGAGGGCAACATCGTAAAATATCATCATTGACTATCTAATAATCTTAAATAAGCTGCACATTATAAGCTACTCTCTCCGTTCCAAAAAGAATGCAATTCTCGCTTTTCGAGAAGCCAAACTATTTTAAATTTGACCAAGATTATACAAAAAATTACTAACATTTATACTTTTAAATAGATTTTGTATGAAAATACATTTCACGATCAATCTAATGATATTTATTTTATACGATAAATGTTAGTATTATTTTGTACAAATCTAGTCAAACTTGAAATTGTTTGACTCTTCGGGATGCGAGAGTTGCATTCTTTTGAGACAGAGGGAGCAGAATATATAGGGTGTTCAATTCCGTGAAAAAATTTGGTGAAAAATTTTGCAAGAGAATCTTACCATTTAGGAGTACTAAATATAAACTAATAATAAAACTAATTATAGATCTCGCATGGAAATCGTGAGACGAATCTAATGATGGTAATTAATTCATGATTAGTGAATATTTAGCGGATGATTACTGTAGCATCACTGTTGCAAATCATGGCCTAATTAGGCTCATTAGATTCGTCTCGCAAAGTTACCTGAGGTTATGGAATGTGTTTTGTCATTAACACACGTTTACTACTCTATGCATGTAAGATTTCCTTGGAAAAAATTTTGATGAAAATTTTTTAGGGGAATTAAACACCCCCATAATGGACCTATAAATTCATTCGTTCGTTCCGGCTGGTGCTTCTGCTGTGTGATCTCCTCGGATCCTATCCGTCTCATAGTCCACTAGTCCCTCGCTGCTGAGACCGCGAAAGCTGCAAGGATGCATGTTGGCCTCCCCAAAAACTCTCGCTCTCGCTGCATGACCGCGTGACTTCCAGAGATCACATCAGCTCTCGCTCTCATCCGGCGCAGGCAAGTGCTGCAGGGAGGGGCTGGGCTGTCACGCTCACGCTGCAAAGCAAAGGGGCTGGGTGGGCTGCTACAGCCCAGCGCGTCCTGTCCAGCTTGACGTCATGCGCATGTGCTGGCCCATCAGGTCGGATAAGACAGGGCATGCAGTTGTCAGAGACTGTTTGGAGGCCGATGCTAAAAATTAAAATCTTGCATGAATAAAGTACTAAATAAAGTCTATTTGCAACGACCTCTTTACAGATGGGTGTAACTTTTCGAGACGAATCTAATGACCCTAACTAATCCATGATTAGCTACAGTGACGCTACAGTAACCATCCTCTGTTCATACGGTCAAAAACCTCATTAGATTCGTCTCGCGAATTAGCACAGAGGCTGTGGAGCTAGTTTTGTAAACTATCTTTATTTAATACCTCTAATTAGTGGTTAAAATTATGAACAGTAACTAGTAACTAGCATTAGCATTAGCACCGGCCTTCAAACCGCCCCTCAATCGATGCTGCATCCCTATTGGTCGGTCGGGCCGGCTTGCATCTCTCTGGCCATCACCCGTTACTCTGCATGTGGTATACTACTACCAAGCCTTCCATCCTAAAGCCACTCCCAATGAAAGTTTTATTGGAGTTTCATGCACATTAAATGACATGCCACATAGGATATTTTGATGACATGGCATAGAAGTAAAGAAGAGAGAGAATGAACAAGTTTCATCTAGATGAAACCCCTTATGCACAGTTACCAACTCTAAATGAGTCATAGAATTAAATGTTAGGAGAGCCTAGGAAACAACAAAGATGAAACTAACCATTGTAGAATGAGTTTCATCCATAGTTTCATCTCTATCTTGTTGATGTGGCATCTTGAAAACAACAAAATGAAACTCTCCATTGGGATTGGCCTAAAGGAGCTTACGGCTATCTCAAACCCTTCAGGTCAGTTGATGTTCATAACATTAATTAATTAATTAGAGAACCACGTAGTCAAAAAGTCTGAGGCGGCAGCTAAATCAATGAAGAGAGAAAAATAAAATGAAGAAACGGTGCACCCCACCGTTTCGATCCAATATCCAACGAGCGAAGACACGATGAAACCCATGCTAAGGCCATCCTCAACCCATGGTGTCCATAGATAGTGTCTATATTGCCAACTAAGCAAGACACTATGTTTAGAAACTACATCTCTCAATGCATAGTTTCTTCATGTAGGTCCATAATTAATACTCAATCCATCATTCTCTCTCATCTCTACCAATCATATTTGTTGTTCAATTATCATGAGGACAACTTGCCGGTAAGCTCTCCCCGGCTCGCTTGGTTCGCTCGAGACCAAATCCAGGCCCAAAACCGAAAGTTCTTGCCTACATTTCCCGATCCGTCAGGGTGGTTTCCGGATGGATTTGGTCCCTCCTGTCGCGTAGTGCCAATCCGACCCGTTTCGATTCGGTTCTGATCTTCTTCAGCGCAGGTGTGGAGCACTGGAGCTAGGTCGTGCTTCGTACCCTAACCTTGTAGCTGTAGGGGCGCTACTGATAGCTCGTTTATTTCGAAAGCTCTTTTCTGGGGACTTAAGCCCCAGTGAACGGAGACGTCTATTTGGGTTCGGGATGCTCACATGTTCACAATTCACAAATTCCTTGTGGGAGTGTGGTACTCGCTTTAGGGATGTTGCTGAGTAACTGAAGATTTTCTTTCTGTTGCACCTGCAGGCCGCCCAAGGGGGTTGGGGCAACCATGCCCAAAGTTAAGAATCCTCATGTCTTCATGGACATAACGAT
>CM014275.1:21705495-21720651 GCA_004135705.1 Alloteropsis semialata
TCGTTGGGCTTACAAAAGGCTACATAGTTGATATGACATATTTGATCACAACACCATGTACGGATTAAGTGTCACAAAAAAGTGCATTGGGAAGCTGCATTTTGCAAAATGAGGCATTTTGCAAGATGGAGGGGGAACTAAACACCCTCACAGTTCATTTCACTGTAAAGCTGACATGGCACTCTAGGTAACTGTGCGAGACTGGCCTTAGATTCCTCTTGAAATTTCATCCATGGTTATGAAATGGGATTTGTCATTAATTCACATTTAATACTACTAAGTAGTATCAAATATTCGATATGACAGATAAATAGTAAAAGATTATGAAACTTACCGCAACTGAACATGCCCTCAGAAAAAAGGGAAGGAAATTTGACGCGGCGTCACTGGATGGGCATTGGGAGTAGGGCCTGTTTAGTTCGGTAAATTTCAAAAAGTTTCGAAAGAAAGCTATCATTGGGAAGCGTGTTCTGTGAGAGGGGGCACGGTTGTCAGTGTGAAAAAAGTTGGAGGGTGAAATTTTTTTCACTCTCCTTTGACCACTAATTAGAGGTATTAAATAAAGCCAGTTTACAAAATTACCTCCACAACCCCCGTAAATTCGCGAGACGAATCTAATGAGGCCTTTGACCGCACGAGTAGAGGATGATTACTGTAGCATTACTGTAGCAAATCATAGATTAATTAGGCTCATTAGATTCGTCACGAAAAGTTACGCTCATCTGTGAAGATGTTTTGTAAATAGTCTTTATTTAGTACTCCATACAAGAAATATTTTTTTTTGCAAAATTTTATCATCCTCCATGTGAACATGGCTCAACTAAACGGGGGTCTATGAACAAGCCATAGCCGTAGCACACGGACAGTGCATGGGACACACCGGCTGGGTCGGGTTGACAGTTGACCTGCACTGCAGGCTGCAGAGTGGGATTCATTACCAAATAAAAAAAATTACTAGTCGTCGCCTTCACATCACATGCAGGCTGCAGGCATCTGTTTAGCCAATGTGGATGCGGGATTATTCTTTTGTTAATACTCATTCATCGATCACTGCGCTGTGGCTTGGACGTCAAGACACATACTCTATATTATAGTATACCTGCAACCGATACATACTTTGGGAGTATATGACCCATGGACCGGAGGAGTGAAGCTTGATTGAACCAGAAAGCTACCATGCTAGAGCCCATACCATGTTCGTTCGTTTGTAAATCCTATGCTCCAGGCTTTAGTTTAGGGTCTGTTTAGTTCGGTGAGAAAGTTTGCGAAATTTATTGTAGCAAAACTAAATCGAAGATTAGGAGGGCTAAACATGATTTAATTATAAAACTAAATACACAGATGGACGGAAAGTCATGAGACGAATCTATTAAGGCCCTGTTTAGTTTGGTGGAATTCCACCAATTCAATCAGAAGTATCTTCTTGAAAAATGTGCCCCCCTCTCTGCTTTTACGCTTCCCAATGCATTTGTGCTACAGTCAATTCAATCAAAAGCGCGAAACTAAACAGGGCCTAAGCCTAATTAATCCGTCATTAGAGATTGTTTACTGTAGCACAACGTTGTCTAATCATGGCCAAATTAGGCTCATTAGATTCGTCTCGCGAAGTTACTCGGGGTTATGGAATGGGTTTTGTCATTAATCCACGTTTATTACCTTTAATTAGTGTCCTAACATTTGATGTGACAAGTTTGCAAACTTAGTTTGCAAACTAAACAGGGCCTAAGATACTTTAATTAATTTGTGATCCATCAGTACAGTACTAGTACTAATATTCATACTGTACAACACATGCATTTAGTCAGCAACACAATGAAATATAAACGAGCTAGAACAATGATCTAGTCTAGGTGGAACATATCAAGAAAATGAAAATGCCTCTGGTTTCCAACAATGCTGAAAAATGAAAAGCAGCATGCGGCAGGTGCCACCACAACCGCCTGATCATGCATCAAAGCACTACCAGTGTATACCAACATGCAGGCTAAATTAAAGGCCTAATTAAGATACCTCCATTAATTATGTGATCGATCTGTACAGTAATAATCGTATACTATATGGTAGTACGTATGTACTCCCTCATGCATGTTACAACTCTATGGCCGTATGGGTCGAGTTTAAGAAATTGGGTGGTACAAGAATATAACTAGCAAGGAGGTAACCATCTTCGCACTGCATTGCGGTCAATCAATGCCAACGAAAATGCACACATAGAACATTGTCAGACATCTCTCTCTTGCAAAAAAAAAAAAACATCTCTCTCGCCAACTAAACAAGGCCTAAAACAATGACGGAGGAGGGTGTATTTCTATATATGCCACTAAGACAAATTATTTCACACACAGTCCGTTTGTACAACTTAATTTATTATTATAATAACCAGATTTTGAGCCCTTTTATTAATTTATAACAAGTAAACAACCACCAGGATGATTTGACGAACCTTTTGATGATCTTCCTGAAAAGTTGCACCTTTTCTTCTTAATTTTAATCGACCAATTCCGTTGTTAACATGAAGCAGAGCTTTAGCGTTGGTTTCCTTTTTCTTGGCGGCCGAGGTGTAAAGCACCATTATCGATCCTTGGCACTTGCTGGTAGATGCAAGCGTGAGATCATGGATCGTCGTGTGCGTGCCTGCATATGCTTTTCGTGCGCGCCAGCCTGAGGAAATGAAATGATCGAGATCTATGATCCCAACCATTATCCATGATCCATGGACGACGTGCGTTGCTTGCTTGCATTATACGACGATCAATCATGCAGCTGCCTAGCTAAAAGTGACATCTCAGTGACTGACGATTAAAATTAACTCGACGATGCTCTGCTCGATCTGCTCCTTTAGGACCTCTGTTTCTGTTTAGTTTGGAAAGAAAGTTTGCGAAAGAACGTTTTCAATTCTAAATCAAAGATTAGGAGGACTAAATATGATCTAATTATAAAACTAAATACACGGATGGACGGAAAATCGCGAGACGAATCTATTAAGCCTAATTAATCTGTCATTAGAGATTGTTTACTGTAGCACGACATTGTCTAATCATGGCCTAATTAGGCTCATTAGATTCGTCTCGCAAAGTTACCGGGGTTATGGAATGGGTTTTGTCATTAACACACGTTTAATACTCCATGCATGTAAGATTCCCTTTGATGAATAGCGAAGTTTCAAAAGTTTCGTGGTGATCTAAACAGGCCCTTAATCTATTCCATTCACTATTTGCAGTGTCATCTGCTACTGTCTGTAGCTGCAGTACACGCATGGCATGCCGCCTGTCGCAACGGGCTCAGCCTCTTTTGGAGCCGCTTGCTGGCTTAGGTTAAATTAATGCCGGATTTGTTATTGGCAAGAGACCGAATAATGGCATGCAGCCTTAGTAGACCGAAGAGAAGTAAGATACTGTCAGGTCAAAAGGGCCCTCGGTAAGATACTGATGAGTAGGAGTATATAGTATATGTATATGCCTTGACTCTTGGTACATGGCCGGCTAGCTTTTGACCAGAAGAAATACGTACTTACGTAGTACTGTATCAATTTGATTAAGGAATTATCAATCAAGCAATCTATCTTCTCGACCGAGCAGGTCCATGAATCACGCGACAGATTTGTGATGCTAATGGCAATTAGGCAAATATAATATGGAAAAAATGCCTGAATTATTCTTGACTGATCCATGATTCTCACGCATGTGTTGACCTGCAGGCAGAGCTAGCTTAACTAGCTCATGTGTTGCATCTACGTCATCTCAAAATCCAAACGCTAGCTTAGCTTTCGTTCGTTTACACAGGGACGGGACCCGGCCGGCCGGCCAAGATGCAGATGCTCGAGCAACTAACCATAAAACCAGCCAAGCTTGGTTTGTCCTGTGTTGTCACATCACATGAGAGCAGAACTAACTGAAACTTTCTTGTTATTAATAAATAATTAAACTGTAAGTAGTATCTTACGTACTCTCCTCAGATGATTAGTGAGGTTGAGATAAAATAGTCCCGTCTGATTGATGCGAATGGGATGAGACGATGGGCACTAAGAGCCCACTCACTATTTGTTTATTTACATATATAATATATATGCTCCCGCCTAATCGCCCGAATGGCAAGGTCGTGTTCACTTACTTTTTGCGTTTCATTATTTGTATATATAATATATATGCATCTCAGCATCTGCGTGACTGCATGTGACCCTCCCTCACTCACTCGCTTCCTTCCCTTGCTTCCTGTCCATTTTTTTAGTTGTGAGCTTAGTTAGTACCTGCCTGCCTCTGTCTTTCTCGTGCATCCATCCATTACCTAGCTTAGTGTAATCAAAATAAAGCTCCGCTGCACTGCACTTTTCATGTACTACACACCTGTTAATTGCCCATTGATTAACTTCTTTTCAGGTTACTTGCCCTCCATCCTTCTTCACACCTGCTTCTCGCCAGCTCCTTGATTCAGAGAGCACCCACCAACCTTTCTTCTCGCCAAAGCGAACACGTACACTCTGTGTGCAAAAGTTTTGAGCCCATTAATTGGCCTTTTTCCAGTACCAACGTGCACCTGCCTGCGCTGCATATGTTAGGATTTTCCTTTCGGTCAAACTTTCGTAACTTTATGCCGTCAGTGTACAGAAGATAACATAGGCTGATAATGTAAGATAGCTGTTACTCACTGATTTAACCCTGAAAAGTTTCACCTACCAGATTATGTTTTGGATGGGAGGGAGTTAGAGCTTAAGCACCCTATCATTATGTCTAATTTCCAACATGGATTTTTTTTACAGCCTATAGACTGACAATGTAAGACAGATGTTACTAGATTCATGATGAAATAAAATGTGTTTGAGGAAATAGTTGTGCAAATCGGCATCACATCCAACCATCCAAGTCCATTTTGAAATGAATGGGTAAGTAGCCCAGGCACCCACCAGCCCAAAGAAATGAAAGGCCCATTCGATTTGCGTAGGCCCCCACAACAGGCAGGCCGTGGTGATCCGGTGGAAGAGAAGCCAGCCCACAAACACAACAAGTCAGTCTTAGTCAGGAGAAGGATCCAGAATTCCCTGCCTCTGCCTCTCTCTCCTCTTCCCCGGCTTCCCTTTCCCTCAATCCTGGCCTCCTGGAGAGATGCAACACACTGTCGCCATCGGCAATGTGGGAGCAGAAACTTTCTCTCGTAGCAGGAACTGAGCCAGTCCATATCCATATATGCCTCATGAATGGGATGTAGAATATGCCTTCATAATCTAGCTAAACTTACACACGAATACAACACGATGAAGCATGTTGTTACGGTTCTTTGCTACTCCCTTGATACTCTAGTGATGAATGTAACTCTTCTGAGGCATCGCCGACCGGTGCAGGGATGGGCGTCAGCGGCCGCTGCCGGGACCCGTGGCCGCTGCTGGAGGGCATCGTCGGCCGCTGCCGGGGTGGGTTGATGAAGGGCCCGGGGCCGCTTCGCCCGGGGGGGGGAAGGGTACGGGAGGTGCCCCACCCCACCTCGCTCTGCCTTTCCTCTCCAGCATGGTGGCCTGACTTCATCTTGTTTCCAAGGTCTTCAGGTGAAAGTCCTGCCCAGCGCTTTGCTGGGCCAACAACGACGGTGCTTGCGGGCATCGTTCTCCTCCCTGGAGGCGTTGTTGTGAAGTCTTGGGAGACGCCCTTTTGCCCCACCGTCGCATTGGCTCCACTTGGATTTCACTGCTTTGGCCAGCATTGCCGGCATCTCTGGTGGTTCCATCCTTCGGCGCCGCTGGAGGGTCGTTTTTGCTGGTGGTGTTGCGGCGTGCCCTGGGGATGGGGTCAAGGCGAAAGCCTTTGCCTGCTTGCGGGCCGTTGATGACGATGCCCTCGGGCGCCGTTCTTCTCTTGAGGCATCAATTGTTCCCTCCTCCCCGAGGTCGGTCGGCGTGGTCGGCGTGTCTCCTCCTCTGTACCTACCTGCACTTCGTTCTTCACAATGTCGTCTTGGTTGCCTAGGTCGTGGCGGATGCTTTGCCGCCCTATCGTGTTGATTGCAGATGGTGGAATGTTGGTCCTGGCGGATGCTTTGCCGTCACTCTTTTTCTCTGGCGGATGTTTTGCCGCTGTGGTCATGCTGCTTGGTGGATGCTTTGCCACCGTTGTGCGCTTCAAGCATGGCGGATGCTTTGCCGCCATTGTTCTTCTCCGGCGGATGCTGTGCCGCCGTGGTCATGCTGTCTGGTGGATGCTTCGCCACCAGTTCGAGCTTCGTGCTTGCTCTCTCTCGGCATCTTTGGCGACAATGTATCCTCTTTTTGTAGGTTCAACTCTTAGGGTGGCCTTGTTGGGTGGCAAGGTTGGGGGTGTCGTCCCCGTGCTTCTTTTGCTGTCTGTCTGTTGTGTTTGCGGCTTTGGTCGCTTCGGCTGTGTTTGGCTGTGCTTTTTTCAGTGTTTCTCTGGATTTTGTCTTTTGTGCTCTTGTGTTAGTCAAGCTCTGTTTGGCTCCATCAAGTATTGTGTCTGTAACTGTTTTCTTCTTAAATTTACGGTCGCAAAAAAAACTCTTCTGAGGCTTTTACCGTACTGCCAGTTAAACATGGAACGAGGTCCGTCAATGCCAAGACGCCTAGTGCCAATATTGATTACTAGTGATTGGCGCGCGGCCCGCCGCGCGTTGTGCTGCACGATTCTTTACTTTTACAATCGATAGAAAGTAAAAACCGACCAAAGCACGTCAGATAAGTATATGTTCACATATAACACATAACATTTGTTCCATTTAAATAATTTAGCAAGGGTAGGGAGTCCTATGGTACCTTGTATGAACGGGCACAACCACAGTCAGTTACAACACAACTAATAAAGAGAGTGGTACTATTGACTATAAGATATCATCATACTGCTATGTTGTTGCTTGCCTAACTACAAGATGCAAAATAATTTGTAAGATGATTAGCTAGTATATGTAATAAAATGAAGAAAATCTAAATGTAAACAATTGACAGAGATGTTATATTTTGTAGCAAGTAATAACACAAAATTTTACTTTTTATTTTCAAATGCTTTCAACCAACGCAGGTGCATCGATAGGACTAAAATATATCTCAACCAGGTTAAAGAGACCTATACTTCTCTTAACAGTCAGGTTTTACTATTGTATAAGACTCTATAGCAGTCTACATTCAATTGACTGAAATCTGTGAAATTAGAGAGACCAAGGGAGAAATGTAGGAATGAACCTTTCATCAACAAAACTATTAAAAATTAACAATTTCGTACATAACACTCACTAAAAAATTAGAGATTCAAATGGGGCCTGTGCTCTCCCTGTTTCCTCCGCCTTTTGAACAATTGAGAGCCGCTTCTGTCCATCAGGAACTACAACTGGTGTATTACAAAACTCAGATCCTATACATACGAGAATGACCCTCAAATGGCCACACAAGATGCAGAGACAACTAAACTCGTAAAAGGAACTTTTTTTGTGAGGATCACCAATTTCCTTTTCAATTTTAGCATACATACCACAATCTAGAATCCAGTAGATAAATATATAGTCTATAAGTGGGAAGAAAATTTATAATAACAGAGTATTTTAGACTAATATTTAATATAAAATTCTGTAAGCACCAGCATGCGATGTGCATATGCATTTGTCAAGTTGTTTGCGACTGGCCGGCACCTATATCACGCCACTCAGTGTAGGGTAAGGTTGATTCATTGGAAACACGAGGGCCTAAATACAAAACACGAACACCTATATCTAGGACCATGAGTTTGATTTCTAAGAAATATGAGGGTTTAAATATAAAAAACCAGTGGCTTATGGCAATGGATGAAAAAATTCAAGGAAACGCGAGGGTCTAAATACAGAACATGGTACCTATATCTAGGACCGCGTGTTTGATTTCTTAAAATACGAGGGCCTAACGTAAATAATTGGTTGGATTTGATTTGTTAGAAATGGGAAGGTCTAAACGTAGAAAAATCAGAAATATGAGGGTCTAAACGTAAATAATTGGTGGGATTTGATTTCTTAGAAATGCGAGGGTCTAAACATAGAAAAAATGACTTATGGCTAGCCGTCGGATGGCCATCCGTCGGCCAATCCATCGGCCAAAAAAATTTCGGCCGACGTGGCCACCCGGGTCGGCTGAGGCACCTGCCCCGTTTAATGAAGGTAGATATTACATACATTGTGTATAAGCGCGAGGGCTTAAACACAAAATGTCTGCACCATTCTATCTAGGAGCGTGGATTGATTTCTAAAAAATGCAAGGGCTAATTGGAAAATGTGCTCCCAACTCAACTCAATCTCGGGTTGGTTGCTTAAAGACCCAAGTGGCTAATTGCAAAAAAAATCCCGCTACTCAACTCAATCCGGGTTGATCTTTTTAGAAATATGAGGGTTTGAATGCAAAAAGTCTGCCACACTCAATCTAGAAACACGATTTTATTCCTTGAAAATGCGAGGGCATAATTAAAAAATGAGCACGCCACTCATTGTAGAACAATGTTGTTCACTTGGAAATGTGGGAGCCTAAATATAAAACATCGGCACTTATATCTAGAACTGTGGGTTCGGTTTCTTAGAAAATGGGATGGTTTGGACATAAACAATTGTCAGTTTATCGCTAGACGTCCGTACGCGATCGGACGGTGTTGGGTAGATTTTTTAGAAACATAAGGGTCTAAATGAAAATGTTTATTACACGCAATCTTGAAACACGATTATATTTCTTAAAAATACGAGGGAATAATTGTAAAATGATCACGTCACTTAATGTAGGATAAGGTTGATTTATTGAAAACATGAGGGCCTAAATACAAAACATCAACACCTATATCTAGGTCCATGAGTTTGATTTCTGAGAAATATGAGGGTTTAAATATAAAAAACCAGTGGCCAATGGCAATGGATGAAAAAAATCGAGGAAACGCGAGGGTCTAAATACAAACACCGGTATATCTAGGACCGCGGGTTTGATTTTTTAAAATACGAGGGTCCAACGTGAATAATTGGTGGGATTTGATTTCTTAGAAATGGGAATGTCTAAATGTAGAAAAATCGGAAATACAAGGGTCTAAACGTAAATAGTTGGTTGGATTTGATTTCTTAAAAATGAGAGGCGATTAGATTTATTTAAAAATGCGAGGGAATAATTGTAAAATGATCACGCCACTCAATGTAGGATAAGGGTGATTTATTGGAAACACGAGAGCCTAGATACAAAACACCAGCACCTATATCTAGGACCATGAGTTTGATTTCTGAGAAATATGAGGGTTTAAATAAAAAACCAGTGGCTTATGGCAATGAATGAAAAAAAATTTGAGAAAACGCGAGGGTCTAAATACAAAACACCGCTACCTATATCTAGGACCGCGGGTTTGATTTCTTAAAATAGGAGAGTCTAACGTAAATAATTGGTGGGATTTGATTTCTTGGAAATGAGAGGGTCTAAACGTAGAAAAATCGGAAACACGAGGGTCTAAACGTAAATAATTGGTGGGATTTGATTTATTAGAAATGCGAGGGTCTGAACGTAGAAAAAAATGACTTATTACTAACCGTCGGATGGCCATCCGACGGCTGAAATTTTTTCGGCCAACGTGGCCACCTCGGCCGGCCGCCGAGGCTGCCCACTTTAATAAGAGTAGATTGTGGCTCGAAACCAATTACCGAAACAAAGAAGTGTTATATATATTGACGCCTTGGGGGAAAGAAAAAGAATACGATGCGAGAAATAATTATAAAATATATTTATTTCAATTTCTACTCGAAGAAAGAGAGAATTTTGGAGAAAAAAAGAAAAGCATCCAATCATGTTGAATGGGTCGTCAGACACAGATATAAATTCATGCAGTCAAATACGCCAATACAGTACTCCCTCTGTTCTAGATTGTAGTTTATTGTTGACTTTTCTAATATTTTTTTGACCATTTCTCTTATCCAAAAATTTACATTAGCATCATTTATTTCTTATTACTTGTTTTATAATCAAAAGTACTTTAAGTACAACTCACATATCTATTTATTCGTACTAATTTTTTGAATAAGATGAATGATCGATGTTTTGTTTTAAACAATGAACTATAATTTGAAACGGGGGAAGTAAAATTTATTGGGGTGCCCCTGTGCTCCCACCTATCGAAAAGAAAATTAAAGGCTGGTGTATGTTGTGCTTAGGTCATCTCCAACCCATGATGTCCATAGGTAGTATCCATATCCATAATGCCATATCAGCAAGACACCATCTCAAAAAACTGCATCCTCAAACCTTAGGGGGTGTTTAGTTCACCCCCTCTCTCCTCTATTTTGCATAATATGTGCTTCCCAATGCATTTTTTCCTCTTTGTGGCACGCGACCCAATGTATAAAAATACTATACATAACAACATCTAAACACCCCTTAGATTCTTTATGTGGTCCCTTTTGATTTGTTCGATTCTTACTTCGATATGCAGACGGCAGGGTTGCGCGAGCTCCATGGCAGCAAGACACGGGCGTATTGACGATCGCTAGCGTGTGTGTACGGAGGCGCGCAACCGCGGGGCACGCAAGCCCCACACAGATGGAACGAGCTCGCTCAGTCCGATGGAGGAAGATGCCGATTTGATTTTATCTAGCCCTTGTTTAGTTGGTGGAAGTTGGTTGAATTTTCTATAGAAAATGTGTATTGAGAAATATGTTGCAGAGAGAAGGGCATGTTTTCTAATATGTTACTTTTGGTCGAATTGCAGAAACTAAACAAAGGCCTAGTGGAGAAGACAATGATTCGCAAGCTATGCCAACAAGCAACTGTGCAGGTGCTCTTCTCCCGTCCTCCCTTCTATGGCGACCGGCGTGAGCTCGAGAGGCTGCGGCGAGAATTGGTGGGACGGTGGTGGGCCCATGAAAACGCGTGAGGAAGAAACAGGAGGGTCGCTTAGGCCATCCCCAACCCTCCAACTAGGATGGTTTCCATAGCATTAATTACATTGCCACCTAGGACTATTAGCTTACATGGCACTATATTAAATAAGAGAGAGAGTGGAGAGAGGAAGAAACCGGGTCTCATGCAAGACCCAGTTTCTTCACGAGAACCTATGCACTGGACACCACCAAGTCATGCATTGGGAGATGGTAGTGTCCTCATGATAATTGAACAACAAATATGATTGGTAGAGATGAGAGAGAATGATGGATTGAGTATTAATTATGGACCTACATGAAGAAACTATGCATTGAGAGATGTAGTTTCTAAACATAGTGTCTTGTTTAGTTGGCAATATAGATACTATCTATGGACACTATGGGTTGAGGATGGCCTTAGCACGGGTTTCATCGTGTCTTCGCTCGTTGGATATTGGATCGAAATGGTGGGGTGCACCGTTTCTTCATTTTATTTTTCTCTCTTCATTGATTTAGCTGCCGCCTCAGACTTTTTGACTACGTGGTTCTCTAATTAATTAATTAATGTTATGAACATCAACTGACGTGAAGGGTTTGAGATAGCCGTAAGCTCCTTTAGGCCAATCCCAATGGAGAGTTTTATTTTGTTGTTTCCAAGATGCCACATCAACAAGATAGAGATGAAACTATGGATGAAACTCATTCTACAATGGTTAGTTTCATCTTTGTTGTTTCCTAGGCTCTCCTAACATTTAATTCTATGACTCATTCAGAGTTGGTAACTGTGCATAAGGGGTTTCATCTAGATGAAACTTGTTCATTCTCTCTCTTCTTTACTTCTATGCCATGTCATCAAAATATCCTATGTGGCATGTCATTTAATGTGCATGAAACTCCAATAAAACTTTCATTGGGAGTGGCTTTAGGATGGAAGGCTTGGTAGTAGTATTCCACATGCAGAGTAACGGGTGATGGCCAGAGAGATGCAAGCCGGCCCGACCGACCAATAGGGATGCAGCATCGATTGAGGGGCGGTTTAAAGGCCGGTGCTAATGCTAATGCTAGTTACTAGTTACTGTTCATAATTTTAACCACTAATTAGAGGTATTAAATAAAGATAGTTTACAAAACTAGCTCCACAGCCCCTGTGCTAATTCGCGAGGCGAATCTAATAAGGTTTTTGACCGTATGAACAGAGGATGGTTACTGTAGCGTCACTGTAGCTAATCATAGATTAGTTAGAGTCATTAGATTCATCTCGAAAAGTTACATTGCAAATAGACTTTATTTAGTACTTTATTCATACAAGATTTTAATTTTTAGCACCGGCCTCCAAACAGTCTCTGACAACTGCATGCCCTGTCTTATCCGATCTGATTGGCCAGCACATGCGCATGACGTCAAGCTGGACAGGACGCGCTGGGCTGTAGCAGCCCACCCAGCCCCTTTGCTTTGCAGCGTGAGCGGGACAGCCCAGCCCCTCCCTGCAGCACTTGCCTGCAAGCCGGATGATGCGCAGCGGCGTACGCAACGCCGTCCTTGAGGACGGACGTACCGGAAATTCTTCTGCAGCGGGATACTGTAAAACGCCGGTAAACAAAAGGACGGCTGCTCGGTACGCTTGTTTCAGCGGAGTTCGCGGAACCGGCACAGGCGCCCTCGCAGCGTGCGCGGAGAGAGAGAGGAGAGAGAGTGGCGGGCCCCACGTTTTCAACTAACTAAAAAATGTTATAACTCACAAACCAAAAAACCAAATTAAATTCCGATTGCACCATTAAATTCGTTGCAATAAATTCTTCAAAGCAAGATCTCAGATGGATATATTTTGATAAAATTCATAAAAAAAAGAAAAAAAAGGTGAGGAGAGAGATGATATGGTAGTTGGGATGGATGAATAAAATATAGTAGAGTTGGGATAGAGTATGTGATTTTGAGTATGACGGGTGCGGGAGAAGTTGGTTTAGAGTACGGAATCTCGATGACCAGGACAGGATATTCCTTTTAGAGGATGCATTTAGAGGACGACGAGTGCGGACAGGCTGAGAGCGAGAGCTGATGTGATCTCTGGAAGTCACGCGGTCATGCAGCCAGAGCGAGAGTTTTTGGGGAGGCCAACATGCATCCTTGCAGCTTTCGCGGTCTCAGCAGCGAGGGACTAGTGACTATGGGGCCGTTCGGCTGGTAGAATGAATAGTGCTCGGCTGGTAGAATGAATAGTATTGTGTGAGAGGAAATAAGCCGAGTTGGGCCAGCCGAGCACTGTTTATCAGTCAGCCGAACAGGCTCTATGAGACGGATAGGATCCGAGGAGATCACACAGCAGAAGCACCAGCCGGAACGAACGAATGAATTTATAGGTCCATTATGGGGGTGTTTAATTTCCCAAAAAATTTTCACCAAAATTTTTTTCAAGGGAATCTTACATGTATGGAGTAGTAAACGTGTGTTAATGACAAAACACATTCCATAACCTCAGGTAACTTTGCGAGACGAATCTAATGAGCCTAATTAGGCCATGATTTGCAACAGTGATGCTACAGTAACCATCCGCTAAACATCCACTAATCATGGATTAATTACCATCATTAGATTCGTCTCGCGATTTCCAAGCGAGATCTATAATTAGTTTTATTATTAGTTTATATTTAGTACTCCTAAATGGTAAGATTCTCTTGCAAAATTTTTCACCAAATTTTTTCACGGAATTGAACACCCTATATATTCTGCTCCCTCTGTCTCAAAAGAATGCAACTCTCGCATCCCGAAGAGTCAAACAATTTCAAGTTTGACTAGATTTGTACAAAATAATACTAACATTTATCGTATAAAATAAATATCATTAGATTGATCGTGAAATGTATTTTCATACAAAATCTATTTAAAAGTATAAATGTTAGTAATTTTTTTGTATAATCTTGGTCAAATTTAAAATAGTTTGACTTCTCGAAAAGCGAGAGTTACATTCTTTTTGGGATGGAGAGAGTAGCTTATAATGTGCAGTTTATTTAAGATTATTAAATAGTCAATTATGATATTTTACGATGTTGCACTCAATCGTAAGCTAGATTATATAATCCAATCACAGCTTATGCACAAGCTTCATCTCCAACTTCTCAGTTTCATCTACCAAAGGGCCAAATAAAAACAACTCTCAGTGAAAAGCTGGGTTGAAGCTCCATAAAATACGCTCTCACCTTTACAACCCGCGAGACAAGCCAAAAAGCTCGTAGCCTCATATGGGATTTTTTTTATTTTTTAATCCTTTATAAACTGAATTTAAAAAAAAAACCCACCCGAACTGTATTTCCAACAAATAACCCTTTTGGTCGCGCCACACGCCGTGGCGCGACTTAAGAGGCAGTCGCGCCAGAGCATGTGGCGCGACTGGCCTGCCACGTCGGCCGGCCCGGCCGCGGGCGGCCAGCGCGGCGGCTGACATGGCAGGGCCAGTCGCGCCACATGCCTTGGCGCGACTCAGTCGCGCCAAAGGTCGTGGCGCGACTCGCCTGTATACAGCCGGCAGCCCGAGCCCTTTCTTCTCCCTCCTCCCTTTCTTTCTCCTCCCACCCGAGCTCAGGCTCTCCCATGGCGCCCCCTCCGAACTCCCCCCTCTAAATCCCCTGTTTCTTCAACGGATTCGAAGGGAAACGGTTGGAAAACTTCCGGGAAGGTAACTCGTCCACTTTATCCGTGTAGATTTGTGCCATTTGCTTATTTTTCTTGACATTGGAAACCCTAGGATAACCTAGGGTTTAGGTTGGATTAGGTAATTTAGTACGAAAGGGGTAAGATTAGTTGAGCGTTATCGGGTAATTGATATGGTAACGCTTTTGTATCGTGTAGATTGTGTTTCATGAAACGATTTCGATGAGATTTTAGTGGGTAGATATTGTTGTTAATTTTTTCAAGAAATGAGAATTATGATCTAATGTAGATCATTTGTAGAATGGTCTTTTTACATGGGGTTGTGGTAAGTAGTGTATTGACATTTGGCTAGTTGGTCTTTTATTGTATAAGTCCATGAATGGTAATAGAAATGTGCCCATTAAATGTGTGTAGATGGATCGTTTAGTTCGTTATTTCTCCGGCGGTTCGGTTAATGAGAATGGAGAGTTTGAGAGGATGAAGCATGAAGTCACAAGATTTGATAGCCCTCCTTCATTTGATGAAGTTTTTGTTCGAGCTAAGTCAATTTTCCAAGTTGATCCAGAACAGAGTGAAATAATCCTACATGGTAGATTTGATGCCGGTGACAAAAGGGCTCATTATGTGCTTATGAGAATTTCATGTGATGAGGATTGGTTTTTTTACAAGGAGTTGGTG
>CM014275.1:21728779-21763006 GCA_004135705.1 Alloteropsis semialata
TATCTCTCTGATTCTGAAAAAGAGGCTGATATCAACATAGCTGAATGGACCAAGTCCAAAAAGCCAGTATCATTACCATGGAGCAAACAGAACCCTGAGAAGTTTGGTTTTGATATAACAAAGGCCGATAAGATTTTTGATTTGCTGCTCAGTGAAAAGCTTATCCAACTCTCTGCAAATCACTCAATTCCATCGGCCGATGAGTTGAAGAAACGCAAATATTGCAAATGGCACAACTCAACTTCTCATGAAACAAATGAATGCAAGGTGTTCAGGAGGGAGATCCAATTGCCTATTGAATCTGGCAAGATCAAATTTGAAGGCAACAAGAAAGCCATGAAGATCGATGGTCATCCCTTTCCTAATAACTTTGCTGATTTCTCCTTTTCTATCAATATGGTTGATACTGATGAGAAGGGGAAGTTTAAAGTGCTTACATCGGACCACGCCAAGAGTTCTGGTGCCGTTGATCCTGCAGTTCAAGTTACTGT
Organism: Alloteropsis semialata; assembly: GCA_004135705.1. NCBI lineage: Eukaryota > Viridiplantae > Streptophyta > Magnoliopsida > Poales > Poaceae > Alloteropsis > Alloteropsis semialata. The sequence continues at coordinate 21,729,271 of CM014275.1, forward strand.
TGAAGAGCTGCGGAGGAATCATCAGGCATTTGGGCGTGAATCTAATGCCCCTGGTGGATATCGGCCACGTGTGACTTCCCAGATGTTGATTAACAAGTACAAAAGGCAGCAGGCAGCAGCTCGAGCATGGGAAGAGCACGAGGAACGACGGCGTCAGAGGCGCGAATATCAGGCGAGGCAGTTTGATGATGGGTCTGATGATCGGCGCCAATACAATGACAGGTCCGATGGCTGACGCCGATATGATGATAGGTCCGATGGACGACGCCGATATGATGATAGGTCCGATGGACGACGCTGGTACGATGATAGGTCCGATTGGCATATAGACAGACGTCAGACCTATGAGCAGTACAATCAAGATGATGGTCACTGGAGATGTCCTTTCTTTGTGTTTTGCTGGCCAAAGCAGATTGTCCTGAATGCAGTCTCCAGTATAAAGAATACAGAGCTTTCAAGAGAAGTCGACGATCAGTTCATGAACGGATCGGCGTCAGGATTGATGATCATCATCAAGGAGATGAAGGCCGAGTTGATGCTCATGGCCATAAAAATATCGAAGGCCAGGTTGATGCTCTTGGTACTGAAAAAATGGAAGAAAAGGCTCCAGTTCGGGATCGGATTAAAGAACCTCAAATGAAGCCTGGACAGTGGTGCCCATCAGGGATTTCTAGGTCCAAAAAGAGACGTGTTCAGAGGTTGCGCTATCATGAGCAGATTCAGGAGCAAGAGTTAGCCAAAGAGAAAGTTTGGCGCGCTAAGATGGCCAATGACGATGAAGCAAGCACATCGGCCCCGGTAAACATGGTTTTATTGTTGCCTTTTGATTTTGCTGCTCCTGATGAACAGAATGATGATGAGGCCGATTATGAGTTAGAAGAAGCCGCCGCATGCTTAGTTCTTGATTCAGAGAAGGCGATCTTTGAGAAGCCAAATGCGAATGGATATCGGCACCTGAAGCCTCTGTACATCAAGGGATACGTTGATGGGAAGCCGATGACCAAGATGCTTGTTGATGGAGGAGCTGCCGTTAATCTCATGCCCTATTCCACATTCCGTAAATTGGGCAAGGGGATTGATGATTTGATCAAGACAAATATGATGCTCAAAGATTTCGGCGGCAACATTTCAGAGTCTCGGGGGGCAATTCATGTGGAGTTGACCATCGGCAGCAAGACATTGCCGACCACTTTCTTTGTGATTGATGGACAAGGTTCTTACAGCATGCTCCTCGGGTGAGATTGGATTCATGCCAACTGCTGTATCCCGTCCACGATGCACCAATGTTTGATTCAATGGCAAGGCAACAATGTGGAGATTGTTCCAGCTGATGATTCGGTTAGCATTGCAACAGCCGAATCAACGATTTGGGAATTTGAAGGGATTGAATGCCTATCAGGAAAAACATGGGATGGTGACTTCCTCAAGGTGTCCGATCAAGGATTACAGCCGATCCAAGCAGTCAGCTCTGAGACTTTGTTTTAAATGGCCGATTGTATAGAAGATTTTGAAGACCGAAGTGAATTCGGTAAGTTAGGATTTGGATTTACGTCGGCCGATGAATTAGAAGAGATAGACATAGGATCTGGTGATAGGCCAAGGCCGACGTATATCAGTGCTAAGTTGGATCCTGAGTATAAGCAGGAGTTAATAAAACTTTTGAAAGAGTATTCTGATTGTTTTGCTTGGGAATATTATGAAATGCCAGGTTTAAGCCGTAATATTGAACATCGGCTATCCATCAAATCAAGGTATCGGCCACGCGAACAATAAGATTGTTGATCATTATGGATCTGGTGTTGATGATGTTGAAAAAACAAATCATAGAAATTGACGTGGCTGGTCCGACAAAAACAAAGGCCGATATGGTTGATCAGTTATTTTAAATATGTCTTTGATAGTTCTTCTTGCAAATTGAATCGGCCTGATTATTATTTCGTCCTGGGGGGCAAGATTCGAGTTTGCTTATCTAATTGTACTACCCTAGCATTTGGGTAAATTTGTAAAGCCGATGCTACGCGTCAGGCTTGGAAGCCGATGAAAAATCGCCTCAAGAAAAAATAAGAGCCGGTGTAACATGCATCGCCTTAAGGATTATATACAACAAAAGAAGAGTATATTATATCATTAAGCCGCTCGATGGCGGAGCAGGCTATCAATGTATCAGACTACTTGGTGAGACAGGCAAGTTTCAATGTTCAAGGCTGCAGGTATTTAACTATCAAATCAAGAGCAGTCTGACGAATCTTGTCAACATCGGCGATGATCTTGGCATCAGCTTCAGCGTTCCCTTCTACAGGCTTGATTGATTTATGAATTTCTTTGGCGGCCTTGATGTGGATCTTGTAGTCCTCTTCAGCCTTTGACTTCAAAGCCGGAATGTTGTCAAGCTCTTTTGCCTTGGCCTGGATGCTTGATCGGACTTGGATAAGTTCCTGCTCCAATTGTTGTTCTCTGGCTCGAAGATTCTCAAGCTCTAATTGGATGGAAGCAGGACGAGCCGATAGTTCTTCGATCAGTTTTGTTGACTCGTCAGCTTGGGCACGTTTTTCATCCCTGGCCTTGATCAGATCCTGCTGGGAGGTCCGATTCTCGATCCGGCGATTAGCTTGCATCACTGGGAAGGAATGGCCTTCTATGTATGCCGCCGGAATCAATGCTTCTTCCAAGTCTAATGGGAGCTGACCTCGCAAAGTCTTGACGATTTCACGAATCGGCTTGCATCCTGGACGAGGTTGACGATGTTTTGATGAAGGAGTGCAGATATATCAAGCAACTTTGCTTTCACTTCATCAGACAGCAAGCCTTGCCCAGAACTGATTTCTTCCTCTTCAGTTTGCAGCCAATCAAAATCGACTGATATGGTCTGGCTGATTTGAGGAGTGTCTTGAGCCTGCAAAAGAAAATAATTAGATATAATATCAAAAGGCTGATATGATTATGTCGGGCTAGAAAGCTTACTTGTTTCCAGGCTAGTTCTTGCTCGGGTCCGATTGAAGGGTTGATATTACCGCTCTGGATGTTTACTTGAGCAGTCTCAAGATCCGTCAAGACGTTCTGAATGATTTGCTAGAAAAGAAAGAATAAGAATAAGTTGGCTATCAATTATTAAAGAAATTGATCAATGATTACCATTACTTCTGTAGAATCAGGTGATCGGACCTGTGGAGGAGTTACTGGTTGATCTTCTTGAAGGCCCTGATCTATTTGTGCTTGCTCTGCTTGAGGTGGCGAGCTTGATTTACGAGGTGACCCAGTTATAGTCCTCTCAGATGAAGACGAATGGCCCGAGTGTTCCTGGACTGGGCTTGATTGCATCTGAATAGGGCTTGATGATTTTTGTGGGTCCGATTCTAGGTCTTCGTCAGCCAATAGATTTGGAGACTTGGTCGGACTAGGCCGAGTTGCAGATGATTGTCCAATGGTCTGATTTTGCAAGGAAATTGGTTTCGATGAAGAGAATAATTGAATTTGATGAAATTTTAAAAGGCTTACCAGAGTGGTCTTTGGACGCTTGACAGTTTTGGAGGACACCGACTTCTTCCTTTTCCTATTGTCACTGAGAGCCGACAGTAGGTTGCCAATGGTTGGGGAATCACAGCCGATCCACGGATCTGGTGAGACGTTGCTGTAAACGACTGGCTTCCCAGATTGAGTCACCATTGGGGGAGAGCGATCAATGTCCTAACAAAGGGGAAGAGATTTAACCAATTAAAATGATGTAAAGAAAAGGGGTAAGTTTGCAGATGTTACCTCTGATCTACCCTTGAAAGTAGGGTGCATTTTCCGAACATAATTCTTGCAGGCGATGCAGAATAGATGCTGACGCCATTCGGCCCACCACGTGTTGAAGGTCCGATGAGCCATGAGGCCGATTGCCCAGGTATCCAGATTGGTTTGATCAAGGGGAGGCTCGAACTCCAAGAGGCGATCCCATTCTACACCGGTATCAACTTTTCCCCTTGGGAAGATTCGATCGGTTAAAACTAGATGGGGCGGAAGCTGTCCAATGCCAAATTGACGAGCGACCAGATTTGGATGGTAGTACTCGTAAGTTGATTGTCCTGGTTTGCTCAGACTAAGGCCGATCGGGAGGAATTGAGCGTTGATACAAGTTCGGAAGATAGCAAGGGCTTCTGTATCAGTCTCCACGATCATGCCGAATTTGAATTTATAGGGCAGCTCATATTCATCAGCATGATCGTACAAGAACCAAAGCATTTTGTCATCAGCAATACCTCTATAAAGAAGTGCAAAGTACTTGGAAGATTCCTTGCCCGATAATTTCTCAGCAGGGAAACCCATGGCAGCTTCACCAAGCGAAGTACATCGGCGCCAGGTGATCTCTTCCGATTCAGGCTTGCTTTCTGGGATTTGTTCTTTCGAAAATCTACTTTGACGGCCTTGCTCAGATGTAGCATCAACCACATCTGAATGAACCACCATGGCCCGCCAAGATTGGTGATAGGCGATCCGGTCCTCAGGCGCTTGGCGACTTGATGAAGCAGATTGTATACTGCTCCTAGGAGATACTGGCCGAGGTTGATGACGTGATTACTTGCCAGCGATTCGGCCAAATGTTGAAAATTGGCTGTCGGACCGAGAGTGGTACCACAGAAGAAGAATCTGTCCAACCACATGTTCAGAAAGGCCGCATGCTCGCGGTCAGTCACAGGTCCGGTCCGATGATGACTCTCCATATATCCTTTCCAGCCGCCACAATTTTTAGTCTTGAAATGGTGAACTAATTTGACATTGAGTCTGAGAGGACGCTTGTTACTGGTGACGTTGAGGCCAAGGAGCATGACCACATCGAGCAATGTTGGGGTCATCGGACCATGACCAAAGATGAAGGCATTCATTGCATCGGACCAAAAATGTGATGCAGCAATCAGGAGGTTCTCATTCTTGGCAATAGGTCCGATACTGAGGCCGATACATTGGGCGATGTCTGATCTGTCCCAGATTGCAGATTTGGAGGCCGATACTCTTAGATACCAGTCTTTCCATCCGGGGAGAACTGTCGGCCAGGAACGGAATGCATTCTTCCAATCTTCGATGTCGAATCCGGAAGTTTTGAACGGAATGCGCCGGGTTTCCAGATTGATAATCTCGGTGGGGTCCGGATCTCCCATTGGACCAAGAAAACAAACCCATGAACATCGCCTACAGGGATTAGGGTTTGGGCACGAATGGCCTAGAAAAAGATTGCGAAATGAGGACAAGTTTTAAAAGCTGAATTTCAGAAGATGCAGAAAATAAAATCGGATTCAGTAGAGTACCTCTGGGATTGGATGACGTACGTCTCCTACTGATGGTCCTGTGGGCGTCGAAGAGGAACCTGAGGCGAAGAAGGTCGATGAAGAGGAGGCTGAGGAGTTTGCTGCTGCCGCCATTGTCGAGCTTGAGGCTGCCGCCATTGTCGAGGTCATGACGGCCGCCATGGTGGAAAACGCTGCCGCTGATGAACTTGCTGGAGTCGAAGCGGAGAGGGAAGCGGATGCGGAAGACTTGAGGACGCCCATGGAAGATGATTCGGCCATTTGAGTGGATTTTGATTAGGGGCTTGAGTAGATGCAAATGGTCGTTCGGGAGAAAGGAGGAAGAAGATGAGCAGTGCGGATTCTTGGCGAGGAAGGAGGAGTGTACAGCGTGGCCGCCGGTGAAGGTTTTTATAAAGAGAAAACGGTCATGGCCCGAAGATCGAGGAGCCGCACAGTGCAGGGATGGAAAGTTTCGGCACGAAAATCGGTGAAGGGATTATGATGACAGATACGAATTTTGGAACAAAATGATATTTTATTCCAAAATTGGGGGGCATGTGTTGACACCAGATTTTCGCACCTGATATGCTGAGTCAGATGGTGACGTGGTGAGGTTGAAACTGCGCAGTGGGCCCGTTGAATGGTCAAATAGATGATGCTGAAAAAGGGAGCCGATGCGGAATAAAAGTCCGATGAAGAGAAAGAATCCGATCTAATGATGAATGAGAAAATGTACATCGGCTAAAAAGGGAAGCGTGGCATGAGCGGGGACTATTTCTTTTTCAGAAGGCTTATTAAAAGTCCCATTCTATGTTAAATATTAGATTACTTTATCTGCAAGTTAGTCTGGTCCGATCAGGACTCATCATGACCAGGGTATAAATATAAACCCTCGTCCATTGTAAAGAATTATTCTCACAATCAATACAACCCGGCTTCACGCCAAAAACCTAGGAGTAGTATCTCGACGAAGCTTATCGGTGGACGGGCTGCATCAGTTCTGATCTCCGGCTTACCAGTAAGTTAGTCAATTTATCGAACTAGTATAGACTTTGAATTGAGGCGCATCGCCCTTTCTCGTTTATACTGTTCAACCGATTTATCTTTGAATAAGCAAGATTGATCTAGATTCCCTACGTCGGAGCTAGATCACTATTGATTATTCAACAGTTGATCGTTTATCGGGTTGCACTTTATGTCTAGATTCCCTACGTCGGAGCTAGAGCATCAAGATTAGGCTAGATTCCCTACGTCGGAGCTAGACTCATCTTGGTTATTTAAAGGCAACTTTTGCGGTTTGTCTGGAGTTGCTAGATTGGTTTAGATCTACGCCATGTGAATTAATCTACTTCTTCAACGGCTTTGAGCACCGGTCTTGGTCCGATTTAAGCAATATTTGTCTTACAGTATCGTTTTAGGTCCGATCCATGCTTTGTGGTTTAATCTGGTTGTTCTTTGAGTATTGTGTCTGTTTAGATTCCCTACGTCGGAGCTAGATGTTCATAATATGATAAGATTGATCTTTGATTGTCATGCTTGGTTTAGATTCCCTACGTCGGAGCTAGATTCATCTTGATTAGTCAAAGGAAGCTTTGGTTATACCTGAATGTTATTCGAGTGTTAAGTGTGATTTAGATTCCCTACGTCGGAGCTAGGTCTTGCTTGATTATTTGATAGCATACTTTAGAATCAGAACGATCCTGTTAATGTTTTATCTGCTTATTTGCTTAATCTGATTAACACTTGTGCGAGCATCTTGTTTAGTTGACAGGTTGGTGAGTTGAGTTTGATTGTTTAGCTATCTGATCTGATCATAGCTGGAGAAATCTAGATTCCCTACGTCGGAGCTAGATTTCTCTGAAAAGGTTCTGGTCCGATTGGCTAGTTAGATGGTCCGATAAGATAAATCAAACTGGCAAATAGGCAAGATGGACGATGTATCGGCTTACACTTTGATTATTTAATATCTTGTTCAAAGGCACAGCTGATCCGTTATTTACATATCGGCCATATTTTATGCTTTATTTTATTATTTAAAGGCTGATCTGTTATAAGGTCCGATCCTGATTGGTCCGATTCTGAGGTCCGATTAGATGACTGATTAAGGTCCGATTATATTGGTCCGATTGAGGTTGTCTATGAAGTCCGATTTTGAGGTCCGATTGGCATCGGCCGACGCAAGTCTGATTGGGTCTTGGCTGAAATCCAACGTGCCTATGCCGTTTGGAATAGAGCCGGCACAATCAAAGAGTAATTTAACTGTTTTATCCCTTTGTCAATTTCAGGTCAAATTGACTGGCACGCCGCGAACCTGAACAAAGTGCAGGCTGGCACTGGAGTGAAGCAGATCTCCCTGGTCTTCTTGTGTTGACCGCTGAGGATACGACCGCCGATTTTCCGCGTCAACAGACCCTTTACATAAAGAGCTTTCAGATGATTATCCGATTCCAAGGGCCTCTGAAACACGTCATTCTTGGGAGCAAAGTCGACTTGAGCCACTCGTTCATCGTCTCCGATAAAACAATAATCGGCGTTCATGTAGATAACGTTGATTTCCATGTCGGTTCTGCTGAGTGAAGGCTCAAAATCAACAACTTCGTCCTCATTGCCCATCTGAGTGTCTGAAATAGCAGTGGGCGGAATCGAAACTTTAGCCGAAGACAAAAAAGCATCGGCCACTAACTCTCTGGGCGACACCGGTCTGACCGGTTCCTCCTGACCGGTCTGACCGGTTCCAGTTTCCGGAACCAGAACACCGGTCTGACCGGTTGCGGCCAGGTCAGCCGAACCCACTGCAGATGGCTCGGCCTTTTCTGGTGTCTTGACTTGAACATCTTGGGCACCAGAACCATCCTTGCAATTCTGACCAGATGGTGGAATCATCGGCTTAGCCTCATTGAACCACTCCTCCCGCTTCTTAGCCGATTCTTCCTCCCTTTGCTTCTGAGTGCGCAACCGCTGCAATCTCCTCTTCTGAGAATGAGTCAAGCCAGGAGGACCCCACTTTGGCTACGTGTACTGAGGCAAAGGAACCTTTTTTACAGCCGATGCGCCAATAACATTGGGTCCATCAGCCATGGAAGGATTAACCGCCATGGAGCCAATTTGAATTGCACTTTTCACAACTGGCTTTGGAATAACAGGGGCAGGCTCTTCCTTCTTCTGCACGGGGCGATACTCTTGCTTAGCTGGCTCCTTGCCCAGCCTCCTCTGGAAACCGGTCTGACCGGTTGGCGGGACCGGTCTGACCGGTCCGTGCTGTTGGGGCACGAACACCGGCCTCTGTGGGGCACCGGTCTGACCGGTCAATGGCACCGGTCTGACCGGTCCGTGCTTCTGGGGCACGAACGTCTGTCTTTGTTGAAACCCTGCAGGCCTAGGCTGTTGTGGAGTTATTCTGGCATGAACAGGAGCTCCAGGCCGTGGTTGATTGGGTGCAGGACAGTAGGGCACGTACATAATTCCATCCCTCCAAATAGGCTGAGGAGGGGGAGGTGGAAACGGCCTCCACGGCCTAGAAGGACCAGCACCATTGGATGAGCTTGGGCCCTGATTCCACTGTCCTCTTGGTGCCTTCATCGCACCAGAATTCCTTGGTGGCGAACTTGGTCTCTTTTTTAGTGGCCGATCTTGTTAAACGGCCGCGTTGTGCATGTGCTTCGCCATGACTTGATCAAAGGTTGCTTTCGGCTTGAAAGTTTTCCCCTGATCTTTGTCTTGGTTCGTCTTCCAAGTCCCCACTTCAGGACGTTTAGGCACAAAAGTTCGGACCGGCCTCTGGGCCGGACCGGTCTGACCGGTCAAGCCAACCGGTCTGACCGATGCCCCCTGGGCAGCAGGAGCAGCCGGACTTTGATCTCGTGCTTGAGAGCTTGATTCTCCCCTAATTTCAGAATTCTTCACTGTAATAGTTAAGATCTTCTTTCCATCAGGAGCTTGCTTAAGCACAACTTCTCTCCCAAGCACTTTGTCTTGTTCCATCACCCTCATTGGTTCTCCAATCACAATATTCTTGCCTCCTGCTGCATCGGCATTGTCGGGCCGAACCAATATCTTGGCATCTTTAAGATCCATGGTATTGACTACCATATTGTTGACTGAAAACGGGCGCTTATCAACTTCCATCTCATTTAAAATCAATCGTCCATCATTTACAGCCGATTGAATCTGCCGACGAAAGAAATTACAGTCGTTAGTTGCATGAGAAAAAGAATTATGAAACTTGCAATAAGCACGCCGCTTTAACTCCTCAGGTGATGGAATTTTAAAAGAACATTTGATATATCCATTCTTATGCAATTCATCAAAAATTTTATCGCACTTAGATACATCAAAAGTAAACTTCATCTCCTCCTGCCGATTTCTATGAGTCGGCTTAAGAGATGTGCAAGTAAAAGCTTTATTGGATGCTGGCCATACAAATTCAGCAGCCAACACCTCATGAGACTCTTCATCGGAGCTACAAGAATCGCATTCTACATTATGCACATTAGCTTGATGAGTTCTAGTCTTTGCTTCGGCTTTCAACAGCCAAAGCTCTTTGATGCAATTGGTTTACGCTATAAAATTCAGAATTATCTAATTTTTCTTTAATATGAGAACGCAAACCATTGAAAGCCAAATCAGCAAGATCCTTTTCGGAAATAGAAACACCAAAACAATGGTTTCTAGTATCACGGAAACGCCTAATGTAATCATTAACAGTTTCACCGCGTGATTGTCTAACCGATGCAAGATGTGACAGCTTAAGCTCATTAGTGCCCGAAAAGAAGTGATCATGAAACTTTTGTTCTAACTGTTCCCTTGAAGTAATAGAATGCGGAGCTAATGATGCAAACCATGAGAAAGCTGTACCAGTTAGAGACAAAGAAAATAAACGCACTTTTAAAGCCTCACTAGAGCCAGAATCGCCTAGTTGTGCCATGTATTGACTAATATGTTCAAAAGTGCTTTTAGAATCCTCCCCATTAAACTTGACAAAATCAAGAAGTCTAAATCCAGCAGGGAAAGGAACTAAATCAAAGCGAGGAACATAAGGCTTTTGATACAATCTAGCCTTATCCCTAACATCTACTCCCAAGTTCTCCTTAAGAGCTGAAGCCAAATCAAGTTTATATTTAGAAAATATTTTATCTAAATACTCTAATGAATTATTCTGAGAATTTGGTTGTTGAGTATTATGCACAGGAGTAGAAGGCAAATTCCTCGTTTCTCCTCCGCCGAAACCGGTTTGACCGGATCCAGTGACCGGTCTGACCGGTTGGATCGGCATAATCTGGTTTGCCGCATCCGACCCTCCAGGGCCGGTCTGACCGGTCACGGTGACCGGTCTGACCGGTTGATGCTGGCCAGATTGATTGGCCGACATCATCCCCTGCATCTGTTGGCCGTACCTTCCAAAAAGCTCGTAAGGTACTGGCCTTGTGAAAATAAATTTTGAACTAATGGGGGTACAGGATATCCATAGTTCGGATTTTGCGGGGTAAAACTTACAACTTCATTGTTAACTCGGCCGTGATTAACCGAATTAGGTATAGTTGCAAGTTGTTGGGGTGCAGCAGGCCGAGTAATCATTGGATTGGATGGTGTAACAGATTGGCCTTCAAAATAATTCAACGGCATGCCATATGTAGGTTGTTCTACGGGCTTTGCTACCGATGTTTTGAAATCAGGCGCAATCGAAATCTTAGGAATTAAAAGACTAGGATCGGCGGCAGGTTGTTCAACCAAAGGCTGTTTGCCTTCCGATTCTAAACACTTTTTCATCATCCAATTTACTAAATTAACATTGTTTTCGGCCAATTTATCCTCCATGTACTTAAGAAAAACTTCATGAGAGTTTTCGTCGTTTTGTACCTTAGGAGATGCCGCTGAAGATGTAGCAGATGGATCTACTTCCTTGATCTTGGAGACCACGCCCTTGCGGTCTTTTTTGAAGTGCGACAGGTAGTAGATGCGTTCTTCTTCCGCCTTCTTCTTCAGGTACTCTTCAAGTCCCTGGCGGTCTTCAGCAGAGAGTTTGTCATCCTTGATGGTGATGATGTTCTCCAGATCGAACTCGGTGTTGGCACCCATCTAGATAGAATCAGATTGATCGGCTGCACGAACCAGATCTCCAATTCCCCAGCGGAGTCGCCAAAAGTATGTTGACGCAGAAATCAGGTCAACACACGAAAGCGCTAGAACGCGCAGCACGTAACATGATAAACCCGAGGCTTCCCTGCACTGACCGGTCTGACCGGTCAGGGGCACCGGTCTGACCGGTGACCATCGGGAAGAACGGGGTAAACCCTAAAACACGCCTCTCGGAAAGATCCGTCAGGGAGAACGCGATCAGGGGTGCCCTAGGGTCGGCAGGCCACCTAGGACGCCTTCAAACGTCGCAGAGACGCAGGAAGAACAAGTAGGGTTGGAAAAGCTAGGGTTTGGAGATGCAAAAAGTAAAGGATAAAAGTAGTAAATTTGATTGATTCGATTGTTGTGTGTTCAATCGGCCGAATCCCCTTATATTTATAGGGAGGGTAGGTCTTGTCCCGCAAGGAAACCAAGTTACAACTGTTACAACCTCGGAATCCTAAAATAAGAGTCCTAGACGGATTACAAGAATGGTAACCGGTCTGACCGGTCCCCCACACCGGTCAGACCGGTCTGGGTCAGGCGCTTCCTTCCTGCTTGTTTTGCTCCATCACCGAATCTTGCGATCCTCCCATGCATCAAGCACCGCAACAGTCCATCATTCCAGAGTCCTCGTCACCTCTTGTTCTTCGCACAAAATCTTGTGGCCCTCCAAAGCTCCAAGCACCGCAATAGTCGGTCATTCCAGAGATTATGTCACTTTTATCCTACTAGGATCAATTGTTACGGTCGTCCAAGCATTAACACCGCAACTTCATGTACCAGACCGGTCTGACCGGTCAGGCTAACCGGTCTGACCGGTCGGCCCTGACTCGTGCCAATTTTTCGTTGTCAACACTATCTAAAGTCATCAAAAAGTTTTCACACTGACAACCGTGCCCCCTCTCATAGGACAAGCTTCCCAATGCAAAATTTTTCACCACTTTTCACCAATTCACTGGAATTAAACACCTTACCAGACGCGACGGTGGTGCCGCATGGCATGGCATGATGATGTCGTTGGCCTGGCCGATTGATGATGGGCAAGATGATAGGATGGAGCCGATGACACATGGGTCCAGCCCTTCATCATGCAAGAGAAACATAAAAGGTGACGTGGATGCTACCGTGCCAAAACCATCGCCATGTAGGATTAAGAATCGCTCTGGATTGATGTGGGGGGCAGGGGAGGGTGATGTGTATGGTTCCGAGAGCAGCAAGGAGTTTGGTTCCATGGTGTTCGAGTTCATAGTGAAAAATCTGAATCCTCCAAGTTCAAGTGGGTAAATAGGTCTAACAATTAAGAAAGAGTAAAATACACAAACAAGATCCTTAAACTTGTTTCATTGTGTCAACTAGGTTTTAAACTCTTAAAATCCATTTTCAGATCTCTAAACTTGTTTCAAGGTGTCATATAAGTTTCTAATATATGAAAAATGCATTTTTGGTTTACTAAAATGTTGGTTTGCTGCTTTAAGTTATTGAAAAATTATTTTGCTACTTTAGATTTAATAAAACAATGCTATTTTGAATTTTATTGGGAGTGGAAACAATTACCTTAATAAACTTATACAAAGGGCATGCAAAATATAATTAGTTAATAGGAAATATTCAAGATTAGCATTTCCATATTTAATGGAAAAACTATAATATCCACAATTGATTTTTTTAATGGTCCAATGGTCTCGATGAACCCATAATGACTATGATGAATAAGCATGTAATTCATAATTAAAATGGTTTTAGTGGTGAGATTTCTAAATGGATCGACTGAAAAAAAATAGTTTAACAAACAGTCTATTTTGAATACAATTAAATAATTGTCTAGGATACGACAATTACTTTGAGAGTTTAGAGATTTAGATGACACAATGAGTCAAGTTTGGGAAGCTGAAGATGCATTTTGAGAGTTTAGGGATCCGAGACGAGGATACCTTTGGACAAGATTATGGATCTAAAAATGCATTTTAAGATTTAAGCGACCTAGATGGCACATCAAATCAAGTTTGAGGATCACTCATTTAATTTACTCATTAAAAAATAATCCTATATGCCTTCTATTATGAATTTGTTTTATGATGAACAGAGAGAGAGAAAACATTGATAGTATGTCTACGTGATGGGAGCTGAAATGTTAGGCCGATCGAAGGTGTGTGATACTGGGGCACAAAATGGAACACGCGGTTGCACCGTAGCAGTACCTGCAGTACCGGTAGTCTACGGTCACTACCCGGAAGCTTACGGGCAGTAGGGCTGGGTACAGCACAGTCACGGTCAGTCGTTGGTGCTTTCCTTCCGCAGCTCAGCTCGGCCCAGCCAAGCTCGGCTCGGCTCTCGCACTCCGATCCCAAGTGGCCAAGCAAGCGAGGCGGCAATTATAAGAGGACAGAGAGTAGTGAGGGAGAGGCAGCAGCCGCTCCAGCTCCAATCCATCGCCCCTCCTCCCTCCTCTCCTCCCCCACCTTCATCCTCCTCGGCGTCAACACTCCCCTGCTCTGCTCTGCCCGCCGAGCTGGATTGGATTGGACTGGAGGGCTCGATCCCTCCACCCGCAACCCGGCGCCATGTCTAGCGGCGACCCGGAGGAGATCAGGGGCCGCGTCGTCGTCCTCGGCGCGCCCCATGCCGACGCCGCCGACGAGTGGGCGCGCCCGGAGCTCGAGGCCTTCCACCTGCCGTCCCCCTCCCACCAGCCCTCCGGCTTCGTACCACCATCTCCACAGCCGCAGCCGCTGCCGCAACCAGGACCAGAGCAATCCACACCTCCTGCTCCAGCTCCAGCTCCTCTTCCGCCCTCTTCTCCGCCGCCGCCGCCGCCTCCCGCGCCGCTGGAGACCGAGCAGCCGCCCAATGCCAGGCCACCCAGCTCCAGCGACGGCAAGAAGGCCACCCCGCCAGCCGCGCTGCGCGACCTCTTCCGCTTCGCCGACGGCCTCGACTGCGCGCTCATGCTCGTCGGCACCCTCGGCGCGCTCGTCCACGGCTGCTCGCTCCCCGTCTTCCTCCGCTTCTTCGCCGACCTCGTCGACTCCTTCGGCTCCCACGCCGACGACCCGGACACCATGGTCCGCCTCGTCGTCAAGTACGCCTTCTACTTCCTCGTCGTCGGGGCAGCCATCTGGGCATCCTCATGGGCAGGTAGGCACTTGTTCCTCCTGCTTGCTGCTGCTTGGGGGATCCGAATCCAATTGGGTGGGGTAGTAGTGCTCTGTTTGATCGATCGAGATCTCTTCCTGGAGCGATGAACCAATTGAGTACATACCAACCAATCAATCCACTCGCTGCTGCTGCGCAGAGATCTCTTGCTGGATGTGGACCGGCGAGCGGCAGTCGACGCGGATGCGGATCCGCTACCTGGACGCGGCGCTCCGCCAGGACGTGTCCTTCTTCGACACCGACGTGCGCACCTCCGACGTGATCTACGCCATAAACGCGGACGCGGTGGTGGTGCAGGACGCCATCAGCGAGAAGCTCGGCAACCTCATCCACTACATGGCCACCTTCGTGGCCGGCTTCGTCGTGGGCTTCACGGCCGCCTGGCAGCTGGCGCTCGTGACGCTCGCCGTGGTGCCGCTCATCGCCGTCATCGGGGGCCTCAGCGCCGCCGCGCTCTCCAAGCTCTCCTCCCGGAGCCAGGACGCGCTGTCCAGCGCCAGCAACATCGCGGAGCAGGCGCTGGCGCAGATACGCATCGTGCAGGCCTTCGTCGGCGAGGAGCGCGCAATGCGGGCCTACTCGGCGGCGCTGGCCGCCGCGCAGAAGATCGGCTACCGCAGCGGGCTCGCCAAGGGGCTCGGCCTCGGCGGCACCTACTTCACCGTCTTTTGCTGCTACGGCCTGCTGCTCTGGTACGGCGGCCACCTGGTGCGCTCCCGCCACACCAACGGCGGGCTCGCCATCGCCACCATGTTCTCCGTCATGATCGGCGGGCTAGCGCTCGGGCAGTCGGCGCCCAGCATGGCCGCCTTCGCCAAGGCGCGCGTGGCGGCCGCCAAGATCTTCCGCATCATCGACCACAAGCCGGGCATCTCCTCGCGGGACGGCGGCGAGGTGGAGCTGGAGTCCGTGACGGGGCGGGTGGAGATGCGGGGCGTGGACTTCGCCTACCCGTCGCGGCCGGACGTGCCCATCCTCCGCGGCTTCTCGCTCAGCGTGCCGCCCGGGAAGACCATCGCGCTGGTGGGCAGCTCCGGCTCCGGGAAGAGCACCGTGGTGTCGCTCATCGAGAGGTTCTACGACCCAACCGCAGGTAAAACCCCTGCTTGTTCTTCCCAGATTGAGATTCATTCATCGGCATTGCCGATTGCTGGACTGAAATGTCAAATGTGGAATGGAAGAAGCTTCCACTGTGCAATGCAGACAGAACCGTGCACGCCTACAAGGAAATGAAGCTTGAATGATTGCTTGGTGGAGCAGAACATAGCAGGGCAGAACTTGCCGGCCTCATGGGCTGCTGCCGCCTGCTCTGCTAGCCAGTCATCCTCTTCCTTCCTTTGCTTGGTGGAGCAGAACATAGCAGGGCAGAACTTGCCGGCCTCATGGGCTGCTGCCGCCTGCTCTGCTAGCCAGTCATCCTCTTCCTTCCTTTCTTGATCGGTCATAGTCGTAGCTACTGTTTGCTCGCACATGTCACGCATGACTCCAGAGACTGACAAGTCGGTATGGTATTGCAGGAGAGATCTTGCTGGACGGGCATGATCTGAAGAGCCTGAACCTCCGGTGGCTCCGGCAGCAGATGGGCCTGGTGAGCCAGGAGCCGACGCTGTTCGCGACGAGCATCAAGGAGAACCTGTTGCTGGGGCGGGAGAGCGCCAGCGCCACGCAGGCGGAGATGGAGGAGGCGGCCAGGGTGGCCAACGCCCACTCCTTCATCATCAAGCTCCCCGACGGCTACGACACGCAGGTAATAAGCTCTCTGTTTCTGCTCCTGTTCACTCTTCACTCCCCAAGCCATTGCCACTCCACTCCACCATGCCTGCCTCTGCCTGCCCTTTACTTCTTTTTGGGCAAGAGAAAAGGGAGAGCGGAAATGGAGGCATGGACATGGTTGCTTTCGAGCGGCAGCCTTTCTCCGTGTCATCATGTAGCATCATAGCGTCGGGCGTCGGCTCGTTCCTCACTCATGCGTCGCGCTCGTGCCCAGCCCCTCTCCCTCAGGCCTCAGATGCTGGCTGGATTGGATCACTGTTCGTGCCTTGTTAGGCCGCAGCAGCAGCACATGAGCAGCAGCATGGGGTCGGGTCGGGTCCATCACAGCGAAGCACAGCACCAACGACACTAGGGACGGAATTGAGCTAGCCAAGGGTTAGGAGGCTGTTGCTATCAGATTTGCTGTTGCGGGTTACCGGCAAGTAACATGCCAAGATTCTTTTGGCCATCACAGTATTTTCTCCACTAGCACGAGTAGCTGCTGCTGATTGCATATTTGCAGTGCAGAGGGATGATGGTTTTCTCTGCACTCTAGAATAGAAACAGGTAGAACGAATTCCTTCCTAGGAAGGACTATTATGAGGAATCCTAAGTGAGCAGTGGGAGTAAACACAGACCAAATTCCAAGTTGGCACTTTGTCAGGAATGTCAAGTTGATTGATTATTTGATCTGATTTGATCCCAAGAATGAAAGAATCAGCCACCCTGTCTGTCTGTCCGGCTCTACTGCTACTGCAACTGCTGGTAGGCAATAGGCATCTTCATTCCTCTCATTGTTTTGCTTGTCATTAACACACGTTTACTACTTCATGCATGTAAGATTCTCTTGGAAAAAAGTTTGGAGAGAGAAATGTTGGGGAATTAAACAGGGCCTTAGCGCTAGTATTTTACTGTCAATGGCAGGCAGTCTCGATTGTTAGTTCCCTCCCATTCAACCAATTCAACCAAAAGACATTCCATTGAACAACGTGCCCCTTCTCTGCTTTTTTGATTCCCAATGCATTTTTTTTACAGTACATTCAATCGAATTCAACCCAACTAAACAAAGCCTTAATCACATCTGGGGAAAGGGATTATTCAAATCTAATCTAACCACATGGTATGGGCCACTGGCCCCGTTTGGTTTTCCAAAAGTATTTTACAAAACTAACTCCAGAATCCCTGCACTAGGAACTCTGAAGAATCTAATGAGGTCTTTGACCGCATGATTAGAGGATGATTAGAGGATGGTTACTGCACACTGTAGCCAATCATCGATTAATTAGGCTCATTAGATTCGTCTCGAAAAGTTACGCTCATCCGTGAAGAGGTTTTGCAAATAGACTTCATTTAGTACTCCATGCAAGAAAGATTTCCTCCGTGCTAGATGCTAGACTAGGAAACCAAACGAAGCCAGACCCACCCTCTACTGACTGCCTGACTCCACATACCGATTGCTTTTCATGCTTTGATTCCAAGGGCCCGGCGTTATGTGCAGCGTTTTTGCGTTATGCATAGTGTTCATAGAAAGAAAAAGTGCATTGGAAAGCGTGTATTATGTAAAACATTATGCAAAATAGGTGAAGTAAACAGGCCCATTAAAAGCGCGTATTATGCAAAACGTTATGCTCGCTAGGATGCTCACACTAGTGTGTAGTGTCAGTACCAGCAGCAGTATAAACAAGGGATCCATTTCTGTTTGCTATTACTGTATTATTAATTTATTATTTAATAGTTTATTACTCCTGGGATGGCAGTCGAAGTCAACTCGTTTGACCTTTCGTGCATGGAACTTCGGATGGATGGCAGGTCGGCGATCGCGGGCTCCAGCTCTCCGGCGGGCAGAAGCAGCGCGTGGCCATCGCGCGCGCCATGCTCAAGAACCCGGCCATCCTGCTGCTGGACGAGGCCACGAGCGCGCTGGACTCCGAGTCCGAGAAGCTGGTGCAGGAGGCGCTGGACCGCTTCATGATCGGGCGCACCACCCTGGTGATCGCCCACCGGCTCTCCACCATCCGCAAGGCCGACCTGGTGGCCGTGCTGCAGGGCGGCGCCGTCTCCGAGATGGGCACGCACGACGAGCTCATGGCCAAGGGCGACAACGGCACCTACGCCAAGCTCATCCGCATGCAGGAGCAGGCGCACGAGGCGGCGCTCGTCAACGCCCGCCGGAGCAGCGCCAGGCCCTCCAGCGCCCGCAACTCCGTCAGCTCCCCCATCATGACGCGCAACTCCTCCTATGGCCGCTCCCCCTACTCGCGCCGCCTCTCCGACTTCTCCACCGCCGACTTCACCCTCTCCATCCACGACGGCCACCACCACCGCGACAAGCAGCTCGCCTTCCGCGCCGGGGCCAGCTCCTTCCTCCGACTCGCCAGGATGAACTCGCCCGAGTGGGGCTACGCGCTGCTCGGTTCCCTCGGCTCCATGGTCTGCGGCTCCTTTAGCGCCATCTTCGCCTACGTGCTCAGCGCCGTGCTCAGCGTCTACTACGCGCCGGACCCGCGCTACATGCAGCGCCAGATCGCCAAGTACTGCTACCTGCTCATCGGCATGTCCTCGGCGGCGCTGCTCTTCAACACGGTGCAGCACGTGTTCTGGGACGCCGTCGGCGAGAACCTCACCAAGCGCGTGCGCGAGAAGATGTTCGCCGCTGTGCTCCGCAACGAGATCGCCTGGTTCGACGCCGACGAGAACGCCAGCGCGCGCGTCGCCGCCAGGCTCGCGCTCGACGCCCAGAACGTGCGCTCCGCCATCGGGGACCGCATCTCCATCATCGTCCAGAACTCGGCGCTCATGCTGGTCGCCTGCACCGCGGGCTTCGTCCTCCAGTGGCGCCTCGCGCTCGTGCTCCTCGCCGTCTTCCCGCTCGTCGTCGGCGCCACCGTGCTGCAGAAGATGTTCATGAAGGGCTTCTCGGGGGACCTGGAGGCCGCGCACGCCAGGGCCACGCAGATCGCCGGCGAGGCCGTGGCCAACCTGCGCACCGTGGCGGCCTTCAACGCGGAGCGCAAGATCACGGGGCTCTTCGAGGCCAACCTGCGCGGCCCGCTGCGGCGCTGCCTCTGGAAGGGGCAGATCGCCGGGAGCGGCTACGGCGTGGCGCAGTTCCTGCTCTACGCGTCCTACGCGCTGGGCCTCTGGTACGCGGCGTGGCTGGTGAAGCACGGCGTGTCCGACTTCTCTCGCACAATCCGCGTGTTCATGGTGCTCATGGTGTCCGCCAACGGCGCCGCCGAGACGCTGACGCTGGCGCCGGACTTCATCAAGGGCGGGCGCGCCATGCGCTCCGTGTTCGAGACCATCGACCGCAAGACGGAGGTGGAGCCCGACGACGTGGACGCGGCGCCCGTCCCGGAGCGGCCCCG
The DNA here is from genome assembly GCA_004135705.1 of Alloteropsis semialata. NCBI lineage: Eukaryota > Viridiplantae > Streptophyta > Magnoliopsida > Poales > Poaceae > Alloteropsis > Alloteropsis semialata. The sequence continues at coordinate 21,748,925 of CM014275.1, forward strand.
CGGCGAGGTGGAGCTCAAGCACGTGGACTTCTCGTACCCGTCGCGGCCGGATGTGCAGGTGTTCCGGGACCTGAGCCTCCGGGCGCGCGCCGGCAAGACGCTGGCGCTGGTGGGGCCGAGCGGTTGCGGCAAGAGCTCGGTGCTGGCGCTGGTGCAGCGGTTCTACGAGCCCACCTCCGGCCGCGTGCTCCTGGACGGCAAGGACGTGCGCAAGTACAACCTGCGGGCACTGCGGCGGGTGGTGGCGGTGGTGCCGCAGGAGCCGTTCCTGTTCGCGGCGAGCATCCACGACAACATCGCATACGGGCGCGAGGGCGCGACGGAGGCGGAGGTGGTGGAGGCGGCGGCGCAGGCGAACGCGCACAAGTTCATCTCGGCGCTGCCGGAGGGGTACCGGACGCAGGTGGGGGAGCGCGGGGTGCAGCTCTCGGGCGGCCAGCGGCAGCGGATCGCCATCGCGCGGGCGCTAGTGAAGCAGGCGCCCATCATGCTGCTGGACGAGGCCACCAGCGCGCTGGACGCCGAGTCGGAGCGCTGCGTGCAGGAGGCGCTGGAGCGCGCGGGGGCCGGCCGCACTACCATCGTCGTGGCGCACCGGCTCGCCACGGTGCGCAACGCCCACACCATCGCCGTGATCGACGACGGCAAGGTGGTGGAGCAGGGCTCGCACTCGCACCTGCTCAAGCACCACCCCGACGGCTCCTACGCGCGGATGCTGCAGCTGCAGCGGCTCACCGGAGCGGGGGCGGGACCTGGACCTGGCCCGTCGTCTTCCTCCTAGTAGTTTGACCCTCATGCCGCATGAGGAAGAAGCTCCCAAGGGAAGGAAGGAAGGAAGGAAGACCTGATGATTGATTGCAATTTGCGATGGAAGAAACAAAGGGAAAGAAAAAACACACCTTTACTTCAACTGTAAAATTTGATGATTTTGGGATGATGTTTTCTTTCTTTCTTTTTTGTAAACCTTGCTTCCTTTCTTTTTTTGTTGATTGGAACTGCTTGTTGGGACTGAGATGTGGAACATAAAACAGCAGCAGCAAACCCTACTATATACAGAAGTTACTATATGCCAGAGGATGAGAAATTAAGAGGTCATTTGTAAGTAGACAGCTAGGTAAGGTAGCTCCCAAATTACTACATTAGGATATGTACTTATAGCTTCTCTCATATTAACTAGTCCATTAGTTCACTAAGGGGGTGTTCAATTACTCAAAAAACTTTTCACCAAAATTTTTCCCAAGAGAATCTTACATGCATGTAGTAGTAAACGTGTGTTAATGATAAAACCCATTCCATAACCCCTAGATAACTTTTCGAGACGAATCTAATGAGCCTAATTAGGCCATGATTTGCAACAGTGATGCTACAATAACCATCCGCTAATCATGGATTAATTACCATCATTAGATTCGTCTCGCGATTTCCATGCAAGATCTATAATTAGTTTTATTATTAGTCTACATTTAGTACTCCTAAATGGTAAGATTTTCTTGCAAAATTTTTCACCAAAATTTTTTCACCCAATTGAACACCCCGTAAGTGCAAGCTCTTAGCTCCCCTCGATTGGTTGGTTGTCTCTGAAAAGAAGCTGAATTTTCAGCCGAACTTGCAGATGTCCTTTTTCAGAGAGACGTGATCCGGCGCTGAGCACGCATTCCACAACTGACCGATCCAACCGCATCTACACCCGGAGACCCTGAGAGCTCGCACCGGGAGGCCGGGAGTGAGAGGGAGAGATGAGATCACCGACAAGGCAACAAGCCAACAATGGGCCTGTTCGGCTGGCATGTTGAACAGTGCTCGGCTGGCAAGTTTCGGCTTATTTTCTCTCACACAATACTATTCATTCTACCAGCCGAGCACTATTCATTCTACCAGCCGAACAGCCTCAATGGAGCTCAACAATGTGAACAGGGTTGCAGGAAATCAGGGCCGAGAGCCCCAGAGTTTGACTTCGCGTGCTTGTGTCACATGCGCGAAGAAAATGGATAGGAGGACGAGGACCAGGGACATGGCAGGCGCGCGCGTGGCTTGTACTCCACTGGTCCATTCCATCCAGTTCCAGTAGCAGCACAGCACTGGACACTTCCACCCTAGTCCATCCCATCCAATTCCAGTAGCAGCAGGATAGACTGTAGAGCATAGGGCTGAGGAGGAAAATGGGGCAGGAGTTGGAATGCCCCTTTTACAGCTGCCAATCCACCCAACCCAACCAATTCCATTCCACCTTGGCAGCCACATGATTGAATCAAGGAAATGGTGATCGATAATTTCGGGGGTGTTTAGTTCCTTGCATTTTGCAAAATGAGCTCGCATTGAGCCGCATGTACAGAGAGAAAAAAATACATTGGGAAGCGCGTTTTTTGTAAAATGAGTTGGTGAGGGGGTGAACTAAACACCCCCATATGGTCCATCCCTTGGTCCCTCCTTAATGAAATCTACAGTATGAAGCCTCTCACAGCCAATGAACCAAATCCAAGCAGCCAGCCTATCCTCATCAACCGCAACCTCACGTGCCTGTCCAGACTCGACAACGGATGGGCCTTTGGCACTCCCAACAATTTGCTGGGCCATGTATCATGTGTCAAACAAAGCCAAGGCGGAGAAGGTAGTTGTGCAAACTCGTCCTCGATGGATTCCCCTACCGGCAGGATTGATAAAAATCAACGTGGATGCAGCTCTATCTAAGAGCTCAGGTGTTGCATCAGCTGCAGCAGTTGCAAGAGAGATTGGGGGCAATTTTCTGGACGCATCAGCTGTAGTCTTGTCTGGTTTAACGGACCCAGAAACTATGGAAACGATCGCTTGCAGGGAAGGTATGGCGCTGACCAGTGATCTAGCTCTCGAGAACTTCAGGATAGCGAGTGACAATTTTTCGGTCATCCGGCGAATTAAAGAAGGAACGGATATGGGTCCCTACGGGCATATTGTTCGTGAGATTTTATCTGGAGCTAGAGAGTTCAGGAGAACGGAGTTTGTTCATGAGTATCGAGAGTCGAACGAAGATGCTCATATATTAGCTAGAAGTTTTATCTATAATAGTGTTAGTCATCATGTATGGTTTATGGCGCCACCAGGTAGCATTTGTATCACCCGCAATGTTTGAATAAAGTGTGATGTTGATTAAAAAAAAAACAGCTTACGCAACAAACAGGGAAATAAAAAACCAAGCAACCTTTTCATTGGCACAGCAGCTAGTGGTAGTTTTCAGGGAATAGGATTTTGCATCGGTGTGCAGTGCAGAGATCTGAAACAAGAGGCAGGCAAATGGAATGGATCTCTATCGACACCACATGGATAGCCATGCCATTGCTTGACATCAAAGGAGGGATTGATTTCCATCCCTTCCGGACATGCTCCATGATGCTAATATCATCACTTCATTTGACCCATCCGTCATGTCTTCAAGATTGAATAGAGAGCTAAGCTACTGTTGGAGGCGCGGTAGCAGAGCAAATCAAGATTAACCAGGATGCCAGATCCAAATATGAAATAGCCACATCTTGCTCATCTCATCCAATGGTAATCAAGGCATCATCAGCCAAAACTCCACTCACGGACGTAGATCTAGGAAATCCGCACAGGGAATGGAACAGCCAAGGTTACCCACCACCTCTAGCGTCTGTCTATCTGTCTTCATGCTCATCACAACAGATGGAACAGCCAAGGTTACCCAACCAGAAACCCTACAATTGTGCGAGGGCATGCATCATCCCTTGGTAGCTTGTGTTCATCAAACCACACAGCCTGTAAAGCCAACTCTATTTCATGATAGTGCTAGCAGACAACACACAATCTCAAGCCAAATGATGCAAAGATATTATTGTAGTCACTAATGTTTGATCGGTAAATGATACAGGCATTGACCCCCTCATCTCTCAAAACAACTATCCCCCTTTCACCCTGATGAAGCCTCTCTTAAAACTAAGTCTTGGACAGCAAACACCATCAACTAACTCCATTAGCTACTTATCAAAGCAACTTGAGATGTATGACAGCAACAAAAACAAGTACTAACAACAGGTTCCTTCACATGGACATGAGCTTCAGGCCATTGTCAGGCATTCCCATTCCAGCAGCAAGATCAGCGTCAAGTTGCGTGTGTGGGGCTGGTCCAGACATTACCTTCACCCTGCAATCACCCAAAGGTCATGATTAGATACAGAAGACGACACAGTTCGTCACATTATGCGAAACCCTTCAAGCATCAGATATTTCACATGCTCTAAGTATACCTGCTTTCAATCTTAGGTCATTATAGGGCCCAATCCTTATTTAGCTACCACAATATGTACAACCCACACAGAAAGGCCACTCGAGTCTCAACTTGTTCAACTCTAAATAAATGGTTACATGCAGCTAGCTGTATTACATGTTGTAAGTTGTAACTGATTGATTGCATTGCCCTGGTCAGCAATACAAACTAACAGGTCATTCAGCATCTTATAAATCCGCAGCACGCTTTTTCTCCCGCTAATAATAATCATGTAATAGAGCACATGTAACTAGCACAAATCACAAGTTTGTCCATCACACTAGCAGCATAAATCAAATATTTTCGTTCAACTAGGTAGCCTCTGCAAGGCTAGCATGTGTTCAAGTAAGCTTTTTAATCTTATAAGCTCTAAATAGTGGTTAAAAAATTATTAACTAAACTTAGAACAAGGGAATGAATCACCTTTTCTTATGGCGCTTTGAGCGGTAGTGGTCGTCCTTCACAGTCTCGCTTGCAAAGTAACGGCTGCAGCCAAAATCATCATATGGTCAGAAGAACATTATTATAGGCGTGCTGGAACTTTTGCAAGAGAACTGCAGTTTATCACAAGCATAGTAATACAGATAATCAAACCTTAATTTCTTGCAACAGTTGCTAAACTATCTAAATCAATTGAAGTTATGAACTAGCAATCGAATTGAACAAACCATCAGAACTATCCAAAGATCACCAATTATTCACTGTTTTTGTCTATGTACCACACAACTGAACTTCAGGTCGCCGTTTTATTTCATCTGTATAAACAAAACGAGGTGTGCCTTGTAGTCTGGGTGGAGATCAGCGGCAGCAGGCAAATCACGCACGTACCATTAAATTTCATCAAAGGAATGAACCCTAGCTAACTGAAATTGCCCTGCTGTTTGTTCATATAACAAGACGAGGATCCATCACGAACAGTTATGAAAAGGGGGAAAACCCTAGCTAACTGAAATTGCCCTGCTGTTTGTTCATATAACAAGACGAGGATCCATCACGAACAGTTATGAAAAGGGGGAAAAGAGGCGGCAGATCGTTTGGTTGAGAGAGATGAAGGAGAGGGGGATATCATACTCGCAGTGGAGGCAGTAGAACTGTCCCATGCCGGGGAGATCCTCGTCGACGGGGAGCTCCTTGGATTCGGCGTCCTTCCCATCGTCGGCCAGCTTGACGAGCTCCTCGTAGACGGCGTCGTCGGCCTTGAGGAGGAACTTGCCGCGGCGCGCCGTCTTGTGCGAGAGGCGGCGCTTCTTGACCTTCCGGTGCGGGCACTTGCCTCCCATCTCAAGATGGTCTGCTGCTGCTGCTGCGGCGGCGGCGGCGGCTAGGGTTTCCGCTTGGCAGCGGCCGAAGATGCAGCAGGAAGGAAGAAGATGATGGGAGAGCAAGGACGACGGGCGGACCAAGCTAGCAGCGAAGGTTTTATTCGTGTATCTAGCCCATTGGGCTAACTGGGCCATCCGGAGCCCACAATTAGTAAAGAAGTCGACCATTGGGCCAAATGTACGACCGGAGTCCATTAGCAAAAGAAGTCCTCTCCTGTTTGTGCATTTTGCGTGGACAATCCTTCTAGGAAATTTTAATTTCAGTATATTTTATTTACTAGCAACCTGAGCTCGTTGGCAAATCGAGCCCGCGGCTGCCTCCATTATTCATGCGATCAGTATGCAAGGCTAGCTTATCTTTGTAGCTTAGGGTTGAATAAAATGCTCGTGACTCGTTAGCTCGCTCGGCTCGTGCTGACTCGGCTCGGCTCAGCTCGTTGTATTTTCTTAACGAGCCGAGCTCGAGCAACCCGCGAGCTCAACGAGCCGTGGGCAAGTTACAGGCCAGCGAGCCACGAGGCACAAGCTAGCAGCCCAGGCCAATCTTCGCTGGCCTTATCCATCCCCGAGCAGCCGAGTCTACGGCTCTGCGCTGCCGGTTCATTCTCTCCTCTTTCTCACTGTCGCAGGGCCATGGAGGCAGCGTCGGCCCCGTCTCTTTCCCTTTCCTTCCCTGCCGCAAATCCTCTCCACTCTCTTGCTTGCTCGCTGCGTGAGGATTTCAGATCTCGGAGGACGAGGTGGTCATAGCTCATGGCTGACGTGCGGTGTTGGTTCAGGGCCCTGCGGCCGTGCTTTTGGATTCCGTGCCCATCGGCAGATACAGCAGCTGGAGCTTCTTCTCCACCGTGAATCTGGTTCTGGCCTTGGTTCATTTTCTAATCTGAATGACGTTCCCTTTGTTCTTACTTCAATTGCTAGATTCAATTCCATTCAGTGCCCAAATTTACCCTTTTTCTCCTTTCTTTTCTTTCCTTAATTTTTCTTGGGCAAGGAATTTCTTCCGGCTGCTGCTGCTTATGGTGGATTCATGCTAGTTAAATGCTTATGCAGTTGTGCTTCACCGTCAATCCTGCCGTCGCTCGCCGCCCAACCTGCAGGCTCTCACTGTCGCCTATAGTGCGCTAGTGTACCGGCTCGCGAGCTGACCGAGCTAGCTTGCGAGCTGGTCCGAGCTGAGCCCGAGCTAGCTCGTTTAGATAACGAGCTGCACCGAGCCGAGCCGGCTCGTGATCCACCCCCTAGCTCTGTGCCTAGCTTCATCCTTGGGCCCCGGCGAAACACGTTGGAGAGAGGTTCGCAGCGGATTTTCTGGTTTTCCTCCTTTTTGTGTGGCCGCTCTAATTTAAGAGATCATGAATTCATGATGCCCCTCCTGTTCTCCTCAAATAATAGTAGTAGAAGTAGATCATGAGCATCTGGAATTGTGCTTTATTTGGCAAGTCGATGCTGTAACGTACCAAGTTCGAAGGCTGAAGGGAAAAAACTTGCCTCCGGTGCAGCCCTATCTCCGATAAAGGACACGTGTGACTAGTCGGCATCAGACGCGCGCGGCGAGATTGCCCTTCCGCGGCTCCGCGGCCTCCCACGCACGCTGACGAGGCTCGGCTCGCTCGCTCTCTCGCAGGTCCAGAAGCAGCTCGTGGCTCGCGGCGCTTGTCCCCATCTTGCGCCATCTCTAATCCATCTGATCGACTCGTATCCTTTTCTTCTGTGGCCTGGCGGCGCAACTGTTGTCGCCCTACGAAGTTGCTGTTGCCATGCGAGGAGAACGAGAGGTGGACGAGACAGGCGCCATGGTTCTAGAGGTCAGAAAGTCGAGGTGGCCATCGAGATTACTGTCCCCCAACTCATGTGTTCCCGGTACCGCCTCCCCACTGATTCAGCAACAATGCTGATGGCAGCAGCCAATGATGTTGTCAAGACTACGAGACTGATTTTGATTAGGAGGGCCGGGTTTCATCAAACTGTACACTAATCAAATCATGGATGGGGGTTTCATCAAACTGTATACTAATCAAATCATGGATGGTTTCATCAAATTGTTAATTGTTCAAAGATTATAGATCGTAAGATATCTGACAGCATTATGATTAATCGTCTTTATGAGGCGCTTTAATTATATGCTATATTTCCTTTGGTCATGTGTTGAATTGGTTACATCTGAAGTGAGCATGCTTGAACCAGGTGAGGTAGGAAGGAAACCATAATTGAGTTTGGAAGTGAGTAATCATCAGATACAGTTTCTGAAATATGCTGGGTCATGTTCTCAGCCGGTGCAAGACTGGAAAATGAAATATGCTGTTCATGTTCTGAAATTGTTACGTCTTGAATTAACATAATCAGAATAGGGCATTTTGAAATATGCAATGTGATGTGTGGAAGCCATTAAACAATTAAAGGGTGAAATCTGCGAGTGAGTTAAACAAAATAATTCAAGTGTCACGTGTAGAAAAATTCAGAAATCCTCCGATTCATCTATACACCAAATCCATCAAAAGGTCCTGGTGTCTAAACAATCAACAGGCATCTACACAGTCGACCATTCATCTGCAACATGAACAACGCACAAGCATGGCGCCTCCTAGGGCTGAGGAAAGACGACGACATGTGCAACCGAGGCCGCAAGCGAACTCACGTCGTCCGGTGAAGGCTCTGGTCGTGGCCTCGCGGATCACGGCTTTCTGCGGCGATAGATTGCGATGAACCGCAACTGCAGCGGCTGGCCGAGCCGAGCGCGTAGCCGCGTACTAGAGCCTGGAGCCGAGCGGTAAGTCACGCAAAGTCACCTTCCCGCCGCGAGCGTCAGATTGGAGCGTCTACCACGCGTCGTCCATCTGAAGGGGGTCTGCACAGATCGCATTTTGCAGCCCGGTTGCAGCCTGCAGGGAAGTTTTTTCCGGCTGAAGCGCCTGCTCCATCCATCGCAACTCACCCACCTTTTCCACTCCACTCCATCGTCATCACTCTGTAGTACATCAACCCAAACAACCAGACTCTCAGTTGTACAGGCACATACTGGTAGAGGTAAAGATAATAAACACAGGAGCTACAAGATTGAAGCAACATTGCAGGCATATCCTCCAGTTGCTAGCTCCTTCTGACAACAAGCTGACAAATCTCTTTGTCATCACGGTCAACTCCGAAAGTCCCAAGTCATCCCATCAAGAGGGAGAGAAATCATATATATATATATATATATATATAGCCAGCCACAGAATAAGTATTCTGTGTCCGGACCCAATCCAGACAAGCGCCCTGGCTTTCTCGTCCATCACCACCCGCGTCCGGTGCCGCTAAAATTCCGGCGCGTGCACGTTCCGATCGGCTTGGCTCTGGCTCGGCTTAAGCAACGGCACATCCCGACCCGACGACTATACGAGGGCGCATCACGGTGGAGCCAGCCGAGCGGTGCCCAAAACTGCGCTCTTTTCCTGCTCCATGGCAGGAACTCCGGTCGGCTGTTGTCGCCGCCCCACCCCGACGAAAGCAGGCCTCGATCCGGCATCCTCCCACGGAAGCGTCGCGGCAACCGATGCCTTTCCCATCTCCAGGCTCAGCTTCGCGTCCAGGAAAACGGGATCCAGGTGAGTCGTAGCCGAAATCAACAATCCCCAAATTAAATGATTTAGATCGGGTCGTGTTTGCTGCCGGTACATTGAGCGTGTTCGTTTGGGGGGATCAAAAAAATTGATCCCCCATTAAATGCACCTTTGACCATTAATTAAGGGTATTAAATAAAGCCAGTTTACAAAACTACCTCCACAACCCCCTGTCAAATTCGCGAGACGAATCTAATGAGGCCTTTGACCGCACGATTAGAGGATGATTACTGTAGCATTACTGTAGCAAATCATGGATTAATTAGGTGCAGTAGATTCATCGCGCAAAGTTGCACTCATCTGTGAAAAGGTTTTGCAAATAAACTTCGTTTAGAGCTTCATGCGGGCGACAGTAATCCGGATCAATTTTTTGATCCGGCCAAACGAACACGGCCACTTCGTTCTGCTCGGCCATCAGGACCCCTGTGGATGGTAGGAGCGGTGACCCGGCGGGCGGTGATCTTGGTGGCGGCACGGCGGCATGTCCGGATGGCACGGCCACTCTGCTGCGCCTCGGTTTCTACCTCTCTCTTTCCTCGTGGCGGTCGCCGTGGGGGCTGATCCAGACTTTCCTGGTCACTGGTCAGTGCCTGGTGCTGCTCGAGCGGTAGTTCCCAGCGAGCAGCAGGCCCACTCCAGCGAAGGCATATGGGAACCCGCGCAAGCAGAGCATGGCTCGTTAGTTTCTTTGTGCAGGTTTTTAGCATCGTGGGAGAAAGAAAAGTGTTTATTACCGAAGTGTTTATTGGATCTCACAGTGAAGAAAAAACATTTCCTTTGCAGGTTCTTTCTGTGTCACAGTCTCACATATGCTGCCAGTGAGGCGTCAAGCTCGTGTTTCTCTGTTTCTGTTGAAGAGGCTTCAAATTGTTTGATTTTCAGGGAGCTGGTTGATATAGTCAATAGAAGCAAAATGTTATCTACTGCTGCCAGTTAGCTAGTGATAGGTTTGCTTGGAGTAGAGAGTTCAGAGGTTTGCAAGTATTAAGAAAGTTTTGTAAAATTCTCTTATTATTTACGGTTGTTTCTCGCATGATGATTTTTTAGGAGCAGCAATGTTGTGTAGGCGTGTGTTGCGAGTTCTAAATCTATACTGCCATTTGTAATCAAACCAATTTGATACTGTGAGATTGTTCCAATCTGTATAAAATTATGGTACACTACTTATGCAGCGACACACTGGGTATATGGATTATGATTGGTCAGCATTTTATAGTAAATTTATTACACAATTGTGGGTATCGTAAGTGTTCTGTGGTAAATCGCTCATTATTATAGTAACTGGTTTCTTGGAACCGCTTGGCACCCAATTGTGGTAACTCTAAATCCTACTTATCGTTTTCAGCCATTCGAATTATCAGAACTCTTTCGGTAAATTTGTCTCGGTCATTCTAGTAATCTAGTTACTTGTTCCTCACACAAATTTGACATTAGATTGTGGTAACTGATCATCTTAACTATTAGCTTGAGCTATTCGAGTTATCGTAACTATTACTCCCTCCATTTTCTTTTGTAAGGCGTACACGCATATCAAGATTCAAACTTTACAATCTTTGACCAATCATTTAACTATCAATATTTTATTTTTTGTAATGTAAATTTTATATGGTTAGATTCGTAATCAAATATACTCTACAATGATCATAAGTTCATAACCATAAACAATATAAAAAAATAAACAAATGATCAAATTGTAACTTGAAAGACCGTGCCAAGTCATACCATGCCTTATAAAGAAAAATGGAGGGAGTATATTCTTGTAACCAATGTACTACAGTCCAGCAGCATGCATGCATCCCGCAAGAAATCAGGCCATGCATAGTCAAAGTCACATTAAACGGTTGATTTAAATTTCCGGTAACCACCTTGACTAATGAATGAGCGCTGCCGTCCGCTCGGCTGGTTCCCGTCCCGCTCATTAGCCACGGTCCTTCGGCTCGGCTGGATCCCGTCCGCTTGGCTCGCGTGCAGTTAATTGACGCTAACAGGCGGGAGGAAAAAACGCCGTGGTGAAACGACAGCCAATTATGGAGTGCCAAGTGGACTGGCCACAGAATAACTATTTTGTAGCCGGCCATAGAGTATACTCTCCCTATATATATATACATACATATATATATACATACATATATATATATACATACATATATATATACATACATATATATATATATACATATATATATATACATACATATATATATATATACATACATATATATATATATATATATATATATACATACATAGTATTACTATATGGTACCCTGGACACTGAATACTATTCGTTACCCAACCCTTCAACGGTCACCTTTGCCTCGCACCGCTTTTTCCCATGGTCTTTTCTACGGTTTTTTCACCAGTCAACATCGGCTCACAAAATATCCAGATCGTGGGTCACCAACAGTCCAACCTCCCATTCAGATCGTGGGCCGCTTCTTCTCTTCATCGCCGCCGCCCGCCGGCCCCCGCCGTCCGCCCCTTCCCAGGCCGGACACCCCAATAGCCAGCCGGTGCAAGGTGCCGGCCTTTCCACCGCAAGGAACAGAGTTGCCGTCCCCCATCCTGCGACGAACGGAGGTGCCTCCATCCATCCCATGAAGAACGGAGCCGCCGCCGATTCGGCCTCCCCAGGTGGATGACGACGCATCCAATCTCGGCGGTAGCTACTTCGCACTCCCCTCTCGTGGTGCTGTGGTATGTTACAGCGAGCGATCTACACGCCGGTGCGCAAGGTGCCGCCTCCATGCTCCCGTAGTTCTGAACGATTCATATATGGATTCATTTTAGATAGATTAATGCTTAATTCTTTCATCATTTTTGCCGGAATAGAGCTGCCTCGATCCATCCGGCGACGACGAGACGATTGTGCCCGCCGATGGCGGCGACAGTGCCCTCTCCCTCCCCTGCAGCTCAAATCCTCCTAACAGCGGCGGCGGGCCCCTCCCTACTCCTGACGGCTGCCGCGCTTGGGGTGCCCCCCCAGTCCATGGCCGGTGGCAGTCCTATCCCCTCTCCTTGCGCGGCAGCACCCCTAGTGATCGGTGAGCTGCACCGTGGCAGATTCGTCGACCCAGGCGGCGAACGGCGCCGCACCAGAGGGGTCCGCCAAGCAAACGGCGATCTGGGCGGACGCGGCATGTCACTGTGATGGCTCCCTCTCACCACGCGCATCCCGTCGAACCCTCCCCACGCTTCGGGGCCCTGCATCCCAGGCGTGTTCATCTGCCTCCATGAACGAAACTCCAGGTTACTCCCTACAATCTGCATGCTCCCATCCGTATTCTGCTAGTTCTATTCACTCCTGATTTTTCAGGTTTGTGCAGATCGGAGTGGCAACCAAATGCACCTCGCGTCAATTCAGGGGGTTCACCTCCATGTGCCTCTCATTCTTAGTCAGGATTTCTAATCAATTTCTATAACTCCTAAGTCCTAATCAGTAGTCTGATTAGAAAAAATACGTTGCCGGAAGCAGACTGAAGAAGCTTTCTTCAAATGATACAAGCTTCTTTCCAGTAAATCATACATCCTCCTTTCCTGTAGCCATGCAATTAACCATTTTAGAGTCACATGATGCAAGCATACCCTTTATTTTCCTGAACTAGCTTTAGAAACATTGAAGATTATTTCTTTCTGCGAAGGTTATATGAATTTTGAGATCCATTGTAACATTGTAGATTATTTTCTGAACTTTGCAATGCTCATTTTCTGGTAAAAATAGATGCAGAGGTGATTGTACCATATCATTTGTTTATTAAACTAGTAAATCCAGCCTGTGTTTATAACTTTGTATCCACAAAAAAAGCTACTGATTTATGCATAGCTATACGGCATGCTACTGTATTTTTATATCATCTTCAGCTAATGCTTCATATTATGAATGCCAGCAGTATTGTTTCATAAATGTTTGAAATACTCATTTGTGCAAAGAAAATTCTTTTTCCTTAAGATCACAATGCATCCCGCTGAGCTGATGATGGTATTGGCAATGCCATGCTGTCCACATCACAGTTGTCTTGGTCTCTTGGAGCAGTTCTGCTGATCCTGCTTGCCCATCTTCATGTAAACCCTCGTACTTTTCCCATCAATCCAAGACCATGCAGGGGTGAAAATTAGCACTATTTTTACTTTCTTGGATGCTGTGGCATTCTTACTTTCATGGATGCTGCGGCATTCTTACTTTCATGGATGCTGTTACCAGTTACCATTCTTTAATGATTTTCCTTCTCTCTATGTTTGCTTTTTCCACAGTTTCTGCTGCATTTAGATGAAGTATTGGTGGCGGTTGATGGACATACAAGTTTTAGGCCAGTGAACTGAGAACGACGCTGATTAGCAGAACTGCTGCCAAGCTTCACGTGCGCTGTGACCTATGGCAGCCAGGTCAATCTCCAGGACCTCCCATGCAGTGGATTTAGCGGCGATGGATGGGCATGGCTACGTATTGGTGGACCCGCAGGTATTAGTCAGGAAATTTACCTGATTAAATTGGTCTTGCGAGTGGTTATAATGTTCTTGCAAGTGATTAGCTTGATCTAGATTAAATGCGATAATTTCACCTTTTTGGACATATAGGAACTCTGCATTCAATCATCCAGTTTACCAGGCAACTGTCTTCAATGCTTTTGTCTACCCATGTTTCCAGTTGTAACGTCCCAGAAAATCAAAAACCCAAAATCACGAGTTTTAAAAATCCTTTGATCGATGAGTTCCTAAATCCAAATCCAAATCCAAACTCCTGAACTTCCTTGATCCAAATCCCAAAGTCCGATCTCCAGAAAATCATCTAATCAACCGAAAACCCTAAACCCTTTTTCCCGATCCGCGCGTCGCGCCGGTCGGCCGACAGCCGCGCGTGCGCCCGCGGCGCCGCGATTCCCGGCCGTCGTTCCCTTTTCCTCTT